>CM077090.1:141847834-143047834 GCA_039513925.1 Platanthera zijinensis
CGCATCAAATACAAGCAATAACGATCGAAAAATGTGGTGCGCATGCATGAAAACTAGCCCGAATGAGTCTGAAAAACACTATAAATATCAGACTCATCACACCCCCGGACTTAACCATTTGCTCGTCTCGAGCAAATCATCTCTCAGCGGAAATAAAATGAACTAGCTGGCAAAGAAGTTGCAAGAACGGAGTACCATGCGAAGTCGTATGCTCACGTGTACAGAAAAGTAATAGAAGAAATTTCTAGCTATATATAGTGGTTTATAATTTCTAGGAGCGTATAAATAAATTATTTCTACTCAAAATTTGAATCACGGTGAATCATCGGGTCACATGTAGGATGAAAACAGGCAGAACGATGAGGTGAGCATTGCCAATGACCGGGTCTCGGGAAAATCTCCAAAGAAATTTATTAATGTCGATGTCATACGCTTGCCTGTTCACACTTTCCACGACACTGGTTTGACTCGAGCGCGCAAAACAATAGGACTTTAGGTTAAAGCAGGTCTTGGGTTTAGGAGAGGTAGACAATTGATAAATGTGGAGGCTCACACACTAAACCCAAATGAACTCGCACAAAAACCCTTTTGCACCACAAATAAACGCGGGTGCACCGCACCCCCAGACTTGAATTTGACTACATGGTGCTTGCACCGCCTACTCCAACAGAAATCACACAAAGGTTTTCAATACACTTTTTTCTCTTTCACCATTTTTTTACAACTTTTCTTTTTCTATTTTCTTCTTTCTCTCTTCTTTCGATACATATATTTATAACATACTCAGCAAATATTCAACATAGCACAACCACCATTTCACAACAATAATCACCACATCACAACCCAACATAAATTTGTAAGAAAACTAGAGCTCATTTATGGGAGTGCGATTAGGATCGGCAATGAGGCTTTGGTGAGATCAATGTTGCAGATGTCGGATGTCGGGGACACATCGGTTTGGGTTTTCATGTCGGTTTTTTATATATCGGGGATATTTCATATATCGGATTTTAATATTTAATTAATTATAGATGTAATTAAATATTATTTTTTATACATGTCACAGTACTACCTATTTTACAACCTATTGAACTTTTAAATATTAAAAGCTATATGTAACATTTAACATACAACACTTTAAAGATAAAAATTTGTAAAAGCTATATGTAACATTTAACATACAACTTTTAAATATTAAAAGCTATATGTAACATTAAAAATTTGTACTTGTTGCTGTATAGGCCTGGGCGGACCGGCGGTTAAAGACCGGGCGGTTTGGTAACCGCGCGGGTTGACGGGTTGTCTCCGACGGTCTGATATCTGAGCAACGATAGCGGGTTGGCATGGCGGTTTGGTAACCGGGCGGTTAGCCGGTTACTCTCTGGGATATCGATGGTCGGCGGCTCGTCTCCTGGTGGTAACCGAGCGGTTAGTGTTCTTACTAACCGCGCGGTTAGGCGGTTAGGCGATTAGCTTTGTATATGCTGTATTTCTGTATTTAGTCCCACATTGGGTATTTCTACTCTATCTCATCTCCTCTATTCTATATAAGGGAGGCTATACCTTTGTAATAGATAGTTTTTTGGATAATAAAATTTCCATTACTCTAGTTTCGGACTGTTTTGGTTTTATTCGCACATGGTATCAGAGACAGCGATCTAGTCCCCATGTTTGCGTTTGCCTTCAGCTCGTGCGATCTGCTTGTCGCGCGATCTCTCGCGATCTCTCGCGATCTCTCTCGTTTGCCTTCCCCTCTGCTTCTCTCGCGATCTCCTCTTCTCGCCCGAACAATCTGTTCGTGCGATCTGCTTGTCTCGTGCGACCTGTCTTGTCGTACGACCTTCTTCCCCATTGGTTGTCCGCAGTTGGTCGTGGCTTTTTCTAGCCGCTGCTCTCTCCTTTGACCGCTACGATCTTCTCCTTCTGCTGCTCGCCCGGTTTACTTTCTTAACCGCGCGACCTCTCTTCCAGAATGACTACTTCTGATGTCTCCACCTTGACTACTGTCGTTACCCACCCTCCTCCTCCTCTTGCTGCGTCCGGGAACCTTGGAACAGTTTCTAAGCTTCTCGGCCCCAATTATCCCGACTGGAGTGTCTCGTTTACCTTTCTTCTCCGCTCTCAGCGCAAGCGTCATCATCTTACCGATGACCCTCCTCCTGCGGACTCTGACCAGTTTAATGACTGGGATGCGAATGACGCTCTTGTTCGTACGTGGCTGGCAAACAGCTTGTCCGATGAATGTCTTCCGGTCATCCGTCACGATGAGACGGTCAAGCAAGCTTGGCTTCACTTAGCCGCCCTCTACTCCAAAGGGGGTCAAACATCTCGCATCTATACTCTGTATGCGGATCTCTTTGCTCGCCAATCCATGTCTCCTGCTGCGGCTTACCAACAGGTCCAAGCCCTTGGAGCGGAGATTCTTCAACATCGTCCCCTCTCTGCGGACGTGGCCACTCAACTGAAGCACTTCTAGGAACTCCTGGTTGTTTGTTACCTTCTGAGGCTCCCGGATTCCTATGATATGATCCGGCAGCAAATTCTTGGAGAAGCTGAATCTCCCACCCTGGATGCTACCGCTGCCCGCATTGCCGCTGTTACCTCTCTGCTCAATCGTCCTTTGCTTGCCGCTCCTCCTGCTCCGGATGCCTATGCCCACCAAGCACATCGTGGTGGCTCGGGTGGACGTGGTCACCAGTCCGGCGGGCGCGGCCCTTCTCGCTATCTCTGTTCTCACTGTGGCCGCACAGACCACTTGATTGACCGCTGCTGGACAAAGCATCCGCACCTTCGTCCCTCTAGTGATGCCCCCCACTCATCCAACTCATCTGCCTCGGTGGCCACGACTTCAGGTAGCGCCCATGTGGTGACTCAAGGTAAATGGCTAATCGACTCTGGCGCCACTAATCATATGACGGGCAATCCTCAGTGTTTTTCTCTCCTAGAAACACATAATCGATTGCCCCCGATTCTCGTTGCGGATGGCTCTCCCTCTCCGGTGCATGGGACTGGCATGGTTCAAGTTACTCCGTCCCTTCGCCTAGCGGATACTCTCTATGTGCCCAAGTTCCCGTGCAATTTATTGTCGGTTACTTCCCTTTGCAAGCAACTTCAGTGCTCAGTCACGTTTACTCCTGTTTCTTGTTCTTTTCATGACCCGGACTCCAAGCGGAAGATTGCTACTGGGACTGAGAGAGGCGGCCTTTACTTCCTTGATGATTTATCCGCTCTTTCAGCATTCTCATCCGCTTCTACAGATCTTCTTCAGTGGCACCTTCGTCTTGGGCATCCTCCATCACGTCTCATCCACCAACTGTTACCCCACCTACCTCAGCATGCTTCTCCTATCAACTGTGATGCCTGTCAGCTAGGCAAGCATCACCGCTCCCCCTTTCCTCCTAAGCAAGGTCGTGGCTCTTCTATGCCGTTCGACCTTGTTCACTCTGATGTATGGGGTCCTGCCCCCACCCTTACCGTAGGGCGGGGTAGTTCCTATTTTGTAACCTTTATTGATGATTTCTCTCGATGTACATGGGTTTATCTTTTAAAAGAACGCTCTGAACTATTTTCTGTATGGCAATCCTTCTATTTTATTATTAAAACTCAGTTTGGTGCTTCTGTGAAAGTTTTTCGTTCAGATAATGCTAAAGAATACCTGAGTAATGAATTTTCTTCTTTCTGTATGCAACACGACATCATTCATCAAACTAGCTGCGTATATACCTCCCAGCAAAATGGGGTGGCGGAACGTAAAAACCGTCACCTCCTCGATGTCGCTCGCACTCTCATGGCACAGATGCAGGTTCCTCGTAGCTACTGGGGCTATGCAGTTCTCATCTCCTGCTTCCTCATCAATCGTCTTCCCTCGACAGTTCTTAAAGGCAAAACACCTTTTTCCATTCTCTATCCGGCCAAGAATGCCTTTCCCTTACCTCTACGCATTTTTGGCTGCACCGCCTTTGTTCACAACCCTTCCGCAACTCGCGACAAGTTATCCCCACGTTCCACCAAGTGTATCTTTTTGGGTTATTCTACTACTCAAAAAGGTTACTGTTGCTTTGACCCTGTTCATCGCAAACAGTTCGTTTCGGCGGATGTGACGTTCTTTGAAAATGCCTCATACTTCTCCTCTGACCTTACTCTTTCTCCGGCTGACTTGCCCTCTCCAACCATTCCCTCCGTCCCATCCACTCCTCTTGAGATCCCTCCATCATCAACTCCACCGCACACTCCGTCTGTTGATCCCCTGCCATCTTCCTCCTCTCCTCGGCCATCTCTCTCCTCTCCCGGGCCAGCCTTCTCCGCCACGGATGCACCAGCGACTGAGGAACTAGATGACCTGGAACTGCCCATTGCTCTTCACAAAGGGGTTCAGACGTGCACCCAGCACTCGCTGGCCGCTGTTGTTTCTTATGATCGGCTAACACTTTCTCGCAGGGACTTCGCCCTAGCCATCTCGGCGACTTCCACTCCTCGCAACTACCAGGAAGCCCTTGATGTTCCTCACTGGAAGGCGGCCATGGATGAAGAAATTGCTACTCTCTCTGAGCGGGGCACTTGGACTCTTGTGCCTCCTCCTTTTGGCACGGATGTGGTTGGATGTCGCTGGGTCTTTGTCGTCAAGTTCCGTCCGGATGGCAGTGTGGACCGGTACAAGGCCCGTCTTGTGGCCAAGGGATTTACCCAGACTTACGGTGTTGATTACTTCGACACGTTCTCTCCGGTTGCTCGTCTCAGCACTATTCGAGTTCTTCTATCGGTGGCGGTCAACAAGGATTGGCCTATTTCCCAATTGGATGTCAAGAATGCCTTCCTCTATGGTGATCTTCATGAGGATGTCTACATTGAGCAACCTCCTGGGTATGTTGCTCAGGGGGAGACTCGAGTATGCCGGTTGAAAAAGGCCATCTATGGTCTAAAGCAGAGTCCTCGGGCATGGTTCGACAAGTTCAGTGGCATAGTTGGGGAAATCGGTTTCACAAGGAGTTCGGCGGATCACTCCTTGTTCATTCGCAAGACATCCTCGGGTCTGGTTGTGCTAGCCGTTTATGTGGATGACATACTTCTTACTGGCGACGACCAAGCTGGTGTAGCCCTGACGAAGGTCCATCTCCGCCAACACCTTGTCACGAAGGATATGGGTTCTCCAAAATACTTCTTGGGAATTGAAATCTCTCGGAAACCGTGCTCCTTGGTTCTCTCCCAACGCAAGTATGCTCTTGACTTATTGAAAGAGGCAGGATTGACGGGCGCTAAACCTACTC
The DNA here is from genome assembly GCA_039513925.1 of Platanthera zijinensis. Taxonomy (NCBI): domain Eukaryota; kingdom Viridiplantae; phylum Streptophyta; class Magnoliopsida; order Asparagales; family Orchidaceae; genus Platanthera; species Platanthera zijinensis. The sequence continues at coordinate 141,853,099 of CM077090.1, forward strand.
GGTGTCCCATGGCTCCTGGAGAAGACAAAACATGGACTGACGAATCACCTCCTCTATCGGACACTACGAGGTATCGGCGTCTTGTTGGCAAACTCATTTACCTCACGGTGACCAGACCAGACATCTCTTATGCAGTAGGAAAGTTCAGCCAGTTTATGCAGTCTCCTAGGGAATGCCATCTTCAATCCGCTCTAAGAATTCTAGAGTATGTAAAGTCATCTCCTGGGAAAGGTCTCCTCTTTCAGAAGAATGGCCATTTGAGAGTGGAAGCGTACTCCGATGCTAGCTATGCGGACGACAAAGAGGATCGCAAGTCGACATCTGGCTTTTGCACGTTTGTTGGAGGAAATCTGGTTAGCTGGAAGAGCAAGAAGCAATCCGTTGTCTCCATATCTAGTGCGGAAGCAGAATATCGAAGTATGACGTCAACCACGTGCGAGTTGAAATGGTTGCGGGCTCTCATGCTGGATTTAGGAGAGGTCTACAACTATCCGCTTCCCATGTTTTGCGACAACAAGGCGGCCATCTACATTTCCAAGAACCCGGTCTTTCATGAGCGGACAAAACACATAGAGGTTGACTGTCACTTCATTCGGGAAGAAGTGTTGAAGAACCAGATTTGCACTCCGTTTGTTACGTCAGAGAAAGAGTTAGCAGATATCTTCACAAAGCCTGTATCCGCTTCCTTTTTCCACATTTGCAGCAAGCTAGGCATGATCGACATATATGCTCCAGCTTGAGGGGGAGTGTTGATGTATAGGCCTGGGCGGACAGACGGTTAAAGACCGGGCGGTTTGGTAACCGCGCGGGTTGACGGGTTGTCTCCGACGGTCTGATATTTGAGCAACGATAGCGGGTTGGCATGGTGGTTTGGTAACCGGGCGGTTAGCCGGTTACTCTCTGGGATATCGATGGTCGGCGGCTCGTCTCCTGGTGGTAACCGAGCGGTTAGTGTTCTTACTAACCGCGCAGTTAGGCGGTTAGGCGGTTAGCTTTGTATATGCTGTATTTCTGTATTTAGTCCCATATTGGATATTTCTACTCTATCTCATCTCCTCCATTCTATATAAGGGAGGCTATACCTTTGTAATAGATAGTTTTTTGGATAATAAAATTTCCATTACTCCAGTTTCCGGACTGTTTTGGTTCTATTCGCACAGTACTTACTCTCTATCGTGCTCTGTTGGGAATCTTTTCCCTTGCTAGACTCGGCAGTTGAATGAACAAATTGGTCCATTAGACCCTTAGAACCTGTGCTCCTACGTATGGCAGTCTCATCTAATTCATCATCACGGGCTTCTCTAACAACCGCCTCATTCAAGGTTGCAACGAACTTTGCACTCTTAGCTCTCTTACTCTCCAAATTCGAGTTTAGGGCCGACTCCGCCTTCGCCTTAACGTCGGCGGGAACCTGAGGGCATGACTTAACATTACCCTTCCACCCAGCCAAGTGATGCTTGAAACGTGTAATTCCACCATTCACTGTCTGCTTGCAGTAGTTGCATTTGATTCGGTTGGTGTCATTTGCAATCAACTTCTCACCAAATGCCCAGAAAGGATCTCTACAGGTTGGTACCAGTGATACGGGAATCTCACTTGATCCAGCAGAAGAAGTCATTCTAATAAGGCAAAAAATGAAAGTAAAATATGACTATCATTAGTTGAAAAAAACATCATAAAAGTCTCATAACTTCATTAGATCGTCAGATCTTCAGTCACATTTACTATTATCCATATAACATTTTATTTATTCGACAATATTTTGCATCATCAGTAGTATACTAGTGTACAAATTTATAACTATCATTCAAACTTTCAAAGTGTCCAACAAAAGGATCTTCAGTCTCGTATCATTCAAACTTTAAAAGCATCCCACATTTTATTTATCAAAATACACAAAACAACAATTAATAAGGCAACAACCTGTATACATTCATCATTGATTGCAAAATGAAGTTGAATAAATAACTAATAACAAGGACATTTCAAACCATTTGTTGACTAATAAACGAGACAAATAAAAATAAGACAGCAACTAATAAGGCAATAACCCACAAGACAGCCGACCTATAAGGAAACAACTAATAAGCTAATATGCAGCAATTTATAAGGCAACAACCCACAAGGCATCCGACCTATAAGGCAACAACTAATAAGGCAACATGCAGTAACTAATAAGGCAACAACCCACAAGGCAGCCGACCAATAAGGCAACAACTAATAAGGCAACATGCAACAATTAATAAGGCAACAACCTACAAGGCAACATTGCAACAAATATTAATTGAGGGAGAGGTAGGGAGAAGAAAGCACCAGTGCACGAGAGAGAGGAGAGCACCATCGAGCTAGAGAGCACTAGAGAACCACAGAACCAGATAGCTAGAGAGCACCAGCGAGCCACAGAGAACCAGATAGAGGGAGAGCACCAGAGAGCCAGAGAGAGGGAGAGCACCAGAGAACCAGAGAGAGGGAGAGCACAAAAGAACCAGAGAGGAAGAGACTAGAGAACCAGATAGAGCGCCGATATCGCGTGAGAGAGGGAGAGAACCAGAGAACTAGAGAGGGAGAGCACCAGAGAATCAGAGAGGGAGAACACCAGAGAACCAGAGAAATAAAGTGTCGACAGCGCTTAAGAGAGAGAGAGCACCAGAGAAATAAAGTGCCGACAGCGCGCAAGAGAGGGAGAACACCGAGGAGCTAGAGATCACCGGAGAACTAAAGAACCAGGAGCGACGGGGAGAGCTAGGGCAGAGCGATGAAAGGAAATGAAATGAGTGGAGTCGGGAATTTAAAACAGCGGAAGATGTTAAAAATATAAAATAATAAATAATAAAATATTTAAATTAATTTAAAAAACGACCGTGTCGCCCGTTTTTTGGGGCCGGCATCGGCCCGTTTTTTTCAAAACGCCACATTCAAAATCTACTATGGTGTCGTTGCGTTTTTGCTCCCAAACCTACATGTCGGCCGATATCCACAACATTGAGTGAGATTTAATGGAGCTGAAACAAATGGATGGGTAGGCACAATTGGGCTAACAAGGATAAACATTAGGATAAGGCACAAAGCTCAACCGGGCCAAAATGACGGCCTACATCATATTTGCGCGTTTGACTAACCGTGTACCCATGCGTCGAGAGTAGCTTGGGGCAAGTTCTTAGCCACATAATGAAGTCAACCTTCCTCCCGACTCGGGAAATACGAGACTTACGTATGCCTACACACAGTCCTACGCTACCATTTGATTCACATCAGATTCATAGACTTTGAGTAGAATAAACAATGTCTACACTAATAGAAAAATATAAACTACAAGAATAAAGAGAAATTAATTCTACACATATCTTTAAGTTAGATGTGAGCACTCGACTAGGAGCACTACAGGAGTCAATATTTTACTCCGTCTCACAATTCCTAAGCCAGCACTTCAATTTTTAATTTGCGCACAAGAGAATGAACAAGCTCAGCATGTGTGAACGGTCAAGCACGCGCTCGAGTGGGTGTAGTGGTGCAGAGAATATGAACATGAATACAAAAAATGAAATAAAGAAAATGCTTCTGGCATGCTGTGCAATGTGCACGTGCATAAGTACCAACGAAATCACCCTCTCCCCAGACTTGATCTAAACAATCCACGCAATTGATAAACATTTAAGCATATATAAAGGAGCTGAAGAAGAGATTACTTGTGCTCAATAATGAGCATACCAGATGATTGAGATTAATTTTTGAAAAAGAAGAACCACCCCCGCCGCAGGAACACCACCGACCTGCGAGAAAAACATCGACACAACAAGGAAAAACAATACAAAGCATTTGAAGAATAAAAAAACAGCAACTTGGGTTGTTTCCCGAAAGCCCTTTTTTTATCGTCCTTAAGGTGGACCAAATACCTGTATTAACAGTTATGTAATAGAGTTTGTAGAAATGTTTAGTTGGGACAAAGACAAAGCAACAACATTACTGTTAAGTAGAAAAACACAGCCAAACCCAAAAAGAGCAAAAGCAAAGCCCGAAGAACTACCACGAATCAGCTATACGCCCACTTGTGGTGGTTCTCCCCAGCCACACGAGATGGGGAAGAGGTGAAGGCTTTATGGCCCAAGGAAAAGTCACCTCCCTTGCCCCTAACCTCCTCGCACCGGAGGGCAGCTGATCGAGCAGCGCTCAACAATCTTTCATGTTTTAATTTCTCCACAATGGGAGAGCGCCAACGAGCACCAATCGAATGATCAGGCACAATCTTCCTCGGCAGAGGGTCAGCAAGGGGCTTCATTTCTTCACCCGCCACGGGTGACAAATCTGCCCAACGAACCTGTTTTAATTGTTTACAAGCCATATTCAGATCGACAGTATCAATTGGCAAGTTTGTCGACAATCTTGCTGCACTCTCACATAACTCCGCGGCCTTGCCACCTTTTTCCTCCACGACAGTATCGTCCAAGAGATCCACAACTTCTCCAAACTCAGCAACTGCATTACTCCTCCCCTTTTCATTATCATCCTTATTCTCCATCACATTCTCAGCCTCAGACCTGAACTCAACATTACTCAAAGCATCAGCAGACACAACAACATGGAAATCAGGATTTTCCAACAAATCATCAAGAATTTTGATCATAGAGGGCGCACAAGAATCATCAAGAACCTTGATTGTGGTTGCCAGATCTAGTGATGAGGCTGAGTATCGTGCAGTGTCTCAAGGTCTTTGTGAAGGTCTTTTGGTACATACCATGCTTCGTGATCTAGGGCTCCAGGAGAATAGTCCTATCTCCTTATACTGTGACAATAAGACTGCAATCAACATAGCTCATAGCCTCATTCAACATGATAAGACAAAACATGTTGAGGTGGATCAACACTTTATCAAGGACGATCCGGATAAAGGAAATGTGATCACTCTATTCGTTCAGTCAAAAGACCAACTTGCCGATGTGTTCACCAAGTGTTTGGGATGCGATGCTTTTGTTGATGATTTTCAAAAGCTTGGAATGGCAGATATTTTTTGTTCTGCTTGAGAGAGGAGAGTTGTATTTAGTCAAGTCTTTCTTATTTCATCATCTCATTGTAGGGGTAATTTGGTCAGTGTGTTTTATGCTCTACTTATATATATGTAAGAGTAGTGGGCTTTTATAACTAATCCAATATCATTCTCATTTCAACTGTTTTTACACCCATCTACCACAGTTTTCACGATATCCTTTCCCTCCGCCATCATGTTACTGGTTGGGCCATAATTTCGGGATGAGATGAAGGATAATGACGTAGTTTATTTGTTATCTAGCATTGATTCCACCCCTACCACATTAGACATCCCTTGTACAGTGCAACCACTTATTGACGAGTTCTCTTAGATTATGTCGGAGGCGTTGCTCAATCGGCTCCCTCCGATGAGAGATATCTAGCACTGTATTGACACGATGACGTGAGTTAGCTTACCTCACATTTCCCATTATCGTATGAATCCAAAAGAGCACGAGGAACTCAATAGGCAAGTTACCGATCTTATTTCGAAAGGTCATATTAGGGAGTGTATGAGCCCTTGCATTGTCCCCGCATTATTAGTTCCCAAGAAAAATGGAACGTTGCGTATGTGTGTCAATAGTCACATGATTAACAAAATCACTATCAAATATTGCTTTCCGGTTCCTCGAATGGACAACCTGTAGCATTTTTTAGTGAGAAGTTGAACGAAGCAAAAATTAGTTATTTCACGCACAACATAGAGTTTTATGCTATTGTTTGGGCTCTCCGCCACTAGAGGCATTACCTGATCCAGTGAGATTTTATGATGAATACGGATCACGAAGCACTAAAACATTTGAATTCTCAGAGAGATTAGACGCCACGCCAAATGGGTTGCTTATATACAAGAGTTCACATTCCAATTTGTTAGAAAAGCCCATGTAAAGGGGGCCCATATAGCCCATGTTTCTTGTTTATTTTCTCTTTCTCCTCTTTAGTCCCACTTCATGTGTAGGACTCTCTTCTCTCTTTTTCCCTCCTATAAATATGTATTCATACCTTGTATTGAGATATAGAAAGAATACTTACATGTTTGAGTTTTCTCTACATGGTATCAGAGGGAATCGGTCTCTCCTGGCGTCTAGAATTGTTGCTAACTGCCCTCCCTTCGTTCTAACCGGGCGGCCTTCCTCTGTTCGCTAGGCGCGCGGCTTCGCGACCTTCTCTTCTTATCCGCTCACGCCTCCTTCCTTCCGTGGAGCCAGCTTCCTCCTCATTCCCTCCCCTCTTTTTATAGTCTGTTTCTCTTCTGGCCCGTGGGCCCCTCCTCCGGTGCTACTCGCCTGGTCTCCACTCCTTTTTTGTCCGCTCGAGTTCTTTACTCGCGGCTTCCTTCTCTTGCCCGCTCGAGTTTTCTCAACTCGCGGATTCGTCTTCTGACCGCTCGAGTTCGCCCACTCGCGGTTTTCTCCTTTTTTTGTCCGCTCGAGTTCTCTACTCGCGGCTTCCTCTTGCCCGCTCGTGTTCTTCTACTCGCAGCTTCTTCTCTATTCGCATCGGCTTCCGCACGTGGTCGTGGCAGCTTACATTGTCGCTGGTGTTCTCACTTGACCGTGCGGGTTGCCTCTGTCCGGGTTGCTTCTTCTTCTCGCGGCATCTTCCTGTCTGGTTTGCCTTCTCGCCTCTTGCATTGGTCTCTCTAACCTCTCCGGGCTTAGCACGTGGTCGTGGCTTCTTGCCGCTGGTCTTCTTTCACCGTGACCGTGCGGCCTTTCCTGCTTCCTCCTATCTCTGTCCGCCTCTAGTGGTGTTATCGCGCGGTCTCCTTGCCTAACCGTTGCGGTTAGCCTGCTCGGGCGACTTTCTCTCTGTCCGCTTCAGGTGGTCTTCTCGCGCGGTCTTCTTGCCTAACCGCAGCCTGCTTCTCTTCCCTCCCAGTCATGGGCTCCTCTATTGATTCTTCTGTTCCGCTGGTCTCTTCTGCTGACCGCCTGGCTTCTGTAAATGAAATTCGCGATGAATTGCGGATTACGACTATCGCCTTGACCGGAAAGAAGAACTTTACGGAGTGGGTGCACTCGGTTTGCCGTGTCCTTCAATCGAAAGACTTTCTTCATCACCTTACCCAAGTTGCTCCGGTTCCTCCAATGGATGAGTGGCTACGCAATGACGGTCGGGTGCAGACATGACTCCTCAACTCTCTGGATAGTGAACCATACCGCATGACCATGTATCATGAAACTGCCAAGGCCATGTGGGACGAGCTCCAAGCCCTCTACTCTGGTAAAGACAGTCTACAACACCTCTACGATATCATCACTGATCTCCAAAATCTGGATGTTGGTGGAGCCTCCGACCTCACGTCCTTTGTGGCTCGAGCCAAGACTCTGGTCGAAGCATTGATTCAGTATCAACCTCCCACGCTGGATCTTGCGGCACAACGTTCAGAAAGGGGTTGTTGGCGTAGCCGTGATGATGGCTCGTGTTCCGCCTCATCTACAGAGCCTTCGAGCACAGATTCTCTCTTTCGCGGCTACTCCCTCACTGTCCGATGTGTGTGCCATGCTGCTCAAGGTCTCGCCTCCTCCTGATTATCCGGCTCCTCTGTCACCGGCTCTACTTCAGCAAACTTCGGCTTCCCTACTCCCGCTTCCCCCGTCTACTCGTGGGGGACGTTCCGGCTCGAGAGGCCGAGGTCGCGGCAAACCGCCCCTAAAGTGTTCTTTCTGCGGGAAGGATGGTCACCGCGAGGCTGTTTGCTATCGGAAGCATGGATTTCCTCCTCGCCCACAGGCTACTGTTGCTGCTACCAACTCCTCCTCTTCTCGGTCTGATCTTGACGAGGTCCGCCTTCAGCTGCAACAACTCCATGGTTTGCTTAGTCGCCCTCCAGCCTCGGTTGCCTCTGCCTCCTCTATCTCCCATGAAGGTATGGCCCATCTCTCCACAAGTCCACATTGGATAGTGGACTATGGTGCTACTCATCACATTACTTCTCGGCGACTACAACAATACCTCAACTCGTTACATCCCAAGTGTATTACCGTGGCTAATGGGGACACGGTTCCTGTGTTCGGCTCCGCTGATATCCCTCTCACTCCGTCTCTTTCTCTTCGCTCCGCTCTTCACGTGTCGGGCTCTCCCTTTAATTTACTTTCTGTTGGTCGCCTTACTACACATTTAAACTGCTCAGTAACCTTTACTTCTTCCTCTTTTCTGATACAGGATCAACAGAAACGGACTATCATTGGTAAGGGTCGACTGCAGAACGGGCTCTACATCCTTGATGACCCTCCAGCTATCCTGGATTTTGTCTCCTCCGTCGATTGGCATCGCCGTCTTGGGCATGCCCCTTTACCCATCCTCCAGAAGGCTCTTCCCGATGTATCTTTACCTGTTTTTCAGTGTGAAACCTGTGTTTACGACAAACATCCGCGTTCATCTTTTCAATCTCATTGTACCCGGAGCGCTGCTCCTTTTATGTTAGTTCACTCTGATATTTGAGGACCGTACCGTGTTACTAGCATTTCTGGTTATCGTTATTTTTTAACGTTTATTGATGATTACTCTCGCATGACATGACTCTACTTAATTCGTGATCGCTCTGAGCTTCCCCAGGTCTTTCGGGCATTCCTCCTCGAGACCCGCACCCAATTCTCCACCACTATCCAAACTCTCCGAACGGACAATGCCCGCGAGTACACTGGACATGAATTTGCAAACCTCTGCTCTGAATTCGGGGTTAGTCACCAAACATCATGTGCCTATACCCCGCAACAAAACGGAACAGCTGAACGTAAGAATCGACATCTCCTCGATATGGCTCGCTCCATCATGCTTCAAATGCAAGTTCCTAAATCTTACTGGAACTTCGCTCTCTCCACGGCCTGTTACTTCGTCAACTGTCTTCCCTCACCAATTCTCCACAATGCCACTCCATTCAGCCTTCTGTTTCCTTCTACTCCTCCATTCTCCCTTACACCCCACATATTTGGATGCGTTTGCTATGTCCACACTCTTGGTCCCTCCATGGACAAGTTGGACCCCCGGGCAACCAAACAGATCTTTGTTGGCTATTCCCGGACCCAAAAGGGCTATGTATGTTACTCCCCAGCTACTCGAAAGGTGACTGTCTCTGCCGATGTGACCTTTCGGGAAGATCTCCCTTTTTTCTCTAACTCCGATCCTATACCTTCCCCACCCGCCGTCACACGTCCTGCTATTCCGGTTACCACCTCGTCCTCCCCACCATGTACGAACAAGGCCCTCCCTGTTCCCTTGGCAAATAAGGCCCTCCCTCCTCCCCAGCCACCTGTTATAAGAGTTTACACCTGTCGCCACCCTGTCTCCGGTACCCCAATGCAGTCAGCTTCGACCTCTGATGCTTCGCGCTCTGACGATCCGGCACCAGATTCTACCGCTCATCCCTTGGCGAACTATGTATCCTTACATCGCCTCTCTCCAGCACTCCAAACTTTTGCCACCTCCCTCTCTTCTATTTCTATTCCTAACATGTTGCAGGAAGCTCTGTATCATCCTGGCTGGCGGGCGGCCATGGATGAAGAGATGACGGCTCTCTGGGCGAACCAGACCTGGAATCTTGTACCTCTCCCTCCAGGTCAGAGACCTGTTGGCTGTAAATGGGTCTTTGTAATCAAACATGCTCCAGATGGGACGATTGACCGTCTCAAGGCATGACTGGTGGCTCGTGGCTTCACTCAATAACACGGTCTTGATTACGAGGAAACTTTCTCTCCAGTCGCGAAGCTGAATACCGTCCGTGTCCTCTCCGTGGCGGTTCATCGGCAATGGACATTACACCAACTAGACATCAAAAATGCTTTCCTAAACGGCGACCTCCAGGAAACTGTCTACATGCAGCAACCTCCCGGGTTTGAGACCACGGGGGAGTCTCGAGTATGTCATCTGAAAAAGTCCATTTATGGTCTCAAACAAGATCCTCGGGCATGGTTTGATAAATTCTGTAAGGCAGTTCGGGAAGTCGGTTTTACTCGAAGCTCTGCGGATTTTTCCCTCTTCACGCGGCATCGAACAACTGGAACTGTTCTCTTATTGGTATACGTTGATGACATCTTGATTACTGGAGACGACTCAAAGGGCATCCAAGCAGTTAAACAGCACCTTAGCTCAGTCTTCCAAACTAAAGATCTGGGTCAAATCCGGTACTTCCTTGGCCTTGAGATCGCGAGACGGCCAGACGGTCTTGTCATTTCCCAGAGAAAGTACTGTCTGGATCTCCTTCGGGATGCTGGTTACTCCGTATGCAAGCCTACTACCACCCCAATGGACGCAAATCAGAAGTTGTGTGCTCATGCCTCCGACACTGATCTTCCTCTTCAAAATCTGGAATATTATAGAAGACTTGTTGGGAAATTAATCTACCTAACAGTTACTAGACCAGATATATCCTTCGTTGTTGGAGTGGTCAGCAGATTTATGCATGCTCCGCGCACCTCGCACCTTCATGTTGTTGAGCGCATCCTCAGATACCTGAAAACTGCTCCGGGTCAAGGACTTATCTACAAGACCTCATCCTCTACTCCGAGATTAGTTGCATATTCTGATGTCGATTATGCTGGGTCCTTGGATGATCGTCGATCAACAAGTGGTTTTTGTACCTATTTTGGGGGTCATCTCATCACCTGACGAAGTAAGAAGCAAGCCGTTGTGGCTCGATCCTCAGCAGAAGCAGAGTATCGATCAATGACTTCGGTTGTCTCTGAGCTAACGTGGCTGGAAAGCCTTCTTGTCGATCTCGGGGTAAAACTTCCATCACCTGCCCTTCTGCTATGTGACAGCCAAGCAGCTATACATATTGCAAAGAATCCAGTCTTTCATGAGAGAACAAAGCATATTGAAGTAGACTGTCATTTTATCCGGGAGAAAGTTCAAACAAAGAAGATCGAACTAAAACATGTTCCATGCACTGAACAAGTCGCTGATATCCTCACAAAGGCTCTGCCAAACACCTTATTCTATCAGTTGTTGTCCAAGCTTGGTGCATACGACTTGTACGCTCCAGCTTTGCGGGGGAGTGTTAGAAAAGCCCATGTAAAGGGGTCCCATATAGCCCATGTTTCTTGTTTATTTTCCCTTTCTCCTCTTTAGTCCCACTTCATCTATAGGACTCTCTTATCTCTTTTTCCCTCCTATAAATATGTATTCATACCTTGTATTGAGATATAGAAAGAATATTTACAAGTTTGAGTTTTCTCTACACAATTAAAACACAAGCCCAATGTCACGAATTGAGTTGTCGATGCCCTTAGTCGTGAACACATTTACTAGTCACACCGCAACCTTGCATAATTGATTTAGATTCACGTGACTTGTACATCACAGATCCTTTATTTTGTGACATTCAGACCTCGTGTCAATATAGTGAGGTTGATCCTACTACACAATATGTAGTGAGTGAGGAATATTTATTTAAGGGCACCCGTCTTTGCATCTGCAAAGAACCCCTTCAATAGACACTACTTAGGAAGCTCCACTCATTCGAGTTATGTGGACACGTAGGCCAATCCAAATTATTACATCTCGTTGTGTTTGATATTATTGGCCGAAGATGACTCACAATGTCATCAAATTTATTAGGCATTTCACTACCTGTCAATTGTATAAGGGGCACGTACAAAACACTGGACTATACACCTCTCTACCGATTCCTCGGAGGCCGTGGGATGCCATTTCTATGGATTTCGTAGGTCACACTCAGAGGAAAGTAGACTATATCATCGTGGTAGTAGATCGTTTTTCAAAGATGACGCATTTCATATCATGTAAGAAAATCTCTAGTGTTGTACATGTCGTTGAATTTTTTTTAAACGAAATCGTTAGGTTGCATGACATTCTTAGGTCGATCACCTCTGATAAGGATACATGTTTTATGAAATATTTTTGGAAAACATTGTGGGGTCGATTGTGAATCAAACTCGAGTTTAGTACTGCTTATTACCATCAGACCGATGGGCACACTGAAGTCGTTAATAGGAATTTGGAGGACCTTCCTAGGTGTTTAATTGAGGAGAATCCGAAACAATGTGACTTTATACTTCCACGCGTTGAATTTGCATTTAATAAATTTACCCATTGCTCCACTAATAAATCTCCTTTCGAGATCATTTATGGATTCTCTATACCCCACCTACTTGACCGCCACTTCCATCTCATGAACATATTTCTTTTGATATGTAAGCTCATATTGATTATTTAAAAGAATTGCCTAAAACTAATTCTAATAAATCGCGAGTACTTCTGAAAAATTTAAATACATGGTCGATCGTCATCGTCGAGAGTAATACTTTTCAGAAGGAGATTAGGGTTTCATTTGTTTTGTCTTGCTGATGGAAAATGAGTTGATGGAAATGGAGTTTAAAAAAGGAGTTGTTTTGGGAAAATGAAGTTTATAGTAAAAATTTGCTTATGTAAAATGGAGTTTTTAAAGCTGTTCAAAAAACAGTGCATAAAAACCGTTTGTTAAAAACAGAGTTTTGAAAAAAATATTATGTAAAATGGGGTTCTGGATTACCATTTAAAAACAAAACTATGGGTTCTGGATTACCATCAAATCCTAGCAATCTCAAATTGGAAAAAATGGGGTTCTGGATTACCATGTTAAAACAAAAGGAGGAAGACTTTCTTGAAAAGTTGAATAAAAAGAAAAATAACGAAGGTCTATATGCAATCCATAAGCAAAATTTCTGAAAATGAAAATCAGTTGAAGGAACTCTCCATCGGACAATCAGTTGAAGGAACTTTCCATCGGACAATCAGTTGAAAGAACTTTCCATCGGACAATCAGTTGAAGGAACTTTCCATCGGACAATCAGTTGCATGAACTCTTCATCGGACAATCAGTTGCAGGAACTCTCCATCGGACAATCTGTTGCAGGAACTCTCCATCGGACAATTAGTTGAAGGAACTCTCAATCAAAAACCATGTTAATAGAAATGAAGAAGATCTGTATATGACCCTCCCATCCCGACCTTCTCGCAAGAAACATCACAATCCACCGAAATAACCCTAGAAATGGAACTGAAGAGGCCGACTACAGCGAGGATCTTGAGCTGAATGAAGTTCCGTCGAAGATCCAACCTCTATCACCTCCAAACCCGTACGAGAGATCTCGCTGGCGCCAAGAAGCTTGTTTGGGATCTGTCTGTTTCTCTGGACGGGATCTTGAACACATCCATCGCCTTCTCCGTCCAAGGTGCCTTCTGCGGATCCGGAGGAGGAGGTGACACAATATTTGTGGGATGCAGAGGTGAGGGAGACGGCCTCCATGATGGATTCTTTAGGGAGGGCGCAATCCTCTAGGTCGACGTTCTCCAACCTCGGTTGCAGTAGGAGCGTATCGTGGTAGGAGCGTATCGCGGTAGGAGCGTATCGCGATCTCGAGGTCGAAGATCCAGCATATGGCGATGTCGATGAGGAGAAGCGCCGCTCGAAATGTGCGGAACGAATCTCGGTTGACATTTGATCTAATACCTACTTATTTTAAAACAAAGGTTTCCTTTTAATCTCTCGCAAACAGCGTGAATGGATGAAACTCCATTTTTACCCAGACGAACCAAAGGAGATCAACTAAAGCAAACGAGCCCTAGGTTTAGCTTATTTTAGGAAGCAAAGATTTGCTCCTGGTACATATCATAAGCTATACCAGAGGAAGTTTGGTCTTTTTCAAGTCCAGAAACGCATATACGAGAATGCATACCCCCTACATTTGCCCTTTGGATTCAGCACTTCGTTGATATTTAATGTGGCTGATCTGACGCCATTTTATGAAGATCCGCTTAGTTCCATGGGGGTCCACCTGTGGCAGCTTTAGAGATGCCAGAAGATTAGGTTCTTAATGTAGGAGAATTTCACATTTGCCACAAGACGTACCAACTCTACTTAGTTTCATGGCGGGGAAGAGACATTACAGACAACTCATGAGTATCACCGTCGAGATCTCTCCATTTCTTGTGTTTCCGCGTTGGGGAATTGATGCATCCTCCATCTCATCTGAAGACGCATGACACCACCATGCGTATAGATGTTTTAATATTTATTTATTTTATTTCATGCATTTCTTTCCTGCAAACTGACTTTTATTTGGAGTTTTCGGCTCATCCGTTTGACCACCCGATGAGAGCATGAATAAAAAGTCCGATAATTTTAGTTGTTAGGACGAAAAGGGTAAGTTTAAATTATTTAAAGGCACATAAAATTTAATTGGAGAAAAATTCAAATTCAAAAATATATATCCAAATCAATAAGAAAGAGATTTAGGAGATTTATGAAATTATTGAGAGAATACTATTTGGAAGTTATTCAAACAGAAGGCCCGTCAAAAATTATTCTTTGGGAGAAATTATTTGGAAACTCAATATTTGGAAAAATATTGAAAAGCAAAGCCAAGATTTCTCTTTATTTAAACAGCTAGCTGTGAAGAAGAGGGAATCCCAGATACATAGAGAAATGAGAACTTGATTCGTTACTTTGTATTGCCAGTGTCTGTCTGCGACTCCACCTACATCCATCGTTTCCCTGTTTCAGAAAGCCAACAACTCGATTGGAGTAGTAACCAATGATTTGCTCACTGTCGTGCCAAGCCCAGATGTTGTCTTCCAGCCGAACCATCGTTGATCTATGTTGTTAAAGGTGCGCCTAAGGCTCAAGGCTCACCAGGCTCCGAGGTTTGCGCATTCGTACGCCTTATTTGAATCTTTTGAACATAAAAGGCGCGCCTGAGTTTTTATTGCATTTTTTTTCAACAATAAATAAAAAAATAACGTAAAAACTCAATAATTTTTATTGATTTAATGTTTGTGAAAGATAATTATGTTTTGAGACTTAGATATGATGCAAGAGATCGCATTGATTCTATTTTTTAAGAGATATAAAAGATAGTATTGAATGATTAATTAATAGACTAGTTGAAAATTTTGATCAAGAAGATGAAATGATGTTTGATGTTGATTATTGAAAATGGATGTGGTTGTGCCTTGCCTTCTTCAGGCGCGCACCTGCGCCTTGAGTCTTGCGTCTACGCTCCAAGACCCCTTTGCGCCTTGGTGCGCCTTGCGCCTTTAATAGCTAAGTCGTTGATTCAATTTCCCTTCACCGTACCAGTCTTGTCGTCGTCTGCCTACAGATCGGGTGTCGTCGACTTCACTTCCCTATTCCAGTAACCCATCCAAGACTGTTTTATGCTTGCAGGTTGCCGTTAACTACTGCCCTTCTGTCTGACAACCTGCCGGCGGATACTATTCTCCTTTTGCGCAACGGACTTGGAATGGACCGCCTCCTCTTCCGTATCCTTGCTCCATTTGAATAGTTTAATTTTATCTAGTCTAATTAAATAACTATAAGCTTGCATCTACGTTCTCGCTATTTAATTTCCGTTATTCATAAATTAACTAATTGTGGTTTTTCTTGTGCATGTACGGATCTTGCGACGATTTAACTCGTGAAACACTTGAGAGTTCAAGCCCAAATAAAAATTAATGGTTATATCAAAGTTCGAACGTTGAAAGAGATTTCACGCACGAAAATTCGACTTGGCCCTCTCGGCCTACATCATCTCCTCTTCTTACTCATTTAACTCGTCTAACTCTAGCCACAAGATCTTCTTGCAACGGTGGCCACTGCATCCCATGCCCTATTCCATGCAACACATCCGCGTGCGATTGATCGACAGGGGGTTTGCATCATCCTTGATAGATACCCTATTTGGGCTCGAGGAGCCCACAACGAGGGAGTCTTAGACATGCATTCACTATGTCTAGGGCTTTCATGTGTCTTGCTTTGCTAGCCGCATTATTGGCTATCACTTATGCAAGCACCGCTTGATTTCACTTGGGGGCTATGTTTTTAAAGGCGCAAGGTGCGCCGAGACGCAAATGGGTCCTGGAGCCTAGGCGTAAGGCATAGACGTGCACTTGAGGTATGGGAGGCGCAAAAATAAAAATGTATACATAATGTAATTAATTTAATAAAAAAAACACATAAAATACATCTACCACCATCAACACAATAGAATTAACACCTTTAGTTTGAGTAGCTATTTAGGAATGATGTACGGTGGATGCACTTAAAAATGTATTTGGTTGACTTTGGCAGCATCATGACAGGATGAAGTAGTTGGCCTACAAATATCACCAATGATGCATACTTCATAAATATTCACTGTTAATGTTTGGTTTATTATTAAATTTAATATACTAATAAAAATGCAGTTATGGCTATATAATCCCCCAGAAATCAAATATTAACATAAAACTATTTTGAAAATATGAATATAATAAGGATTCCCAAATATTTCTTCAGATAAATAGATGGATCATTATACATAGATGTCATATAGCTAGAAGGATTTTTTAATGATTTTTATGAAGAATAGTCTTAAAGAACCCCAAATGTCAAAGTTTTCAGTGCATACAACAACATTCAAGCCTTTATCCCACTATAGTGGTGTCGGCTATAACGATCCTTTGTCACCATTGTGCCCTATCTTTTGTCATAATCTCACTAATGTCTAAGTACATCATGTCTTTCCTCATAGTTTCATTCAAAGTCTTTATTGGTCTACCTCTCCCTCGTTTAACATGCCTGTGACTAGACTCTCACAACGTCTAACAGGTGCCTCTAATGGTCTCCTTAGTACGTGTCCAAACCATCTTAGACGAGCTTCTCGCATCTTCTTTGCAATTGGTGCTACTCCTGTCTTATCCCTGATACTTTCATTCCTAATTTTAGCCAATCTCGTGTGTCCACACATCCACCTAAGCATTCTCATCTCCGCAACGCCCATTTTTTGTTCGTGTACACAATTCACTGCCCAACACTCGGAATCGTAGAGCATCGCGGGTCTAATTGCAGTATGGTAAAACTTGCCCTCAGGTTTTAGTGGTACTTTACGATCACATAAGATCCCTAACGTGCCTCTCCACTTCAACCAACCCGCTTGGATTCTGTGTCACATCTTTATCAAAACCTTCGTCTTTTGGAACTATCGATCCAAGATATTTAAAACACTCACTACCGGAAATATCTTGATCACCCGACTTAATAATGAAGTCATCTGTCCTTCTTGTACTGCTAAATTTAAGCTACATATACTCCGTCTTTGCCCTGCTCAACCTAAAACCCTTCTTTTCTAAAGTATCTCGCCAAGATTCAAGTTTTGCTTTACACCCTCGCGCGTCTCATCAACCAAAACGATATCATCCGCAAACAGTAAACACCAAGGTATTGCTTGTTGGATATGTATGGTGAGCTCATCTAAGATAAGGGTAAAGACATAAGGGCTTAAAGCTGAACCTTGATGTAAGCCAACAGTGATAGGGAATTCTTGTGTTAATCCTCCAGATGTCCTCACCCTTGTCACTGAATTTATATACATATCTTTGATTGTGTCAATATATGTTATATTTACACCTTTCTTTTCTAAGACTCTCCATAAGATCTCTCTTGGAACTCTATCATAAGCCTTCTCAAGATCAATAAGCAACATGTGCAAATCTTGTTTTCTCTCTCGATAGTTGTCAATGAGTCTCCTCAAGAGATGTATAGCTTCCATGGTCGACCTCCCTGGCATGAATCCAAATTGATTCTTTGAGATGTTAGTCTTTTGTCTTAAACTTCTTTATATTACTCGTTCTCATAGTTTCATGGTATGACTCATCAATTTAATTCCTCTGTAATTAATACAATTTTGTATATCTCATTTATTCCTATATAAGGATACCAAGATAATTTCTCTCCATTGATCTGACATCCTCTTTGACTTCAGTATCTTTTTGAAAAAACATGTAAGACATAAAATTTCTTCATTTCCTAAACATTTCCATACTTCAATGGGTATATCGTCTGGCTCAACCGTCTTTCCATTTTTCATCTTATTTAGAGTATCTTTTACCTATAATACTTGAATTTTATGATAAAACGTTATGTTCTTATATTTCTCCGATTTACTTTACTCTTCCAAATTCAATTCTTTGTCCTTTGCTTCATTATAGAGTTGATAAAAGTATCTTTTTCATCGCTTTTTAATATCCACATCAACCTTCAAAACTGTATCTGTCTCATCATTTATGCATTTTACTTGACTTAAATCTCTTGTCGTTATTTCTCTAGCTCGAACAATTTTATATATGTTACGCTCTCCATCTTTGATATCTTGTCGTTTATAAAATTTTTCATAAGCTTGACTTCTTGTTTTACTTACTGCCTGTTTAGCTTCTTTTTTGGTGACTTTATACTTGGCTAAGTTTTCATCATTCCTACAAGCTTAGAGTGATTTATAGCTTGCCCTCTTTGCCCTGACTTTGTCTTGCACTTACTCTTTTCACCAGCAAGATTCTTTATTTGGGGGGTGCAAAACCTTTTGATACTCCAAATACGTTCTTTCCATTTATTCTTAAATGAGAAGACATAACTTCTCATGAGACATTATGATCAACATAAGAGTTATCAACTAGTCGTTCCATAACTGCCTTCTTGAAAACAACTTGTTTTTCCATCTTCAAGTTCCACCACCGAATTTTTTGCAACATCTTTGTTCTTGTCTTAAATTTATTATATTTAATTTATACATCTAACACCACTAACATATGTTGTGTTATCAAATTTTCTCCTGATATGACTTTGCAATCCTTACAAATCATTTTATCCTTTTTGCGAGTCATAAAATAATCAATTTGTGATTTATTTTGTTCGCTTTTAAACGTAATTAAATGTTCTTCCCTCTTTATGAAAAGTGTATTTGATACAATTAGTTCATGTGCTACGACAAATTCTAAAATGGTTCGTACTTCTTCATTCCTTTCTTCATATTCATATCCTCCATGAACGACTGTGTAATCTACATTCTCCTTTCATATATATCCATTTAAGTCTCCTCCAATAAAAATCTTTTCTCTTTGTGAGATTTCTCTTACTAAATCATCTAAGTCTTCCCAAAACTGCACTTTTATAGCTTCACTTAATCCCACGCACTGATCACATTAATAGTTTCCTTTCATATGACCAATTTAAGAGTTAAAATTCTATCACCTTTTCTACTTACCCCAACAATTTCATCTTTCTAAGTTCTAAGTAGTATCCACAATAATACTTACTTCACTGCTTGATTTATTTTTTCCCTGTGTACCATAAATTAAAACTTGAATTATCTAAAAATTTAACTTTCTCACCCACCCATCTAGTCTTTTGCAGGCATAAAATATTTATCCTTCTCCTAATCATTGTATCTACTACTTTCATCGCTTTCCCTATTAACGTACCTAAATTCCAACTTTCAAACCTAAGACGATCACAATTTCTACGACATACTTTCCTAGGACGTCTAATATGTGAGGACATTTACATATTTAACACTACACCCAAGTCCTCTTAGAGGTGCAGCGGTCCTTGCCAAGACACCGCAATCAGACCATACGACGAGGACTTTTTCAAATCTAACATTACATCCAAGTCCTGGAGATGCAGCAGTCCTTGCCAAGACACCGCATTCGGACCATGCAATGCGTTCCTTAAGGGGAACAACTTAATTTTTGCACAATTTCTCAAATGATCCATATTTATAAGGGTGACTAAATTTTACGCTGGTCGTCTACCTAACACTACCCTCACCATTTTTCATCAGGGCTTGGGACCGGCATAGGTTGGTTTAAGTTTTCAATGCATGATTCACTTTAATTTAAACCCAAATAGCTCAACAAAGAAAATGTTCTACAAAAGGAGACAGGGAGAGAGGGGAAACATGCTAAATCTCCACTATTCTACTTGCCAGCATCTTGAAAGAAAAGAAGAGGAGAGAGGAGAAAGATTCTTACAATAAAAATAAGAGGAGCGGCGGCCACTCCGGATAGAGGAGCTTATGCTTCCTTTTGCGTCTCTGGCGAGTATAAAAAGCAAGAGGACTAGAGGAGCAGCGACAAATCCAGAGAAAACTCTTGAGAGGACAGTGGGAGTCGGGTGGAATACGAGATCTATCGAGCGGCATACATGAAAAATGCGTCGGGTTAAGGTGCTAAGTCAATGATAACCCTAAAAAGGAGTTAAACCGAATCAATTTTAAAATTTTAAACCGATATTGGGTTGAAGCACGCATATGCTGCGCCTGGAAAAATCGTAAGGCGTGCGCCTGAAGCACCTTGCCTGTCTTGGCCTTGCCAAGGAGTGACTGCTTGCACCCGATGCCTCAGGTGCACCTTTCAAAACATAGCCTGGGGGATTTGATTCAACACTCATGAAGACTAGCTCTTGTACCAAATTACTAGATGCCCTTGAAATAGATTTCTTCAACGGCCAATGAAGGATCAGATTGTAGTCAAACACACACTCCTTCCCTTTCCTTAACAATATTGTTGTCGGACGTGCCTCTCCATTTCATTGCATATGCATTTAAATTTGTTAGAGAATATAGGGAAAAGCACTGTAAAGGCCCAATAAGTTGGCCAATTTATAATCTTTTTGTTTAGTCCCACATCTTCTGTATAGGATGCTTTACCTCTCTTCTCTCCTATATATATATGTACTCGTACTTGTATTTCACATATTCAAGAAGTATATACAAGGTTTGAACCACTTCTCTACATGGTAACAAAGGCATCGGTACAGCCTATTTTATTCTAACCGCCCAGCCTTCCGGCTAACCGGGCGGTCTGTTTTTCTTTTCTTGCTGCACCTCTCTGCGGCCTCCCCTTTTCTACCCACCTCTTTCTTCCCTTCCGTGGATCCACTTTTTCTTCCCTCCCCCTCCTTTTTATAACCTCTCGGCTCTGCCGCTGGCTTGTCGTCTCTCTACCCGCCTATCCACTTAATTCGCCTTGTCGCTGGCTCTCCTTCTCGCTAAGCCGCATCTATATTCGAGCTTTCTCTACTTCTTCTCGGGGGTTGGTCTCCGCTTGTTGCGAGTTGCCTTTCCCTGCGGTTAGATCTAACCGCCTGACCTCCTGTTCTATTCGTGGCGGCCTGCTCCTATCTGTTGCGACCTGTTTCTATCCGCTGCGGACTCCTCCCTGTTTGCCGACTACTTTCTTACCGCTCTCATCTCGCTTCTCCTGATCGCACGATCTGGTATTCTGACCGCGCCTTCTTTGGTCTACCCGAGCGGCCTGCTTCTCTCTTCTACCCGTGTGTCTTCTTGTCGCGAGGTCTGCCGGCTGCGCAGTCTCTCTTCCTTGCCGCTTTGCCGCTAGGTGTACTTCGTTCGTTGCGGATTATTCTGTTCATCGCTGTTTGGTCTGCTTGTCGCGCGGTTTTTCGCTGTTGTTGCTGCTGCTGCGATCTCTCCCAGTTGCTGCCCTTCGCAACTCGTCTTTTTGCGTGCGGTTTCTCCTTGCCACGTGCGATCTCTCCTAGTCGCGTGCCGCTACTGCCTGTCTTGCCACGTGCGATCTCTCCTCGTCTCTGCTGCTTGCTGACCACTGCGGTTTATCCTTGCCGCGCAGCTTGGTCGCAAGTCCTCTTTGTGTGTCCTTGTCGCACGCTCTCTTCTTCTACCTCTGCGGACAGTATTGCCTTATTGTGCCTGCTGGCCTTCTATTCTCGCCCGACTAGTCTCTGGGCTCTTGCTGTGCGGTCTGTGCCTGTTCCTCTGCGGTATTGTTTTAACCGCTCGGGCAGGTTGCCTTCTCGCTGCTCCTTGGTTCAGCCCGCATGGCGTCATATTCGCTTACTGTTTCAGATACTTCCACACCTCCCTCCACCACCAGTGATGACATTGCTGCTCTGCGTGCTCAACTTCAACAACTCCAAGGGATGGTCAGTCGCTCCTCTGGATTCGTGGCCTCGATCTCCGATGAAGGGATATCTTGCCTCTCCCATGGCTCTCACTGGATTATAGACTCGGGTGTCACACAACATCTCTCTCCGCAGAAGCCGTCGCTGTACTTCGCTTTTGATTATCCCAAGTTTATCACTGTGGCTAATGGTGACACGACACCAGTTTTTGGCGCTGCCCATTTGCCTCTTACCCCTCCCTCTCCTTATCCTCGGTTCTTCATGTTCTGGGGTCTTCCTTTAATCTTCTCTCTGTTAGCCTTCTTACTCAGGACCTTGATTGTTGTGTAAACTTCTCACGCTCTTCTTTTGTTGTGCAGGATCGACTAACGCAAATTACACTTAGTCGGGGGTGGTTGTCCAACGGGTTGTATTTTCTTGATATTCCTCCTACTGCTCTTACCACTATCTCCTCCATTGACTGACATCGTCGTCTTAGGCATGCTCCTCTCCAGATTCTCAGAAAGCTCTTCCAGGTGTTCTTCTTTAGGAGTTTTTTGTGAATCATGTATCTTTGGCAATCAACATCGTGTCTCTTTTACTTCTCCCTGTACTAGAAGTGATGCTCCTTTTTCACTAGTACATTCTGATATTTGGGGACCATATAAGATCCCTAGTGTTTTTGGTTATTGGTACTTTGTAACCTTTATTGATGATTACTTACGGGTTACCTGGTTATACTTCCTTCGTGATCGTACCGAACTCGTATCGAATTTTCATACTTTTCTTACCGAGACTCGCACACAGTTTTCTACATGTGTTAAAATTATCCGTACTGATAACGCTCATGAGTATACCGGTCGAACCTTCTCCAATCTGTGCGTCGAGTTTGGTATTATCCATCAGACTTCATGTTCGTATACCCCTCAACAAAATGACGGCACAGAACGGAAAAATCGCCACCTTCTTAATGTTGCTCGCTCTCTTATGATTTAAATGCAGGTTCCCCCTCTTTATTGGAACTTTGTTGTTTCTATTGCATGTCATCTTACCAACCGCATGCCCTCGTCTATCCTCCACTTTGTGGCCCCCATGACTCTCCTGTACCCATCCAAGAATCTCTTCTCTCTCACACCTCGTATGTTTGGATGTACCTGTTATGTCCATACTCTTGGCCCCTCAAATGACAAGCTTGCCCCTCATGCTACCAAGACTATGTTTGTTGGATACTCTCACACTCAGAAAGGGTATGTCTGTTATTATCCTGCCATTGGTAAGGTGGTTGTCTCTGTTGATGTCTCTTTTCATGAGGATCATCCCTATTACACCGCTTCTACTGATCCTCTTCTTCTTCCTTCCCCTCTACCTCGGCCCACAGTTCCAATTACGTCTCCGCTTCCACCTCTTCTTCCCACACCTACTTCAGTTCCAGTTACATCTCCTCTGCCAGCTCTTCTTCCCACACCTCCACCGCTAGTCCCCTCTAAACCACCCATCATTCAGGTTTACACTCGTCGTGCTCCACGTTCTGATGCGGAGAATAAAATTGCGATTAAAAATACTAAGGAAAATTTAAGCTTCTCATTATGTCTTCTTGGTTCGCATCTCGGTCTGCTTCCTACTAAATTTGCCCTGTAGAATGTGTCCATAACAGTTCATTTGAGGGGATCCATGGTTTGGTGAGTATTGTATTGGAGTCGCTGGTCACATAGGGTGCAGAAGCCCTAGCCATTTTTAGATATCGAATCCTCCTCTTTTTGTCGTCGCCCCCTACTTGCCACTGCCGTCCTTCACACTCCCATCCACATTCCTACTTTCCGCTGTCAGTCTTTCCACCCTCCAACCTCAATCTAACAAGATTGCTGCCTCCTCGCCCACTCCCCTCCATACCCAATTTCCACGGGCATCACTATTTAAGCTGACCTTAAATTTTTGGGATGAGACTATTAATGATGATCATGATATGTTACATTACATTGATTGGTATAGGGTAGGAGCGTTTTTCTTCCATTTTAAATGTAAATAGAATTAGGTTTATGCTACTTCCTGTGACGGCGTCTTAATAATATCTTGTTGGCTACTTTTTGTTTGAATGATCAACCTTTGAAGGGATGCAGCTGATGTTAATTGTTTATATGACAGTTTATATACTTTTTTATTTACATAGCTTCGGGTTCATATGACCATTTGTTTATTTTTGATTTGTATAGTTACTGGTATCACTTCGACTCAAGTGCATGGAGTGCTGTCTATAAGCATACAATTGGCAAAGACCTCAAAATGAAAGCTGGTTATGATTCAATGATCCGTCTTTGCTGGGCATCTCTCTGGGTATGCTTACATTTTCTTGAGAAAATACTTGTGAATGTCATTGTAAAATTTAATTGAAATTTTTAGCAATGAAGGTTTTCTTATGGATGTATAAGAATGTATTGTCTTCAAATAATTATAATTAGCTTTGCAGAAGATCAAATTTTAGGTTGTGGATTAGGAGGCTGTCTTCATTGAACTGCTTAGTCAAAAATTTCTTTTTTTATGCCATAGAATCTAATTGCTAAATCATAATATTAGAATATAACAATGAATGGTATGGTCAC
Source organism: Platanthera zijinensis (assembly GCA_039513925.1). Lineage (NCBI taxonomy): Eukaryota > Viridiplantae > Streptophyta > Magnoliopsida > Asparagales > Orchidaceae > Platanthera > Platanthera zijinensis. The sequence continues at coordinate 141,877,399 of CM077090.1, forward strand.
CACCAAGTGATAATAAAAAATTGTCCAAAAATCTTGGTTACTGTTCTTTTAATTATTCAAATATGTTGCACCCATGTTAGTACTTGTATATTGGATTTGACTTTCAACGTTCTCCAAAACCCTAGTCAGTTTTTTTGCCGGATTAAGAGGAATCAAAAACTATGTAGTATTGGGGTAGATAATGTCATGAAATGGTATATTTGCACGCTTTAATTTTAAGAAATATGTATTAACCTGGAAATATAAATATCATATGAAAATTAGCTTTTTTTTCTTACTTTTCGGGGATTACCGAAAGCTGGAATCGCCGCTTTCGTCCGTTCTGCAAAACAATTCTTATTAATGGCTGATTGAAAGACAACATTTGGGAGGAGTGTCTGCTTCCCTTTTGTGACCTTGCAATCGAGTGAGACACCATATGGCTTAGAGAGGAGACAACAAAACTGATGAACCATAAGGTTCTCAGTTCCAAATCTCCAATGAGGAAAAACCGTTATTGTTAATTACATTCATGATGTCGAGACATAAAGACTCTTCACGGAAAACCTTTAAAGTCATTCTTTCCACAGATTATCATGTACTTTATTTTAGAGCAATGTGAAATACTCAATGCAGCATGACTCTATAATAACATATGGCGAAGAAGTGATATTGAAATGGATAACCTTTATTGAATAACAATTCTGATTATTGAATAACTTTTCCATACAATGGGTCTCTTAATGGGCTTTCAGTCTTTGGGCTTTAACATTCCCTCTTTAAGCTGTAATATATTTATCGATCATTCCCTGCTTAGTACAAATATCCAAAAAAGATGAAAAAATACGTTTGGTGAAGATATTGTCAACTCTTGATTTGAAGAAATAGAAAGAGTGCATATTTGGTTTTTAATAACTTCTTTGTTACGGTCATGCACGCTGACGAGACACGCGCACGCTGACGAGACACGCGCACGCCGACGAGACATCATGGTGAGTCTACATGCGTAGAAAGACGTCAGAAACTAGCTCTCCGGTTGTGGAAGAGACTTTCGATGATCGATCTACTTGGTTATTTCTATTTCAATGTTCTTTAGGTTTTTACTATTTGCAGACCATATTTTGTTATTCGCACCCCGTAACTATAAAGGGTGTTGTATGCTTGTAATGGAGTTATATCTTTAGATGAATTGATTTTTAGGGTTACTCCCTAGTTCTCATTTCCTCTTTCCCCTTTTCTCTCTCTCTCTCTCTTGACTGTCGACCCTCCTCTTGCTGGATTCCTCTTTGGGATCATATCAATTTGGTCCGACCTGTCGTAGTAGCCGGTGTCATACCACCGAATGATCTCATATTTGAGCTTGGGACGAGAGGGATTGGTTAGATTGACGGAGCCACCGAGCCTAATGGAGAACAGAGCGGTTAAGACCGACAAGAACGTTGGACATCTTGTCCTGATCCGGCATGAAGTTGAGATCGAAGTACTGCTCCGTCATAGCAATCCAACCCATCGGGTCGATTTTGATAAAGGTCAGAATGTCGAGGGAGAGAGCGAACCGGCCCAGAGTCAGGTGGATTGCGGCTCGGATGGAGGCCTCGCCGGTATGGATCTATGGAGGGAGCTTCCGTCCGCAGCTGTGCCGGAGCCGGAGGGGGTGGTCGGCGCCTGGAGGGGATCTTGGAATGGAGGGAGAGGAGTGAGGAGTGCTTGACGGCGATGAGCTGGTCTTGAGCCTCAACGCGGAGGCTAATGGTGTCGGAGGCAGTATGTGAAGCGGGTTCACCAGTGGAGCGAAGGTTGTGAGCCATGAAGTTGGTGGCGCCAGACTAGAAAATGGGTTGTCACTGGAAGCAGCAGAGCCTTGCGGGTCTATGCCCGCTGGAACCGTCGGCGAGCGAAGGGAGGAACCCGCGCCAGCGGCAGGGCATTGGTGCGGACTGCTGATCCGGGGAGGTTGGTTTGCGGGGAAGCCGACGGTTGCATAGGTACGCAAGAGGCGCTGGCTGTTTGGGGATATCAGAGGGTCGCGCAACGATGCTGGATGACTCGACGGATGAGTCGGTGCACGTGCGAGATGGATGGGAATCGAGGATCGTTGGGCGGAAAGAGGCTATGCACCAACGTTGGTGGGGACACCGAGGGTAGGCTCATGGATTCAATGTTGGTGGCACGCGACGATTGGCGCGATCCGGGGCGGATATGCATTAGGCGATAGCAGACAATTGGGGTTCAGCTTGCTGGACCGAGAAAATGCGAGGCAATGATGGATTTTGGGGTGCGAGGTGAGGCTGGTCGGACCAAATTGATACGATTCCGGAGTGGAATCCGGGAAGGGGAGGGTCGACAGCTAAGGAGAGAGAAGAGGGGAAAGAGGAAATGAGACAAACTATGGAGCAGCCCTAAAAATTCATTCATCCAAAGATTAAACTCTAATAGCATACAACATCCTTTATATAAGCTGGGTACGAATAATAAAATACAGTATGCAAATAGTGAACACCAAAAATATTGAAATAGAAATAATCAAGTAAATCGATCATCGATTGTCTTTTCCATGACCAGAGGGCTAGTATCTGTCGCCTTCCTACACGTGTAGACTCGCCACGACATCTTGTTTGTCTGTGCGCGTCTCGTTGTCATGCCGCATCTCGTCGGCTCCTCCACTATCGAGTGTCTTTGCGGCGGCCACCAGACAGTCGGCCTGAACGACTATATTGATGAGTTTGTCTCCCTGGTCGCCCACGTTCCCGGCCTTCCACCGGATCATTATCTAGGCTTCTTCATGCAGGGCCGCTACCGCACATCCACTCTCGTCTCTGTATGCACCACCCTCGGACGGTCTCCTACGCCCTTGACATAGCACGTTTGGTGCAGGCCGACCTCTCACCTAGACCTCATGCTATTCCAGCTAGCTAGCCCCCTCCACAGACACCTTGGCGACCGCCTGCCTTGGCTCTTCCGCCATGCCCTCTGCATGGGGGACCCCGCCCAGGGCGGCCCTCAACGTCTCAAACAGTGATTATAATGAGCTCTGTAGCAAGGGCGTTTTTCGGCGCCGCCAACCCTAAAAAAAGAAGTCTTAGAGTCTCTTTATCAAAGAACTATGACCTTATTTTATGGTGTGGAATGTCTTTTGAATTGTTTGCTCTATGGCATAGTTTTTCTTTTTTGTATTTATTTTTGCAGTAGTTTAATTTGTGAGTGTGCTATGAAAGTGATTTCAAAACTCTATTCACTCCTCTCTAGAGTAAACTGGACTAATATTCTCATTCTATTCCGCACTTTCAAAAGCGGTCCAAGAGAACGTTGAAAGCATGATTGAAAAAACAAAATGTGTGGTAGGTTGCGAAAAAGAATTGGCAGAGATAGAAATGAAAAAGTCTCAGAGAGAGCACCGAATATTACATCCAAAGAGAAGTTGTCTCAAAAATAGTTCTCACACAATTTTATATATCATATATACCTCATAATGAACTTTATAACTTCTAAATTCAGTAGTCAAGAAATGCTAAACTCTGCCACAAACTCCAATTTCGCAACTTTTCACATATTAAGGGTCTGTTTGGCTAAGCTGTTGCTGATGGTAAGCTGCTGATGGAAAGCTGCTGACAGAAAAAGTGCTGTTTTTTGAAAACAGAGTTTTGTTAAAAAACTGTTTGGGTAAAATGAAGTTTGCATAGCTTACTCATAAGCTGTTTTGAAGAAACTGTTTGGATAAAATGGAGTTTTGGCAGCTGATTTTTTTATAATCGAAATAATTTTTAGATTTTTGATCCATAAATTAATTAAAGTATTTAAAATTAAAAATACACGAAATAATAAGTAGAAATTTCTTGTTTTTTAGACATCAAATATCCAAAATAATACTAGAACTCTCAACGCCCGGATCCATCGGTTGCGTGGCAGTAGTGTCTTTTATCACCTACATGTGGAAATTTTTTTATTAGAATAAGTTATTAAATTATTTTAAAATATAAAATGTGAGTAATGAGTATTACCTTCGTGACTCATAGAGTTGTTGTGCAATAGAATCCCGCAATGCTATCATCTCCTCCACTCCGCCCGCCGTGTCAATGCATGTACCAGACTGCCTCTGTGTGTCTACTCCGACTCCCGTACTGATTGTCTCACTTTCTCTAAAATCCGGATCTATACGTGATGGATGCCTACGTATGAAATTATGTAAAGCTATTGTCGCTAGGACAATCCGTTTCTGCTTCGTAAAACTGTAACTTGGCATGTCACGAAGTATTGCCCATTTCTTCTTCTATACTCCAAATGTTCGTTCAATCACACTCCTAAGGGAAGAGTGTGATTGATTGAAAATCTCCCGAAGTCCTTCAACTGGACGATTATCATGTGCAAAATCAGGAAGGTGGTATCGTGTATCTGGAAATGGTTTTATGTACCCCCTTTGAAGTGGATATCCAGCATCCACCAAGTAAAACTTTCCTGAATCATCAAAACACAAGATTATTGAATAATTATATGAAAACATAAAATAGCAAATTAAATGAATTTTAAGCCTCATTACCTCTTGGAGGGTGCGGGAAGCGGTACTTGGGATCGCTAATAGCAAAATTAAATATCCGACTGTCATGTGCAGATTCCTCCCAACCAGTCATGGCGAAAGTAAAGCACATGTTGAAGTCGCAAGCCGCCATTATATTCCATGTAGTCATTCCATGACGCCCAATATAAGGTACTTGATTTTTTACCGGTACGTTTGCATGGACATGTGTGCCATCTATTGCTCCAATGCAATCTTTAAAAAATGGCATGTAACGTGTATCTTCAGCAATTTCTGGTGGAGTGGAATCAAAGTATCCTTCTTCCGGGACTATAACAACCTCTGCTAAACGCACCAAAGCACGAATGCCAACACTAAAATATCTGCTTGCAGTCTCGGTGGAATGTTGGAAACGCTCACTAGCTTTTCTGATACACTCGTTGTGAGATAGCCAATACAACGTAATTGTCAGGACCTCCCTGCTTGCTGTCTTTCGTGAACCTTGCAACCCATTGTTCTGTTCTAACGTACCAAGTAAATCAAAAAAGATTTCTTGTGGCATTCTAAACGCATTATGAAAACGAACCGGATGCCCACGAAGTAATTCACCCAACCATTTATCACCAGTTTGCTTTGACGTCATGCAAGGGGTGCAACTGTTTAACAATCTGCTGTGTTGAGCTAACACACACACACAGTGGAAGTGAGAGCTTGTTGATACGCAGCAGCATGACGTCTCCTAATCATTTCATACTCGTCAGTCGAGTAATCTGTACTTGAATCTTCACTTGACATTTTCTGTTTCACACAAAGAGAGTGCATCTTTTTAATGAATGTCATAAACTTAACCCACGTAAAAGAAGCAAGAATACGTAACAGTAACAGGATGAATTTGAGTAGCAACATGGAAATACATAAGATATATAAAAGTAGCAACAAGAAGATACATAACAGACGCAACAATCAGATACAACAGATATATAAAAGTAGCAACATGGAAGATATATAAAGGTAGCAACAAAAGATACATAAAAGCAGCAACAATCATTTCCTAATCCCCCCGTCGCTCGTAGCGGGCGCGCATCCACTTAACCTTGAAGTCATCCCTAATGGCCATGAATAACTCCCTGTGGTACTTATCTATCAGGAACAATGTTGCAAAACCATAGAAGTCAAAATCTTCACAGAACTCAGGGAAAGATTCAATCTTCGCCACTGCTTCAACAATAGTAAAGGGACACGAGGACTTTGGAGGCTCCCGGAGAGACACCCCAATGTCTTTGGTAGACTCCACCAAGTCACTTAAGAATGATGTGGACGCTTTGCTTTTCCCCTTCTTTCGACGTTTCCGAGCTTCAGCTGGAGAACTTTCTACATTCCCATTTTTGTCAAGTGGATCATTTTCTTCCTCAGACATTGTTCGCTCGGCTATCGACTCTCGGCCTTGGGACACTGTGTTTGCTGTGCAAGCATGCACTCCCGTGGCAACAACAGAACTGAACATGGTGTTCATTTTATCTTCGAGCTCTGGCACTATCCCTCCGTACCTAAACTTCTTCGCGGCAGGTACAATCTGCAAAAGACATACACTTAAATTAATCCATAAAAACAATCTAAATAAACACAAATCGGGCTAAATGAATTTTTGGTTTACCTTCAACCTCTCATCCCACCATTCGTCGCTCGCATCAATCGTTTTTCTGGAGGCATTCCATCCAAGACCAGTCTCCCCCCTTTTGAGGTCCATCCATAATTTCCACTCTTTTTTAAGGTGCTCCCATTTATTTTTCATCTGTATTCTATCGTATTTCTTCCCTGTTTTCTCCTCGAACCTTAAGGCAAGGTTATTCCAGCCCTCCTTATTGAAATGTGTCATTGGCCGATTTCCAAGACCAATTTCAGCGATGCATAGATCACAAAATTGAAGGATGTCATTTTGATCACAAATGGCTGAGACTCCTCCATCCTTTGGTTTTCCCATCTAAATTTTTTTGATAATTTAAATAATACATACAAAAATGCATACACATGAACACACACACACATACATACCCAAATACATACACATGAACACACACACACACTAGCATACACACACACAAATGCAAATAAACACACACACACATACATGTATACAAACACACATACACAAATCTACAAATGCACAAATGGACACACAAACCTACCACAAATACACACCTAAACATACACACACAAATGCACAAATGGACACACAAACCTACCACAAATACACACACACACAATTATATATAATCAAACATAAAACACAATCACATATATATATACACACACACACACATGCACATCAACATAAAAAAAACACTATCACATACATATACACATATATACACACCCACAAATTCTCATAAAATTCACTACAAATTCTAAACAAATTCCAAGAAATGGAAGCAAATTTCACTAAAAAAATTTAGCACAACCTAAGACATGCACAGAGCCTGAAGAATTACCAACACAATCTGGAGGAATGCACAGAGAAGCAGATCTGGAGGGGCTGCGCCCAGATCTGGAGGAGGAGCGCTGCAATCTGGAGGAGGAGAATCTGCCGGTGATCACAGATCTGGAGGAATGCAGGAATCGCCGGAGTAGGGTTCGCCGGCTGCAGGAATCGCCAGAGGAGAAGAGAAGCGCGAGATCTGGAGGAGGAGCGGCACGGATCTGAGGAGAGCGGCGCGACGGGATGAGAAGGAGGCAAACCAGGAAGAAGCAGGGCTAGCCCGACGTCGCAGATCTGGCTGGTAAGCGCCGGATGAGGTTTCGCCGGAGGAGAATAGGGCCACCTACGGTGGCGCCGGCTGAGGAGGAGGGTGACGGGAGAGGCGCGACGGGATGAGGAGGAAAACCTATCTATCGCGAGCAGCGGGGCGGCGCGGCTGAAATGGTATAAGGAGCAGCTTATCGCTCCTTACCTATAAGGAGCGTTTTTTTGGAAACGCCGTTTGCCAGCTTATCGCAAACAAACGCCGCTTATCGCAAAACAGTGGTGCGGTAGATCAGCGCCGGAGCAAATAAGTCCTCCCAAACGGCACCTAAATCTTTGGCATAAAACAAGATTTAAATACCTTACAAATATAACTTTGACATAAATGCAACTAGCATGATCAAATTAAATAAAAAAATAGTTCATGTGGACTCTTAGGAACATGGAAACCACATAGGTTTATGTCTAAAGCAAACTTCTTACACCGGCGCATATGGATGCTAAATCCTTGCTCAGGTTATTGATCCCCTCGATATGAGACACCAGTGTATGATTACACACCATAAACTAAGATTTCAAGGCTATCTGTAATAAAAAATATATATATCAAAATTTTCCTTGGAAATTAGCATTATTACAGGTTGCACCTCTCTTATTTTGAAATTACAAAAATCCCCCATATATGTTTACATTTGTTAACATCCTTGCATGAAAATGTCTCTTTGAAGTAAATATTCAGGGGAGACTTTGTGCACGGATGTTAAGAAGTGCAAACTTACATGAGAGGTTTTTGTAATTTCAACAGTAAGAGGCATGTGTCCTGTAATTTAACAAACATACAGCGGAGGTCCCAGTAAATGGCCCTATATAGGAATATATTCTCTGTGCAATTAAATGACTAAATTGGCAAAGATGCAAATATTAGAAGCCTAATTGTACGGATTGAGAAATGAAGATGACTCTTAATCAGGATGCAGAACCTCGCCATGGTAAGTGGTTGTTAACCTATCACAGCCTCCAATCCAGGTTTGGATGAATGAGGTTAAATACAAAAACTATATTTCAAAATATTTCTGATTTATTTCTATTCAATTAAACCATCCATCGAAAATGGATTGGATGATTGTTGTGAGGTAACTGAACATCTAAAGTTACTATGGTAGCTGTAGATGTTTAGCAGCCTTCTTACCCTTACTAGTTGTCTGTTTCGTTGTATTTCTGATGTTCTAGTATGATTTTAATGTTGTTTTTCTGAAGTTCTAGTATGATTTTAATGTTGTTTTTCTGAAGTTCTAGTATGATTTTAATGTTGTATTTCTGAAGTTCTAGTAATGTTGTTTTTCTGAAGTTCTAGTATGATTCTAATGTTGTATTTCTGAAGTTCTAGTTTGTTTGTAATGTTGTATTTGTGAATTTCTAGTATGATTTTAATGTTGTATTTGTGAAGTTCTAGTATGATTTTAATGTTGTATTTGTGAAGTTCTAGTATGATTTTAATGTTGTATTTGTGAAGTTCTAGTATGATTTTAATGTTTTTTTTTTAACTTTGAAAGGAATGTCATGTTAATGGATTGTTTTTTTATCTCTTCTAAAGGTTGGATCTGAAGATGGAAAAGTAAAGTCGGCTCCGATGAAGTTAAAAGCTCAAATGATGCTCCAAGTACCTCGAGATGATGTTAGAAGCTGCGCTCTCATGTTCAGAGTGAAGAAACGATGGGATTTGTAGCCTTGCAAATCTCATCTTTTGATATTGTATCCATGTAGTATCAACTTTCCAAACACTCAATTTTACCATTCTGAAATAAATACCAAATATATTTTTTTTGCTTGAACTGCCAAAAAGGTTTACTAGTTTGAAATGCCACTTGCAACGTTCACCTAAATTAGTCATAAACAATGGCACTTTTGAGTGTGTGTATTACACTCCAATTTTTTCTCCTATCCTAATCAAATTTTCTCACTTTATACTGCCGGGGCTGTAGGTCTGTACCACCCGGCGGAGGTAAGAAGGATCAATCTGTTGTGTCCTTAATAATTCGAACGCGTTTCAGTGAAAATAATGGTGGGAGCGCGGAGGGGCATTTAAGTCATTTCATATGCAGGGTGTTTGAACTATAAATACTCGCCGGAGGGGCATAGTGAGTTAGCTAATGAGTCTTGTATGGTTTGCTACTTGAGTTTGTCTTACTGAGATCTGCTTTGTTTCACGAAGACGAGTTAAGGAATGAAGACAACTATTAATCATTCCTTGTTTTTTTTTGTTTCTCAATTTAAATTACAAGATCTTGTTGTGTATCCAAGCTGAGTTTGCTGTGTAGATTTCTCTGTTAATTTGATGTAGGGTGTCATCAGCTTGAGGCTATATTTGGTTCGGCGGTGGCGGGTGCATCCGGTGGGTTGAAACACCACTTTGGAATCGGTGGCGGAGAGGTGGAGGTCGAAATGGAGCGGATCGGGCCCGCTTCCTCCTTACTGCGGGTGCAAACGGAGCAAACACCGGTGGAGGCTGTTTGTTTATCCGCTGTCCAGCGACGTTTGCGCCAAACGAAAGCGGCGAAACGCCGAACCAAACGAAGCCCTAATCTAGGGTTAAGGAACGCAACACCATCACTCGTGCATGTTTAACTGGGAGTGATGTACAGACTAATAGTGGTAGGTTTGAATTGCCTTGGGAATAGCATGAAGTTGGGTTTGTGAAAGAGCAGGTCTGGGAAGTTTTGGGAGTTATTGTACTGCCCTTCAGCGGTAGGGTTGAACTGCCCATTTAGGACCCTTCTAATATGCAAGCAAGATGACCAGATGGTGCCTACCATTCAGTAAGGTTTTGGGAGGCATACCGCTTTTGGGGCAGTCAAACAAACTACTCGGGCAGCTCGATCGTAGAAATTGTTGTCTCATTTTTAGTCGTTAGAGTAGTTCGATTTTGGAATAGGAGGCTGCAAAATCTTCATGGAATTTGTGGAGGATATACAAAGGCACTTGTGGTTTCATGTCCTTCATTTGGTGATGAGAGGGAGGAGAGAGGAGATGCCCTAACTTCTCCCATGGTTGTTCTGCTCTAAATATTTGAGTGAGTCACTTGGATCCGAGACTAGGAATGATGAGAGTGCAACCTTACGAGCTTGAAGAGGTGTTTTGATTTTCCGGTGAAATTTCTTATGCTATTTTCGTTGGAATGTATAAATTTATGTTTTTGATGTTTTTTGTGGTGCGAACATTAGAAGATGGAGGGCATCGGATTGAGAAAGCTTAATTTGTTGATTACGTATGGAGATCGAAGAGGTCACGCCTTAGCTCCATGGATTGGATATTCTTTACCGCGAAGATGCCTACTCTTACTCTTATGAGAATTAAGTTGCTTTAGTTTCCTTTTGTTCTAATGTGCGCATATAACCTCATATGCATGTTTCATATTTGTAGTACTCGGAGTTGAAGCATTGAGTTTAGACATATATTGTGATGAAGCCAAGTATTTGCAACACTCCACATGTAATAATCATATTTTATGAGTCTCGTGGGGCCCACATCCTACAAACATCACTGCTAGATACTATAAGATGGAATAAAGAACCATTCCACATGAAGGTTCCGTTGGGGGGGGGGGGGGGGGGGGAGGGGGACTTAGAGCCTGTTTGGGAGAAAATTTTTGGATGTGTGTAGCGTTCCCTGTGATAGGAGCGCGTTTAAATAGCACTTTCAAAAAAAGTCGGGCCCACTTCATTTCTTGCGTTTCTCTTTCCCGAGTCGACTATCCTTCCCTAACCTAGGCGACCGAATGTTACGCAATCTCCGGCGATTTCCAGGCAGATTTCTTCCTCCTTATTCAGATTTCCGGCATATTTCTTGCAAGGCGAACTCCGGCCAACCCTAAACCTGTTAATGTAGGCGTCGCCGACGACCAACTCTTCTTCTTTACGCACTCGCGATTTCCGGCAGATTACCACGCGCATTTTCTCCTCGACGGCTTGAGAAGAACCAAGTATGACTATTTTTCCTCATACGATGGCCTCATCTCAAGTTAGAGATGTATAATATAGGACTGTATTTGCAGTTAGTGTGAGCTACAACTGTATTTCAGGTGTAATATACAACTGTATTTGCATATGGTGTAATATATGACTGTATTTGCAGTTAGTGTGAGATACAACTGTATTTCAGGTGTAATATACAACTGTATTTGTATATGATGTAATATATGACTGTATTCCATGTATAATATAGGACTGTATTTGCAGTTAGTGTGAGCTACAACTGTATTTCAGGTGTAATATACAACTGTATTTGTATATGGTGTAATATATGACTGAATTCCATGTATAATATATGACTGTATTTGCAGTTAATGTGAGATAAAACTGTATTTCAGGTGTAATATACAACTGTATTTGTATATGATGTAATATATGACTGTATTCCATGTATAATATAGGACTGTATTTGCAGTTAGTGTGAGCTACAACTGTATATGATGTAATATAGAACTTTATATACAACTATATTTGCATATATTGTAATGTACGACTGTATTGGCTTACTCAGATGCCTGGCAGCAAATATTTGAGTTGTCGGTGTGCAGTCTCAACGTTCGTGGCGAATGCCCGTCCTCTCCTCGAGGTCATTTCCGAGGAATCGAAGGTTGTTCTAAGGGAAACAAATGTTTTGCCTTTATTCTTCATTCCAGCATTGCCGCAAAACATCCCGCTCTTGTTTGTCCTTGTGAAGCTATACAGAAGGGACAAGGGGTGTTTCCTTTTAGGAAATCACTACCTCAAACTAACAGTTAATGAAGTGGCCATGATTCTGGGGCTACCAAACCGTGGTCGAGATTTTCCTTTTTCTAGACTCCCCTGTTCAGAGTTATCTCATAAAGACTTGATTAATGAAATGCGCCATCTTGTGAATGAAGAATGGTCCATCGAGCTCGAGCAAAGACGAGTGAATACACTAATTAGGTATTTGTTGATTGTGTTTTTCTTCCCCATGAAGACTCTAAAGATTCCGACGTGTCTGGGCTTGTTGGAGGATGGTATAGGTGCCTTGAGAGAGTACAATTGGCCTAAGGCCATTCATGCATTCTTGCATTCACAGCTAGATTGCCTGAGCCGGGCCAATGCAGTTCGAGATGCTGACACCTGTTTAGGCTACTTTGAAGGCTGCTCGATAGTTGTGTTGGTATGAAATGTGCTTATAATTTGGTTACTGATTTATTAAATTTTCAAACTAACATGTGTTTTTTGTAGGTGTGGTTCTTTGAGCACACTAATGTTCAAAGAGTAGTATATTTCCTGGCACGACCTCGAATATGTCGATGGTCGGACAAAACGAGATATACTGCAAAGTTTTGTTTAGATTTGCCGAGTGAGCTCAAGAAACCCAAGCAGGTATTCTTAATTAACTTCTTAATTCACACCAAGTTTTGTGGATATGTAACTCTAATACATTTTTGTTATATCTTATAGGTTAGATGCAGGTTTGGAAGTGTGGAGGATGATGAGAAGAGGTTGCTAGGACCGGAGGAGACGGAGTCTGATTTTGAAGATATGAAACCAACTAAGAGAAAAGGAAGGGGGGTGAAGAAGGTGAAGTTTGAGGTGGAGTCTGATTTCAAGGATTTCGAGCATGAGAAGGAGAAATTGAAGTTCGAGGAGGGGAGGAAAAAGATTGCTGCGAAGAGCGAAAGTAGATTGCTTAGGAGGATAGAGAAGGAGAAGAAGAAGGTGAAGAGAGTAAGTACAGGAGAAGATTGGAGTGCAATCGAATCTCGGCTCCGTGTTTATATACGGGAAGAAGTTGCTAAAGTGGAAGTCTCCATGAAAAATTTCTGTGAAACTTGGTTTAAAAAGTTGCAAGATGGGCTGTCCCAATCCCATCGCCATGCACCATCACCCACATCATCCAAACCCCAAACTAAGGTCTCACCGACATCACCCACACCACCCACATCACCCACATCACCCACATCACCCACATCACCCACATCACCCCACATCATTACACTTCTAAGCCCAGCCAAAAAATCATCTTCCGTTCGAGTCAAAAAGATTGTTCACAGGCAGAAGAAGGATCTTAAGATGGTTATAAACCCTCGAATTCGAGATAGCCTTGACTTCGTCCTTAGTGAGTTTAAGGAGAGGTAATTATTACTCGTCATAAGTATTGTCATACATATAATTACTTATCAGTCTCACACTGATTCTAACTATTACTACAGGTCTGATGTTATTTTCTCGAGTGGTAACATTGTGATGACTCGAGGGGATGTAGATGATCTATTGGGGACTGCTTGGGTATCGGACGCTCACATTGATGCATATGCAGTATTCCTTGGTTCAAAGCAGAACATGTCATCTGATGGAATGAAGTCTTTTTTATATGTTTCGCCAAATCATGCAGTACGTGCTTCATTTTGTGCTTCTTTATAATGTGCTTATTTTATGCTTTGCTCTTCAATTATTAATGTTTTCCACCTCATTGTGTAGTATTATAAGAATAATAAGGTGGCAAATAGCAAGATCCTGTTGAGCCATATAACATTGGCAAGTGTCACGACATCTGATATCATGCTTATGCCATGTCATGTGTCAAGCCATTGGACACTGCTAGTGTGTCGCCAGAAGGAAAAATGCTGGGATTTCTACGACTCCTCTAAAAGTGGTCGTCATCGTTCCAACCTTCCTGACTTGGTACAATTTTACGCTAGTACGCACTCATATGAAAGTTGAGTTATGAAAATTAATTTGTTTCTGTCAATTACTGTGTCATGCAGATTAAGGCTTTATACGAGGAGGTTAGTGAAGCACTGCCAGCAGATATTATCCACTGGCCTATCAACGATGTTCCTAACTTGCCTCAACAAGACAACGGGGATGACTGCGGCGTGTTCGTCATGAAATTCATGGAGGAGGCGTTGTCGGCCGAGAGTATTTCATGGCAAGAAAAAAATAATTGGTGTAAAGAGATGCCGCAATTTAGGGAAGAAATTACAGCGGATATTCTTCGGACATTTTCAAACATTATTAAAACTAAAAACTAGTGATATTGAACTTTTAACTGTTATGACATTATGCACTTGGCAGATTTTGTGGCATGTATATAGTGATTTTGAACTGTTTAATGAGCTGATTGTGTTTTCCCTCACTCATTCCTGGAATATAAATCCGGTATTTATCTTTGTCGATTGTGTTTAAAAACTGCAGACCCTGTTAGTCTAGTATTTTAGCTGATGAATGAATGAATGATGCAATTATTCAAGCAGCTGAGTATTTGTACCATTCATGTGTTGCTGCAACAGGAGGCAGTTGCAGTTATCAGGCATTAGTGCTGCAGAGCAGCTGGTAGACACTTCCAGTGATATGAATCTGGAGAATATGGTGTGCAGATTTCAAAATTAAAAGCAGTTTTCTTAATTATATTTTCATGCAGATATCTAGATATAGATGACATGTTCCTTTGCCGGTTGACACTTCCAGTGATATGAATCTGGAGAATATGGTGTGCAGATTTCAAAATTAAAAGATTCGCTTCAAGGTTTGAAAATATCTGGGATACTGTAAAAATTAAAAGACAAATCTAAGTCAAAATTCTCTTGAGAATCGATATCTGCAGGAGTGGCCTGAGGGGTTGACTGGTGCACAGGTTCTGCAGATTCAAAGAAGTTGTAGACCTTTGCTTTTGATGGATTATCATTCACATGGATTGCTTTGCTCTTCGATTCACCTCTCTTTCCTACATTGAAAAAAATAAGTATCATTATACTTGTAGTAATGAACTTGATTTCGATAATATTAACATAAAAAGTAGTACTTGGTGCTCTAGTGTTCTTCTCCCAATGTCCTTTTATTCGTGCGTTCGAAACCCCTTTCGGCCGCTTTATCGGCAGGTCCCTTAATAAGGTTTCATCTATCTCATTCTGCTTGACACCCCCACCCCCAATGACCATAGACTGAACCTTTTGAGCCAAATCATTCATGGATGTCATAACAAGTTCCTTTGCCGGTTGGCAGCTCTCAATTTGTAGGGCTAAATCATATGTAAACCTCATTAAATGGTTCCTGAAAACCACATTTGAATCGGATTGGGCCATTGAAGGTGAGTATGGAAGGTAGATACTTTTCTTAGCATGCAGACTGAATCGCTTGAGAAAATATTGGTCGGGAATCTGCTTTATATTTCTATGGATGAATATTCGCAAAACATGCTTGCATTGAATACCTTTGGTTTCCATGCCTCGACAAGAACATGTTGCTTCGCCGGTAGTAGCATTGAAGTTTACGAACCATCTTTTACCGTCAACGCCTTCGTCACACTGCGAGGTCACATATGAAATACTATTATCCTCGTATATCGTCTCATCGACTATGCTAACCCCAACAGCCCCCTCCATGAATGATTTCTCAAAGATAGAAAACATTTTTCTGGTGTAAACCTTCGAAGCCTGCTTCAGTAGCATGAAGCCTTTATATTTTAAGTCAACAGTACCCTGCATGCACTTAAAATTTTCATCAAACTCAGCTCTCCGCCATGTTGAAACTAGTTTCTCCAACCCAATGAAACACTCTACAATAGAGCTGGTTGCCTTGGAACAACCATGCAATCCATGATTTGCCGATTCGCTCCGTTGTGTCGACAAAATGCCGAGATCCAACACATCCTTGTTATACGCAGTTGACCACTTCCTCCTAACTGCATATAGGTCACGCAACCATCTGTTGTCATGTAAGCTTCCTCTCAAGATCATCTCATTCCAATAACGATCAAACTCGTACTCACAGTCACACTTGCTCATGCATTGGTGGAATAAACCTCGAACACCTTTGTCATGGTTGAAGTAGTGGACTTTAGAAGGTGCTTTCTTTGAGATGTGCCATTGACATAATCGATGTTGGCTCGTGGTGAGAACACGCTCAATTGCAACGTCCATAGCTTGATCTTGGTCAGTAAAAATTGTTGTAGGTTGTTTACCACCAACGAACTTAAGAAATGTGTCAAACACCCAGCAAAAAGAATCAATTGTCTCTTCTGCAATAAAAGTGCAACCAACACAAACACTCTGCCAATGATTGTTCACACCAATAAATGCAGCGCACGCCAAATTATATTTATTTAATCTATAGGTGGTATCAAAAATAATAACATCACCAAAACAATCATAATCAATCTTACCACGCCCATCAATCCAAAAAAACCCGGTCAACCTATTTTGTTCATCTGTCCGGACTTCATATGAAAACATGTTATCCTCAAGTTGTCTGGCCTGTAGCATCTTGAATAAACTAGTCGAATCACCATTTTCAATCAAAGCTTTTTTACCACGCTGTACATAATTATAGGCATCACTCTTGGTGAAACCGATGTTTTGAACACCTCCAACTTCTTCGGAGAGAAAATTGTACGCATGCACTGTTTTTATACCAGCCTCTAACATATTTTTTAGTAGATTGCCCTGCATATCTGTAACACCCCAAAATGTTGTAGGAGCGATGGGAATCAAATTTGGCCAAGTCAGATTTTTTGGTGCTGGTGACACGGGCCCCGACACGGGCGTGTCGGAGGCCGTGTCGGGCGTGTCGAGCTCGAGCCGTCGAGCTGGCTATGTCGTCGACCAGTGCAGGTCGACGATGGTCGTGTGGTGGAACACGGCCTAGGACACGGGCGTGTCCCAGGCCGTGTCACACCTGGGCTGTGCGGTTGGGTACACGGGAAATGACACGGGCACGAACACGGGCGTGTCTAGTTTGACACGGGCGTGTCTGATGCCGTGTCACCAAGCCGTGTACCTCTCTGACTGCGAAGTGTTGTTAAATTGCCCACGGGCGGGCGTGACACGGGTCCCGACACGGGCGTGTCGCAGGCGACACGGGCGTGTCGGAGGCCGTGTCAAAGGCCGTGTGCTGGTTTTCAATCTTGGTCGAGACGGCGAATGAGCTACACGGCCAGGCACACGGCCGTATGTGAACCCGTGTTCAGCCCAGTTTTTGGGATTTCAGATCTAATCTTGACCGTTCGTTTCCTTGGCTTTGGATCCAATGGTGGGGGGCTGTTCCTGAGGGGTTTTATCCGGGATTTAGGGTTGGGAATCCTCATTTCCCTTAGCCATTCTCTCTCTAAGAGTTTAGAGAGAGGGGAGAGCAAGTTTGGAGGAGGAGACCAAGATCCGGCCGCCGGAGGAGCTTCGGAGCTCCGAATCGCGATCCGAGTCCAGATCCGCGGAGGTGACGCCGTTACGGTGCTTTCCAACCGCATAGTTTTCGATGGCGCCGCGGAAAAGCGAAAGGGTAACGATTCTCTTCTTGAGCATGTGAAGCTCTTCTTCCTTTGCATGGGAAAACCCCTCTCCCGCGAGTGTGCGGCGAGATCGTGGTATTCCTTGGGGTAGATATGTAAAGTCCCCCTTGTTAGAGTCCGGAATCGTAGTACGGATATAGGCATGTTGTGTGAAGCCTACCCGGACGTGTGTTCCGGATCGGTGATGTTTTGCTATGCATATTTTTAGCCGGAGAAGACTCCGAGCATTGTGGTTGTTTTCGGGTTGCTATGCGGTAGAATGCATCAGGGAATCTTGGGGATTAACCCCGAGGTGCACCCGGAAATCTGGGCGGAAACGAAGTTCTGCCATCTCGGTGGCCTGGGTGCCAGCCGGGAACATAGCGGGGCTATGTATCATGATTGGATTGCAGCAGGGAGCCTTGGGGATGAAACCCGAGGTGCACCCGGAAATCTTGGACGGAAATGTAGTTCTGTCATAACGGTGGCCTGGGAGCCAACCGGGTACATAGCGGGGCTATGTACCGTGTTTGATCGTTAATTGGGACTGGGGAAAGCTTAGTCCGTGCCAAAGGGCCGAATGGCAGTGACGGAGTGAGCAACGGACTAGTAGCCCTCTACCCGCTCCACCTGCTCGGTTAAAGCGACCTAAAGTTTACGTGGGACTTACCGAGATTTGGAGATCGAGTCTAGGCTGCGGCTGAGAAGACTAAATGCTCACAAAGATTGCCATCCTAGGGGTGGTGGTGGAGTCGAGGACCGGACGGGGTTCGGACTGGCTTCGCCGAGTAAGTGCCCTGAGAGCACGGGGTGTACGGCCGTAAGAGCGTGCACCTATGTTGAGATGCTTGTTTGGCTGTGTTGCGTGTTTTGCTAACAAGTGCAGGGAAGAAGCTTTGCCGCCCCGGTTTGGGGGCGGAATCGTTATAATTTGGTCAGCATTGCTGACCGTTGCCTTTGTTTACCACCGTGCGGTGGGTTGTTGCTTGCAGGTGCTGCGGAGCTGAGAGGTAATTAGCGGGTTAAAGCCCAAGTTGCTGTGTTGGCCCTCGAAGGCCTTGTTTTGAGTGTTTTACCTCTTGTACTCATGTGTGGCCGGCCTGCGTGCCGATGTATGAAAGACGCTATCTTGTTAAGCGAACACTTTTATAAGGCCTTAAGGCCGTGAACTCTTTTGTGTATTTTCATGTTCGTCATTCCTTTGTGGTATTTTATTACTAGTGGACATTCATGCCTATATGGGTTCTTTGTTTAACTTTAAAATGCTTCCGTTAGAATGCATTGTGTAGGACGTTGTTGATAAATTGGTTGGAATGGTTGTCCATATTCGTAACCTTCCGGTCTGTCCGTAGTATATGGCGTCGGGCCCCGGCCGGACCTACTGCTATATGCTATGCGACGGATAGGGGTGTTACAAATTGGTATCAGACTACTGGTTTCGGTCAAGCTTAAATGAATTCGTGGACGAATTCACTTTAAGGGGTGGTGAGCACATGTATGTGCGTCATCGTTATAACATGAAAAGAACCCATGAATGTCCACTTAGGAATGAAAATACACATGTTTGGGGAACCTGCGTGTTCCTATAATTGCTTTTTGCAATTTTGTTCGGTCCCTTATTGGTGTTCTGTTCGACTGTAGGTGTCCGAGAGTGGCGCGTGGCAGTCTGAATGCGCACTTTCTGAGAAAAGTAATGCACCCAGCGATGTGCTGGAGACCCCTACGTCTTTGGAAACCATAAGAAGGGTGGTCGAAGTGGTGTTCGCTGTGAGCAACGCACATCATGGGAGTAATGTGCAACCATTTGTCCCTGAGATGGCCCCAACATCGGGTGGTGTGCTGGAGCAAAGGGCATTTGGGGGTCAAGTAGAGCAGCAGAGGAGCATGACTGTGGCGCAGGGAGCGCATTCGGTGGACGCATATTTGCAGACGTTCCTTATGGTAAGGCGCTACCCAGGCTTTGAATGGGAAAGCGAGCAATCTATAGTGGATAGATTTTATAACGGTCTGCGCAGCGAGTTGCGTATCCTACTGCTAGGACCAAAGTTATTGGGATTTCGAGCTTTGGTGGAATCGGCCAGAGCGTTGGAAGTGGAGTTGGGGGAAACTCACCGAGTACCGGTGAATAGGGTACCAAACCTTACAGATCCTATAAGGACTGCGTATCGAAAGATGCCGAGAGTAGAGGCTGGGTCATCTACTACCCAAACTACCGTCAAATGTTATTCTTGTGGCAAGAAAGGGCACCTCGCCAGAGAGTGTTGGGAGAGGGCTCATAAGACAAGGAAAGTTTCGGCAGGAACAGTCAGAGATTCGGTGGTCAAGCGGACAACCTCAAAATCTTGGTACCGTAGGTGGTACAAGAAGGCTAGGAGGTCGGGTCTAGTCCCTTCCTCTAGTACATCCGAAGCGACTACAGTCCAAACCCTGGATGAATGCTTTGTTTGTGGAAAGCCGGGGCATTATGCCCGGGACTGTTGGTTCGGACGCCCAATGTCCAAAAAAAAGTCGGGGGCAATCTTGGGGGAGAAAGGAAAGGCGGTGGCGTCTACCGCACTGCTATTTACTCCAGCACAACTGGGAGTGAACATCCTTGGCCAGCAGGAGGTCATATGGCCGACCGTTGGGAAGACGGGTATGGTTTAATTGATAGCAATTTAGCTTCTTATACCTGCTACCCTTTTGCGTGTTAGCTTAGGACTGGAGGTTCTAGGCTTTGTTTGGATTATTGGCAATCCGGCGAGAGCATTGTTCGATACGGGAGCTTCGCGCACCTTTTGTCCAAGGGGTTTATATTATGTATTGAAGTACCTTCTTCGATGGCAAAGGACAAATTGGATGCGTTGTGGCGTTACGGATGTTCAATGCGCGCGAAAAGAGATTCTGTGTTGCTAGATTACGGTTTAGGGGTCAGGGATTCGACGTGCAAGCGTCGTTACTGCCATCATGGGAGGTTTGAAAGCCTAAGCCTACATTGGGTAGTATCTCGGGTGTACCCGAATATCCTGATGTGTTTCCCTGGAGTCCCTCCGTAGCGAGCGATCGATTTCGCGAGTGAGCTGGCGCCAGGTGCCAAATCTGGGTCATGCTCTCCTTATAGGCTAACGCCTAATGAGTTGGCAGAACTGAAAGTTCAATTTGAAGAGGGTATGGATCAAGGTTTTGTGCGTCCAAGTTTGTCGTCTTGGAGCACGCCGGCCCTCTTCGTGTAGAAGAAGTACAGGAGTTTGCGGCTCTGAATCGTTTATGAAAAACTGAGCAAGTCGTTAAAAGAGATCAAGTACCCGGTCCCAAGTATTGGCGATCTGTTTGATCAGCTGGGTGGGTCATCGGTGTACTTAAAGTTGGAACTTAAGTCTGGTTACTATCAGATGAGAATCAAGGAAAGTGTTGTCTCAAAGATAGCGTTCAACACAAGATATGGGCATTTCGAGTTTACGGTCATGTCGTTCGGGCTGACTAATGCGCCATCGGTGTTCATGGACCTGATGAACAGAACGTTCAGAGAGTACTTAGACCGTGTTGTGATCGTCTTTATTGACAACCTATCGGTGTGCTCGCAGTGCGAAGGAGATCGCTTCAAGCATCTGCGTTTGGTTTTGGGGACGCTAAGGAGGAACGAGCTATACGCAAAGTTCTCCAAAGACGAGCCTTGGTTATCTTCAGTGTCGTTCCTTGGTCACTTAGTCAGTGGGGAAGAGTTGCGGTGGATCCGGCGTAGACTGTTACAATACGGAAGTGGCCTGTGTGTCTTCGGCAGAGGAAGTCCGGAGTTTGCTGGGGCTTGCCGGCTTTTACAGGCACTTCGTGGAAAACTTCTCGCGGATAGCGCTACCTCTCACGACTTTGACAAGGAAAGATCAGAGTTTTGTGTGGGCGCATGAGGGTGCGCAAGCTTTTGAAGGGATGAAGAGTCGGTTGACTACGGCGCCAGTGCTTAGTTCGCCGAGTGGGACCGAGGGCTTCGAGGTTCTTAGTGACGCTTCGGGTAGTGGTTTGGGCTGCGTGCTGTTGCAGCATGGGAACTTGATAGCCTATGGTTCGCGTCAGCTAAAAGTGCATGAAAGGAATTATTCGGTCCGCGACTGGGAGTTGGCGGCCGTGATATTTGCGCTTAAGCTGTGGAGGCGCTACTCGTATGACGTTAGGTCGATATTCATACCGACCTTAAGAGCCTGAAATATCTGTTGAATCAATAGAACCTGAACTTGAGGCAGCGGAGATGAAAGGAGTTCCGGGGGGACTATACGTTCAAGAGTTATCATGCACCCGGCGAGGGCAACGCAGTGTGGATGCGTTGAGTCGCAGGGCTCCCGCCCAAGCCAAATGGTTGTTGGTACATGTGAAAGGCTAGTTCAGGAATTGTTGGACGGAGGTTCAGTATGACCTAGCTGATCGTATTTGGCAGGCCATGGTTTGTGTAGCTGCATGAAGGAAATCATGAGTACGGCTCGTTGGGTCGAAATCCCGAATCGACGGTTATAGGTGGGCTACCAAGGAAAGACCATGGTTTGTGCGGCCCAAGCGTGGATAATCTGTTGGTGGAGTTGTGATACGTCATATCAAGTACTCAAATCGCTTAAGAGGCACGAAGTTGTGCCGGAATCTGAAGAAGTGCTCTGGTGACCAGAACTTTAGAAGGTCGTGGCACCATAGGTGGCAAGGTGCCAGCCTTGCGCCTTAGTGAAGGCAGAGTGCCAAGTGCCGGGGGATTCTTGAATCCATGCCTAGTTCGGAATAGAAGTTTGACTGGACTATGGGCATGGTTTGCCAAAGTCATAGTGAATTAACGACGCCGTTTGTGTGTTCGTAGTTGTGGTGACACTAGTGTCGCACTTCATTCCGCATAGGAAGGATGACTCGGTGGAGAAGTTGGCAAAGTTGTATGTTGACAATATTGTTAGACTGCATGGTGTGCCCCGTAGCATTGTGAGTGATCGCGATGGGCGGTTCACGTCAAATGATTGGAGGTTGGTGCAGCAGATGCTGGGAACAAAGTTAAAGTTCGGCACAGCTTTCCATCCGCAGACGGATGGGCAGACCGAGAGGGTCAATAGAACGATGGAGGACATGCTCCGCATGTGTGTTCTAGACTTCGGGAAGCTTTGGGAGGACCACCTGTTTTAGTGGAGTTCTCGTACAACAATAGCTACCAGGCGAGTATCCAAATGGCGCCCTTTGAGGCCCTTTATGGTAGAAAATGTCGCACGCCGTTATCCTGGTTAGAAACGGGTGAGGCAAGGTTGTACAAGAAGCTGGAGGTGGAGAGTGCTACCTCGTTAGTGAGGATCATTCGGGAGCGCTTGTTGATCGCTCAGGACCGGCAGGCGAAGTATTACAATGCCAAGCACCGGAACGTGGAGTTCGCGGTAGGAGATTGGGTATACCTTAAAGTGAAGCCGTTCAAGGGGGTTTCGCGGGTGAGATGCTTGAAGAAGCTGAGCCCAAGATACCTTGGACCTTTTGAGGTTCTGGAGCGAGTCGGCGAAGCTGCGTACCGTTTGAGGTTATCGGAGAAATTAAGTTGATTACATGATGTGTTCCACATTTCTGTGTGCGGAAGGCGGTGCAAGAGCCTTCGCAGGTGATTGCGTTTGACCAAGTGCCGGTAGACGAGGGGTTGACGACTAAGGTCAAGCCCATTCGTATCGAAGTTGTGGAGGTCAAGAGACTCCGTAACAAGGAGATCCGGATGGTTAAGGTCCAGTGGGAATAATTGCGGGTGTGAGGAGCTCTCTTGGGACGGGGAGCAGTCTATGCTCGTGGAGTACCCGGGATTGTTCCGCTCGGGTACTGTTTTGCGTTAAGTCCTGTTTTTCCTGTATTAATTTCGTGGACGAAATTCTTTAAGGGGGGTAGAATTGTAACACCCCAAAATGTTGTAGGAGCGACGGGAATCAAATTTGGCCAAGTCAGATTTTTTGGTGCTGGTGACACGGGCCCCGACACGGGCGTGTCGGAGGCCGTGTCGGGCGTGTCGAGCTCGAGCCGTCGAGCTGGCCGTGTCGTCGACCAGTGCAGGTCGACGATGGTCGTGTGGTGGAACACGGCCTAGGACACGGGCGTGTCCCAGGCCGTGTCACACCTGGGCTGTGCGGTTGGGTACACGGGAAATGACACGGGCACGAACACGGGCGTGTCTAGTTTGACACGGGCGTGTCTGATGCCGTGTCACCAAGCCGTGTACCTCTCTAACTGCGTAGTGTTGTTAAATTGCTCACGGGGGGGGGGGGGGGGGGGGCGTGACACGGGTCCCGACACGGGCGTGTCGCAGGCGACACGGGCGTGTCGGAGGCCGTGTCAAAGGCCGTGTGCTGGTTTTCAATCTTGGTCGAGACGCCGAATGAGCTACACGGCCAGGCACACGGCCGTGTGTGAACCCGTGTTCAGCCCAGTTTTTGGGATTTCAGATCTAATCTTGACCGTTCGTTTCCTTGGCTTTGGATCCAACGGTGGGGGGCTGTTCCTGAGGGGTTTTATTCGGGATTTAGGGTTGGGAATCCTCATTTCCCTTAGCCATTCTCTCTCTAAGAGTTTAGAGAGAGGGGAGAGCAAGTTTGGAGGAGGAGACCAAGATCCGGCCGCCGGAGGAGCTTCGGAGCTCCGAATCGCGATCCGAGTCCAGATCCGCGGAGGTGACGCCGTTGCGGTGCTTTCCAACCGCATAGTTTTCGATGGCGCCGCGGAAAAGCGAAAGGGTAACGATTCTCTTCTTGAGCATGTGAAGCTCTTCTTCCTTTGCATGGGAAAACCCCTCTCCCGCGAGTGTGCGGCGAGATCGTGGTATTCCTTGGGGTAGATATGTAAAGTCCCCCTTGTTAGAGTCCGGAATCGTAGTACGGACATAGGCATGTTGTGTGAAGCCTACCCGGACGTGTGTTCCGGATCGGTGATGTTTTGCTATGCATATTTTTAGCCGGAGAAGACTCCGAGCGTTGTGGTTGTTTTCGGGTTGCTATGCGGTAGAATGCATCAGGGAATCTTGGGGATTAACCCCGAGGTGCACCCAGAAATCTGGGCGGAAACGAAGTTCTGCCATCTCGGTGGCCTGGGTGCCAGCCGGGAACATAGCGGGGCTATGTATCATGATTGGATTGCAGCAGGGAGCCTTGGGGATGAAACCCGAGGTGCACCCGGAAATCTTGGACGGAAATGTAGTTCTGTCATAACGGTGGCCTGGGAGCCAACCGGGTACATAGCGGGGCTATGTACCGTGTTTGATCGTTAATTGGGACTGGGGAAAGCTTAGTCCGCGCCAAAGGGCCGAATGGCAGTGGCGGAGTGAGCAACGGACTAGTAGCCCTCTACCCGCTCCACCTGCTCGGTTAAAGCGACCTAAAGTTTACGTGGGACTTACCGAGATTTGGAGATCGAGTCTAGGCTGCGGCTGAGAAGACTAAATGCTCACAAAGATTGCCATCCTGGGGTGGTGGTGGAGTCGAGGACCGGACGGGATTCGGACTGGCTTCGCCGAGTAAGTGCCCTGAGAGCACGGGGTGTACGGCCGTGAGAGCGTGCACCTATGTTGAGATGCTTGTTTGGCTGTGTTGCGTGTTTTGCTAACAAGTGCAGGGAAGAAGCTTTGCCGCCCCGGTTTGGGGGCGGAATCGTTATAATTTGGTCAGCATTGCTGACTGTTGCCTTTGTTTACCACCGTGCGGTGGGTTGTTGCTTGCAGGTGCTGCGGAGCTGAGAGGTAATTAGCGGGCTAAAGCCCAAGTTGCTGTGCTGGCCCTCGAAGGCCTTGTTTTGAGTGTTTTACCTCTTGTACTCATGTGTGGCCGGCCTGCGTGCCGATGTATGAAAGACGCTATCTTGTTAAACGAACACTTTTGTAAGGCCTTAAGGCCGTGAACTCTTTTGTGTATTTTCATGTTCGTCATTCCTTTGTGGTATTTTATTACTAGTGGACATTCATGTCTATATGGGTTCTTTGTTTAACTTTAAAATGCTTCCGTTAGAATGCGTTGTGTAGGACGTTGTTGATAAATTGGTTGGAATGGTTGTCCATATTCGTAACCTTCCGGTCTGTCCGTAGTATATGGCGTCGGGCCCCGGCCGGACCTACTGCTATATGCTATGCGACGGATAGGGGTGTTACAATATCTGATACCTTTCGATGTGACCTCAACAAATGTTGTTCTTTCTCAGATGCAAGGGGATGATTGTGCTCCTCCACCAACTTTGCAACCGTCCAGTTCTCACCATCTGTATCTGTTTTAAAATGACAACATGCAAGACATCTAGTCCGAGTATCTAATTTGCGATATTTAATCGGTGAAGGTTTTATGTGTTTTTTTCCTGCCTTTGAGCAACTGTATTCACGTACTTTGATAATTCTAGTGTGTGTGTAATAAATAATGTGTTTTCTACGAACACTGAAACCGGTTTTGTGAGCGTACTGACAATACAAAGCATATGCATCTTCCTCAGAATGGACAACAGGAAAACAAGGATGTTCTTTTTTGATCTGCAAGTTAAAAGAAAACGTTAACACTTTCTCAAGTCATGAAAGAAAAGACTCTAAATATTCAAGTCAAAGTAGAAATGACTTACATCAATTTCTTCCTCCATTTGACCACTACTACTCCCTTTCTCCATGGACAAAAGAAGCAGCCAAGTTTACAGTTGTATATTAAACCTGAAATACAGTTGTATATTATACTATATGAAAATACAGTTGTATATTAAACCTGAAATACAGTTGTATATTACAGTATATGAAAATACAGTTGTATATTAAACCTGAAATACAGTTGTATATTATACTATATGAAAATACAGTTGTATATTACAGTATATGCAAAAACAGTTGTATATTATACCTGAAATACAGTTGTACATTACACTATATGCAAATACAGTCGTATATTATAGTATTATACCTGAAATACAGTTCTATATACAGTTGCAATGAAAATCACTTGAAATACAGTTGCAATGACAAACACTTGAAACATAGTTCTGAAAAAAATTTCAACATATGCGAAGAGATGAAAAGAGATGTAGATGTGTTTGCTCTTTCCTGTTACTGGAAAAATAGTCATACTGGGTTCTTCTCAAGCCGTCGAGGAGAAAATGCGCGTGGTAATCTGCCGGAGATCGCGAGTGCGTAGAGAAGAAGAAGAGTTGGTCGTCGGCGATGCCTACATTAACAGGTTTAGGGTTGGCCGGAGTTCGTCTTGCAAGAAATATGCCGGAAATCTGAATAAGGAGGAAGAAATCTGCCTGGAAATCGCCGGAGATTGCGTAACTTCGGCCGCCTAGGTTAGGGAAGGAGAGTCGACTCGGGAAAGAGAAACGCGAGAAATGAAGTGGGCCCGACTTTTTTTGAAAGTGCTATTTAAACGCGCTCCTATCACAGGGAACGCTACACACATCCAAAAATTTTCCCTGTTTGGGAGGGCTTTCTAGCTCCTTATCGTTTTCTAGAAAACGCCACCGCACATAATAAACCGTTTGGAATGTCTACCGGTGGGAAAAGCTACCACCAAAAACTCCTTTTTCTCCTATGTTTGAAAAGTCACTAGCCTCCTACTTTTCAACTTTTTGAAAAGTAATTTCTCATCCCGATACACAGTTGATGCTATGAAAATATTTTACTCCTCTGGATCTAGTTCGACAACACTGCGAAAACACTAGCCTTTCTCTAGATGAATATTTCGTTCGGGCGCGATTTTTTCGCATGGGGTGATTTTTTCGCCCTGGCGCGAATTTTTCGCCCGGGCGCGAAATTTTTCGCCCGTGCGCGATTATTTCTCCCGAGCGCGAATTTTTCGCCCAGACGCGAATTTTTTGTCGGGGCGCGAATTTTTGGCCCGGTCACGAATTTTACGCCCGGACGCGAATATTTCGCCCGGGCGCGGAATTTTTTGCCCGGGCGAGATTCTTTCGCCCTTGCGAGAATTTTCCACCCGGTCGCAAATTTTTTCACCCGGGCGCAAATTTTTTCTCCCGGGGCGAATTTTTCACCCGAGCGCAAATTTTTTATCGGGGCGAGAATTTTTAGCCCGGTCGCGAATTTTTCGCCCGGACACGAATATTTTTCCCGGGTGCAAAATTTTCGCCCGGGCGCGGAATTTTTCACCCGGGCAGTATTCTTTTGCCCGGGAGCAAATTTTTCTCCCGAGCGCGAATTTTTTCTCCCGACGCGAATTTTTCGCCCTGGCGCGAATTTTTCGCCCAGGCGCGAATTTTTTCGCCCTGGCGTGAATTTTTCGTTCAAGCGCTGTTTTTTCACCCGATTGTGCATTTTTGCCCGAGAGCAGTTTTTTCCCCGAGCGCGATTTTTTCGCCCGAGCACAGTTTTTTAGCCCGATCGCAATTTTTTCACCCGTGCACGATGTTTTCGCCCCGGCGCGAAATTTTTCGTCCGGGCGCGAAATTATTGCCCGGGCGCGAAATTTTCGCCCGGGCGCTAAATTTTCGCCCGGGCGTGAATATTTTGCCCGGGCTCGATTATTTCGCCCGAGCGCGAATATTTTTTCCCGGGCGCGCAGTTTTTGAGCGATGTTTTCGCCCCAGCGCGAAATTTTTGACCGGGCGCGAAATTTTTGTCCGTCCGAAAATTCACGCTCGGGCGTAAAATGTGCGTAATTTTAATAAAAAAGTCACTGCAACGGAGATTTGCCAAACAGTTTATAAAATGCTTTTTCTGAAAATCTCTGCAAAAAAAGTTCACCCAAACGGATCTCCTTTTGCAATATACATTTTCCAAAAGCTCATTTTCCCACTTTTCTTTTGCTACCACTCCTTTTCCTTTTCGAAAAGCCCTACCAAACAGAGCCTTATTTTCACCGGTCAAGCGGTTAAGGTCCGGTACATGCGGTCGTAACCGCTTGACCGGTGAAAATAAGTCCCCCCAAAGGGAGCCAAAATCTCATCATAAACACCATCTCACAATGAAAAATATAACAAATCTATAAAATCAGTATCCATGTTTATCAAACTAATCAAGTCTATGGCCTTATGACCTATACATCATAATGTTCGAAAAGAGTACAACCACTCAACATCATTGGCATGTATGTCCACACTACATTAAAAGAAAAGTAAATCAATTAGTGCATAAACATTTCGAGAGGGAAGCTTTATTTAAAGTTTTTAAGAAGCTAGGACATACTTGCTTCCGATATGGGCCTTTCAATCAAATAGAGAGGAAAAATGGTTGGAGTTACCATGGTGATCTAGAAGTGGTCAAACATGTAATCTCACTGCCAACGCGATATGAGCCTGCAGGGTCGCACATAAGAGCATGTGGAGAAGTTAAAAGATAGACTTTGTTGGTAAAGGTTACCAATCAGCATAGAGAATGGGGTCCGACAAATGTTGCAAGGGAAGAATCGTCGAGATTCGTCGAGAATCGTCGAGAATCGTCGAGTCTCGATCATCGAGAATCGTCGAGTATCGATCGTCGAGATTCGTCGAGAATCGAAATGTTCGATTCACGACGAATGCTGATTCCCGTCAAATTTGACGATACTCGACGATCGTCGAGATTCGTCGAGAATCGAAATGTTCGATTCCCGACGAATGCTGATTCCCGTCGATTTTTTCCCAGAAACCCTATTTTGCTGTGATCTTCGGATAGCGATTTTACCTAGGTTTATTTATGCTTTGGGTATAAATAGACACTTAGGTTTTGAGCGGAAGGAGAACGAAGAATTTCCCCGACCCGACGGAAGAGTTCCGCCGATTCCGCCGTCGGAAGTGTTCCGCCGACGGAAGAGTTCCGCTTCCGCTGATCGTTTGCTCCGCCGACCTCCTCCTCTCCGGCGACAGTCGCCGGTGTTGCTATTCCTGGCGCAGACCTAGCAGTCCGTGGAAGTGCAAGGTGCGGTTGATCTCCTTCCCGACCCTTCGTGCGACGAAGCTCGGTGTTCTCCTGTTCGTGTGGATTTCTACAGAGACGTAGACGTTATTCTACGTAGAACTCGCCACCGACAATGACTCAAAGCTTGGAGCATCTCTGTTGAGTTTTGACTCAACACCGGAGAGGTAACTTTTACCTAGTTGTTTGTTAACTTCTTGATTCAACTTTCATGACCCGATCCCAATCTCTTTGGGTTGTTCTTGATTTTTATTACTCTGCTGCGTGCACAAGTGTCGTGTCATCCTCATAGAGAAACCCAACAGTGGTATTAGAGGGAGGTTTCGGCCATGATTGTTATTTTGGAAGTTAGGTTATTCCAGTGCGTGTAAACCTAGGGATTTAGAAGTGTTCTAAATGTCTAGATTTAATCCTGGATCATCAATTGTTGATGGTTTTCCAAGGGAAATCGGTGGGCCCATAACCCACAGGTTAGGGGCTCTGCCCCTTGGAACCCCGCCAGGAACGTCTGGGATTTCATGGTAATTTCTAATTGTTAGAAATTGTTGT
Source organism: Platanthera zijinensis (assembly GCA_039513925.1). Classification (NCBI taxonomy): domain Eukaryota; kingdom Viridiplantae; phylum Streptophyta; class Magnoliopsida; order Asparagales; family Orchidaceae; genus Platanthera; species Platanthera zijinensis. Next base: position 141,907,270 of record CM077090.1, read on the forward strand.
CTCCTTAGCAGTAACCGTCCCTCGAGTGGTTAATGAACTCATGTATTGTTTTGGATTTTGAATCCAACAATAAGAGACGAGCTTGTCTACTGCTTTAAGTCGAGTTGCCTTTGCCTTTGTCCAATGCATGTAAATCTGAAGATTTGGAAGAGTCCGGATGTTCATATTTAGCCCTTTCTTCTATCAAATGTTGATAGTATCATATTGTGAACATAAGGGATGCATGTGGATTTTGAAAAAAATGTTTTTCTGTGGATGTGCACATTGATCAAATGTTGATCATGGTTAATTGTTAACCTATTATCAAAAATCCCTTTATCAAATATTAAGTCTTCGGATGCCTTCCGATGGATGACACTCTTCCTGCCTCGATCGATGAAGTGTGGGCTTGCCAAAGCAAGGTGCATTAATCTATCTTGGTAAGGGTGCGAGCGGATAATTATGATATCCCACTGTCGACATCGAGTATAACTTAACTAGGTGACCTCAAAGGTTGAGTGCCTAGAGGCATAGGGTTGGCATGCACCATATGATGGATGCGAATAAGGAGTTATTCACCAACCATACAAGAATTGCATGAGGATGCAATTGGCAAGCGTTGCCTACCTATATAACCACATCGTGAGAGAAAAGCCAAAGCTGACTTATTGTGTTGGTGAAATACGGATCTTGTCCACTAAGAGAGTAGCTCGCATGAATTCTCTGAATTGATAGTGAGGGCTATTATTTCGAATAAAATAGTGGGAGTTTTAATTGAAGTCCATATTAAAATAAATTGTATTTTGAAATTTTGGTATTGATATTATTCTGCATGAATTCTTGTAGAATTCCATGGCAAGTAGTTCACACTCCACTCTGTCTCTGAGAGCCACCCTTGAGAAGGATAAGCTCAGTGGGACTAACTATTACATGGACTGGTACAGGAACTTGAGAATTGTTCTCAGGCAAGAGCGAAAGCTCTATGTCTTGGAAGAAGAAGCCCCCGAGGTGCCGACCGGGAATTCTTCCCATGCTGATAAAGATACTTATAAGAAGTATACTGATGACGCCTTAGACGTCGAATGCCTTATGCTTGCCACCATGAACTCTGAGCTTCAGAAGCAACATGAGAACATGGGGTGCAAGGAGATTGACGAGCATCTCAAGAAAATGTTTCAAGGGCAGGCTCGTCAAGAGAGGTTTGACGTCACAAAAGCGTTATTTCAGTGCAAGATGGGAGTTCGAGACTCAGTAGGGACTCAAGTACTCAAGATGATTGGGTATATAGAGAACCTTGAAAGGCTGGGTTTTCCTCTAGGTCAAGAGTTAGCCACAGATCTGATCCTGCAATCATTGCCGGACAGTTATGAGCAGTTCGTCTTGAACTACAACATGAATGAAATAAACAAGACACTGCCCGAGCTCCTAGACATGTTAAGAACTGCCGAGATCAACATGAAGAAGGCCAAGCCTGCCAGCCCCATACTGATGGTGCATAAGGGCAAGGCCAAGGCCAAGGCCAAGGGCTCTAAGAAGACGAAGGTGGGACCTAAGTCATATCTTGAGCCCAAGTCTTCTGCACTGAAGAAAAAGAAGAGCACGGTGAAGGAAGGGAAATGCCACCACTGTGGCAAGGCTGGTCATTGGAGGAGGAACTGTCCTTCTTACATTGAGGGTCTGCAGAAAATGAAGGGAGGTATGACTTCCGCTTCGAACATTTACGTTATAGAGATAAACCTTTCTGCTCCTTCATCTTGGGTATTGGATACCGGATGTGGTTCACATATTTGTACAAATGTGCAGGAACTGGAAAGGAGAAGATTGCTGAGTAAAGGGGAGGTGGACCTACGCGTCGGCAATGGAGCAAGAGTTGCTACTGTAGCCGTAGGGGTTTACCGTCTTTCTTTGCCTAGTGGGCTTGTAATAGAATTAGATAATTGTTATTTTGTTCCGGCCATAACTAGAAACATTATATCTATTTCATGCTTGGACATGATTGGATTTTCTTTTATAATTAAGAACAACTGTTGTTCTATATTTAAGAATGATGTTTGTTATGCTGTAGCCCAATTGTTTAATGTTCTTTATGTTTTGAATTTGGACCATCTGATCTATAATGTATAAAATAATAAAAGACTAAGAACAAATGACTCAAACCCTACATATCTCTGGCACTGTCATTTGGGCCATATAAACGAGAAGCGCATATCAAAGCTCTATAAAGATGGACTTTTGGACTCATTTGATTATGAATCATTTGAGCGATGCGAATCTTGTTTGTTAGGCAAGATGACAAAAACCCCTTTCACTGGTTATACTGAGAGGGCTGAGGATCTCTTGGGTGTTGTACATAGTGATGTATGCGGACCTATGAGCTCCATGGCTAGAGGTGGATATTTTTACTTCGTTACATTTACTGATGATTTCAGTAGATACGGATATGTGTATCTTACGAAGTGCAAATCCGAGACCTTTGAAAAGTTCAAAGAGTTCAAGAATGAAGTAGAAAATCAGTTGGGTAAAAGGGTTAAAGCACTCCGATCTGATCGAGGTGGCGAATACCTGAGTCATGAGTTCCGTGATCATCTGAAAGAGTGTGGTATTGTATCACAGCTCACTCCACCTAGAACACCATAACATAATGGTGTGTTTGAGAGGAGAAATCATACTCTGTTAGACATGGTACGTTCGATGATGAGTCATGCAGACTTGCCTGTTTCCTTTTGGGGTTTTTCTTTAGAGACTGCTGCAATGACACTGAATCGCGCTCCAACGAAAACGGTTCTGAAAACACCATATGAGATATGGACTGGGAAGCGTCCTAGTATGTCGTTCATTAAAATTTGGGGTTGTGAGGCATACGTGCGATGTCAAATGCCTGACAAGCTGGAACCCAAATCGGATAAATGTTATCTGGTGGGATATCCTAAGGAAACGAAAGGGTTTTACTTTTACCTACCGTCAGAGGGCAAAGTGTTTGTCGCAAGGACTGGTGTTTTCTTGGAGAGAGAATTCTTATCAAGAAAGACTGAAAAGGTAGAACTTGAAGAAGTTCAAGAACCACAAGTAGTGAATGAACCGGAATTGAATTCTGAGACAGGACTACAAGATGTTATAGCTAGAGAACCTGCTCAAGAAACACAAGTCCTACGTAGATCTGGTAGACCTAGATTTGAGCCTGAGAGATATGGATTTCTCATGTCTCAAATAGGTAATGTGTTGCTTATGGATCATGATGATGAACCAGCAACCTACCAAGAGGCTATGAATGGACCGGTCTTCGACAAATGGCTTGAGGCTATGAAATGCGAAATGGACTCCATGTATGCAAACCAAGTTTGGAACTTGGTGGAACCACCTTAAGGGGTACGACCCATAGGGTGCAAATGGGTCTTCAAGAAGAAGACCGACATGGATGGGAATGTACAGACATTCAAAGGGCGACTGGTGGCTAAGGGTTTCAAGCAAATTCATGGTATTGACTATGATGAGACCTTTTCCCCTGTTGCCATGGTAAAGTCCATAAGGATATTTCTTGCTATTGCTGCGTATTATGACTACGAGATCTGGCAGATGGATGTCAAAACAACTTTCCTTAATGGAAACCTCCTTGAGGAAGTGTACATGACATAACCCGAGGGTTTTGTATCCCCAAATGAAGCCACTAAAATATGCAAGCTGAATAGGTCCATCTATGGACTGAAGCAGGCCTCTCGAAGTTAGAATCTTCGTTTTGATGAGAAAATCAAAGAGTTTGGCTTCATCAAGAATGAAGATGAGCCTTGTGTTTACAAGCGAATCAGTTGGAGCATTGTTGTCTTCCTGATATTGTATGTAGATGACATACTATTGATTGGGAATGACATTCCTACCCTGAAAGTTGTTAAGAACAACTTAGGGAACTGCTTTTCTATGAAGGACTTGGGTGAAGCGACTTATATACTCGGTATTAAGATCTATAGAGATAGATCGAAGAAGTTGATGGGTTTGACCCAGAGTACATACATTGAGAAGGTGTTGAAGCGGTTCAACATGCTTGAGTCCAAGAAAGGATTTTTTACCCATGTCTCATGGTGTGAATCTCTCTAAGGACCAGTATCCAAAATTTTTTGAAGATAAGGACCGCATGAAGTTGATTTCATATGCTTCGGCAATTGGATCAATCATGTATACGATGTTATGTACTCGACCCGATGTCTCCTATGCTTTGAGCATGACTAGCAGGTATCAGTCAGACCCCGGTGAGTGTCACTGGATTGCAGTCAAGAATATCCTGAAGTACTTGAGAAGGACAAAGGATGTGTTCTTGGTGTATGGTGGAGAGGAGGAGCTCGTTGTAAATGGTTACACGGATGCTAGCTTCCAAACTGATAGGGACGACTCAAAGTCTAAGTCAGGTTTTGTGTTTTGCCTTAATGGAGGAGCTGTGAGCTGGAAGAGTTCCAAGCAAGAGACAGCTGCTGATTCTACAACAGAGGCCGAGTATATCGCTGTAGCTAACGCATCGAAGGAGGCTGTATGGATTACGAAATTCATCGGCGAGCTTGATGTAGTTCCTAGCATTGTTGGTCCCGTAGTTCTCTACTGTGATAACAATGGTGTAATTGCACAATCTAAGGTACCTAGATCTCATCAGCGCTCCAAGCACATACTTTGGCGGTTCCATCTTATTCGTGAGATTGTCGAACGAGGAGAAGTGAACATTTGCAGAGTGCCTACTGAGGAGAATATTGTGGATCCACTGACAAAGCCTCTCGCGTAGAGAAAGCATGATGGTCATACTAGTTCAATGGGTATGCGATACCTAAATGATCAACTCTAGTGAGAGTCTTGTGGGTTGCATGTAAAACATATATTCTGTTGGCTATTTGTTATTTATTCATATGATGAATTGTGTACCTAGAGTTTTCTTTTACAATTAATGGCAAGTTCTTTTATTATGGTTTCTCTATGCGATAGTTAAATGTTAACATAATAAATACCCTTAGAATGTTCGCTTCCATAGGACATCAAGTACGTGACTTGAATGTGAGAGCCTATGATTTATTTGAAGCTTCATTCTTAAAAGGTCCCTGGTCGTTGTATCATTATAGAAACTAAGGGTGATGATGATACATTAAGACTAGCGCGTGTGTTGACTGATGACCAGTTCTCATAGGTCATGATATTGTGATATCAAGTCATCACGTGGGTACTTGTTAATGAACAAGTTGTACTGGACAGACCCAACCTGAGACTACTCTGTAGATTATTATCTAAACGTGTCACGAGTAGGTCTCAATTGACAATGGTGTTGTAGTCCTTTGACCTGAAGTCACAACATTCATCAAGTGAGGAAGAGTGTGCTTTGATGCCATCTAAAGTCTTCCTTAAGAAAGGTTGATGTTAAGGGTGGTTGTTGGGCATGTTACGAATCATTTGGGTGTTTGTGTGTGAGCAGATATGGGATTTGTCCTCCTATATGACAGGAGTTGCATCCATAGGCCCCTTGATGGAACTGGACTGAGAAATGCATGGCCATGCTTGGTTGAGTCAATATGTGATATTGGACTCACCATTCTCTGGAAGTCCGTTCTAGATCAAGATACTTGGATTGAGCTATTATGAGGGTGACACGGTCCATGCCTCTAGTTCTTTCCGGATGTAAGGGACAAAGGGACAAAGACAACGCTGGGACATTGTTCATAAGGCTTATGAGTTATGAACTCTTATTGCTTGGGTAGCAATGATGCATTGTTAGATGCCGCTCATTGTTTGTGAGGTTTTTGGTTTGATACTTTCAAGATCAAGTGGGAGACTGTTGGAGTTACCATGGTGATCTAGAAGTGGTCAAACATGTATCTCACTGCCAACGTGATATGAGCCTGCAGGGTCGCACATAAGAGCATGTGGAGAAGTTGGAAGATTGACTGTGTTGGTAAAGGTTACCAATCACCATAGAGAATGGGGTCTGATAAATGTTGCAATGGAAGAATCGTCGAGATTCGTCGAGAATCGTCGAGATTCGTCGAGAATCGTCGAGTCTCGATCGTCGAGAATCGTCAAGTATCGATCGTCGATACTCGACGATCGTCGAGATTCGTCGAGAATCGAAATGTTCGATTCCCGACGAATGCTGATTCCCGTCGAATTTGACGATACTCGACAATCGTCGAGATTCGTCGAGAATCGAAATGTTCGATTCCCGACGAATGCTGATTCCCGTCGATTTTTCCCAGAAACCCTATTTTGCTGTGGTCTGCAGATAACGATTTTACCTAGGTTTATTTATGCTTTGGGTATAAATAGACACTTAGGTTTTGAGCAGAAGGAGAGCGAAGAATTTCCCCGACCCGACGGAAGAGTTCCGCCGATTCCGCCGATGGAAGTGTTCCGCCGACGGAAGAGTTTTGCTTCCGCCGATCGTTCGCTCTGCCGACCTCCTCCTCTCCGGCGATAGTCACCGGTGTTGCTATTCCTGGCGCGGACCTAGCAGTCCGTGGAAGTGCAAGGTGCGGTTTATCTCCTTCCCGACCCTTCGTGCGACGAAGCTCGGTGTTCTCCTATTCGTGTGGATTTCTGCAGAGACGTAGACGTTATTCTACGTAAAACTCGCCACCGACAAGGACTCAAAGCTTGGAGAATCTCTATTGAGTTTTGACTCAACACCGGAGAGGTAACTTTTACCTAGTTGTTTGTTAACTTCTTGATTCAACATTCATGACCTGATCCCAATCTCTTTGGGTTGTTCTTGATTTTTATTACTTCCGCTGCGTGCACAAGTGTTGTGCCATCCTCATAGAGAAACCCAACAAAAATGATGGTCATCTATGAGCAAACCACAAACTGGGTAACAACCCTACTCCTAGCTATCCTAGTGGACCCATGGGAACCATGTCACCCTACAGGCCAGTAATTTGTATCACTAATAAATAATAAAACCATGCTTATAAAAGAGCTATCTTGGTGGTGCAATCATCAATTATGTCTCTATGAGAAGCATTAAGGGGATCTATAATGCAATCATGATTGCAACCGGGTATCTCCTATGGATCCACCATGGCCCCTATCATAACATGTATGATTGATTCTAACACATCACCAATATCAAGGCACAAGCATTAAATGCACTCCAGTCATTCAAACAAGCAAGGATCTAGCCGATTTTACCCTGATTCAGGGGCCTTCAACTAGAATTCTAACTCAAGTTGGTGAGGTTGGTTATACCCATTCTCTCGAGCCCTTTTACCAACACCCTAACAATCAGAGTGGTAGGTTATGCCCTTTATTTTTCCCTTATACTGAATACTAACAACAATTCAATTTTAAATTCAACGATGGGAGAGACCGGTTATATCCTATCTCAAATATTTCTACCAACTCCCAAATTATTCACAACGAAATGATCAGTTATACCTCTCTTGTAGGCCCTTCTACCAGTTACTTAAACACATAGGAGGTCGGATATACCTTATCACTTCTACCAACCTTCGCATTCTCCACATTCATTAATCAAATTGCACAAGCAATCCTTAGGCGATTATGTCAATTTCCTTGGTATTTTACAAGTGCCACAAGCTTTAACCCCAACATGAAAAGTCCCCACCAAAATGGGCATTATAAAGGCGCTGCGGCCACATTCTCACCACAACCATAAATCACTAAATTCAACTTCAAACAATCATCACTGAAATGGGATGCCGACTGCGATTACGCTTCACAGACAATGCCTAGCCTAGAATCGAACTCGGGTGATTTAGTGCAAGCATGTTGAAGTTGCAATCTCATGCCTTGATGATTCACAATGAGCATTGCCACCCAAGCTCTCTAATTAGAGACACACAATGCCAACATTACCATAATGCATGGAAGGAAATAAAAAAAATTAAAGAGTTGTCTAATGGCCAGGAAGTGGGAATCATTACATTCCTCATTTTCTTCCCTCCATGAGTTCCTTGCACAAAGAGAGGAGGATGCATTAGTAGATACATCTATCTAGCGTGAGAGATAGTTTCTCGAATGGGTGTTTGGTTCTCCTCTTAGAAAGTATTGTTCCTCCTTGTTCTAGGTATCCCATTTTCCTTCCTCAATTAATGAGAGAGAGGGAGAGAAAGATCTACAAAAAATAAATCTCATTCATCCCTCTCATGCCCTAAAGGCACCTCTAGAGGTTGAGAAGATTATTTACGGCCTAGATTAAGACACTTAAACCTTATATCTTGCCGACTGCACGGTCGTGCCATTGATACGTGAATGGTTGTGCACCTTGTCTTTGCTAACCTTCATGCGCGAATGTTTGGAAGATCAGAACTGTCATGCATAAAACACAAATGCAAGAATTTTTCAAAACTCCTGAAATCTTGGCATTTTCATTCTTGAATGTGCTAGATGGCTTGGAAGATGAGCAAAATCGTGCGTTAAGGATAAGCACGAGCATTTTCCAGAACTCGGGAAATTTGGTGTATTTTTTATGGTCACATTGTTGTGTTCCCTGACTAGAATGACCGTGCTTGAATTAGAAATCAATGGTTGAAATTTTGGGGCGATACAACTCTCCCCCTAAAAATTGATTTTGTACCTGAAATTAAGCATAACCACACGGGTGTACCTGAAGTGAACATTTTTGGGTACTCTTCCCACATAGCATGATCTCTCTCCCAAGCAAATTTATTACACCGGTATTTGCTCCAATGCACTTTCAAGAGTTTTACTTCCTAGTTCTGTAACTTTCAGACCTCTATATCTTCAATGCAAACTGGGTAAATGACATTCACAAAATTTTCCTCCACTGCCACTACAGTCGGTTCAACTATAGTGCTAGGATTTGCCAAAGTTCTCTTTAGCACCAACACACAGAATATGTCATGCAATCTGCTCAATTCGATAGTGCAATGCGATACACACACTCGCATTTGTGTTCAATGGTCGGGAAAGGATCCAAGTACCTTGGACTCAACTTCTTTATTCTTTGAATTCATGACATGCCTTTAAGTTGTTTGATCTTCAAATACACCATGTATCCCATCACGAACCCCACATTCCAGTGATGCACATTATTTTACTTCTCTTGTTGATCTTGAGTGATTTTCAAGCACTCATGAATGGTCTCAATGACCTCAAAAGCATTTGGCACCTCTTTCTTTTTTCAATAGTAGTGTGTCACTTGCCTACTCCCATGACATCTGCTTCTGACACCAACTTCCATAAAATAGCTTACTACAACGCAATCTTAACTCTCACATGAAAATAATTACTGTATGAGAATTTGGCCATGAATATGTGATCTTCCCATTTCTTTCCATTTTGGAGCAAACACATCATAAGCATTTCCTTTATAGTACGATTGGTTTTCTCTATTTTTTGTTATTGTTTTGGGTGGAAAATCATACTATATTTTAGCATCATTCCAAACTCTGTTGCACTAGCCTCCAATATTTGGACATGGAACGATCATCTCTATCATTGCTGATGCACTTCGGTATCTCATGCATCCGAACGATATGTCATATATAGAACTCTATATACCTCTCTCATCATCATATTTCTAATTATGGATCAAGTAAGACACCTTGGCCAAATGACCCACAATCGCCTAAATAGCATCATTCCCTTATAAGCACCTGCGAAATCCAAGCACAAAATCTATTGAGATATTATCAAACTTTCACTTAGGGATAGGAAGTGGTTAAAGAATACTGTTAAGCCTTTGGCACTCTGGCTTCACTAATGCACATGTTTGACACTAACTCACATAACTCTACATCCTTCTTCATATCAAGCCAACAAAAAAAATCTTCTTAGATCCATATACATCTTTATATTACCTGGATGAATAAAATACTTAGTGAGTTGTACTTCATATATCAACTCTTCATGAATCTTACCAATGCTCAAAATTAACACTCTTCCCTTTTTCTTTAAGAGCCCGCTGACTAAGGTCAAATCATAATTCTTTCTTTATCGTGATTTCAAAATCAAATCCTGAAGTTTATCATTAATTATTGTTGCTTTTTATAACCTATTTGCAATATCATATTGCACCTCGATTCAATTCATGCAAGTTATACTTCTGCCATCGCAAGCTTCACAAGTGACAACTAATGGTTCAAAGGCTCTCACTAGATGTCCACAATAGGATTGGATCCAATTCCCTTGTTGTGAGTACTTCTTACTTAAAGCATCATGTACCAAATTTTTCTTCCCAGGCATTTTCTGAATATCCACTTCATTGTCCCCAAGAAACTCGATCACCTGTGTTGTTGTATATTCAACTATTTTTGTTTAAGAAGATATTTCAAACTCTTCTGATCGATGAAAATTTATGCATTCATACCATACACATAATGCCTCTAGAGCTTCAAGTCAAATATTTCTGCTACTAAATCCAATTCCATAGCGGGTAATTCTTCTCATACGACTTTATTTGTCTTGAATCAAAAGCAATCACGTTACTACACCGAACAAGCACTCATCCCAAACCACTTGCATATGCATCACTAAATATCTAAAACCCGCTAGTCCCACTCGGAAGGCAATTTTGTGGCTGATATCAAATTTTCTTTCAAAGCTTAAATAGCTTGATTGCACTCAAGTGCTTCTTGTGAGTTAGAGAAGCAAGGGGCAATGCGATTCACGAGAAGTTCTCCATAAATCTCATGTAATCACTAGCTAGTCCAAGAAAGCTCTTGACTTCCACCATGCTTTTCAATAAAGACCAATTAAGAATATTTTTATTTTTTCATATCCATCGTAACCCCATTGCCTCTAATTACATGGCCCAAAAAAGTAAGTTCTTCAATCAAAAACTCATACTTAAAGAATTTTACATACAGTTGGTTCTCCCTCAACATCTGCAACATTATCCTGAAATGCTCTTCACGACCACTTTCCAATTGTGAATAAATCAATATGTCATCAATAGACCGCAATAATCATATCCAAAAATCTCTGAAACACGCGGTCATAATGTCCATGAACACCGATAGCACATTCATCAATCCAAATGACACGAACAAAAATTCAAAATGCCCATACCGCATACCAAAAACATCCTTTGGGGTGTCCTCTTGTATCCTCAACTGGTAGTACTTTGACTTCAAATCCAATTTGGAGTACACGAACAACCCATCCAACTGATCGAAGAGATCATCAATTCGTAGAACCAGATACTTATTCTTCAATGTAAGCTTATTTAATTCTTGGCAGTCAATGAAAATCCACACGCTACTATCTTCTTTTTCATAAATAACACGGGAGCACTCCAAGGTGACTAGGCATGCAAAAAATGCCCTGTGGGTCCAGGCCGGGCTTGGGCCCCTTAGGTCCGGGCTTTTTTCCTACAAGGTCCAGGTCGGGCCTTACTTAAACCAGGCTGGGTTCGGGCCTGAATAATAAAATGGGGCATGCCTGAGCCTACAAATCAGTCCCATGCAGGCCCAATAATTGAGCATCCCAGCATCCATGTACACATTGGGGAGCACAACAAAACCTCTCCCAAAAAAAATAATCTTTTTAATTAGCATAATTAAATGGAATATAAAAAAATAAAAAGTAACCAGAAATTTAATGTTGGGCGTGCCCCTAGCATTAAATTATTTGGCACGCCTAGCAATTTAAAGTAGGGCATGCCTAGAATAATATTGTTGGGCACTGCCCAGCACATAAATGTTGGGTAGCATTTAGAAATTTCATGCTAGGCGTGCCCAGCAAAAGGGCTCCTAGGCTCGGTAAGGCTTGGGCCCGGCCCGGGACAGGCACCAGGCATGTCTCTAGTCAAATATAGGGGCCTAGTGAGCCCCCTTAGGCCTAGCCTGGGCATTGCTCGAGCTTAGCCAGACCCTGGCATAATCAGGCTCAAACCCGAGAAACCAGGCCCGAGCCAAATTTGCACCTCTAATGGTGATGATCTCAATCATATTTATTCTTTCTCCAATTGCTCCATTATTTAAATATTTTGTTTAACCAACTCTTTTGGCATCATAAAATAAGAAGCACGCGATACTAGTCTCCCACACAACACTAAATCAGTAAAGATGTATATCTCTCTCTGGAGTGGTCCTTCAGGACGTTCAACAAGGAAAACTTCCTCAAACTTCACCACATGCACATCTTGAATGATTAACTTCTTAGAGTTGGTTTGCAACAAAACTATGTGTAAATGTTTGTTTTAGGATAGAGTGACCTAGAGGGGGGGGGGGGTGAATAGGTCCAATTTAATTCTAGGGTACTTTTAGATAATGAAAATTACTTTTCTATCTTTATTACCCAAGTCTGATGAAACAGGAAAATTAAACAACAATTAAAGGTCATCACAACTCATCAAACACAGCACAACAATCACAATACAGTACACAAGATTTATATTGGTTCCTCAATTGATGGGTACATCCACTTTCCCCCTTCGTCTATCTAGCAATGAACTAGATTCGACCAAACTCCTTCTTTTCTTTACTGAGATCCTCAGATCTTATAGCTCAGAGCCCAGCTGGCTTCTACAACTCAGACTATACCAGTCATACCACTCAGATAACCAAGATCCTACACCTCAGAGAAATACTCACTTCTCCTACCTTAGGCAACTCCTGCCCTACCTCAGCCTTTATAACACAGGCTTACAACTAAGAGAAATTAATTTCCCTACACTCAGATCTACAAGTAGATCTTACAAGATTAATCATGGTGAAAAGAAAGATTCAGAATTAGTCACCCAGCAAGAGAGAAATGGGTGACTACTTCTTGAACTGAACTTGATAAGTCAGCTTCCCTTGATCCTTGTTGTAGTTGATTCGATCTAACCCTTCTTAGCTTTTCAAAGCTTCTTGAAGTTGAAATTAGGATAGATCTAGGCTAGAGAATGTTGAAGATGATTCTTGATCAGACTTCTCTCCACCTTCTGAATTCTAGCAGATTGCTTCTTAGATCTGGCTTCACCAAATTTTTCTAACTACGTTTTCAAAAGAGTTGATCCCTTTAAATAGGCTTTTTCAAGGGTAACCGATTGATCCGGTTAATAACTGACATCTGATAGTTCTGAAAGTTGTCAGTACCTCTGGCTAGATTTCTATACTCAAGAAACAATTCTACTTGAAGTGTTGAAACATGACTGTTGGATGTGTCGACACCAGTCCTGGGTGTCGACACTACTCTTATGTGATGTCGACATACTTCTTAATGTGTCGACACGACCTTCACCTTGTCTTGACACTGCTGATGTAGAATGTTTTGACACAAGTCCTTCGTGTCGACACAGCTTACTTCCTGACTGATGGTGTCGACCCAAGTCCTGAGTGTCGACACAACTTTCACCTTGACTCAACACTCCTGGAGTAGAGTGTGTCGACACTAGTCTTGAGTGTCGACACAACTACTTCTTGTCTCAACACATCTTTAACAAAAGTGTCGACACTGGTCTAGTGTCTCGACACTTTTGTACTTAGCTTTATTTGTCTGCACACAAGAACTTAACATACATCAAATACAACTATGTGTATATGATTGAGCTGAAAAGGATTTTTCCAAATCAGGTATACAGTTTCCAATGTACCCAACAATATCCCCATATTTGGAGAAATCATAACCCTACTCAATGATAAACACATTTTCACAAAAATATTATGAATTAGACATAAAGATAACAGTGTTGTTCTATAACACAGACATGATCACATATTATATTATATGTAAATCAACAAGAATAATGCTGAATAGAAGATAAAGCAAAGAATTGAATTACTAATTAATTAACACACAGAAGTTTGTGCAAACCAAAATTTTCATTAATAGTTTTTCAAAAGATTTACAACTACGAGCTTTGGTTATACAATGTTTTTAGAACAAATACAAAACTAAAATTTCCTAAGGTAATACTGGTTCTATGATAACAATCCCCTTTCCAGACTGGACTGTCTTTAACTTCTGGTTCCTTATCATCAACAACCTTCTTGCCCTTGTCATCCTTAGTGTTTGTAATTTCTTTCTCTTTCAGCCTTTGTCTTTCAAAATAGTGGTAGGGCTTTGGAAAGTATTTACTGGGCATAATATAATTAGCAAGAATCCTTCCCGTCTTTAGATCATATCTGAATTTTAGAATGACATCCTGCTATTTTAGATGCTTAGCCCATTCCTTCTCTGAATACAAGTTACCCCTTTCAGTTACATTATCATTAACTGCTTTCCATGCAGTGAGAATAATAGATCTAGAGGTTGGGCTCCAGTGCTCAAAATCTAGCCTGGCCACAACTTGTTCTCTGAATCTCTTCTTTGATAGCTGATCCTCTATTTCCTTAGTAGTAGAAGACTTGTCCACTTTCTCACAAATTACATTCTGATCTAAACTTTGAGGAGGATTGTACATAGTCTGTATAGTATGTTGAATATCCTCAAACTAAGCTGGTTGGCAACCAGACTCAGCAACTTGGTCTTCATTATAACTGATGGGAGAGTAACCTAAAGTCTCTCTTATGCTACTAGAGGTCCAGAAAGCATTGAAAGTTATCTAGTGTCAACTATCTTCACCTATGGGGGGGGGAATAGGTGATTTGCAGTCTTTTGCGGAATTAAAAATTAACCTGCACAAGAAAACAAAAACAACCACAACACAGAAACACACAAGCAGTTATAGTGGTTCCCCGATTTGGGTACGTCCACTCTCCCCCTTTGACCTATCTCCCAACAAGGGATGACTCGGTCACATCACCAAACGGATTGAAATCCAATTCTCACACTATGGAAGAAACCCTTCCACCTGAAGGAGTCACTACTCCTCCACTGCGGGTTGCACCCAACCCTACAACGAGGAATCAAAGTTCCTTTACAACAAAGTTAAAATAGAATGTACAAGAAATACAAACTACATTTGGAGAACCCGATGTCCCTCTTCGTTCATTGAAGCTTTCTTGATGAAGACGAAGAGTCCACGATCGGAGCACTCTCTTGGAGAGGATATTCCCGAGATCGGCAGCTGCAAAGGATTGCGGCGGCGATGCTTTGTAGATCCAAACTTCTTGACGAAGCTAGCAAGATATACCAACGATCTTACTTGGATCGATCGTCTCAATCGATTCGGAAGGGAGAAATATTCCCGCTCAACAAATCAAGAGACAAAGGATCTCAAGATAGAAACATGAGATGCTAAGATTAGCCTCGGTCCTGTCGCCGGACGATCAAAGATGACCTCTAAGATCAGCGGCGGTGACTATCTTGCGAGCGGCGACGGCTTGCGAGCGGCGACGGCGACGGGAGGAAGTCCGCGATCGGCTAGGCCATGCTCGGCGGCCGTGTTCCTTTCTCTTTTTTTTTCGCTGCCTTGTTAGTTCAAATTCATGGGTATTTATACTGTAGATCAACCCTAAAAGACCGTTGTGGGCCCTACAAGGAGAAACCCCAAGCCTGGTCTAATCAGTGCCCAACATCATGGTTCAGTCCAGCGAGCAGAGAAAATTTGCCTAAGGCAAATTTGGCGGGAATCATTGGTGATTCTCGACGAATCGGCGAGAATCACTCATGATTCCCGTCAAATTATCCTTGGTAGAAGTTCAGCTGAAAAGATTGCCATCCGGAGTGAATCGGAGAGAATCAAAACCATTCTCGACGAATCGGTGAGAATGCAGAGTCATTCTCGACAATTCAGCGAGAATCACTTATTGATTCTCGACGATTCTGACTTAGCAGAATTCTTGAAGGCGTTGAGTCAGCCGGATGCAGTCGGCTGGAATCAGCGAGTGATTCTCGACGATTCGACGAGAATCACTTGTGATTCCCGTCGAATAGACGAGAATCACTTAGTGATTCCGATCGAATTACGATTCTTCGTCTTTCTTCCCATGAGTTGGTCTTTGACCCATCCTTGCTCTTCTTCTGCTCTTGATCTATCTCAGCCCTGTACTTGAAAATAAGTACACTCCAATAGAGAGAGTACACGTAAGCCAACACACTGATCTGCTCAATGAGGGATTACGTTGTGCAGACCCGTGTATATTGACCCAATTCACCCTGACATTGGTGTGTACTTAGCGTGGAATAACTGCAAGCACAACTTGAAGACATATCATCAAATACATTGTGAATTCATCTTAGCTTGATAGGAGGCTTCTTCAAATCCAGTTAATTGTGGATACAATACCCAACAATCTCCCCCTATTTGAAGAAGCCAAAATCCTACCAGCTAAGATGAATTTCACCAACCAGAGTAATATACATAACAAATTAAGAGAGACAAGACACAGAATGTTAAAAGCATACAGAACAATACTTGAGTCAACATGAGATCATATATATATATGTATATATCCAAAAGAATTGTTTATATAAAAGTATGAAGAGATAAACATGCATGAAGGAAATGACAAGCCAAAATCCTAAGCCTATTTCTCCTTAGCTAGATCATCCTTCAGTTATTAATCCAAGTACTTCTTGCTTTGTCTCTCAAAATATTCCTTGGGCTTCGGATAGTATCTGGGTGGAGGATCTTTATGTAGCACAGTGTTAGACCTGAAGAATATGCTTCTTTTCGCCTCATACACCTTGTGCATCTCCCACTCATACTGACTGTATACTTTATTTCTATCCAGTTCTCCCTGCTGTTGTAATGTGAATGTGTCCAATATGATGCTCCTCGATGTAGGGCTCCATTGTTCATTTCGCACTTCACTCTCCTTCAATCTTACTTTCTTCTCAGTTGGAGTCTCTTTGGACGTCCCTTCTTGGAGTTTTCTTTTTTCCTTTCGCTACGGCTTCCTGGTTAAACATGGCCCTGAGAGTAGCCTTGCCAGCGGTCCTGACCTCAGCTTCACTCAGGGGAACCTCCTCAGCACTTGGAACATTATCAACAACAGTGGTAACCTCATCAGGAGAAGGAATCAGAATTGGAATTTGTATACCGGAAGCTTGCTGAACTAGCCAGTGACAGCTACCAAAAACATACTTATTTGACTGTTTGAAGTTGTCGACCATAATCTGTTCTAGCCCTGCCATCTTAGCTGTATATTCATTCTCCCCCTTTTTGGCTTCGAGGGCAATGAAGTTTGCATAAGAATGCAGTGACTCATCTATGTGCTGTGCAGTCTTAGTGAACTCAGTTAGAAGGGAAGTCTGATTTACGTTGAGAGTCACCATGATACCAATTGAAAGTGAAGGGATAGATACTACTCTAGAGGGGGGTGAATAGAGTTATCAAATTTTGTACTAGACAAAACTTAATAGTCTGCCCAACTCCCTTGGAGTGAAATGCGGAATGAAAAGATTATAGATATGGAGAAAACCCTAAAGCCTAACACAAGTGTTGTGCACAAACTCAAGCTAACTGTAATTACAGTTAAGGCTTGGAGATCCTAATCAGCAACTAGCAAACCTAGTTATATCTAATCACAGCCACAATGCAGGTAATTAAATTAAGCAAGCCAGACGACACAAGGAATTTATAGTGGTTCCCCAAACAACTTGGGTACGTCCACTCTTCTACCCACACGGTAGGAATCCACTACAGGTTTTTGATCAGGTGCCCTGCCACCACAAGATCTGCTTCAGGTAGATCTAGAAACCCTTTAGACTTTTGTTCAGGTGTCTAAAAACTAACAACAGGTTTTTGATCAGGTGCCCTGCCACCAAGGGATACTTTTGAAGGGAGTAATAACCCTGTACATGAGGGGGAAAGAAGGTTAAGGTGTCTTCTCTATTTTACAATGGATTAGAGAAGCACAATAACTTGCACTGAGCTAGAAAGCTCTAAAAGAATCAAGGCTCCCCCTGGCTCAAAGAATGTCCAGGCGAAGTCTTGCTTCAGTGCAGAAACTCTTCAGTAAGAACTGAAGGAAGAACTACAAGAAGAAATAAAATAATAAAATAGAAATCTTCTAGCAGCTATCTTCTTCTTCTTCTTCTTCAAAAAAAAACTCTGAGTTAGAACTTCCTGGAACAGGAGATCTCAGGTTGAAGAAGAGCAGAAGAGCTAACACTTCTCAGTTGAATGAATATTGCTGAGAGCAGTGAACTTGGACTTGATGAAGGCTTGAATGCTAATTGAATAACTCTTTTTAATAACTGGTTAGCTAGCTGAAATCCTTCTCCAAAGGATTCCTTTTATAGCAGCAACAAGCAACGGCTCTTTTCAATTTGAACTATTTGTCTTCTTCTGAAACTTGAAACCTGGGCTGCAAATATCACAAAGACAAACAAACTCTACAGCAAAATATTCTATAAAAGGGATAACCTTTTTCAAGGAAGCTGCAGGAAGCAATCTGATAATAAAGGTACTAAATAAAATCACATCAGAAACAAACTCTTTATAGCAAAAGGAAGACTTTTCAGTATAACGGCTATAAAGGACTGATAGCAGATAAAGTAAAATACAATGACAGCTAATAAGACAAACAACTTTATCTGAAAAGATTTTACTCAGGCAAAAGGAATGGAGCAGATATTGCCTAGAAATATTATCATAAAACAACTGAAATAAAATGCCAGATAATGTATTAATTTATTAAATAGAATAAATAAATACAAAATAAAAAGGCAAACAGAAAACGTCGAACGACCCTCGAAGATCGTCGACCGGCGCACGAAGATCGTCGACCTATCAGGCAGATAGTCGAACGATCCAGATAGTCGAGCTATCAAGGAAGATAGTCGAACTACCTAGGCAGATAGTCGACCTATCAGAACAGATAGTCGAACTATCAGATAGTCGAACTATCAGATAGTCGATCTATCCGGACAGATACTCGAACTATCAAACACAAACAGATAGTCGACCTATCCAGCAGATAGTCGACCTATCAAAGAAAACAGATAGTCGACCTATCAACAGATAGTCGACCTATCAAAACAAAACAGATAGTCGATCTATCAACAGATAGTCGAGCTATCAAAGAGAACAGATAGTCGACCTATCAACAGATAGTCGACCTATCAAAACAAAACAGATAGTCGATCTATCAACAGATAGTCGAGCTATCAAAGAAAGCAGAGATAGTCGATCTATCAACAGATAGTCGACCTATCAAAGACGACAGATAGTCGACCTATCAACAGATAGTCGACCTATCAAAGCGGAACAGATAGTCGACCTATCAACAGATAGTCGAGCTATCAGATAGTTGAACTATCAGGACAGATAGTCGAACTACCAAACCAAGCAGATAGTCGACCTATCAACAGATAGTCGAGCTATCAACGCAGATAGAGCGTCGACCAACTGATAGACGATCGTCGATCAGCCGATAGACGATAGTCGAGCGACGTTCTACTATAGTCGAACGAAAAACTACTTAACCAAATTCTTCATCTGGAAAAGCGGGGACTCTACAGCTAGACCACTAACCAATGACCATAGATATTTCTTGGGTCAAGGGACTAAAAAGACAAGACTAAACTCAAATCAAACTAGGGTACCAATAATCTCCCCCTATTTGAGTTAAGTCTCTCAAAAACTAAAAACACAGAACTAACTATAGAACAATAAGAACAATACAGGAAATAGATAAGCAACTAAATAGCAATCAGTCAAATAAATAACAGCAGTCAATCAAAATATTAAGAATCTACAGAATCAAACTTGGGATCAGAAGAGCTAGGAACAAAAGAAATTTTCCGCAAGGGATCAATGGCTTCTTTCTTAGACATCTTCAAATCTTGCTCGCCAATAATCTTCAATTCTGCAGCCCTTGGAACAACTGCTTCTGGGTGCTTTTCCATGTATTTAGCAGGGTCAAAAACTTCAGGGCTAACCTGGATTCTATCGAGTTCCTTCATTCTGAACTTTGACATTGTAGAAAGTCCTGCAGAGTCCTTTCCTTCAGCCTTTGCTTTCTTTATCTGAGCTGATCCAACAAGTTCTAGAAATCGAGCCATCCTGAAATCAGGATCTAACTCTTGGCTTTTATACATATTTTCAGATGATGTATCAATTGGCTTCACAGTTTTAAACTTAACAGATAAATCTAATAAACTTTCAGCTTTATCTTTAACTTCTTGAATGACAAGAGATGAAGGAGGAGCAATTTCAGCAAACTTCTTACAGGACTTTTCAGAGAAGATGGTTCTTTTACCTTTTGCAACATCCTTAGCAACATGACCTGGTATATCAGGAGAAACCTTTCTCTTGGGAGATGGAGGAGGTGAAAAAGTTGGCTTTTGATATACAACCTCCTTTACTTGCTCTTTTACCTCAATATCATGCCTTTGAGTACTAGTATATGATTTGCCTTGGTGGCTTTGAGAACTTTTCCTTGAATGAGGCTTAGAAGGAGCAGATTTTTCAGATGGAGCAGATGGATTAGCAGATAAATTGCCAGAGGCTCCTGCACCGGGAGGTGGAGGAGGAGGGCCTCTGGGTGTCCATTTAGGAGCAGGACTATCATATCTCTTAGATTTCTTTCTCTCCTTTTGCTGGTTTTTGGAAAACCACATCCAATGTTGGAAGTCTTTCGACTTAGGGTCAATCCCTTTCAATATATAATAGGGAGTATCATTGTCTCGATTGGGAGGAGGAGGAGCAATAGCTTTCCTTTTTCTCTTTATAGCTTTCTTTTTCTTGGAGTCCTCAGACATATCTGAATCATCTTCATCTTCAGAAAGAGATGAAGGAGGATGATCATAAGGGTCATAGGCTTCAGATACAGCCTTTTCTTTTGCTTTCATAGCAGCTTTCTCTTTTTCTTCTTCTATGGCATCCAGAGCCAGAAGAGAATCCAGATCAGGTCCTGGAGAGTCATCCCATACAGTAGATTTTTCATCTTGCAAAACTTTTTCTTTCTCTTTCAAAGTATCTTGTACTCTTTGCTGCCAGGAAACTCTTGCTTTCTCTTCTTCTAAACTCAGTACTGGGGTCTTTTCATCTTGGCTTTTAGATACAACATCTTCTATATCAGCTAAGAAAAGATCCATTTCTAGATTTATTTGCACATCTGACTGAGCTGGTTGAGCAGACTCAGTATCTTGAGCAGCAGGCAAAAGATCAGCTGGAACAACTAAAACATCTGAAACAGATTCTTGAACAACTACTTCTACTTGAGCAGCTATATCTTCTTGAATATAATCTGTAGATTCATGAACATAAATCTGCTATATAAGCTAAAAACATCCCTTCTAGGTATTCACAAACTAGCAAATTAGTTGACTCGTCAATAAAACGGATGAGTGAATTACCTTCATACTTTACCAACTCCCAGGATTCATCTAGATAGGATGTAATAATGCCTTCTAGGAAACGGGCAACCAAAGGAGTGGTGAGATCTTCTAAACAAACTTTGACAGCAAATTCAGATAACATAACTGCATCAGATATTTCTTTTTCAGATAACACTAAAACTGATTCTTCTTGAGCTGGAGCAGTCTCTTCTTGAACTGTCATCACTATATCTGTCACTGCTGGAGGATCTGCTGGAGAGGAGGCTGGAAGCTCTGAGACATCTTCATAGAACATCTCCCCCTGCCTGGTTTCAGTAGGAACTGAGACCAGGCCCCTGGAAGAAGAGGGCTCAGCAGACTTAGAGAGGGATTGGATGGTAGCAGTCAAAGTAGTAATGGAGGAAGCAAGTGGAGCAATTGCCTCTTCAATCATGATTTT
The DNA here is from genome assembly GCA_039513925.1 of Platanthera zijinensis. Taxonomy (NCBI): domain Eukaryota; kingdom Viridiplantae; phylum Streptophyta; class Magnoliopsida; order Asparagales; family Orchidaceae; genus Platanthera; species Platanthera zijinensis. Next base: position 141,928,790 of record CM077090.1, read on the forward strand.
GATTGAAGGGGTAATCAACTCCAAAATGCTGGAGATGAATGCTGGGGTGACTTCAAAAGAATGTGGGGGAACGGCAGATGATGGAAGATCAGCAGGAGGAATGTATTCCTGTTGAACTGGAGAACGAACAGGAGATTGACGAGGTATGGGAATCCTCTCAGATCCTAACAAATCAAAACTAGGATAAGATATCCTAGCCAGATGAGAAGGTATAGGAGATGCAGGAGGAGAAGGAATAACAACCGTGGTTGTATCTCGAACAGGAGAAGCAGAAAGTCGTACTTCAGCTGAAGTTGATGGAACTTCAACTGAGGTAGACGGTACTGAAGAGGATGGGACTACTTCAGTAGAAGTTGATGGTAAGGCAGAAGAAGATGATGGAAGAGAAGGATGAGCTGAGCCAGCTTCTAGAGGGTGAGGAGTGACTGAATCAGTCCTTGTGCTCTCGGATGTCGCTGGAGCAACCCCTGTGAGAGCGGGCTTCACAAATGTCCTCTTCCACTTTGAGAACAAATGGGGATCCATCTTCTTGCTGGCATTTATTGTGGTAGCAGTTGAAATCAGCAGCTGGGGATACTTCTCTTTCAGAAAAATTCCAATAACCCTGCCTAGGGTAACTTCCTTCTTACTGTTCTTTTTCCTTATCAAATCGAACAAAACACCAGCCCAGTTAATCCTTTTCTGATTTACAATTGCACACATCAGTGCAAATTGTTGTTTGGTAATGTTATCATGGGCGGAGTGCTTGCCTAGCAGTACTTTTCCAACTAATTCAGCAAGAAATTTTATCTTGAAGGGGAAATTCACCTTGAGCAGCTTCGTGGGAATGCCCTCCGCATGTCCCAGCTCAATCAGCATTCTTCCAAACTCTGGAGCATCTTGCTCAAATTCTTCTTCACCATTTATCAAACCAAAAACATCAGTCAGAATGGCGGGAGTTAAAATAACCTCTTCTCCGCCAATAGAGCCGGTCATCGATTCGTCGGTGGAGGATGAAGTAAATGCCCATTCCTTAATCTCGGGAATATTTAACTTAATCCTTGTTGACATTAGTCTTTCTAACCCTTGATCTCTGCATAACTAGAGGATTTCCACAATCCCTGATTCACAACAGCTGAAGGCATCGAAGTCGACACTGAATCCTGCGTCAAACTTCACAACTGCGAGCAATGCTGGAGAAATCACCATTGAAGGAGCTGGAGAGGGCGCGAGAGAGACGGAGAAGACGAATCAGCAGAGAGAAAATCGCAAGAGGAGGAGCAAGCGGGAAGACGGAATGCGAAAGGACGCTCTCCGTCGACGATAAAACAAAAGATCTTTTAACCTAGGTCGACTATCGACTTTATATTAGACCGGAGATAGTCGATCTATTTAAAAGATACAGGAGACGATGGTCGAACGGTCGTTCGACGATCGGTCCAGAAGCAGAGTAGTCGATCAATCGTTCGACTATTTCTGGCTTCTCAAACAACAAGCTGTCGTCATCCAGAGATCGACGATGAGCTCGAATTGTTCGACTATGGTCGAACGCCGGTCGACGATCTTCAACCAGACAAGCTTTCATCAACCATAGGTCGACGATGGGCTTGACCCGATCGACTATCTTCGAACGTCGTTCGACTATCTTCAAACAAGTTTCAACATTGGCAGATATAGTCACACTTAGTCTCTTCCATTGATCATGCCTAGTTGAACTAAAAAGAACAGATGTTTCTGTTCATCTAAGGGTTTGGTGAAAATATCACCTCTCTGAAACTCAGTGGATATGAACTCAAGACAAATCTTGTTCTTTTCCACACAATCTCTCAGGAAATGGTGCTGAATCTCAATGTGCTTCGTTCTAGAGTGGTGCACTGGATTTTGTGCAATTGAGATAGCACTGGTACTATCACACATGATTTTGGTGTTCTTGTGTGAGTAACCATAATCCATAAGCTGGTTTTGAATCCACAGGATCTGTGAACAACAACTGGCAGCTGCTATATATTCAGCCTCTGCAGTTGAAGTTGAGACAGAAGCCTGCTTTTTACAGAACCAAGAGACCAATCTCTCTCCCAGGAACTGACAAGTTCCTGAGGTGCTCTTCCTGTCAACTCTGCAACCAGCATAGTCAGAGTCAGAGTATCCAATTAACTCAAATTCTGATTCTGCTGGGTACCAAAGTCCTAGATTTGGGCATCCCTTCAGGTATCTCAGGATTCTCTTGAGAAGAATCAGATGAGATTCCTTGGGGTTGACCTGGAATCTAGCACAAAGGCATGTAGCAAACATTATATCTGGCCTACTTGCAGTTAAATATAATAGGGAACCAACAATGGCCCTATAATTCTTTTGATCAACTGGCTTGCCGTGATCATCAGAATCAATAACTACATTAGTAACCATAGGTGTAGGCATTGCTGAAGCATCAGCCATCCCAAATTTCTTTACCAATTCCTTGGCATATTTGGATTGGGAGATGAAGATACCATCAGCATCTTGCTTAACTTGGAGACCAAGAAAGTAAGACAGCACACCCATACTACTCATCTCAAACTTAGAGTGCATCAGGTCAGAAAACCTTTTGCAAAGTTTGGGATCAGTGGAGCCAAATATAATATCATCCACATACACCTGAACTAATAGGATTGTGTCCTTGTGGTGCTTGACGAAAAGGGTTCTATCAACTACTCCCCTAGTAAAGTTGTGCTCTAACAGGAAACTAGCTAGAGTCTCATACCAGGCTCTAGGGGCTTGCTTTAGTCCATAAAGAGCTTTCTGCAACTTGAACACATGTGAGGGCTGAGTTGAAGAAACAAACCCTGGTGGTTGTTCAACAAACACCTCTTTCTTAAGCTCACCATTCAGGAATGCACTTTTGACATCCATCTGAAAGACCTTAAACTTCATGTAGGCTGCATAGGCCAAGAAGATCCTTATTGCTTCTAGCCTTGCAACAGGAGCAAAGGTTTGGTCATAATCTATACCTTCCTCCTGTCTGTAGCCCTGAGCTACAAGCCTAGCTTTATTCCTTACAATAATTCCATTTGCATCCAACTTGTTTCTATACACCCACTTGGTGCCTATGATCAGTTGGCCTTTAGGTCTTGGAACCAAACTCCAAACTTTACATCTCTCAAACTGATTGAGTTCCTCTTGCATAGCAATGATCCAGTGGGGATCTAGCTCTGCATCTTTAAAGGTGAGGGGCTCAACCTGTGAGAGAAAACAAGCGTGCATCACATCCTGTCTTAACTGATGTCTTGTTTGCACACCAGCTGATATGTCTCCTATCACTTGAGATGTGGGGTGATCTCTAAGTGTGACAATATCAGCAGGTGGGATGTGATCTTCAGCAACAGTTGGGATTAATTCCTCAGGAGGAATTTGATCTACTGTTGGTGGAACAACAACAGCTTCTGCAATGTCTTTATCACTGTCTGATTCAGTGATCTGAAGAGTTGATAGTTGAAGAATTTCTTGAGTAGCATCAGGTACCTGCAATGAACTAGAGGAAGGAGAATTTTCCTTCTCCTTGTAAAACATCTGAGACTCATCAAAAGATACATGCACAGATTCTTCAATTTTACAGGTTGATTTGTTATAAACCCTATAAGCTTTGCTTACTTGGGAATATCCTAGAAAAATTCCCATTGAAGCCTTTGCTTCAAACTTTCTAAGATATTCTTTATTATTATTATGAATATAAACTACACAGCCAAAAACTCTAAAATAGTTAATTTTAGGTTTCTTTCCTTTAAGTAACTCATAAGGAGTTTTACACTTAAGCTTGTGTATCAGACTTCTATTCAAGACATAGTTGGATGTACTAACAGCTTCTGCCCAATAGGAGAGAGGCATATTAGCATCTACCAACAATGTGCTAGCAGCTTCAATGAGTGTTCTGTTCTTCCTTTCAACTACCCCATTTTGTTGGGGAGTTCTAGGAGCTGAGAAGCTATGTTTGATACCTTCTCTCTCACAGAATTCTTGCATGAGAAGAGAGTCAAACTCAGTACCATGATCACTTCTGATCAAGGCCACATGAGTAGAGTACTCAGTCTGCACACATAGTAGAAAGTCTGTAAGGGCTTTGAAGTTATCAGCCTTAGTTCTCAAAAAGAAAACCCAACTGAACCTAGAGAAGTCATCTACAATGACTAAGGTGTAATACTTCCCTCCTAAACTCTGTACATTTATTGGGCCAAAAAGGTCCAGATGTAATAAATACAGGATTCTAGGAGAATCACTTTTATTTACAGATTTAAAAGAATTTTTGGTTTGCTTGCCTAGCTGACAAGCCTTGCATAGGCTCTCCTTCTTGTAGGGGCAAGAAGGTAAACCTCTAACAAGGTTGTGCTTAGATAACCTAGATATATTTTTAAGGTTAACATGACTAAGCCTCTTATGCCACAAAGAATTATTATTAATTGTTACTTCATTAAATAAACAGATTTCAGAATGAGTTGAATTGAAATCTACTAAATAAATATTACCTATTCTAATTCCTACTAAAACAACATTATTATTTAAAGTAATATTACAAGAAGAGTTAGAAAATGAAACCTGGTAGCCAGCATCACATAGCTGGCTGACTGATATCAAATTGTGCTTCAGTCCTGTCACATATGCAACTCTCTTGAAAGTAACAGCTCCAATTGTGATTCTGCCATAGCCTTCTGTCTGACCACAGCTTGAATCTCCAAAGATAACCTTTGGGCCGAGCTTAGCTTTGAATTTTGACAGATGATTTTTATTTCCTGTCATATGCTTGGAGCATCCACTATCTAAATACCACTTATTTTGAGTGATTGGATAGGCCTTCACCTGCAAGACATTCATTTAGACATTGTGGACCCAGGTAACCTTGTGTCCCTTGTTTTTCACATAAGAAAAGCTAGAAATAAATGAAAATGCAGGCTGAGGGTGATAACCTAATGGGTGAGATCTCCTAGGTGGGATTCTCCATGCAGATGATGGGTCAACAAACCTAGGGTTTCTATTTTCATTTAGGTTTCTACTGGTTTGATGATGATTTTGAAAATCATGTTGAAAATGTCGATCGACGTTCGACGATGGGTGCTCAGATCGTCGAGCTTCGTTCGACCATTGAGCTTCCGATCGTCGAGCAGCGTTCAACGCTCTTTGCATTTCTTTAAAAAATTTCTTCCTCTTTTCTCTCTTAGCTTTATTTAAAGTTTTATTAACTTGATTTACTTGCTCAGTGTTCTTTATCCCATCAGCTGAGATAAAGTTCACTGGAGTTGAAAGATTATTTTTAAGAATAATTGGGGGTTCACTGGGAGAAGCTCCTAAGCCTAGTTTGTTATTGCCTGACCTAGTGTTAGTCATGCTGGTTATCTCTAACAGCTTAAGGCTTCTACCATTTAGAGATTCTTCTAACCTTTTAGACTTAGCTAACTCTATTTTAAGAAATTTAATTTCTTCACTACAAGTAGTGAGATCTTCCTTTAACTTAATATTTTCTGTAGCAATTAATTCTGAGTCAGCTAACTTATTTCTAAGTTCTTTAATCTCTTTTTCTGAACTAATTAAGTCTAAGCATAAGGATTTAAAATCTAATTTAAATTCTTCAGAAGTGAAGTCATAAGAAGATAGTACCTCATCTTCTGTTGGCATTTCTTCCTCTGAATCTGAACTCTCTGCAGCTGAATGATTGCTGCAGGCATCTATTGCCATCAGGCAAACTTCCTTTGCCTTCTTCTCTTCCTCATCCTCACTGGAGCTAGAGGAGGAAGATTCTTCATCAGAATCACTCCAGGTTTCAGCAATGAAACCTCTCTCCTTCTTCTTGTTCTTGTAGGAGGATGGCTTGGACTGCTTCTTGTGCTGTTCCTTTTCTTTCCTCTTATCTTTGTTTTTCTCCTCTGGACAATCTGGTAAGATATGTTCAGGTTTCCTGCAACCATAACAGATAATTTCTTTAGCAGGTGAACGGTCATACCTTGGTTTGTCTTCATAGCGTGAAGACTTCTTTCTGAATTCCTTTCTCCCCATCTTGAGAAACCTCTTGGCAAATAATGCCATTAGTTCCTCATTGGATTGGCTGCCTTCAGAAGCATCAACAGCCTTAAGAGCTAGAGATTGCTCTTTTCTTGTTGGAGTGGGGGTCTTTGCTTCAGCTTCAGCTTCCCTTGTCTTCAGCACTTGCTCAAAAGATTTGAGCTTGCCGAGAAGGGCTTCAGTTGAGATCTCTGTAGTACTTCTGGCTTCCTTGATAGGCCAGATCCTCAGATCCCATGTGCTAGGGAAGCACATAAGAATCTTATCATTGACCTCTGTCAATGATATGTCCTTGTCAAGGGTCCTCAGCTCATTGATTATTGAGATGAGCCTTGTATACATGGCTTCAACTGATTCAGCATCAGTTTTCTTGAAGTTCTCATATTGTGAGATAAGGTTGGACCTTCTGTCCTTCCTTTCATCAGCTGAACCAGCTACAATCTGGTTCAGTGTATCCCACATAGCTTTTGCTGAGGAGCATTTAGCAACCTTCTGGAATACCTCATCAGACATTGTCTGAGCTAGAATGTTCATCGCTTTGGCATCTGCTATCTTTGCCTTCTTGTACTCATCATTGTAGTCTGGAGGAGGCACTGCACTCATATCAGATGATGAGGCAGAAGCAGCAGCAGGTGCTCATGGAGGTCCTGACAAAATAGAAGCAAAGATGCTTTCATCAATAGAATTCATATATAATTTGATCCTTGCCTTCCAGATGCCAAACTTAGCTAAGTTGCATGCTGGAGGTCTGGTGCTAGAATAATCCTTGGACTGGGCCATGATAGTGATAGTGATTATCTATAAACTCTGGTATCTATCAGGATCTTATGACTTAGGTGTTAGCCTATTCAGTCAGTCAACCTCCCTCTGATACCAATTGAAAGTGAATGGATAGATACTACTCTAGAGGGGGGGTGAATAGAGTTATCAAATTTTGCACTAGACAAAACTTAATAGTCTGCCCAACTCCCTTGGAGTGAAATGCAGAATGAAAAGATTATAGATATGGACAAAACCCTAAAGCCTAACACAAGTGTTGTGCACAAACTCAAGCTAACTGTAATTACAGTTAAGGCTTGGAGATCCTAATCAGCAACTAGCAAACCTAGTTATATCTAATCACAGCCACAATGCAGGTAATTAAATTAAGCAAGCCAGACGACACAAGGAATTTATAGTGGTTCCCCAAACAACTTGGGTACGTCCACTCTTCTACCCACACGGTAGGAATCCACTACAAGTTTTTGATCAGGTGCCCTGCCACCACAAGATCTGCTTCAAGTAGATCTAGAAACCCTTTACACTTTTGATCAGGTGTCTAAAAACCAACAACAGGTTTTTGATCAGGTGCCCTGCCACCAAGGGATACTTTTGAAGGGAGTAATAACCCTGTACAGGAGGGGGAAAGAAGGTTAAGGTGTCTTCTCTATTTTATAATGGATTAGAGAAGCACAATAACTTGCACTGAGCTAGATAGCTCTAAAAGAATCAAGGCTCCCCCTGGCTCAAAGAACGTCCAGGCAAAGTCTTGCTTCAGTGCAGAAACTCTTCAGTAAGAACTAAAGGAAGAACTACAAGAAGAAATAAAATAATAAAATAGAAATCTTCTAGCAGCTATCTTCTTCTTCTTCTTCTTCAAAAAAAACTCTGAGTTAGAACTTCCTGGAACAGGATATCTCAGGTTGAAGAAGAGCAGAAGAGCTAACACTTCTCAGTTGAATGAATATTGCTGAGAGCAGTGAACTTGGACTTGATGAAGGCTTGAATGCTAATTGAATAACTCTTTTTAATAACTGGTTAGCTAGCTGAAATCCTTCTCCAAAGGATTCCTTTTATAGCAGCAACAAGCAACGGCTCTTTTCAATTTGAACTGTTTGTCTTCTTCTGAAACTTGAAACCTGGGCTGCAAATATCATAAAGACAAACAAACTCTGCAACAAAATATTCTATAAAAGGGATAACCTTTTTCAAGGAAGCTGCAGGAAGCAATCTGATAATAAAGGTACTAAATAAAATCACATCAGAAACAAACTCTTTATAGCAAAAGGAAGACTTTTCAGTCTAACAGCTATAAAGGACTGACAACAGATAAAGTAAAATATAATGACAGCTAATAAGACAAAAAACTTTATCTGAAAAGATTTTACTTAGGCAAAAGGAATGGAGCAGATATTGCCTGGAAATATTATCATAAAACAACTGAAATAAAATGCCAGATAATGTATTAATTTATTAAATAGAATAAATAAATACAAAATAAAAAGGCAAACAGAAAACGTCGAACGACCCTCGGAGATCGTCGACCGGCGCACGAAGATCGTCGACCTATCGGGCAGATAGTCGAACGATCCAGATAGTCGAGCTATCAAGGAAGATAGTCGAACTACCTAGGCAGATAGTCGACCTATCAGAACAGATAGTCGAACTATCAGATAGTCGATCTATCAGATAGTCGATCTATCCGGACAGATAGTCGAACTATCAAACACAAACAGATAGTCGACCTATCCAGCAGATAGTCGACCTATCAAAGAAAACAGATAGTCGACCTATCAACAGATAGTCGACCTATCAAAACAAAACAGATAGTCGATCTATCAACAGATAGTCGAGCTATCAAAGAGAACAGATAGTCGACCTATCAACAGATAGTCGACCTATCAAAACAAAACAGATAGTCGATCTATCAACAGATAGTTGAGCTATCAAAGAAAGCAGAGATAGTCGATCTATCAACAGATAGTCGACCTATCAAAGACGACAGATAGTCGACCTATCAACAGATAGTCGACCTATCAAAGCGGAACAGATAGTCGACCTATCAACAGATAGTCGAGCTATCAGATAGTTGAACTATCAGGACAGATAGTCGAACTACCAAACCAAGCAGATAGTCGACCTATCAACAGATAGTCGAGCTATCAACGCAGACAGAGCATCGACCAACTGATAGACGATCGTCGATCAGCCGATAGACGATAGTCGAGCGACGTTCGACTATAGTCGAACGAAAAACTACTTAACCAAATTCTTCATCTGGAAAAGCGGGGACTCTATAACTAGACCACTAACCAATGACCATAGATATTTCTTGGGTCAAGGGACTAAAAAGACAAGACTAAACTCAAATCAAACTAGGGTACCAACAACCATGTTGGCATCAAATAGCTTGATGTTGTCGGCCATAACATGTGCATTTTGGTTCACCACCGCTAGATCAGCTGTGTTCTTCTGGAGTCCTTGCATTAGAAGATTTACTGCAGTGCCTGCCTCTGCATACTTGGCATCAAACTTCTATTCCATCAGATCCAGTTTATGATTTATTTCCACAACATTCTTAAGCATTAGCTCCTCGGATTGTTTAATTCATTTTAGCACTTTGTTGTGTGATTGTTTAAAAGAAGTTTTCAGTTCATCCACTATACCTTGAATGATATTCACTATATGATTTGCCATGTTAGGTCTTAGTGGATAACCCTGAGGCATGCCTTGGTTGTGCTTTTCTGCAGAGTCACTGAGAGAGCTTGATAAGTTCACAGTCTCCAGTGGGGGGATTGGGGCAGCCTCTGTAGTTTTCTCATGTATATTTATCATCCTTTGCTGAGTGGACTCCCCCTCCATTACGGCACTAGATTCCTCAGGAACTTTCAATTGAGCCTGTTCCTCAGAGGGGACTTCAACATCACCCCGCGTCTCTACCATCACCCTCATGGTCGTTTTATTTTCAACTACTTCATCATTCACTTCATCAGCAGCCTCATTTTCCATATCATCATTGTCAACTGCAGCATTTTCCATGTCCTCCTCGTCTTCCTCCTCTTCACCCTGATCAGTGGCGAGGGTATCAACGACATCTTTTGCAATTCGAGAGATGTCAGTAACTGCCTCAGCATGATTCGAAACTTAGATATCTGTCCTGAGTGTATCAGAAGGAATGTGTAATGACTCCCCCTCAGTTCCTGCATGCAGCAAATCAGGAACATCACTTGGTTCATCCAAGGGATTTCTATATTCTGGAGCTCTGTTACCTTCATCATCATGGGCTTCAGCCACACCTACTTGGCCAATCCTCCTTTCCCATCTATCAAATACACTGGAGTCCATTTTCTTCAAGTAATGGAGAGGAACTCCCTTAATCATGTCAAACCTGTCTCCATCCAGCTGATTGAGGTACAGGCTGATGATCCTTCCAAAATTGGGGTTTCATAGCGTATCTTTAATCTTCTCAAACAGCATGGCCCCCCAGTTGTATCTTTTTCGACACACTATGGCCACCAAGATTTTGAACATATCACCAGAGATATGATCATGGGAGCCCGATTTGCAGATCAGGGCTTTCCCAATGATATCAGATAGAAGCTTCCCTTCCTCATTCATTTCCTTATGCTTGATAGACTTAGTCCCTCGAGCAAGTCCACAGAATAGGAGAGTCCTGGCACGATCATCTTCCTCCAGGTAGTCCTCTTGTTCAAAACTGGTGAGCTGCAAATGTCGTGACAATTTTCCAGCATACATCTTGATCCGTAGGCCAGCAATCTTACTCTTAATCACCGTATCCTCATGTCGTAGCTTTGGCGTTGCAAAGAATTCAAGCACTTCTTTATCCAGGATCTTGCACGGGTGCTCAAGGATGAAGGAAAGCCCGGCGTCTTCAAGCATTAGGATAATATTTCTGAACTCATCAGAGGCATGGGAGAAGCCCGTCCTAACCAGTTCACTCCCGGTGAGGAGCCCAACTATGGTTCTAGGAGCCATTGCAAACCTAAACAAGTAATGTCCAAGGGACTAAACCCTATCAGAAATTCTAGCTTAGGAGCTACACTAGACAAGATACTACATGAATGAATGGACGTTACCCTAGCGCAGAGCAGAGAGAGTGGCTTGCAACGGGACTATTGGCGACTGGAACGATAGTCGATGGGAGAGGGAAAACTTCGAAATTTCTGGGAGTCGACGGGAGTCGGCACGATCCTTGCGTCCAGAGGATGTCGTCGACGGGAGCACGGAGGAGTGACGGAGAACAAGGGCAATTGAAGCACGGGAGGAACTTCCGCATGATCGACGGGATTCGGCGAGGTATCTGGGAAGTCGATGGGAATTCAGCGATTCTGGAATGTGAAGAGTCGTACAGTGGTTATGCTATTTATTTCTTCCGAACCGTGGGAAGTCAACGGGATTTCAGAAAATTCTATACAGGGCATGTTAATTTCGAACCTTTCGAACTCTGAGTTGTTGATTTGAATGTCAAACCTTTGCTCCTTTTTATTTCTTGGTCATACTACCTAGATCGAGTTGAAGGGATTTTAACCCTAGAAATAATTACTGAGTAATTCTAGGTGATTCAAAAGTGTAGAATTTTTGTTATAGCCACTGGCACACACTTCTTTAATTTCAATGGACTGATTGACACCCATTGATATACATTAGCAATTGTATATGTATATAAAAAGAATTCATCAGATTTTTAACTAAGGATCATTGAGTTGTTAGCTTTCGCATCCTTTCATCAGGTGTGTCAACATATATGTGTATATATATATATACAATTATTTTTAGAAGAAGAATCTACATATTCGTTTGGATATATATATAAGCATCTATATAATGCGACTCAAGTTTCGAAACTGAATGCGCATACCTGGGATCATTAAGTTGATCCTTCAGATCTTTTATTTGAAGTACACCAGGTGTGCAATTGGAGTAGGCCATTGTAGTTAGCACTATCTCTTATCCTATATACTTGTTCCATATCATTCTTGGAACATCTCATGTCTAGATCCCATCATTTCATGGGAACCTAGACTATCCTGCAAAACGGATTAATTTACCTTAGGAACCCAATATGTATTGGGTCCTAGGTTCTTGTCAGCATAAAATGTCGAATGCCTTCCTACAGGATTCCTGTCAGGAAGGCTAACTCTGCCCAAAGGAAGTGGACATACCCTTGCCTTTGGCACAGAGGGATTGTGTCAACAATCTATGGCAAAGTGACCCACTTTGTCATAGCACCAACACTCATGAATGTTGTATCTCCTTTTCTGACCAGATCTACTAATTGAGTTAGTCATGATCTTAGGTCTGACAGGGGCAGAGCAGGTTCTACTCATAGATTTGCCCTTTCCACCAAGACACAAGGGAGGGTGGAAGGAGAACATGTGGTGAGTGTCATGAGTCCTGGGAGGTGGTGCCTTCTTTTCAATTAGCACACATTAGGGGGCCCCATGAGTAATAGCCACATGTTTTCCAACCCCCTTTCCCTGTGTCCTAGGGTGGTGAGAGTTACTGTGAGAGCTGGTTCCTGCAATCTCATGAAGTGTTGAGGCGGAGGCAGAGAATACAAAAGGTTCATGATGAGCCAAATGTATTTTCTCATGGGTAGCCATAACAGCACTTGCACTGTGGGTACTTCCACATGAGGGTTGATCATTCTTGCAGTGACCATGATTGTTCTTATGGGCATACCTGAAGGCATGATGTGTGCCCTTCCTACTTGGTGTGGGGGGGGGGGGGGGTCTAAAAATAGTTTCCCCATTTCTCCACGATTTTATAATTTGTGAGATCCACCCGTTTTCTCCCTTTCTCTTAATAGCATCTACCTTGGAAAAGTAAGATACTATTCTCTTCTCGGTCTCTAATGAAAACTCTAGATCCGAGATTTTTGAGTCCTTAACCTTGATGGATTCCAATTGGAGGTCCATCATGGTCCTCAACTGAGCAATCTCCTTAGCTTGTTCCTCAACAAGCAAGTTGCTCCTCTGAAGGGCACTATGAAGGGAATCAAAAGTTTCAATCTTTTGATTGAAGCTATCAATCTCCCTTGCATCACTTGATGGACAACCCTCTGAACTTCTCCTATCTTCAGGAGGTTCAAGAGGCAAGGAGCAAGATGAGGAAGATACCTGATCCTGATTATGATGATCAGGGTTAGCGATAAGCTCTGCAGAGATTGATGTGTCATCTTCATCAGAACTGCATTCCTCAATCTCTTCTTCAGTCTTAGATAGAGATACAGGAGCCCTGATATTGAGAGATTTGTCTTGACTTTCATCTTCAGAGATGAGGACCCCTACATAGGCTTCATCCTCTTATTGGCATCCAGTCCCAGCTGTCTTCGTTCCCCCCATGAGGTCAGAGATAGTTTGCCACATAGACTTTGCAGTCTTACACTTGTCCAATCTTGAACGATATGATCCAGACCAAACGTCAGTGATTATCTGACAAATCAGCTTGTCCAGGTTGAAAAGTGAGAGCTCAGTCTCAGACATCTCTTCGGGACTCTTGGGGATTTGGAGATCTTTTCCAGATACGGAAGCCTTCATGGGAATGAAGGGACCCTCTTCCATAATGAATGATGCGCGAGGGTCAATGGCCTCCAGATGAAACATAACTCTCATCTTCTAAATGGGGTAATACTCCGTTGTGCAGGCAGGGAGTCTCAGAGGAGAGACATCAGAATATAGCTCCATGCTTGAGTCTGGTTTTCTTCTTGATACTAGAGACAGGATCTTACTCAAGGTGTTAACCTAGTTGACGAGTAACCTCCCTATGATATCACTTGAAAGTTATCTAGTGTCAACTATCTTCACTTATGGGGGGGGGAATAGGTGATTTGCAGTCTTTTGCGGAATTAAAAATTAACCTGCACAAGAAAACAAAAACAACCACAACACAGAAACACACAAGCAGTTATAGTGGTTCCCCGATTTGGGTACATCCATTCTCCCCCTTCGACCTATCTCCCAACAAGGGACGAATCGGTCACTTCACCAAACGGATTGAAATCCAATCCTCACACTATGGAAGAAACCCTTCCACCCGAAGGAGTCACTACTCCTCCACCGCGGGTTGTACCCAACCCTACAACAAGGAATCAAAGTTCCTTTATAACAAAGTTAAAATAGAATGTACAAGAAATACAAACTACGTTTGGAGAACCCGATGTCCCTCTTCGTTCAATGAAGCTTTCTTGATGAAGACGAAGAGTCCACGATCGGAGCACTCTCTTGGAGAGGATCTTCCCGAGATTAGCGGCGGCAAAGGATTGCGGCAACGATGCTTTGTAGATCCAAACTTCTTGACAAAGCTAGCAATTTCTACCAACGATCTTACTTGGATCGATCGTCTCAATCAATTTGGAAGGGAGAAATATTCCCGCTCAACAAATCAAGAGACAAAGGATCTCAAGATAGAAACGTGAGACGCTAAGCTTAGCCTCGGTCCTGTCGTCGGACGATCAAATATGAACTCTAAGATCAGCGGCGGTGACTATCTTGTGAGCGGCAACGGCTTGCGAGCTGCGACAGCGACGGGAGGAAGTCCGCGATCGGCTAGGTCACGCTCGGCGGCCGTGTTCCTTTCTCGTTTTTTTTCGCTGCCTTGTTAGTTCAAATTCGTGGGTATTTATATTGTAGATCAACCCTAAAAGACCATTGTGGGCCCTACAAGGAGAAACCCCAAGCCCGGTCTAATCAACACCCAGCATCATGGTTTAGTCCAGCGAGCAGAGAAAATTCGCCTAAGGCAAATTTGGCGGGAATCATTGGTGATTCTCGACGAATCGGCGAGAATCACTCATGATTCCCGTCGAATTATCCTTGGTAGAAGTTTAGCTGAAAAGCTTGCCATCCGGAGTGAATCGGCGAGAATCAAAACCATTCTCGACGAATCGGCGAGAATGCAGAGTCATTCTCGATGATTCGGCGAGAATCACTTATTGATTCTCGACGATTCTGACTTAGCAGAATTCTTGAAGGCGTTGAGTCAGCCGGATGCATTCAGCGGGAATCAGTGAGTGATTCTCGACGATTCGACGAGAATCACTAGTGATTCCCGTCGAATAGACGAGAATCACTTAGTGATTCCCGTCGAATTTAACTTAGACGATTCTTCATCTTTCTTCCCATGAGTTGGTCTTTGACCCATCCTTGCTCCTCTTCTGCTCTTGATCTATCTCAGCCCTGTACTTGAAAATAAGTACACTCCAATAGAGTGAGTACACGTAAGCCAACACACTGATCTGCTCAACGAGGGATTACGTTACGCAGACCCGTGTATATTGACCCACTACACCCTGACATTGGTGTGTACTTAGCGTGGAATAACTGTAAGCACAACTTGAATACATATCATCAAATACATTGTGAATTCATCTTAGCTTGACAGGAGGCTTCTGCAAATCCAGGTAATTATGGATACAATACCCAACAAGCATGCTCAACGCATGTCTTTATCATTTCTCTCTCCCCCTTTATGATTTCTCTTTCAACATGATCTCTCAAATCATTCTTATGAAATCTTAATTGACCTTCCAAGTGATTGATTCCATAAGTTAGAGTTGTTTTTACTTTAAGTAGATGATCATCAAGCTCCTTATCAGATGCTTTGATATCTTGTACTAGTGATGCTTTATGAGCTGTCAGTCCTGTTTCCATTTCTTTTGTAGTGGAAACAATCTTAGTTCCCAAACCAGTGGTCTGGTTCTTTATTTCTTCTAATGTAGTATTATGCATTATGATCATATTTTCATTCATTCTATTCTGATTCTTAAGGACATAGCCTTGCTTGATTGCCACATCATCTTCTAGTTATTTGGCTTCCTGTTGTTGATTGGCCAGGTAGACAACATCATTTTCTCCTTTCTCAAAGAAATTGGTCATGTCAGTTTTTAACAAATTTACCTCAAACCTGATTGATTTTATATCTTGAGCCAGTTGGAATTGTAACTCTTTATGGATTTCATCAACATATTTCTCAAGAGCTGTCCTATGATTATCCAACATTATCTGAATTTGAATTAGTAGAGAGCTAGTGTCTACTATAGGAGTAACTGGTGTTCCAGATTGCAAATGCTCTTTGTAGCTTCTACTCCTTTTTCTAATTTCAGATATTTTTCTCTTTTTGAGCTGAACAGCTTGCTCTTCCTCTGAATCTGAAGAGCTTACCATCTCCACGGTCTTATCCAGCTCAACAGACTTATCTTGTATATCTCCTCCAGTGCCTAGGGCATGTTCTGGTAACTCCCCCTGAACAACAGCAACTCCATCACCAATATTTGTGGTATCTTGGTTTATTTATTCTTGCACCACTTAAGTAAGAGGAATAACATCCTCTTGAGCTTTAGTCAAGTCTTAGTTTGGAACAACAGCAGGTTCTTGAATAGTTTTTAGATCTTGAACTACTTCCATTATAATGGCAGTAGCTGTATCCATTTGTAATTCAGTGAGGTTCTCCCCTCAACTTGATTCTTGCAAATTCTCCCCCTGCACCTGAACACTAGTTCCATGTGAGAACCTTGGAGATCTTCTTTGTTCTCCCTCAGCATCCTTATCTGAACTGAAGTTTACCTCTTCTTCAGAATCACTAGTGGATTCAACTTCCTCTACCACATATTTCTTGCCCTTTACCTTCTTAGACGTCTTGGTTTCAGGAGTCTCTTTAGACAAGACCTTGTCCCATCTAGACAAAATTATTAGGTCCATCCTTCTTATGTGATTGATCTTTGTTCCAACTTTCTGGTTGATGATATCTAGAACAGTCTTAACCAGATACAGACTAACTATTCTGCCTATATTGGGCTTCTGAATTCTTTCTACTATCCTACCAAACACAACCTTGGTCCAATCAGTCTTTATCCTGAAAATAATCCTTGTCATCAGGTTGAACATGAAGGATGAAATCCTATCATGTGCTCTAGTCTTGCAGAGGAGCACCTTTCCTATTACTTCAGGCAAGAATTTCCCTTGAGAATCCATTCCCTTCCTGTGTAGTGAAGTACCAAACCTAGTGGTTGGAGCCAGTCCACACTACACTAATGCCTCTGCAGTCGTTCTGGAATCAAGTTCATCTTCCTGTGCTATTTTTGGAATTTGAAAAACTTTGGCCAGCCTTTTTATTGTGACCTTTACTCTTACTCCATTAACATTTGATTTGATCTTGGCTGACTTATTGTTTAGAGAAGCATTGGAAAAGAATTCAGATACCTCTCTCTTCCATATCTTGGTTGGTTCTGAAAGTAGATACTCAAGACCTGCTTCATTGACTAGGTCTATCACCTTATTGATTTCTTCCTGTGCATAGTCGAATGCATTTCGCACTAGCTCATAACCCTCATTGATGTTATCGTCCATCTTTGGTGCCATTGGATTTGAGAGAATTTGAGATTGAGAGGAGTTGACTAAGGAGTTCTAGGTCTCGACACACTGGGAACAGTCTCTCAAGTTTTCTAGTAAGCGTAGTCGACAACTCCTTGCACCTTCTATTTATAGTAACTGTAATGCGCTAGGCGAGAAGGCACATTGTATTTAGACTTATCTGAAAATTCAAGAAATGTCTAGTGTCGACACTGAAAGCCTACACAGTCGAGATGTGTCAACTTAAGTCGACAAAAGGTTCATGTCTCTTGACACACCCTCAGGGTCTCGACACTAATTTTTAATGTCTCGACACATGACTATCTAATGTGTCAAAACTCAATCTAGTGACTTGACACAATACTGCCTATAGTGTCGACACACACTGTGGTGTCTCGACACAATTCTTGGACTTAGACAAAATTTGTGTTCTGACTATAATTTCTTGACTTATATCAAGTCTTTCTTATTTATTTGGATTTGTTGACATGGTTAGTTATCTTTTATCAGTTGTACAGTATTTTGTTGTTATTAATTGAAAATGTTTACTCAATGTTCAACATACCTAGTTCAAATTTAAAGTAATTGAATTTGCTTTCATCTAGGGATTTTGTAAAAATGTCAGCAACTTCTCTTTCTATTGGAGTATACTGTAAGCTGATATCTTCTTTTTCAACATTCTCTCTGAGAAAGTGATATTTAATTTCTATATGTTTAGTTTTACTGTGTGAAACAGGATTATTAGCAATGGAAATTGCACTAGTAGAATCACACAACATAACAGATTTACTTAGCTGCACACTGTAGTCCAATAGTTGATGCTGAATCCACAACAACTGTGCACAGCAGCTTCCAGCAGATATATACTCAGATTCTATTGTTGAAATTGCAACACTGGTTTGCTTCTTGCTACTCCAACTTATGAGTCTTTTCCCTAGAAACTGACAAGTTCTAGAAGTACTCTTTCTATCTTCTTTGCACCCTGCAAAATCAGCATATGTATACCCTGTGAGTTCAAAATCACTATCCCTAGGATACCAAAGCCCAAGATTGGGTGTGCCCTTAAGATATCTTAGTATTCTATTTACAGTAGTGTAATGAGACTCTTTGGGGCATGATTGGTACCTAGCACAGACACATATTGAGAACATAATATCTGACCTACTAGCAGTTAAGTAAAGGAGTGATCCAATTATACCTCTATATAAGGTTGCTTCTACTGGTTTCCCATATTCATCCTTATATAGTGACATAGAAGAACCCATTGGAGTTCTCATGGTAGAAGAATTCTCCATACCATACTTCTTAATTAACTCCTTAGTGAACTTAGACTGAGAGATGGATATACCATCTTCAGATTATCTAACTTGGAATCCTAAGAAGAATTTTAGCTCACTCATACTGCTCATTTCAAACCAGCCTTGCATAAGCCTGACAAATTTTCTACACAGCTTCTCATTAGTAGACCCAAAAATTATGTCATCTACATATATCGGAACTAGGATGCTTGATCCTTTGATGTCCATAAGGAATAGTGTCTTGTCTATCTTTCCTCTAGAGAACTTGTTCTCTATAAGAAAGGTGGACAGGGTCTCATACTAGGCTCTAGGTGCCTGTTTTAACCCATACAAAGCCTTGTGCAATTTGAATACATGGGAGTTGAGTTTAGAGTTTATAAAACCTGGTGGATGCTCTACATAGACTTCCTCCTTTAGTGTACCATTGAGGAATGTTGACCTTACATCCATCTGGTAGACCTTATATCCTTTTTATGCTACATGAGCTAAAAATAACCGTATGACCTCTAACCTAGCTATAAGAGCAAAGGTTTGGTCAAAGTCTATGCCTTCCTCTTATTTATATCCTTTAGGCACTAATCTAGCTTTGTTATTAACTATAACCCTATGTTCATCTAGTTTATTCCTATAAATCCACTTAGTGCCTACGATATTGTGATCACTAGATCTAGGAACTAGACTCCAGACTTTGCATCTCTCAAATTGATTGAGCTCTTCTTGTATAACAATAATCCAATTGGGGCCTGAATTAGCTTTTTCAAACTTTTTAGGTTCTACCTGAGAGATAAAACTAGACTATAGAACCTTATTGTGATGTTTACTTCTAGTAGTTACCCCTAACCTGACATCACCTATGATCTTATTAATAGGATGATCTCTAAGGTGTCTAACAGCTACTGGCAGGTTCCTACCATCATCTAGTCCTGCAGGAGGATTAGGATGATTCTCTTCCTCCCCCTTGGCAGTTACTGTATCTTCTATAGGAATTTCTACATTGTCTCTAGTGTGTAACTCTAGATCAGGTGAGTCACATATTTTTAACTTTTTTATTCTAGAGTCTACATCACCTAGACTAGAGTTGTTAGAAATCTCATTATATAAAATAATTATTTCATCAAAAACTACATTTATAGATTCTTCTGCAACTTGATGCTTCAAGTTGTAGATCATGTATGCTTTGCTATGTGCATTATACCCTACAAAGATTCATTCATAGGATTTCTCTAAAAACTTAGTTAGATAAGTTTTCTCATTGTCTAATACATAACACTTACTACCAAAAAGTTTGAAGTATGACATATTTGGTTTTCTGCCTTTCATTAGTTTATAGGGAGTTTTGATGTGATTCTTGTTGATTAAGGCCCTATTTTGAATATAGAATGCTGTGTTCACAGCCTCAACCCAGAAATATTCTAGGAGAAATGTATCACTCAGCATTATTCTAGCTGCCTCAATGAGAGTTCTATTCTTTCTCTCAGCAACTCCATTTTGTTGTGGTGTTTTTGGAGAGGATAACTCCTGAAAGATCCCTAGTTCCTTACAGAGTTTTGTCATCTTTTTAGATTGAAATTCTGTACCATGGTCACTTTTAAGCTTGACCACAAAACATCACATCTCATTCTGAACTTGTCTGACAAAATCAACAAGGATATCTAGTGTTTCAGACTTTCTCCTTAGGAAGAATACCCAAACAAACCTAGAGTGATCATCCACAATCACATAGGTATAGGATTTCCTACCCAAACTAAGAACTTGCATATGACCAAATAGATCCATATGAAGTAAGTAGAGACACCTCTCAGTGTCTTAGGACTGAATGCTCTTAAAGGAGACTTTTTTATGTTTGTATTTTTGACATACAGGACATAAGCCTTCTTTGGATCATTTGGGTTGGGGACTGTTTCTAACTAAGTCCATAGAGAATAGCTTGAGCATAGCTTTATAGTTTAAGTGAGCCATCCTCTTATGTCATTGCACACATAATGAGTCTTTCTCACTAGCTACTAGGCATACATGTGATTTTTCATTTACACTTAAGAAATTTAGAAAATAAATGTTCCCACTCCTAGTGCCTGATAAGATGATCTCATGATCACTTGAATTCCTTATTAGACACTTGTCATTGTGGAAAAAATTTCATAACCTATATCACAAAGCTGACTTATGCTTATCAGATTATGGTTCAATCCTTCCATATAAGCCACTTTTGTGATGGTAACAAGGCCATTAGAAATGTTACCATATCCCTTGGTGAGTCCTTTCTCTGATCCTCCAAAGATGACTTTTGGTCCATTCCTAACTGGAGTGTAATCTCTTAGCAAACTCCTTGTTCTATTCATGTGCCTGAAACAGCCACTATCTAAGTACCATACTGGCCTTCCTTTGGTACTTGGTTCCACCTTCAAACACAGAATTAGTTCACCTTAGGCACCCAAATAGTTTTGGGGTCTTGGTTCCTATTTGTCTTTGTTGTGTGAAACATAATAGACTTTCTAAACAAAACTGATTGAGTCTTATATGAAGGTGTTGTTGGATTATACCAACAGTCTAGGGCAAAATGCCCAACCTTCCTACAACACTAACACTCAAATCGGTTGTATCTTTTATTTGGTTGCACATTTGAAGTTGTTCTTTTGTGCAACACAGAATTGTAATCCAACTTCCAAGGTTATGGTGTAAAATTCACACCTATACCTTTCTGATTTAAGTGTGGTGCATTGGGACTAGCTCCAAGAATTTCTTGGCTTCTTCGATTGATCACCCTCTGTGGAGGTATTTGGCCTTTATTACCATTAGATGTCTGTCCTCTCCAATAAGGCTCTTTATTGACCTTGCTGGTAGAGCACTCAGACATCATGTGTCCATGAACACATGATCTCAAGCATCTGTTAGAAGGCAGATACTTGGAGGGTTGCTTAAATAGACCCATTGGGGCTTTACCCTTATGTATAGATTTCTTTTTGAACTTTTTGTTCTTGACATACCCTACACCACTTCTAAATGGTGCAGAGAAGGTGTCTATGATAGGAAACACTGACTTGGGTTTGGGAATCGAGTCAGGAGCTATTTTTCCTAGGTGAGCTTTGCATCCAGGTCCTTGACAGTCTTGACCTATTCTACTATTACCTCTGCCTGACTATCTATCTTATTGGTTAGTTCTATAAGCTTCAGTTTTTGTAGGTCCAACTTTATGTTGGCCCTTTCCAACTGAAAAGATACTCCCCTTAGAGATTCTAATTCTCTGGCTTGAACCTTAGCAAGATCTTTGCTTGCAATCAAGGCCTTTAGTAACTTCCCATATCTATTGATAAGGGTGTTAAAATCAGCTTCAATGTATGAATCATGTTCTCTATTATTAGAAGAGTGTGAACATATTTCATTTTTTGATGTAGAAAAAGAATTTGAGGCTAAACTATGAAAGATTGATTTTACCTTAGCAGGATCTGAACAATCCTGATCTCCTTCTTCTGATTGGGTGTCCCCAATAGCCATCAGGCCCATGAGAGCCTCCTCCTATTCTGATTCTGATGAACCAGAATCACTATCAGATAGTGTAGATTGTCTCTTTTCTAAGAGGCTTTTGTTCTCCATCTTGTGTTATCCATCCTTCCAGTTCTCTGACTTTTTCTCCTTTCTTTTTGTTGGGCAATAATCTATGACATGCCCTTTTCTGTTGCAACAATAACACAATATTATTTTTAATATATTTGTTCTATGAAGAACCATACCTGTACCCAGATTTCTTCTTCCTGGGCTTATCTGAATGATTGGTCTTATTGAGAGAAGAGTCTCCAGTTGGTCCCTTCCAGCTGTCTTGCTTTCTTCTCCTCAACATCTTCTTGAACTGTCTAGAGAAGAAATGCAGTTCCTCCTCAGTCAGGTCTCCTTCTGATGAGGATGATTCTGAACACTCAGAAGATGTTTCCAGTCTTTCTAAGAGTGTTGACTTCTCTCTAACTTTCCTGGATGGCTCAGCCTTTAGGGCCAAGGTCTTTTCTCTACTATGTGCTCTAGCTGAATCTTCTTAAGACTTCCTAAGATTGAGCTGTAACTCATGAGACAACAGCTTGCCAAATAGAGCCTGGGGGTATATATTGGCTAAGGTTCCCATTTATCTTATGGCACAGATCTTGATGTCTTATTCCTTGTTCAAGGACCTCAAGAACTTGTCATTAAGTTCATAGTTAGTAAATTTCCTGTTATAAGTTCTCAGGTTGTTTACAATTCTGAAAAACTTTTCAAAACAATCAACCACTGAGTCTTTCTTATCCTATCTGAAGGCTTCATACTATTGGTTTAGTAGAGATTTCCAATCATCTCTGATCTCATCAGTTCCTTCCATGTAGACAATCAGTGACTGCCATATTTCTTTAGATGTCTTGCAATGAATCAGATTCTGAAAAGTGAAATCATTTATTGCACTGACTATTATATTATGTGCCCTCTTATCCATAGAGGCCAAAATTATCTCATCCTTATCCATCTCCATATAGGTATTTAGTGTCTTAATATTGGCATCAAGAACTGACACTTTCATGGGAATGAAAGGTATTTCAACCACTGTGATGTATATTCTTGGATCTGCTGCCTCTATGAATAATCTGACTATTTCCTTCCAAATTCCAAAATTCTCTTTGGAGTAGACTAGGAGCTTGATGGAATTATTTTCCCTCTGAGCCATGATATATCTTTCTCTATAATCCTTTGGATTCTCACTAGGCTGTTATGCCTTCTCAGTGAACCTCTCACTGATACCAATTGTAAATGTTTGTTTTAGGATAGAGTGACCTAGAGGGGGGGGGGGGGGTTAATAGGTACAATTTAATTCTAGGCTACTTTTAGGTAATGAAAATTACTTTTATATCTTTATTACCCCAGTCTGATGAAATAGGAAATCTAAACAGCAATTAAAGATCATCACAGCACATCAAACACAGTACAACAATCACAACATAATACACAAGATTTATAGTGGTTCCCCAATTGATGGGTACATCCACTTTCCCCCTTCACATATCTAGCAATGAACTATATTCGGCCAAACTCCTACTTCTTTCTTTACTCAGATCCTCATATCTTACAGCTCAGAGCCTAGTTGGCTCCTACAACTCAGACTATTCATGTCTTACCACTTAGATCACCAAGATCTTACACCTCGAGTTCTTCCCAAGAACTCTACCTCAGAGTGAATCCACACTCCTACACCTCAGGCAACTCCTGCCCTACAACTCAGAACAATCAGTTACTACACCATAGAGAAATACCCAGTTCTCCTACCTCAGGCAATTCCTACTCTACCTCAGCCTTTATAACTCAAGCTTATAACTCAGAGAAATAGATTTCCCTACAATCAGATCTACAAGTAGATCTTACAAGATGAATGATGGTGAAAAGAAAGATTCAGAAGTAGTCACCCAGCAAGAGAGAAATGGGTGATTGCTTCTTTAACTGAACTTGATAAATCAGCTTCCCTTGATCCTTGTTGTAGATGATTTGATCTGACCCTTCTTATCTTTTCAAAGCTTCTTGAAGTTGAAATTAGGGTAGATCTATGTTGGAGAAAGATGAAGAAGATTCTTGATCAGACTTCTCTCCACCTTCTAAATTCTAGCAGATTACTTCTTAGATCTGGCTTCATCAAATTTTTCTAACTTCCTTTTCTGAAGAGTTGATCCCTTTAAATATGCTCTGTCTAGGGTAATCGGCTAATCCGGTTAATAATTGACATCTGACAGTTCTGACAGTTGTCAGTACCTCTGGCTAGATTTTTGTACTAAGGAAACAATTCTTCTTGAAGTGTTGAAACTTGACTGTTGGATGTGTCGACACCAGTCTTATGTGTCGACAATACTGTTGTAGTGATGTCGACATACTTTTGAATGTGTTGATACGGCCTTCACCTTGTCTCGACACTGCTGATGTAGAATATGTCGACACAAGTCCTGTGTTTCGACACAACTGACTTCCTAACTGATGGTGTCAACCCAAGTCCTGAGTGTCGACACAACTTTCTCTTTGACTCAGCACTCCTAGAGTAGAGTGTGTCAACACTAGTCCTGACTATCGACACAACTATTTCTTTTCTCAGTACATCTTTTACAAAGGTGTCTACACTGGTCTAGTGTCTCGACACTTTTGTACTTAGCTTTTTTTTCCTGCACACAAGAACTTAACATACATCAAATATAACTATGTGTATATCATTGAGCTGAAAAGGATTTCTCCAAATCCGGTACACTGTTTCCAATATACCTAACAACAATCTTGGAGAAACCTTCTACGAACTTCTAGAAATATCTTGCAAGACCAAGGAAGCTTCAGATATCTATCGTTGTTCTGAGCGGTGGCCAGATTTATACTGCCTTGATTTTGGCCTGATCCACTGTTACTTCTTTCCTGTTTATAGTGTGTCCCAGGAATCTGACTTCTTCTAACCAGAACTCGCACTTACAGAATTTGGCGAAGAGGGAGTGCTCTCGAAGTTTCAATAACACCATCTGCAGATGTCTAGTATGGTTTGCCTTTTTTCTTTTTTAGATAAAAATATCATCAATGAAGACGATCACGAAGTGATTTAGGAAAGGTTTGAAGAATTTATTCATTAGAGACATGAATGCGGAGGGTGCATTTGTGAGCCCAAAGGGCATTACCAGGAACTCTTAGAGACTGTAACGGGATCTGAAGGCAGTCTTGGGTATATCTTCCTCCTGGATTTGAAGCTGGTAGTAGCCTGGTCTCAGGTCCATCTTGGAGAAAACGGATGCACCTTGTAACTGATCGAACAGTTCGTCGATCCTAGGAAGGGGGTATGTGTTTCGTATCGTAAGCTTATTTAGTTCCTGGTAGTCTATGCACAGACGTAATGTCCCATCTTTCTTCTTTACGAACAACACTAGTGCTCCCCAGGGCGACGAGCTGGGGTGAACGAATCCAGCATCTATTAGCTCCTGTAGTTGAATTTTTAACTCAACTAGTTCTCTTGGGGCCATCCGGTAGGGTGCTCGGGACACCGGTCGAGCCCCAATCATGAGCTTTATCTGAAAGTCAACTTCTCAATGGGGTGGAAATCCTGGGAGGGACTCGGGGAAAATGTCTGGGAAGTCGCATACTACTATGACCTTGACGAGCACTTGAGTTTTGCCCTCCATTTCGAAGTAGATACGGTACACCTCTTCCTTCTGCCGGACCGATTTCATAATCTGCGCAGAAGTCAAAATAATACGAGAGACAGAGGGTACACTTGTCAACGTAATGTCCTGTCCGCTTGGGTTTTGTAGTCAGACTTCTCGTATTGAACAATTTATTTGTGCTTTGTGCTCGGCTAGCCAGTCCATTCCCAATATGATACCAAATCTTGTTATTGCTAAGATTGTCGCATAAACCTCAAATTCCACGTATCCTAGAACTACCTGGAATGAGCATTTCTCTATTGACGTCATGTCTGATCTTTTTGGTAGATGGATCCGTATAGACAGTCCGTACGAACGGGCAACATTCTCCTTGGTCATAATAAAATGGTGGGATACAAAGGAGTGCGTTGCTCCAGTGTCGAAGAGGATCTTGGCGGGGTGTCCTTCTACCAACAGAATTCCTGACAAAATAGGGGGTATATATATATATCATATTTTAATATAAAAGATGTAGGTGTACATATATATCCTAGTACAGTACAAGTAGAATCATGCGATATATCTCTATCGCCTAATATATATACCTATCACTACATCGAGGGTTGGCCCATGCTATAGATCTAGTGCATAGGCCTCCAGGGGTGCTGCTCGTCCCTGTTGGCCTCTCCTGCCATCTCTGCCTCGGCGGCCTCTCTGGCCCTGTCCCCATACTGGCTGCCCAACTTGTATAGCTCCTAGTCCTGGCCTTCCCGCTTCCTGTGGTAAGAAGGCCCTCATATGCCCTGGCTGCTGACACAAGAAGTCGTTCCCTGCGAAGGGAACGTCACGTTGGGCTACTAGCGCTACCTGTGGTGCTAGAGCTGGTCTGACATCCTGCTGCGGTGCTGGGGGTACTAGTGGGCGCCTATAAGGCTGTCTGCAGTGTCTCTACATGCGCTCTCTATCCTATTGGTGGGGAGAGACTCTTCTGTCTCGTCTCTGTCCTCTACGGTCCTCGGGCCATCCTATGTGCTGCTGGGAAACCATCTGTTGATCTAAATCTAACGTCGTTGCGTGAGTAGTTATGGTGTGAAAGGTAGACTGAGAGATCATAATCAGGGCCTGCCTCAGGTCATCTCATAAGCCTCGGTAGAAACGGGAAGCTCTATCCCTATCAGAGGCAGCCAAATTACCGGCAAAGCGTGTCAAGTGTATGAACTCTCTCTCATACTCCGACACCGTCTGGTCAGCCTATCGGAAGTGCAGGAACCTCTCCTACAAAATAGCTCTGTCCACATCTATAATAAAGAACTCCAGCAGATCCTACAAGAACTCTCCCCATAGGATAGAGCTCAACGGTCATCCCCTAAAAGTCGAGCGGCTGTCCGCTCTCCACCAGTCCCTAGTGTATCCCTCCAACATGGTCACTGCTAGTGAGACTGCAGCTACTGCTGGGCACATCATGCCTACGAGCAGTTCCTCTACAAGCTCTACCCACTCTTCTTCCTAGATGGCAGTCTCTATGCCCCTGAAAGCGGGAGGACTTAGTCCTCAAAAAGTCGTCAGCAAATCGTTAGGTGCCATCATCTCTCATGGCAGTTGTGCCAAGGCTGTCCGGAAGGTGGCAAGGATGGCTGTCAATGTTTGCCCCAAGTCAGTCTCAACAAACGGTACAACTGCGGGGGAGACCGGGTATGGAGGTGGGGTGGCGGGAACATATCCTATGGAAGAGGACCCCCCGTTACTGTACTCCGATATCTGTAGAAGTAATAGGAAAGAGTGTCAGTACTTGGCAAATGTAGGGAAAATTTGCAAAAATAACTGACGAAGCAGAAAAAACGGTGTACGGGCATACTAACGTACAATCTTGAATTCCTAAGACTTTACTTTAGGGTCCACCATGCTTCTGCTGCAAGGTTTGTCCCGAACTGAGGAATGAAGCGAGGGACGGGGGGATCCTGAGACTTCTCCACAAGGACGAATCGTGATCGCTCTGATCCATTTGTAGCACCCCCCCCCAAACCTTGGGTCGGGTCAGGCTGGAGGGGATACTACTTGCGCAAGACGTCCACCCAGTGCTCCTAGGGATGACAGTCCACCCTATTTAAGCACTAGATGGTTGTCTTGCTCAGTTAGAATCACAACATTCACAATACATCAGAGATTTTGCAGAAGCATTAACATGAAAACACCATCGAATATATATAATATCGTACATACATTTATATGAGTACTAGGGTCATAGCCTAAGTTCTTATATAATCCTTTAGGTTGTATAAGTTCTACACATATCTCCTCACTCACTCTCTATACTACTCACTGGTACTCACGTCTCGAAACTCTGAAGACAGCAGTTGTGCTTCTGTTGGAATAGTCCTAACCACTGGCGCATTCTCCAGCGGCAGGGGGTCACTACGGTGCTCCGTTTCCTATGAATGGTCATTAAATATCCGTTAGTCACAGGCCTCAGTGTAAACAAATCTCCTCCTCGGATCCATATCCTAGGGATGAGAACATACGCACCCAACACTATAATATAGCTGAAGCATGAGAGGGTTAACACAGTATTTCGTATTTTTAAACTAGGAGCAATGATAAAAGAATGGAAGCATAACTTAAATGCCAGCAGCAATAATATTAGTTATGATAAGGGCTCTACTAGCACATTAGCACATAAGATATTCACATCCTGTGTCCTATCACAGACATTCACAGCAGCTCACACACACATCCTATGTCGACGTAGTATGGACCGCTTCTATGCCTTCAGGGTAGCGAGCCCCGCGGGCCTCACTGATGTGGTCGTCAATGATAGTGGCCAGTCCTGCCACTTTTGGAGATGGTCGTACTGCACATCCCTAGGCCCCAACGTACAACCCTGTATACTATTGGATGTGAGTGAAATCCAGCGATACGATATTTTGGCTAACCGGTGGAGGAAAACCCAACGGGGAAAGTTAACAGTCGGTCACCCGTGGTACCCATCTCCCTTGTTGCCTTGAGTCATCAACCTTCCCGCACCGGTACGAACTGTCTGCGGAAGGGACTGACCAGCCACAATTTACCGCCAGCAATTCACAGGCAATCAAACAGTCAATTTTTGCTAGCCCATATTGGGTCTGTGGTGGCCTTCCCTACTAAGCTACGAAATTCGGGCGGCGGCGCTTAGCTCAACTTTTGACAAGGAGCATGAGAGCGCTTTATTTGGGGCCAAACCTCGAGGAACAACTCAACTCTGGTTATTACCCATCTAAGGCTCGACCATAACAGACAACTATTCGTCAGAGTAAGACCCGGGCTTTAAAATAGTAAATTGCAAAAATGGAATGCGGTAGTCAAAGCTGCTGATAAAGCTGCATAATTTAAGCGTTGGAATGACATGCGACCAATACGTAACTAGAGTTGTACTGAATTGAAAGTGCTAAATTGAACTTGACCAGTATGAGACTGGAGTTGCATTGAAAGTACTGAATTGAACTTAACCAGTACGAGACTGGAGTTGAATTGGAAGTACTGAATTGAACTTGATCAGTACGAGACTAGAGTTGAATTGAAAGCACTGAATTGAACTTGACCAGTACGAGACTGGATTTGAATTGAAAGTACTAAATTGAACCTGACTAGTACGAGACTAGAGTTTAATTGAACTTGACCAGTACGAGACTGGAGTTGAATTGAAAGTACTAAATTGAACTTGACCAACATGAGGCTGGAGTTGAATTAAAAGTACTGAATTGAACTTGACTAGTACGAGACTGGAGTTGAATTGAAAGTACTGAATTGAACTTGAACAATACGAGACTGGAATAATCATAAATAAAAAAGGTTAGTAGTCCAATCGCTCCATCCAGGAGGCTTCAGTTCCATCTCCGTTCTCAAGAGGCACATTCAATTCTATTACAGTTTTTAAAGGCTTCTTGGGGTTACACCCATTATTAAGATCTGGTAGCAATTTAGTTGCGCCTTGTTAATCATGGCTTAATATAATCAAGGGCTCATTAAGAGTTACCTCCTTTTATTTGTCGAGAATAATTTATAGCTCACTACTCATACTCTCACCTTCCGAGCGCACCAAAATTACTCAAGAGTCGAGGCGCTCGCCGGTTTTACAAAATCTCGGAATACCCGGAGCTTGGCTACTTTCCTCGCCCACTCTCATCGATGGTACAACTTTGAATTTAATAATTAAATTAGTTGGGATAGTCGCGCACTCCAACTTTCATTTCTGGAGAAAATGAGCGAAATAAATTCCGGGCGCGACCCTAGGCTATTAGAATTTGGATAGAGTACATTTCTTATCCCCATGCCCCCAAATTTTGATATAACCTTTGGAAGAGCCTAAAAAGGAGTCTAAAGTTTTTTCACAATTTTTCCCCAAGTTTTGGGTAATTAATTTGGCCTAATAAACTTAATTTAGGCTTTTTAAAATAATAAAACATTTTAAAAAATTCTCAAATTTTTTGTGAGGAAGTCCTCATTATGGGAAACATTTTTCATGTTGACCATTTAGCCCCCAGGGTCTTAGTTTTTGCCCAAAAAAATTCCACAAGGGTCTGCTAAGGGTTTTGGTCTGCACTTAGCAGATCAAACCAGAGTATGCGACTGAGATTGAGCCGGATGGGTCATTGCGCCATCGTTTCCCAACATCGGATCAGCCGCGGATCCGCTATGGGGCGGCACAGAAATTGATGCACGGGAGGGAATTGGGATAATCCCTGTCGTCCATCTCATCACCTGAGACTGACGGCTGTAATTTCATCCCGACGATGGAAGAGGTGGTGTCCCTCTGCCACCGGTGGCCAGCCACTGTTGGATGCCAGCGCCGCCCCCAGCCAGTTCGCCGGGGACCGACGAGTCCTTGGGTGGTGTCCCGGCGGCTACCGCCGTCGGCCACCACCGGCCACCGCCTGATTTGGTTAACCCGAGAGCGGGGTGGCGGTGGCTCTGCTCTCAGCACCACCACGCCACCCTGCCTCTTCGACATAGTACCCAGCCACGAAACCACACCTGGCCGGCACGCTGGGGGAAGGTCTCTTCTCTGGTGGTGGCCCGTCGACCAACCGCCACCATAGCTCAAACAGAGCAAAATGTGTCTTTTTCGGGTGTCACCGAAGCGACATTTTCCGGAGGCACCCCGACCTTCAACCACCAGGGAGAGTCATCCCCGATGGTATAACCCTTCTCCAGCGCCACCACCGGCACTGGGAGGGGCTAGTTTTCCTGAGGCCACCACCCGACTTGGAGTATAGGTCGGGTGGTGCCGGCGTCCGACCCATGCAGGTCGTCCAAAGGTTTAGAAAGGAGAAGGGGAGAAGGTTCCACCAGCACAGGAGGGGCTCGGGTGGGGCCAGCTTGAATGGCCATGCAAGGTGGCAGAGGAGCTTGGCTTGGGTTGGTCTTTTTCGGCGAGCTAGGGTTCCAGCGAGGGCTCCCTTGGCTCGAGTTGATGTGTGTGGAGGGGAGGAGGCCAGACAAGGCCTTTTATAGGCTTGGGGTGGGTGTACATCCCTCCCCAAGACGATGTGGGATAAATCCCCATGAGGGGAGGAGCTCTTCTCCTCCACTCCACTTGGGTTAGCCAGGAGGCACTTTTAGGGTGGCCCCAAGTGGCAGGAAACAAAAGGGAGGAGGAGTGGGCTTGGGCCTTGGTCCTTAGGGAGAGAAGAAGGGGTAAGAGAGAACTTGGGCCTACCTTGGCCCATGGCCCATTCCCACCATACTTGTTGATTTGGGTGGCCCAAGTGGTGAGAGGGGTATAGTCTCAACCAATTAATGAAGAGGGGTGAACACTTCTTTGGAAACAAAAACCAAAATTGAATTTTTTAGGGGGGTTTGACCAATGTCAACCCTAGGGTTGGTCCCCCATGCTGGTCAAAGTCAAAGTGGGTCCAAGACATTGGGAGTTTGGTCAAAGTCAGGGTGTCGCGTCATAATTTATATATGCACGCTTTTCAGTGTATGAATATGCTTGATTTGACCATGGGTTGACTACTCGTGTCGGAATTTGACCGGGACAAACTCGGTTAACTTTGTGTTGACCATGCAAGTCTAATGTCACTGATCGGGGTCGAATCAGAGTTCGTTTTCTAAATATCCAAAATATGCGTGTCATAGTGCGCTAAAACGGTGAAAATGCATATATTCGTCATTAGACGTTGGATCGCAACGCAACGAGTTCCAATGCATCCGTATCGGCTATACGAAGCTATATGAACTGATAGAACTCAAATCATAGTTCTCTAGGTTAATATCTAAAAATCTCATTTTCGCGACGTTTTGCGGGGAACTATCATATCTACCATATGACTTTGAAATTCAACGGAACGAGTTTCAATACACTCGTATTGACTATATGAGGACACATGGGCTGACAAAACTCAAATCAGAGTTTTCTAGCTCGATATCCTCATCTAGGGTTACCTCCTACCTTGGTATGGGCCATGGGTAGTGGTTCCAGTCACTTTTATTAGGCCCACTAGGGCTCTGATGGCCCAATAAAAGTCGAGATGTTACAAAAAGTCCTACAGCTCAGGCACATAGGCCCTACCTCAGATCCACATAGGGATCCTACACTCAGCCTTTATAGAATAGGCTTACACTCAGATCCAAAGGATCCTACTTGATGAAGGGTTTGTTGATGATGATTTGACCCTAGAGAAATGCTCTCTGAGCCCACCTTCCTGGACTGAGAATAACTCAACCCTAAATTTGACCCCAGAGAGATTATTCTCTGATCATGCTTCTTACTAAACTGAGAAAGCTCGGTTCTTTCTCCTTCACATCAACAAGATGGTTGATCTTCAAGTTGACTTGGCTTGTGCTGAGGAGTATCTTGCCGAGCACTGCTTCTTCCTGAACAGATAAAGAAACTCAGTCCTATGTTCTTCTTCACAGCTCCTGTAAGTGTTCTTCAGAAATGATCTGCTAGGGTTGTAACATCCCCATCCGTCACATAGGATATAACAGAAGGTCCGGCTGGGGCCCCACACCATATTCCACAGACAGTCAGTGGAGTTACATATTAATACCAACATACTATATAAAATCTCTAATCCTAACACAGAGCATTCTAGCGGAAGCTTTTAAAAAAAGTTGAATGAACCCATCAATAAACATGAATGTACACTATAGTCCACAACAGGAATGAAAGTGAAAATACACAAAGAGACTTGGCCTTAAGTCCTTACAATAGTTTTCTTAAAATGATAAGTGTTTTACATACTTCGACACGCAGGATGGCCACACATGAAAATAGTAAAAGAAAACACTTCGCTTTGGCCTTCAAAGGGCCAGCACAACATCAAGGGCTTCAGCCCGCTACTTGCCACTTGACTCACCTTCTCCTGCATAAAAACAATCCACCGAACTGTGGCAAAACAAGGCAATGGTCAGCTAAAGCTGACCAAATTATAACGACCCCACCCCTTATTCGGGGAGGCGGTGCTCCTTCCCTGTAATAATATTAGTGAAACCAAACATGGCAATGAAGTGCAATTTAAGCACACTTAAACACAGATGCTGGTGCTACGACCATACACCTCGTACACTCAGGGCACATTCTCGGTGTACTGGACAAAAACCAGGGTCCCACCACCGTACTCAGTGACGACCACATACTTGAGCATAAAATAGTATTTCTGACACAAGGCATAAGGCTCGTAACTATGGCTACGATAGGTAACACTACCCATAGGTCGATCGTCATAGCTACTGGGTATAGTTCGGTCATATCCTGTTGCTCAAATCGCCGGGCGCAACAAGCCATGACGCAGGTCGACCTCCCATTTCCCAATCCAACACACATAACCGCATTATGTATACTAGTTGGCTCTCAGGCCACCAAGCTGGGCTCTCCAAGCACTCAGCTCCACAACACTTGCCCCCCAAGTCTCGATGATACGGGCCTCACAATAGCTCTCTCACGGAGCTACTTCCGGCGGTAATACTACATCTGTGCGGTACCTGGCAGAAATACGATTCTTCCCAGATTTTCGTGTGCTCCTTGGAGTTTGTCCCCAAAGTTCCCTGCTGAAATCTACTGCATAGACACCCGAAAAACATACAACACGGAGTCTTCTCCGGCAATACAAGCATATTGAAAACATCACCAATTTAGACCAACTGTCCAGATGGGCTTCACATACCATGCCTATGTTCGTACTTCGATTCCGAACTCTACATGCAAAACTACGGGGATACACCGTATCTACCTGAAGGAAGACCTCACGCTCACCGCACACTCGCGGGAGAGGGTTTCCTATGCAAAAGGAAGAGGACTTCACATGTCCAAGCAGAGAATCATTACCCTTTGCGCTCTCTTCGGTGCCATGCCAAAGATCTAGAAGGATGAACACGACCACAACGATCTTGCCTCCAAAGATCTGGACTCGTCCTACGAATCAGAGCTTCGGAACTCCAACGGTGGCGAGATCTCCTTCCGCTTCTTCCTTCTTCACTCTCTCTTCTCTCTAACACTTAGAAAGAGAATATCCAAAGGAAAAGTGAGATGGAAACCTACACTCTCGGCCATATACCCACAGGGGTAACCTCCAGCCATCAGATCCCTTAATAAAACCAGTGTATGGCCACGATTCGCTCAAGAATTCAGTTTATGAGCACTACCGCCGTGAGATACCTCAATCGTTTAGCTTATTAAGGACGCAATCGCTCAAAACTCAAATCGGGCATTGACACGTGGACGCGTCATAATTGCTCTGATAACCCACCGCGGTAAGGCTAACGTTGCACGGTAGACAACCCGAGAACTGGGCCAAATAAATCGCCAAAGCTACCGCCAATGCTAATACTACCACCACGCGCTAGCAAGAGCTGAGGCATTGAGAGCGTTGAGTGATCCGAGCTACCGCCGTGCGGTAGTCACTATCGTTAGGAGGTACCTTCCAGAAAAGGGTTCCTGAACCTTGGGGCGTTACAATTCTCCCCCACTTAAAGAAATTTCGTCCCGAAATTTGACGTTACAGGAATATAAATAAAAAAAGTAAATAGTACATCTAATTACCTCAGTGAAAAAGCTCAAGGAACTCCTCCCTCATAGTTTGCTCGCACTCCCAAGACAGCTCTTCTTGACTACAGTTGTCCCAAAGGACCTTGACTGTTTTAATGGATTTGTTTCGCAGCTGCTTGACCTCTACATCCTCGATCCAAATGGGCTTGACCTTCATCGTCAACAAACTGTCGACCCACACTTGATTCACAATAACCACTTGAGTAGACTCTAGAATAGCCTTCCGCGACACTGAGATGTGAAATACATCATGCAACCACTCAACTCCACCGAAAAAGCCAAATGATATGCGGCTTCACCAACCACTCTAAGATCTCAAAAGGCCCAACATACCTCAGACTAAGCTTCTTTAAGCGTTGAATTCTTGATACGTCTTTAAACGGCTTTATCTTGAGGTATACCAATCGGCCACCGCAAACTCTACGTTCCAATGCTTGACATTGTAGTACTTTGCCTGCCTATCTTGAGCAATAAGTAGCCGTTCTTGAATCAACCGTATCGTTGAATTAGAATCTTTAACGTCCATTCGCTTGTACAGCTTCGATTCCCCCATTTCTACCCAAGCCAACGGCGTATGACACCTCCTTCCGTACAGAGCATCTCTTCCATTGTCCTGTTCACCCTTTCAGTCTGACCATCTGTCTGTGGGTGAAAATCCATGCTAAAATTCAACTTGGTACCCAACAACTGATGAATGAGCCTCCAATCATTAGACGTGAACTAACCATCTCGGTCACTAACGATGCTCCGGGGTACACCGTGTAAACGGACTATGCTGTCCACATAAAGCTTCGCTAGCTTCTCCACTGAATCATCCTTCCTATTGGGTATGAAATATGACACCTTCGTTAAATGATCAACGACCACCCAAATGACGTCGTTCCCCTTGTGTGATCTCGGCAAACTGTGTACGAAATCCATGGATATGTCATCGAATTTCCACTTTGGTATAGGCAAGGACTTCAGGAATCCGTAAGGCTTCTGGCATTCGACCTTCACCAAGGCACGGGTCTGACACTTCGCCACATATAACGCTATGTCTTTATTCAAACCTGGCCACCAGAACAGTTTCTTCATTTCCTTGAACATCTTGGATTCCCCGGGGTGAATCGAGTACTTTGTGAAATGTGCCTCGTACAATAATTCTTCTCGTAAATTCCCCATATTGGGGATGCATAATCGACTACCTTTCCACAAAAGGCCACCGTCGATAGAGAACTAGTCGTTAGACCCATCAACAGCTTCCGCCCAGTGATGTTTCAAGCTCACGTCTAATTCCAAGACCTGCCAAATCCTATCTGTGAGGTCGTATTGAACCTCCGTCTAACTCAAACATGCATTTACACTAGATCCCTTGTCAACACAAGAGATTTCCAAGGCCTCCAAATCCCAAATAAGCCGCTCGTTGTGCATCTTTAACCAGTTGGCCCATGTAGGAGTCCTATGGCTCAAAGCATCGGCCACAACGTTTTCTTTCCCGGGAATATAATGAATCTTATAGGTGTAGTCCCCAAGGAACTCCATCCACCTTCGCTGACGTATGTTCAGGTCCTTCTGATCTATCAGATACTTCAGGCTCTTGTGATCGGAATAAATATCGACCTTTACCCCATACAGATAATGCCTCCAAATATTGAGAGCGAATACCACAGCCGCTAACTCCAAATCATGGACCGGATAATTTCTCTCATGCACCTTCAACTGGTGCGATCCATAGGCTATAATATTCCCGTGCTGAAGCAAAACACAGCCTAATCCACTCATAGAGGCATCACTGTAAATCTCATAGCCCTCCAAACTACATGGCAAACATAAGACAGGAGACGTGGTCAGACGACACTTTAGTTCTTCGAAAGCTTGTGCGCACTCTGGAGACCAAATAAACTTCTGATCCTTCCTTGTCAGAGTAGTGAGGGGAAATGCTATCCGCGAGAAGTTCTTCACGAAACGCCTATAATAGCCAGCAAGCAACAGAAAACTCTGAACTTTTGCCATAGTAGACAACACAGGCCACTCCCGTATCACAACTATCGTCACCGGATCTACCGCAATTCCCTCTCCACTAACTACGTGACCAAGGAATGCTACTGAGGACATCCAAAACTCATATTTGGAGAACTTGGCATATAGTTGGTTCCTCCCCAGGGTCTCCAATACCATATGTAGATGCTTGGAATGATCATCCTCGCACTGTGAGTACACCAGTATATCATCGATGAAGACTATCACGAATTGGTCTAAGTACTCTCTGAACATCCTGTTCATCAAATTCATAAACACAGATGGTGCATTCGTCAGCCCAAACGGCATGACAGTGAACTCATAATGCCCATAACATGTGCTGAAAGCTGTCTTGGGAAGGCCACTTTCCCTAATTCTTAGCTGATAGTACCCGAATTTCAAATCTAGCTTCGGGTACACATTCGACCCAACCAGCTAATCGAACAAATCATCAATCCTCGGGACTGGATATCTATTCTTTTCTGCCAGTTTATTCAACTCTCGGCAATTAATACATAGTCGTAAACTTTCATCCTTCTTCTTAACAAAAAGGACTGGCGCGCTCCAAGGCGACGAAATTGGACGCATATATACTTGATCTAACAGCTCTTGAAGTCATACCTTCAATTCCGCCATCTCCTTAGGCACTAAGCGATACGGGGAGCGTAACATAGGATTGGCTCCTGGCACTAACTCAATGGTGAAGTCGATCTCTCGCTGAGGTGGAGCTCCAGGGAGGTTTTTAGGAAAAAAGTCAGGAAACTCTAATACGAATGGGATACTATCCAGACCGGGCTTGGGCTTCAAAGCCTCCACTAAAATGAAAAATAGCTCTACACCACTACGAACTGCCTTAACCACCTGGATAGCAGACATCTAAGTCTTGCTCGATCCCTTCATGCTAGATAATGTTGTCTCGCACTCTGTATCCAATCCCAGTCTGACCAGCTTGCGGTTGCAATCAATGTACGCACGCTGTTCCGAGAGCCAGTCCATTCCAAAGATCACATCAAACTCCACTATCGGTAGTAGAGACACTTACAAGTCAAACTCTTAACTCCCAATCTGTACCTTCACGTAGCAAACTCTATCCACGTGCATAGAACACCCGTTAGGCAGCAACACATCCAATTTATCCCTTGCCATCAAATAAGGCACTCTGATGCGCGATACAAATTCCTCAGACAAAAAGTAGTGCGAAGCTCCCGTATCGAATGATGCTTTATGGCCTTCTATTGTACAAGGTTGTAAACTCTAGGCTGGGCAGGAGCGTAGTGGGATGTGGTTGACTCCACCACCTTTCCCTTCTCCACATAAATTACTCCAGGCTTCTTCTCTGACTTCAGGTGCCCACTACAACAGTCTCGCGCGATGTGTCCCTGCTTGATAGAATTATAGCAAGTAACCGAACCTTGCACTTTAGTAGCTCTAGACACACCCGAAGGTGGGGCTGGACCCGAAGTCCTCGCCTTCTCGTTCCACTTACGAAACCCAGACTTTGATGAGCTCGACACCTAGAACTCTGTATTCTTCAAGCTTGAGTCCTTCTTCTCTTGAACTCTCTTCATATCTTTCTACAGAGATCGGGCGGTATTGACTAGAGTTAGAAAGCCCTGTGTCATAGGCCCAGAGAGAAGTAGTCTTAGGTCATCACGCAGACCCTCATAGAACCGGTTGGTCTTACGCTCCTTGTCAGCAATCGTATACCCAGCATAACGTCCTAACCTCATGAACTCATAGAGATACTATTGGATCCCTAGTTTGGATTTGGGCTAGGTTCACTATTTGGTTTTGACCCATCATGTATAGTCTAGGGTCAATTTGTTAGTTCTAAGGTTAGGACAGTCTGACTAGGTTAGATATCTTATGATCCAGCCTTGAGAATACTTCAGAGATCCAGACTTAGAAGAATTACAGTTTTTAAGAGAGTTCAGATAGTAGTTCGAAGTTCTTCAAACTCAGCTCGATGATCGTCGATCGCAGATCGATGAACTCAGAGTTCCTTCTCTGAGTTGAGCTCGACGATATTCGAGCTCAGGTCGACGAACTCCCTTCTCTCTCAGTTTCTCTGGTCGACGATATTCTACCTCAGTTCGACAAACTTAGAGCTTAGCTTTGGAAGTTTCTTTCTAGAATATTTTTCTCTGAGCTTAGGTCGACGAAGACGATTTCTTAGCTCAATGAACTTGGAGTTCAGGTCGATGAAATCTGTCCTGAGGTTGACGATTTCTATCAGTTCATTATTTCCGTTTCTCTGCAGTTAATTTCTGGATTGACCAAGGCTTATATACTATATTATTACCTATATTGCTCTGAGTAATTAAATGCATATATTTTTATGAATATAGCCGTTCATTGGCAGCATTAATTACTTGATTTCACAGAGTCAATATTCTGCTTAATAACTGGGATAGTTAAAGAATTAATTTATTGCCCTTCTAGCCGTTTATCCAAATTCCAAGATTTCAGCAATCAATCAAGGAGTAGAATTCAAATTTAAAGACAGAATTTCTGCAAGGAAATATAAAAGAGTTTTCAAGAAGATTGAAGATAAGAAGTTAGAGAATTGACAAAGGGCTACATGCAGACAGAGAGAAACATATTCAGTCTGCATACTCATTCAGTCTTCATCATCTGCAAATCTTCTCCAAGCTTTCAAGAGACATCAAAATACAATCAGTCTAAAAGCTTCTGGAGATCATCAAGAAGACCTACACCCTGCAAAGCTTCTAGTAATTCCTGAATAATAATCATCTCATGGGGAGCTTTGTCAACATCAAGCAATCCACTAAAGTCTTCTCAGGTGTTTGAGAAAGAGAAGACAATATCACATCTTTTACCCCACTGTACACAGGGTTTTAACTCCCTTCAAAAGTTAACCACCTAGTTCTTAAGTCTCCTTATCAAAAGACTTAGCTTGGTTTTTGGGCACCTGATCAAAAGCCTAAAGGGTTGTGAGATATCCCTTCAAATAGATCTTGTGGTGATAGGGCACCTGTGCAAAAACCTGTTGGTGATAAGGAACCTGATCAAAAATCTGTAGTGGATTCCTACCCTGGTGGAGAAGAGTGGATGTACCTAAGTTTAGGGGAACCACTATAAATTTCTTATGTCGTCTAGTTGTTTGCTATTTTCTTATTTTTGTGTGTTGTGTTCTGTGTTAGCTAGTTTTTTATTCCTGCACTTTCTTATGTTATATATATATATATCACTATTTTTAATTTTGCTTTAAAAAATAATTAAGTTTTTAAAATACACTATTCACCCCCCCTCTAGAGTTAAATAGATCTATCCCCTCAGGTGGTAAAGCTTTTACCATCCTTCAATTGGTATCAGAGGGTTTGTTTCTTTGGTTTCACAGACTTACATCTGAACCAAGATCCTTTGATAGATCTTTTTCTCTCTAGCCTCTTATTTATAGCATGACACAGAATAAGGATTATTCTAGCACCAGACCTTTAGTGTATAACTTGAATAAATTTGCACTATAGAAGGCAAGAATCAAACTCTACATGAACTCTATTGTTGAAGACATTTTCAACTCTATTTTGACAGGTCCCCCTCAACCTACAGCTGCTGCTACAACTTCAAATACACATGAAGTTCCACCACCTGAGTGGACTGATGCACAAAAGAAAGCCAAGAAGGCTGATGCTAAAGCAATGAATATTCTAGCACAGACAATGTCAGATGACATCTTTCAGAAGGTGGTTGAGTGTACCTCTACAAAGGCCATTTGGGACTCACAAAACCAAATAATTATTGGCTCATCAGATGAAAGAAAAGATAGGAGATCCCTCCTCCTATCACAGTATGAGAATTTCAAGGAGGAATCAGAGACTTTTGTTGAGATGTATAACAGACTCATTGTCATCATAAATGAACTGAGAACCCTGGATAAGGACATCTCATTAACTGAGATAAATGACAAAATCCTAATGTGCTTTCCCAGCACTTGGGATTCTAGGATATGGCCAATTAAGGAGGCCAGAAGTTTAAATTAGATTTCTACAGAATCTCTCCTTGGCAAGCTCAAGTCTTATGAGCAGTTGATCAAGACAAGGGAGGCTGCTGAATAGAAGGCTTCTACATCTTCAAGAAAGGAGCACATCATTTCTTTTGAAGCAATAGAAGAATCAGAAGCTCTTCCAGCTAATGAAAGAGCTTCTATAAAAGATTCTATAAAATGGCCAAGAAAGACTTTAGAAGAAGGTCATCCAAGAATGATGACAAGCCAAGATATGACAAGACTCCTACTAAGGAGATTATTTGTTTTGGATGCAAAAAACCTGGGCATATTCTACCTGAATGCCCAGAGGCATAGACGAAAGACAGAGGAAAAGAAAAGGAGAATAAGAGGCAATCAAGCAAGTACTCTAGCAAGCACTCCTCCAACAAACACAAGAGAAAGGAGAAAGGCTTCATTATTTAGACCTGGAGTGACACAGATGAAGAATCCTCATCTTCCAGCTCTAGTGAAGATGAAGAGGAGGCAAAGGCAAGGGAAATTTGCCTTATGGCTATTAATGCCTCCAGCAGCAAATCTGATGCTTTGGAACAAGTTGAAGAATCAGAAGAGGAATATGAATCTGAAGAAGATCAGGTAGTCTCTTCGTTTGATTTCAATTCAGAAGATTTTAAAAGTGAATTTAAATCCTTATGCAATGATTTAATCAAGTCAGAGAAGGAAATAAAAATTCTTAGAGATAGACAACTTGAATTTGATAACCTATTTGTTGAAAATATCAAACTGAAAAATGATTTAGACTTAGTTAATGAACAAATCATTTCATTAAAAACTGAATTATATGAGGCAAAGCAACTTGAGGAATCTCTCAATGGGAGAAGCCTTAAGCTGATGGACATCACAAGAACAGTCAATGCCAGATTAAATGGCAAGCTGGGCTTAGGTGCTTCATCAAGCTTACCCCCCATATTAAAGAAAAATAATCTTTCAACAACAATTAAATTTATCTCTAAAAAGGGCAAAGAGAAGATAGGAGAAACTACTCAACCAAATGTCTCTCAGAAATCTATAAATAAGAAGAAAAGGAATAAGAATCTGAATAAAAACTATGTTCAACAGATTTCGTCAAACTTAGATCGACGAAATGTGTATAGTTCATCTAACCCAGATCGACGATTTATGAACGCCAATTATAACTATAATTATTCGTATTACTGCGATCGACGAACTCTATATGGTTCTTCGAGCAGCGATCGACGAACTTGGGGCACAAAAAATGACTATGTTCATTCTCTGAGCAAAGTTCAACGAACTCATCCCTATTCGTCGAACACAAATCGACAAACTTATAATAATTCATCGAACCCATTCAGGTTTAATGAAAACTATGACTCTGTTAGAAACTTCAATTAATTCAGAGAATCTACTAATCCATTTACTCAATGGGAAATACCACCTAGAAGATATCATCCCTTAGGATATAAAAATCAACCAGAATTTTCTGTTATTTCCAGTTTCTCTTATCAAAAGAAACAAGGACCCAAGGTAACCTGGGTTAAGCATGCCTAATTCCTTTCTATGCAGGTTAAGGACTGTCCGGTATTTAATCAACAATGGTATCTGGATAGTGGATGCTCAAAGCATATGACTGGATATAAGGACAGTCTAACGAACTATAAGTGCAAGCTAGGTCCAAAGGTGATCTTTGGTGACTCTAACTAAGGCCAAACTAAAGGCTATGGAGATGTTAAAGTTGGAGCAGTCACCTTCAGGAAAGTTGCCTATGTGAGTGGCTTAAAGCATAACCTAATATCCATAAGTCAATTATGTGATGAAGGTTATTAGGTATCATTTAACTCATCTTCCTGT
This sequence comes from Platanthera zijinensis, assembly GCA_039513925.1. NCBI lineage: Eukaryota > Viridiplantae > Streptophyta > Magnoliopsida > Asparagales > Orchidaceae > Platanthera > Platanthera zijinensis. The sequence continues at coordinate 141,971,191 of CM077090.1, forward strand.
ATTATTTCTTGTAAAGAAAAGAAACCTATTTTAACTGGACTTAGACAAGGCAACATATATGTAGTAAATTTTCAATCAGCTAGTGCAGAACTTTGTTTATTTAATCAGGTTAGCAATAAAAATGAACTTTAGCATAAGAGATTAGGACATGTAAATCTTAAAAACATTGCTAAGTTATCTAGAGACAACCTTGTTAGAGGATTGCTTTCTGGCCCCTACAAGAAGGAAGGCATCTGCAGGGCTTATTAGTTAGGCATACAAACTAAAAATAGCTTTAAATCTGTAAATAAAAGTGACTCACCTAGGATATTATACTCGCTACATATGGACCTTTTTGTCCTTATTGCTGTACAAAGCCTAGGAGGGAAATCTTATACTTTAGTGATTGTAGATGACTTCTCAAGATTCACTTGGGTATTATTTCTGAGATCTAAGTCAGATAACTTCAAGGTTCTTACAGATTTTCTCAAGAACATACAGATTGAGTACTCTACTCCAGTTGTATTGATCAGAAGTGATCATGGTACTGAGTTTGAGTCTCTTCTTATGCAAGAGTTCTGTGAGAAGGAAGGTATCAGATACTACTTCTCAGTTTCTAGAACTCCTCAATAAAATGGGGTTTCTGAAAGCAAAAATAGAACCCTAATTGAATCTGCAGGCATATTAATTGCAGATGCTTACATGCCCCTATCTTTTTGGGCAGAGGCTGTGAGCACAACAAACTATGTACTGAATAGAAGTCTGATACACAAGCTTAAGAATAAGACTCCTTATGAGTTACTTAAAGGGAAGAAACCTAAAATCACATATTTTAAAGTATTTGTATGCCTATGTTATATTCACAATAATGACAAGAAATACAGTAGAAAGTTTGAAGCAAAAGCTGCAGAGAGAATTTTTCTAGGATATTCCCAAGTCAGCAAAGCTTATAGGGTATTTAACAAATCCACCTTAAAAATTGAGGAATAAGTTCATGTTACATTTGATGAGGCTAACATGTTTTATAAGTAAAAGAAGTTTCTACCAATAACATTTTGCAGGTACGTCACTTGTGTGAGAAATTGGATGATCTAAACCTCACCCAAGAGGTTCCATCACATCCTTCTCCATAAGTTGAAGAAAAAAGTTTGGAAGTGGCTGATCTTCCTCCAACAGCTAATATAATTCCACAAGAGGAATTAATTCCACAAGCTGTTGCTCAACCAACTCCTCCAACTGATCTTATCACACTTAGAGATCACCCTATATCTTAAGTGATTGGAGATATTTCAGTTAGTGTGGAAACAAGGCATCAACTCAACAATGATATGATGCATGCTTGTTTCATTTCTCAACTTGAGCCCCACTCCATCAGAGATGCATAGCAAGATCCCCACTAGATCATTGCAATGCAAGAGGAGCTCAATCAGTTTGAGAGGTGCAGAGTTTGGGATTTGGTTCCTAGACCCAAAGACTATCCAGTCATTGGAACCAAATGGGTCTTCATAAACAAACTGGATGCTGAAGGAAATATTATAAGGAACAAAGCAAGGCTAGTAGCTCAAGGCTATTCACAGGAGGAAGGAATAGATTATGATCAGACCTTTGCTCCAGTGGCAAGGCTTGAGGCTATAAGGATCTTTTTAGCCTATGCAGCCTATAAACGATTCAAAGTCTACCAGATGGATGTAAAAATTGATTTCCTAAATGGAGAATTAAAAGAGGAAGTGTATGTGGAGCAACCACCAGGTTTTATCTCTCCAACTCATCCTTCTTATGTCTTTAGATTGCATAAAGCTCTCTGTGGTTTAAAGCAAGTTCCAAGAGCTTGGTATGAGACCTTAGCTAGCTTTTTTATAGAGCATAAGTTTTCTAGGGGCATAGTAGATATGACTCTTTTTATCAGGCATCATAACAATAAAATTTTGTTAGATCAAATATATGTAGATGATATTATTTTTGGCTCTACTGATCCCAAACTATGCAAAAGATTTTCTGATCTAATGCATTCAAAGTTTGAGATGAGTAGCATGGGTGAACTTTCATACTTCCTTGGTCTCCAAGTGAAGCAATCACCTGATGACATCTTCATCTCCCAATCCAAGTATGCTAAGGAGCTTGTTAAAAGGTTTGGGATGTGTGATGCCTCAACAATGAAAACACTGATGGCTGCTAATGTTGTGATTGATTCTGATGAACATGGCAAGCCTACTGATCAAAAAACTTATAGGGCTATTGTTGGGTCTCTATTATATCTCACATCAAGTAGGCCTGACATAATGTTTGCCATATGTATTTATACTAGGTTCCAAGTGAACCATAAAGAATCTCACTATATTTTATTAAAAAGAATTTTGAGATATATAAAGGGTTGTCCAAATCTAGGACTCCTATATCCATCAAAGTCAGAATTTAATTTAACTGGATTTTATGATGCTGACTATGTTCGATGTAGAGTGGATAGGAAGAGCACATCAGAAACTTGCCAGTTTCTTGGTGATAGGCTTGTGTCTTGGTTTTGTAAGAAGCAAACCTCTGTGTCCACATCAACTGCTGAAGCTGAATACATAGCTGCAGGCAGCTGCTGTTCACAGATTTCGTGGATACAAAATAAATTGTTGGATTGTGGTCTCAACTTAAATAATTCAACTATATTTTGTGATAGTACCAGTGTAATTTCCTTTGCACAAAATCTAGTGCATCATAGTAGGACCAAGCATATAGAAATTAGACATCATTTCATTAGAGATTGTGTAGACAAAAAGAAAATTAATCTTATCTTTATATCTACTGATTTACAAAGAGCAGACATCTTCACCAAGCCATTGGATGAGAAGAAACATCTGTTCTTTCTAAATTAGCTAGGTATGATTAATGGAGAAGCATTAATTTAATTTTTTGTCTGAGGTCGAAGAATTTGTCATAATTCGTCGAACGGAGATCGACAATTTAAGGACAGTTCTTGAGAAAATTTGTCAACTTGAGATCGACGAACTTTCTGTGTGAAGTTATTTTCGTCGAGAGGAGATCGATGATCTTGCTTCAGAAAATTTTTCGTCGACCTGAGGATGACAAAAAGCTTTCCCCTATTCAAACTGAGATTGACGATATCATTTCTTCATGAAATTTTTCGTCGACCTGAGATCGAAGATTTCTTTTTCTTTCGCAGGACGGAGTCTGGCGTTTCATATTCTTAAAACCTTATAACTAGGTTTTCTTCGAGCTCCATCCCGCGCTTTTTGTTCTCTTGCACTTGATATCTCTTTCTTTTTGCAGGAAAACCAATGGCGATTCTGGCAATCTCCCTTTCTGGTATGAAGTTTGACACCAGATTCGACATAGATTTCAATTCCTTCCATCAATCCGATCAAATCTTTATGGACATTCTGCAGTTATTTGAGGATCAACATCTGAAGACTTTCATGACCACCAGAATCAAGTTAGTAGCAACTGAAATAAGAGAATGGGTTTATACTTTAACTACTCCAAATGAAGATTCCATGATCGGGACCATCACAGGAAATCAGGTTTCTCTAACCTCTGATGTTTTAACAGAAATTTTTTGTTTGGTTAATGGCGATGAGGATATTGAGATAGATAGTTTTGATTATGATAATATGTTGATCAAAATGGGTCATTCTGATGAAAACCCTAACAAACTGTTGAAAAAGAATTTATCTGCTGAATACAAATTTCTTACTGATGTTATGGGTAAAGTATTGTTGGGCAAACACACAACCCATGATTATATTACCAGGCACTAGTTCTTAGTGATGTGTGCTGTGGTGAACAAGAAAGCAGTAAACTGGGGAAAGTTATTGTTTGATTTAATCAAAAAGAAGAATACTAAGAAGGAAGTATGTTTTGAGAGGATTTTAGGTATTTTCCTCCAGGCCAATGCATCTGAATCATTGGTCTCTCAGACCATATTCATTAATGCATCCAAGAGGCTTACTTGTGCCTTATTTGGCAGATGGGAGAGGACCATCACTAAGACATCCATGGCTTCCTCCTCTTTTAGGACTTCTAAGGATACAAGGGTAGTAATAGCCACTCCTCCTCTAGAAGATGTTCTTACCTCCATCAGAATCCCTTTACCTCCTTCTCAACAACAACCATCTTCCTCTTCACTTGCTATTTTCACTTCTACCCCTCCAACTTCACCTCTTCCACCACCATCACCTCCTCAGTCAACTATCATCATTCATGAGGATGAAATTATGATTGATCTCATTCCTCCTCTATCTCCACCTCCAAATCATCGGGATGTCATTCCATCTACCTCCTCTCAGCCTACCTTCAACTTACTATCTCCTCTATCATCTCCTCCAAACTCTCCAATCCATTAATCCCTAATTCAATCACCCATCCAAGACATCCCCACTACATCTACTCCTACCACTCAAGTTCTTACTACCACAACTCCAACCACATCAATTCCATCCAATATTCCCTCTAACACTACCTCCATATTCCCTAAATTTCCCCCAGTTTTCTCTGTATGTTCAAATTATGGACATCAGACCCACTTCACTCCCACTGCTCCAGAACCTCTACATCAAAATTTCTCTGATATTGCAAAGGATCTTCTTAAATTCATCTCTCCTACTCTAGAGCAACTCATAGCAAATGCTATTGCTCCTCTATCTGCCTCAATCAATTCTCTCTCCACTAGAATTGCTGCTCTCCATTCTATCCCTTCTTCTGGGAGCCTGGCTTTAGGACCCTCTGAAACCAGGCAGGGGGAGATATCCTTTGAAGAAGCTCCAGTTCCTCCAATTTCTCCTCCAGTGACAACAGCAGCAGTTGTTCCAATTCCTCTTCTTCTAGCAGCAGCAGCAGCAGATTCTCTTGAAATAGACATCCCTGCAGATATTATTGATATTACATATATGGATTTAGATATTATTATGTCTTATGATATTGATGAAGAAATGAGTACTGTTGGTGATCCTATTAGCAGCAGATTCTCTTGAAATAGATATCCCTGCAGATATTGTTGATATTATATATATGGATTCAGATATTGTTATGGCTTATGATATTGATGAAGAAATGAGCACTGTTGGTGATCCTATTATAAATCCCTTAGTTTATTTAAAATCTTTACTTGATTCTTTCAATCCAGTCTATAGATATGCTTTACCAAGTTCAGTTGTTAATTTTTCCAAGGCTAATGTATATTATTCTGCCCCAATAAGTCATGTAGTTATGGACCAAATAAGGGAAAGCTTTGTTGCTCCAGTGGTTACTGAAATATTATCTGTTGAAGATATTTGTGAATCAGTCTCTGAGCCCAAGGCTTTCTCTCCTCCAACTTATAAGATGGATGAAAGTCCTATACCAAACTTGGATGATATCATGCTTGCATATATAGAAGAAGAAGAAAAAGAAAATCAAACTGTTACTGAAAGTTTTGCAGAACCAGAATCTTAAGTATATCCTCAGGCTGAGAAGCAGATCTCCAAAGAAACTCTAAAAGAGATTGATGATTTATATGCCCATCCTCCTGGATCATCTGATGATGATGATGATAATGATTCTGATGACTCTGGCCCTAAGAAGATGAAATCTAAGAAGAGAAAAGTTTCTGCCAAGGCTGTTCCTAAGCCTTACCCAACTGCTGACACACCCTACTACATCCTAAATAATATTACTCCTTATCCAGGTATGCCTAAGTGGACGTGGCTTTCTAAAAATGAGCAAAAGGCTAGGAAGAAGAGCAGGAGATACTCTCCTCCTCCTCAAAGAAATTGGAGAGGACCTCTTCCTCCTCCTCCTCATATTGCAGGTGTTACATGAAATATCTCTCAATCTTCAGGAAGTGTTGCAAAGACTCAGAAGCCTGCTTCAAGCACTTCTCAATCTCAAAGACCATCCTCCTACAAGTCCTCTAAACCATCTGGAAGATACAGTCATTACAGCCCTCCAAAGTCTTATTATCAAAGCAAATCTCAATTGTCTCTGCCTCCAACCAGCTTTCAACAGAAATCAATTATATTCAGAAATTCTCAAAAGTCTGCTCGGATGCTTCTAAATCTGATCTAGAGAGACCTCCCTCTCTAGTTTATGAACCTGAGTTAGATCCCAACTTCAGAATGGCCAGATTTTAAGAACTTATTGGTTTGTCTCAGATGAACAAGGCCAAAGTAGAAGGATCAGATGCATCAAAATTCACTACAATGTCAATATACAGATAGAAAGAATTTGAAAAATTTCAAGTAGACAAACATTTATTTGATCCAAATACATATATGCAGGTACATCCAGAAGCTGTGGTTCCCAGAGCATCAACTATTACAGTCCTTAGAGTGCAAGACATAAATATGTCTAAGAAGGAAGCAGGAGATCCTCACAGGAAAAATATATTTGCTAAATCATCTTTCGCTCCTCCCACTGACAATTCTTGGACTTTATTTCTCTGAGATATATATGTGTATTGCACTTAGCTATATCATATATGATGATTAGTTTAAAATTCTGTCAGATATTTATATTGCTTTGTGTTTTTTTTATGTTTTTCTATTTTGTTTAGTGGCCTCACCCAAATAGGGGGAGATTGTTGGATCCTTAGTTTGGATTTGGGCTAGGTTCACTATTAGGTTTTGACTCATCATGTATAGCCTAGGGTCAATTTGTTAGTTCTAAGGTTAGGACAGTCTACTAGGTTAGACATCTTATGATCCAGCCTTGAGAAGACTTCAGAGATCCAGACTTAGAAGAATTGTAGTTTTTAAGAGAGTTCAGATATCAGTTCGAAGTTCATCGAACTCAGCTCGACGATCATCGATCGCAGATCGACGAACTCAGAGTTCCTTCCCTAATTTGAGCTCAACGATATTCGAGCTCAGGTCGACAAACTCCCTTCTCTCTCAATTTCTCTGGTCGATGATATTCTACCTCAGTTCGACAAACTTGGAGCTCAGCTTTGGCAGTTTCTTTCTAGAATATTTTTCTCTAAGCTCAGGTCGATGAAGACGATTTCTCAACTCGATGAACTTGGAGTTCAGATCGACAAAATCTGTCTTGAGGTCGACGATTTCTGTCAGTGCATTATTTCCTTTTCTCTGCAGTTAATTTCTGGATTGACCAAGTCTTATATACTATATTATTACCTATATTGCTCTGAGTAATTAAATGTATATATTCTTATGAATAAAGCTGTTTATTGGCAGCATTAATTACTGGATTTCATAGATTCAATATTCTGCTTAATAAATGGGATAGTTAAGGAATCCATTTATTGCCCTTCTAGCCGTTTGTCCAAGTTCCAAGATTTCAGCAATCAATCAATGAGTAGAATTCAAATTCAGAGACAAAATTTCTGCAAGGAAATATAAAAGAGTTTTCAAGAAGATTGAAGACAAGAAGTTAGAGAATTGACAAAGGGCTACATGCAGACAGAGAGAAACATATTCAGTCTGCATACTCATTCAGTCTTCATCATCTTCAAATCTTCTCCAAGCTTTTAAGAGACATCAAAACACAATCAGTCTAAAAGCTTCTGGAGATCATCAAGAAGACCTACACCCTGCAAAGCTTCTAGCAATTCCTGAATAATAATCATCTCATGGGGAACTTTGTCAACATCAAGCAATCCACTAAAGTCTTCTCAGCTGTTTGAGAAAGAGAAGACAATATCACATCTTTCATTCCACTGTACACAGGATTTTAACTCCCTTCAAAAGTTAACCACCTGGTTCTTAAGTCTCCTTATCAAAAGACTTAACTTGGTTTTTGGGCACCTGATCAAAAGCCTAAAGGGTTGTGAGATCTCCCTTCAAATAGATCTTGTGGTGACAGGACACTTGTGCAAAAACCTATTGGTGACAGGGCACCTAATCAAAAACCTGTAGTGGATTCCTACCAGGGTGGTAGAAGAGTTAATGTACCCAAGTTTAGGGGAACCACTATAAATTTATTGTGTCGTTTGATTATTTGTTGTTTTCTTATTACTTTGTGTTGTGTGCTGTGTTAGCTAGCTTTTTATTCCTGTAATTTCTTAAGTTATATATATCACTATTTTTAATTCCGCTTTAAAAACAATTAAGTTTTTAAAATACTCTATTCACCCCCCTATAGAGTTAAATAGATCTATACCCCTTAGGTGGTAAAGCTTTTACAATCCTTCAGATACTCATCCACGCTACTTTCTCCCTACATTAGTCTCTAGAACTGATTCTCCATGTTGATCCTCTGTGATGGCAACAATGCTGATGCAGCTATGGATCACTTTTATAGAGAGTTCGTGGATTGGGACGATGGATACCGCAAGCTCGAAGATGAAATTCTACCACGATGTTTCTTCGCCAATGCCACCGCCGCTATATATTTTGCTCGACATCTGCTACCGCCGTTAAATAAAATATATAAATATAAATTAAGTAATTATAATTATATATTTTATCAAATTTTATTTTTAGCAATTTCTATTTAATGCAATTTTAATTTAAGCATTTTTATTTCCAAGCATTTCATTTTGTATTTTTTTTCATGTCATGTAATGATGGGTTCATATAACCATCATAGGTTTATTTTATTTTTAATGGTGGAGATGAAGTGGTGTAGGTTATATAAAGCCATGTTATGAAGGATTTTAGTAATGTTGATGAAAAATTTAAACTTCATTTAAAAAATTGAATTTCCCCCTTACCTCTCTCTTCCCCCTCAGGCAAAATTTGGCCCCCCTCTTTCTCTTGCCCTCTCTTGGCTGTCGGCCTCCTCCTCTCCCCCCTCTTGGTGGTTCGGCCACCTTCTCCTTCCCCTCCTCCTCCTCCACTTTGTGAGAGTCCCCACCTCTACCTCTCCTTCCTTCTACTCCAAGAATTACGGCCATCCTCCTAACCACCACCCTCTCTTTCCCCTTCCAAAATTTCGGCCACCAAGTTTCCCTCTCTCCAAGGGTTTTGCAAAAAGGAAGAAGAACATCTCGCATCTTCATTGTCCGGTGTGGATCTGTGGACCCGCATGGAGATAGACTCAACCACCGTTGTGAGTGCTTCCTGCACTCATCTTTGTGGACGGATCTTTCTTGGGATTTGGGTAACGAGTTCTCTAACCATCTCTTGTGTGCTCTTCTTATTATTTTGAGATTTTGGTGAAATAGAAGGCTAGTTAATTGTCCTGATTTATATTGAAATTTGTGCTTAATTAAATCTGAATTTTAAGCTTGTTTTCTTCCGAATATTCTCGTATAATTTGGAGTGGGTAGATCTCGTGAACACTTGAAGAAATCGGGTTCATCACCCTTGATTTCCCCTTGAGTAAAGGTGATTTGGTATACCCTCATATTCATATTTTTTTGGGATTGATTGGGACTTAATTTTAAATCGCTATTCTAGTCCGGATCTTCTCTTATTAGAATTGTGAATGTTTGCGTATAATTTTATTTTGAATTGCTAATTGTCCGGATCGGGTAGATCTTATTCGCTTAAGCGAACATTGGTCGTTAGCCCTTGTTCAATCTATAAAAGGGGTAGCGTCCCTTTGTGTTGTTTAATGTTGAAAATTGTGTCATTAATTGTTTGAGTAATCGATAGGGTTAATTAGACAAACCGTTTGCTACGTATTTATTTTAATTACCGAACCTAAGAACGCGTAGTTTAATCCGTCGAAACCATAGGCCTGCATCAATTTTATATCAGAAGGAGGTTTAAGTCAATTCCTTAATTGGCACCCTCCCCTTTTTATTAGTACGCCGACACGCACTTATCTTCCATGTTTATTTGTCAAAATTACAAAAAAATTCCTGGTCTGCCAATAACGACCTAATTTTTTATTTTTCTGTAAAAAAATAAAAAAAAATATTTAATGATCTTCATATTATTTTCAGCAAGAAAATCCAAAAATATATAATTATCACCCTAGTTATTTAGCTGGAACAAATCCGTCTATCTTAGATTATATGTGTCAGAATCCTTAATTCATTACATGTGCACAAGATCTGGATCGAGTTTTCTCTTCAGTTCTCACTAATATGGCCTATGACGTTTACGCTTCTCGTTTAGACTATTAGTATGATGAAGCCATGGCTAAAAAAACCCCAGCCTTGCCTTCATACCATAGGAATATTAACCGTCCTCACGCTTATCTTGACACTAGAAGACAGGTACCCACTTATGACGGTTATGGGTGTTCCAAAACTTTTAGAGACTGGCTTAAGGGAATGGAAATTGAATTTGATTGTCACGACTGGGATGACCACCAAAAGGTTATCGTAGCCCGAGAATGATTAGTAGGTCAAACCCAGGTATTCTGGCTAAACAAACAGCGTCGTGTTGGTAGTTATAAACAAGTTTGGCCGACAATACGTAGCCTACTCTCGGATCAATTTGATCCCGCCTATCTCCGCACTACTAACACCAAGACTATGAGTTAGTATCATTATGGTGCTAGTCCCATACCTTCCTATAGGAATGATTATATACCTAACTCTAGATCATTTTCCACCAAAGGTTGGCCTGCCCATAGTGTACCTACTACCACCTTTAGGGAAACCATTCTTAATAGATCATATGTCTTGGACTCTAAAGATGTTACTACTAGAGCTTTGTCTCCTTTAGCCTCGACGTCTAAGCCCCTTGATATAGTGACTGATGCCTCTGAGGATTCTGATGTGGATATAGTATCTCTGGATTCGAAAGTTTACCAGCTAGGTGAGAGTATTCCTTCATGTACGATAGTGCCCGATGAGTCTGATGATTCTGATAGTGAGGGAATTCCTAGTGATTTAGAAGATGATGTATGGGATGATTACAATCTGATCTGTGAGAGTATTCCATTACCTATTACTTGCACTGCTATTATTGTGTCTGACCACCCTAGTATTGAGTGCCCTCTCTAAGATACAATCCCCATCGTGTTAGAGCCTACGATTACACCCAATGAGATTGTATCTGAGTCATCTGAGGAGCCTGAGAGTGAGGATGTCCCTATTATTGTTATGGATGAGTTACCATCTGAGGGAAGGGTATTTTTGGATGATTCTTTGGTTGTATACCCGGATGAGAGTTCTTTGATGATATCACCGTTGGGTGAAATTTATACTGATTTGGATGTTAATCCGGGTTTGATTTTGCCGACCCTTCCTCCTGTTTATTTGCCTATCTTAGATGACTTTTTAGGATGTGGAATTGGTAGTCCTAGTCTGAGTTTTTGTGTGACGTCCACTTTATTAGTTCTTACATTGACGTTGTCTCAGTGTATAAATATTACTAGGTTGAGCGCATTAGTATTTTGTATGTTCACCACACCCCGTAGATCTGACTATGTGTCACATTTGACTGTTCATTTTTCTACGTGCCCGTCTACGTTTCTGTCCTCGACTGTGACCGATTCTGAGTCCTTGGCCATTGTGCCTCTTGATGTGGTGTCATTTAAACATATATATATACAACAACCGGTTGCACACATTTACCCACCGCCTTTTTATGACCAACCTTTCCACATGTTAGTGACTATAGAAAGGCCCCTTGAGTTGTATCGCTCGCACATCCTTTCACATCCGGGAGCGTCCAACTCTATTGTTCATGATGAGCGGATCTCCTTGTCATATCTTCATGCCAAGCGTGAGTATAATAAAGTCAAAATTAAAAATGTAGATTTGGAGCCCACTGAAATCATTTTTGATTATAAGGCTCCCGTACCTCCTGACATAACCCCCTTATCCCCCGCATTTGGGTCTAGTCATGTTGCACATGGTTTCCCTCCTCACGTTCGTAAGTTACATAGGCGAACTTTTACAAAGTTAATCAATAAAATTGTGCCTTATTACTTATATGCCGCTACATGTTTTGCTCCACGTCTGCCGCCGCCATTAAATAAAATATCTAATTATATATTAAATAATTATAATTATATATTTTATCAAATTTTTTTTAGCAATTTCTATTTAATGCAATTTTAATTTAAGCATTTTATTTCCAAGCATTTCATTATTGTATTTTTTTTCATGTCATGTAATGATGGATGCATATAACCATCATAGGTTTATTTTATTTTCAATGGTGGAGATGAAGTGGTGTAGGCTATATAAAGCCACGTTATGATGGATTTTAGTAATGTTAATGAAAAATTGAAACTTGAATTCAAAATTTGAATTTCCCCCTTACCTCTCTCTTCCCCCTTAGGCAAAATTTGGCCCCCCTCTTTCTCTTGCGCTCTTTTGGCCGCCGGCCTCCTCCTCTCCAACCTCTTGGTGGTTCAGCCACCTTCTCCTTCCCCTCCCCCTCCTCCTCTTTATGAGAGTCCCCACCTCTACCTCTCCTTCCTTCTACTCAAAGAATTTCAGCCATCCTACTAGCCACCACCCTCTCTTTCCCCTTCCAAAATTTCGGCCACCAAGTTTCCCTCTCTCCAAGGGTTTTGCAAAAATGAAGAAGAATGGCTCGCTTCTTCATTGTCCGGTGCGGATCCGTGGACTCGCATGGATATTGACTCAACCACTATCGTGAGTGCTTCCTCCGCTCATCTTTTGGACGGATCTTTCTTGGGATTTGGGTAACGAGTTCTCTAACCATCTTTTGTGTGTTCTTCTTATTATTGTGAGATTTTGGTGGAATAGAAGGCTAGTTAATTGTCATGTTTATATTGAAATTTGTGCTTAATTAAATCTGAATTTTAATCGTGTTATCTTACGAAAATTCTCGTATAATTTGGAGTGGGTAGATCTCATGAACACTTGAAGAAATCGGGTTCATCACCCTTGATTTTCCCTTGAGTTCAAGTGATTTGGTATACCCTTATATTAATTTATTTTTTGGGATTGATAGGGACTTTATTTTAAATTGCTATTCTAGTTCGGATCTTATCTTATTGGAATTGTGAATGTTTGCGTATAATTTTATTTTGAATTGTTAATTGTCCGGATCGGGTAGATCCTATTCGCTTAAGCAAACATTGGCCTTTAGCCCTTGTTCAATCTACAAAAGGGGTAGCATCCCTTTGCGTTGTTTAATGTTGAAAATTGTGTCATTAATTGCTTGAGTAATCGATAGGGTAAATTAGAGAAACTGTTCGCTACGTATTTATTTTAATTACCGAACCTAAGAATGCATAGTTTAATCCGTCGAAACCATGGTCCTGCATCACTCTATGCCAAGTGGAGGTATCTATCCAGGAATAACCTCGAGAACTCCTCCATCGAGACATCGGTGAGTTGTCTTCCAACAACGTGATGCAGCTCCAACTCTTCCCACCATAGCCTCGCCTCTCCATCCAATAGGAAAGTAACTATGGTGGTCTTCTGCCATTCCTCCATTTCAGTTGCCGTCAAGACTCTCTTAACCCGAGAGAGCCAATATTCGGCCTGGGTTGGGGTTCTTGTCCCCATAAACACTAGAGGATTAAAGATCATCACATGTTTGAGCTGCTTCTTGTCGCTCTTCTTAGCACCAAAGGCTCTACAGCCACTCGTTCCACCACTCTAGGCTCTGCCACACGAAGCAGGACCTTCTCCACGATAGGGGTAGGAGGTTGTGCTTGCCTCCCTGGCTGAGCATTTATCATCACAAACACTGCCTTAGCCACAAGTCATATCGTCTCTGCCGAAGGAGGGGTTGCAGGCACATCATTAGGTGCATTGTTTTCCGCATAGTGCGGACATTTCGACTGTCCTGCACCACTCCTGGTCACATATATTTTTAGAACATACCATTAAGTGACCAAACAAAATTGCAAAAAGCAATCATAAGAACACGCAGGTTCCTCAAATATGTGTATTTTCATTCCTAAGTTGACATTCATGGGTTCTTTTCATGTTATAACAATGACGCCCATACATGTGTTCACCACCCCTTAAAAGAATTCGTCCATGAATTCATATCAGAAAGACCAATACCGTAGTCTGATACCAAATTGTAACACCCCCATCCGTCACATGGGATATAACAGAAGGTCCGGTCGGGGCCCCATGCCATATTCCACGGACAGTTAGTGGAGTTACATATTAATACCAACATACTATATAAAATCTTGAATCCTAACACAGAGCATTCTAGCGAAAGGTTTTAAAAAAAGTTGAATTAACCCATCAATAAACATGAATGTCCACTATAGTCCACAACAGGAATGAAAGTGAAAATACACAAAGAGACTTGGCCTTAAGGCCTTACAACAGTTTTCTTTAAATGATAAGTGTTTTACACACTTCGGCACGCAGGCCGGCCACACAGGAAAATAGTAAAAGAAAACACTTCGCTTTAGCATTCAAAGGGCTACCATAGCATCAAGGGCTTCAACTCGCTACTTGCCACTTGGCTCACCTATTCCTGCGTAAGAACAATCCACTGAACGGTGGAAAAAAAAAGGCAACGGTCAGCTAAAGTTTACCTAATTATAACGACCCCACCCCTTACTTAGGACGGCAGTGCTCCTTCCCTGCAATATATTAGTGAAACCAAACATGGCAATGAAAGTTCAATTTAAGCATACTTCAACACAGATGCTAGTGCTACAAACACATGCCTCGTACACTCAGGGCACATTCTCGGTGTACCGGACAAAAACTAGGGTCCCACCACCATACTTAGTGACGACCACATACTTGAGCATAAAATAGTCTTTCCGGCATAAGGCCTAAGACTCGTAACTATGGCTACGACAGGTAACACTACCCACAGGTCGATCGGCATAGCTACTGGGTACAATTCGGTCATATCTCGTTGCTCAAATAGTCGGGCGCAACAAGCCATAATGTGGGTCGACCTCCCCTTTCCCATTCCAACACACATAATCGTGTTATGTTCACTGGCTGGCTCTCAGTCCACCAAGCTGGGCTCTCCAAAACTCAACTCCACAACACTGGCCCCCAAGTCTCGATGAGACGAGCCTCACAATAGCTCTCTCACGTAGCTACTACCGGCGGTAATACTACCGCCATGGGGTACCTGGAAGAAATATGATTCTGCCCAGATTTCTGGGTGCTCCTTGGAGTTAGTCCCCAAAGTTCCCTACTGCAATCTACTGTGTAGACACCCAAAAAACATACAACACAGAGTCTTCTCCGGCAATACAAGCATAATGAAAACATCACCAATCCAGACTAACCTGTCCGGATGGGCTTCACACACAATGACTATGTTCGTACTTCGATTCGGAACTCTACATACAAAACTACGGGGATACACAATATCTACCTGAAGGAAGACCTCACACTCACCGCACACTTGCGGGAGAGGGTTTCCTATGTAAAAGGAAGAGGACTTCACATGTCGAATAAGAGAATCATTACCCTTTGTGCTCTCTTTGGTGCCATGACGAAGATTTAGACAGATGAACACGACCGCAACGATCTTTCCTCCACAGATCCGGACTTGTCCTACAAATCAGAGCTTCAGAACTCCAATGGTGGCGAGATCTCCTTCCTCTTCTTCCTTCTTCACTCTCTCTTCTCTCTAACACTTAGAAAGAGAAGATCCAAAGGAAAAGTGAGATGGAAACCTACACTCTCAGCCATATACCTGCAGGGGTAACCTCTAGCCATCAGTTCCCTTAATAAAATAAGCGGATGACCACGATTCACTCAAGAATTCAGTTTACGAGCGCTACCGCCGAGCGATAAGAAGTTACCGCCGTGCGGTACCTCAATCGTCTAGCTTCTTAAGGACGCCACCGCTCAAAACTCGAATCCGGCGTTGACACGTGGACACATCATAATTGCTCTGCTACCGCTCAGCGGTAAGGCTAATGCTGCGCGGTAGCCAACCTGAGAACTTGGCCAAATAAATTGTCAAAGCTACCGCCAGAGCTAATAATACTGCCACACACTAACAAGAGCATAGGTGTTGAGAGCGTTGTGAGCGTTGAGTGATCCGAGCTACCGCCGCGCGATAGTCACTACCATCGGGCGGTACCTTCCAGAAAAAGGATCCTGAACCTTGGGGCGTTATAAGGGCTGTGAAGTAACTGTAGTTAGGATTAGCCCTTGCTGCTCCTTCTTTCTCAGAGTGTTTCTCTAAGCTTGCTATTCAAGGTGAGAATGGAAACAGCTATCTTCTATCAACTGATCTGCTGCAGATAGGGTTTGCCTTTGCTGCTTCTTCTTCTATCTAAGAGAAGATTCTCTAAACTTGATGTTGCAGGTGAAAATTGCAACAACTATCTTCTTGAACTCTTAGATAAGAAGTTTGAACTTCTTCTTCAAGCTCTGCAAAAGTGTCGGGAGAAAAAAGATGAAGTTCTGCCTCTTTTCGAAAATTTATCCCCAATAGTTGTCTTCTTCTCACTGATCAGGTTGTTTTTATTATCTTCCGCCGTCCAACAGCTCTTTGAGCATCGGGACCAGCAGTACTTGTTGGTTACAACTTTGCTTTTGTATTAAATGTAGTACAGAAGGCGTGTGGCGTTATTTATTGCGTACTGTTGACTTCCCGCAATGATTTTGAATTTTGCTGATGTCAGAATCTGTAGACTTAGCCAAATTCAAGCAATTTAGTATAGGCGTTGAGTGAACATCCTTCACTCAACGCAAAAACACTTACACAGTTTTCTGTCTCACTAGGCCTCGAGTGATTAGTCATCACTCGATGAATTTGGACTTAGCCAATATTTCTGTTGAGGAAGCGTTGAGTGAACAGCATTCACTCAATGCTTTTGTCCTTATACAAACTTTCTGTTGATGGGCATTGAGTGTGTTGGCTTCACTCAATGCTTTTGTCCTTATAAAAACTTTTTATCTTCCCAGCATTCTTCCTTGTGTCCACCTGCCACTATCACTGTCACTTAGACAACCTGTCTAATTATTGTGACAAAGAACATCCTGCACACATTGAACTTAGAGCATGCATCAAATACATCTATGATCTTAGTATTGATTGTGATGCCTCTTCAAATCCAGGGAATATTGAAGGGCAATATTTCTAACAATCTCCCCATATTTAAAGAAGGCAGAAAACACAGCAATACTAAGATGCATTAATACATAAAACATATCAATTAAGCAAATGTAAGCTAGCAACTGTAACTTGTCTAAAGTTCCCCAATTTAATGTAGTGACTTAACAAGTCAAGTCAATGCTCTCCTCATACCACTTGAATCATTCCAAGTATTATGCATTGACTCAACATGTCAAGTCATTGCTCTCCCACTCCTCCCCCTTTCTGACTTCTTCAATAAACATTCATCTATTGAGGGTGGAGAAAGGATCATGGGTGAATTATACTCTTGGTCCTTTTGACCATCATTCTCAGGAATAATTAATTCCTCATCCAACTGGGTGGATGAAATGACCTCATCCTGAGTAGGAACATGTGAATGCTCCCCCTCAACTACATCATTATTTTTGGAGAAACATCATTCTTATCCTACACTGTATC
This sequence comes from Platanthera zijinensis, assembly GCA_039513925.1. NCBI lineage: Eukaryota > Viridiplantae > Streptophyta > Magnoliopsida > Asparagales > Orchidaceae > Platanthera > Platanthera zijinensis. The sequence continues at coordinate 141,988,482 of CM077090.1, forward strand.
TTTCTTAGCTAATTCAGCTGATCTTACTGAAATTTAACCTAGCTAGTTAAAGTGATTAACTTCTAACTATCTATCTAGCCTTGTTAAAGTTATACTTTAATAATAAGGCAGATATACATCATTATGACTTGAAAACAAAAATATAGACATGTAGATCTATAATTGAAACATTTAATGTACATGAGTCATTCGACATTAAACATTCCTAACTCAATTTTGTAAGAATTGAACTTAGCCTCATCCAATGACTTAGTGGAGATATCAGCAACTTGATTGTCAGTGGGGACAAATTCAAGGCAAATGTCTTCACTTTCTACATGTTATCTAAATGAATGATATCTAATTTATACAAGCTTAGTCCTGCTATGTGAGACAAGAATCTAAGCAATATAAATCGCACTAGATGAGTTACACTATAAGGGTGAATGACTTACCTTGATATTGTAGTCCTTTAGCTTATGTTGTATCCACAGAAGTTGTGCACAACAGCTCCCCGCAGAAATGTTTTTTGATTCAGCAGTGAATATAGTCATACAGGTCTGCTTTTTGCTAATCCATGAAATTAGCCTTCTCCCTTGGAATTGACAAGTTCTATCCTTGCTTTTCCTATCTTCCTTGCACCCTACAAAGTCACTTCTTGATGAGTCAGATCTCTTCCTCTTTTTCAGCAATAGATTTACCTCTGGCTCTAGCTATTTGATCAGCATTAGTATAAGAGGGTTCAACCCACTGAACACAATCTTGATCATCACATTGATCTGCCCTCTGATCACCATGCTGTTCATCATACAATCCATCTTGAATAGGGTCAGTCATGTTTTCATCTGTATACTGTTCAAGGCACAATGAACCTCTGATTACATTAGTAACCCAAACAGTATTCTCCCCATTGATCTTTGCCTCCCCCCCTTTATGACTTCTTCAGATACAGCTGCACTTAGGGAGGTTTTGGCCTAATCTATCTTTTCATCCAGATAGATCACTATCCTATGAAATTTAAAGGACATTATCATCTTCTTGAGCAGTGAGTTCTGTTGGAATCTCCCCCTCAATCTCTGCATTTCCCATAGAAAGTTACTGACTTGTATTAACTATAGCTGGAGCAATCCAGCTGTTCTTAAACTGATTATACTTGCTCTCCCACAGCAGGTGTAACCATCTGGGTAGTCTCCCTCTCAACCCCAGCATTGTCCATAGGGACATTCTGATCTTCAGCAGTATTCTTCTGATCTATTCTGTGCTGGAGATACTCTAGGTAAGACTCAGGTTTGTCCAGCATACCAGACTATACTATCTCCCCCTCAATAGGAACATCTAGCTTGTCAGTCTCCTCCTCAATATTTGTACAGATCCTGTCCGTAATACTTTCAGTTATTATCTCAGCTACCTTTGTTGGAATGTTCTCTGATTGGTAGCCACTGACTTGGATATTCTTTGCTACAGGTTCAGAAGATATTGAAACTTGGGCATTCTTATCTCTTTTTGTTTCCTAAGAAGAATCTAACAGCTGAGGATCATATATCTCTTCCTTACTGCACTTAGAAGAGCTACTTCCTATGCTTTCCTCTATGATGAGTACAACCTTCTTTTTCTTTTTCTCTTGGGCAGTAGGAGGAGTATACTTGATGGTCAATTAATCCATCTCCAACTTCCCAACTGCAGATCTTAGTTCCTGTTAGAAATGAACTAAAACAAACCGGAAAGAGTATAACTGAAACTTTATTATCAGAAAAAGGTACCTATTACAAAGGTATGCCCTCCCTTATATAGAATAGAGGAGAGATGAGAGAATATAAATAAGAGATGTGGGACTAAAAATTTACAGGACTAAGCGGACTGTACAGAACAAACCGCACAAGCCGCGCGGTTAGACAGAAGGGATAACCGCACGGCTACCACCAGAGAGAGAGAGACCGCAAGGGGAGACCGCCTAAGAGCTCGGCAACCAGACAGCAACAGCACAGCAATCAAACCGCTGAAGGGAAACCGCCAGACCGCGCGGTCTCTAACCCGCCAAGACAGACCGCCAGACCGCCCGGTCTCTAACTTCAACACTCCCCCTCAAGCTGGAGCATATATATCGATCATGCCCAACTTGTCACAAATATGATGAAATGATGCGGAAACTGGCTTGGTGAAGATGTCAGCCAGCTCTTTATCAGAAGTGACAAAGGGAGTGCAAATTTGTTCCTTTAAGATCTCTTCACGAATGAAATGACAGTCGACTTCAATGTGCTTGGTTCTTTCATGGAAGACCGGATTTTTGGAGATGTATATGGCAGCCTTGTTATCACAGAACATAGGTAGCGGATGGTTGTAGACCTCTCCTAAATCCAGCATTAGAGCCCGTAGCCATTTTAGCTCACAAGTGGTTGACGCCATACTCCGATACTCTGCTTCAGCACTGGACGTGGAAACAACAGACTGCTTCTTGCTCTTCCAGCTTACCAGATTACCCCCAACAAAGGTGCAGAAACCGGAGGTAGACTTGCGATCCCCTTTGTCATCAGCGTAACTCGCATCTGAGTAAGCTTCAACCCTCAGATGACCATTCTTCTGGAAAAGCAATCCTTTCCCAGGTGCGGCTTTGACATACTCCAAGATCCGTAAGGCGGACTTGTCACAACCCGCATTTTCTCCGAATTAAGAATTATCAGAGTAAGAGAAAACACGCGTCATGATGCCACGTCAAGCAGGGGATAACTGCTGACGCTCAGGCAAATCCAACTACAATCTTTATGCAAGAAAATCATGTGCTTAATGAATAGAAAATCAGTTATGTTTAGAGTCTGTATCCCTCGGCTCAGTGGATCATCTAGTCCACAAAAGAAAACTATATTTAAACGCTGCGGAAAAATACTTTAATTAGGTTTTACACCCTAAAGAGCGCATAAGGGTCCCAAGAGAACCACTCATGCTATGCAAGACACTACACTTAGTTTATATAATATATATAAGAAAACGGTTTTCGTACGTGGTTTGGAAAATAGTGATTAAGTTTACAAAACATGCTGATCATGAGCTTCATTTATAATCAAAATTATAGTTTAAAAATAACTAGCAACCTAGCATAAAACCTTCTCAAAGCAAGTAGACTATCTCCAGAAAAATAAATGGTAGCAGCAATAGTATATATCTAGTACAAGGTAAAAACTACTGGTTGGCGCCAACAACCTGACACGAACCCACCAGCACACATATATGTCTGTAAGAAAGTACTGAAAACAACCTCACAAACAAGGTAAACAAAACTCCAAAGTCCGGGAGTCCACCAACAACAACACCTCCAACTAGCCACCAGACTGGCTACAGCTCAGAACCTGGGGTATTCCAAAAGAAAACAGAATACCTCAGCAAGCAAAAATCAAGGTAAAACTGCATGAAAGAGTCAACCAAAAGGACAAAATAACAGAAAACATGCAGTAGAAAGAGTCACAACTGTCCAAAACAGGACAACAAGAAATGCACAACGTGCAAAGAAACAGCAACGACCCAGCCCAGGAACAACATCCTGCACGGCCTACTAGGCTACCAAGAGCCAGAACGCTGCAAACTACCAAAGAAGAAACTTCTAACACCCTAAACTGCTGGAAGTGATAGTAGCAAAAACAACAACGAGGAACCGGATCGAAGGCAAACGCAGTCCCCAATCCACCATGTCCAAGTCAAAAGCTCGAGGGTCAACACGTGAAAACACAAGGGACCTTCCACCCGACATGCCCAGCCCGTACCTGGAGCAAGAAATCCATGGGTGGCCTTGGCTATATCACACAACTCCACCCCCATAAAGAGCTACAACCACCACTACTATCCACGACCCACGATTCGGCCTTTAGGAAAGTAAAGAAAACGGCCGACAAGGAAAACCCAGAAATACAACTGGAAAATCCACTCGGAAACGAAATACAAGGTAAAGGAAGAGTGTTGAAATAAACCAACACGACTAGGCGTTGAGTGAAACGCACTCAGTGCCTACCTAAACTTTGGCGTTGAGTGAGCTAGCCTCACTTGCCGCCAAAGTAATACCACTACCCACAAGCCCACTAAAGAAAACGGAGCTCGACGACAATCGAACGACCAAGGCAGAAGATTCAGAACTCGAGTAGTTGCCTGCCACTTGAGTATCTAAACTCCCGCACTCGAAACCAGCCAAATTCGCCTAGCAACATAAAATATACAAAGCGCATGATCAGTGACGCACGATCAGTGGTCGTGCGCACTCATCGGCTGATGATCGTGCGAAACAAACCTGGAAACCTGACAGAAAACCTAGCAACTGCGCACGGTCAGTGTCGCACGATCAGTGGTCGTGCGCACTGTTGCCAGCGCTCGTGCGATTGCCCGAGACAGAACTTTGGAAACTGAAATATATACGTGCACGAATAGAGGCACACGACCAGTGGTCGTGCGCCCTAAAGGTTGATGACCGTGCGCGGTCAACCTGCACCGTTTGGAATTTCCCGAACGACACCGGAACGTGCACACGACCCACGCCACTGCAGTAGCAGTAGACAACTATCACGTCGCACGCTACTACCATTCAAACTATGCCTAACCATTCGAATAATACCTTAACGAAGGAAATTGGCAACCACACCCCCCCCCTCCTAACTCTCCCTCTCGGCTACGCCCGAACCAGAGCAATAATCAGAGCAAGGGAAACAACGGCTTCACGCCGACAATTTGGATTCCAAACACCACAACATAGGGGGGGTTTCAGTAGGAAGAACTAAGCCCTATAGTTAGCAAGAAAATGAGAACAACAAGGCCTCTAACCTGGGCTAACCGGGATTTCAATTTCAGCAAATAAAATCAAAGAAAACACTTGGCAAGGGCAAGAATACCACTTGCCTCAAATCTCAGCGAAGCTTTGGACTGCTTTCCTCCTCTTCGCACGGATCAAGACGGCCGCAACACCTAGAACAACGATTCGGCCATTAATGGCGAAAAACTTCCAAAACTGAAAATTCCAATCCTTCCAAAACTCCACGAAAATCGAATTTCTTACCGCAGGAATGAAGGTCTCGACGAGAGCAATCCGAATCCACTCTCGGAATCGAATTCCGTCCACAAACGCTCCGGGAATCGGCGTCCGAAGGCAAGGTAGGCGGTTACTCCGTTTCTCTCGTACAAGGGGCCGGCGGTTTTCTATCGTGAGGAAGATGATGGCTTTTCTAATACTATATATATATATATAATTATATAATTATATAATTAATTACAAAATTACATAAAGCACCAAATCGACGCGAAAACCGATTCACCTCGGAATTCGACGAAATTCGCACCGTAGCTAAATACCCATGCTACGAACACAACGGTGAAGTCGAAATTAACTTTCGACGAACAGAACTCGAGTTATACCCAAACAAAGCCAAACACAAACATCCCCCCGAGAGGCCACACCGGGTCACCAAAATGACTCGGTTTGCTAGGGAGATCTTGCCAACAGGCTACCAAACAAGGCACTCAGTTCTAAGGAGCTAAACCACACTCCACACATGGCACAAGCCACGGAAACGCGTCATCGTAACGCCAAACGAGAATAAAATAATCGCTGAAAAGACGGGGCGTTACAGTCACTCCCCCTAAAAGAAAGTTTCGTCCCGAAACTTTACGCACAACCCTCCTACAAAAGAAGGAAGAAGTAACAAACAGAAGTTACAAAGGGAAACATACCGATCAAATCAGCGAAACAGGTGAGGGTACGCCCTCCTCATGGCCGACTCTAGCTCCCAAGTCGCGCTCTCCAAATCCTGATTTTTCCATAGAATTTTCACCATCGGTATGGACTTCTTTCGCAGCACACGCTCCTGAGTATCCAAAATACGAACTGGCACCTCAACGAAAGAGAGGTTGGGCTCTAACTGGGGCACAACATCCAAGAGTTGCCCACTGCTGTGCACACACTTCCGCAATTGGCTAACATGAAAAACATTATGAACACCAGGGAAGTTCGCTGGCAAATCCAATCTATATACAGACACACCAATCCGCTCCAAGACCTCAAACAGGCCCACATACCTTGGGTCCAATTTCCGATTTTTACCAAATCTCTTCACACCAACCATTGGAGAAACCTTGAGGTATACATGATCCCCTACTAAAAACTCCAAAGCAGACCTACGCCGATTAGCGTTCTTTTCATACCTCTCCTGGGCTAAACGAAGCTTCTCCCGAATAAGCTTCACGGCGACTTCCATCTCTTCTAGAGCATCAGGACCCAACAAAGGCTTCTCGCCAGCCTCAGCCCAAAACAACGGAGTCCTACAGCGCCTCCCATACAAAGCTTCGAACGGAGCCATCTGCAAGCTTTCCTGATAACTGTTATTGTAAGCAAATTCCATGAGTCGCAGACGCTCATCCCACGCTCCACCGTGGTCTAAAATATAGCACCGGATCATATCCTCAACAATCTGATTGACCCGCTCCGTCTGCCCATTGGTCTGAGGGTGGTACGCAGTAGAATACCTCAGATCCGTACCCAAACCCTCCTGCAGACTCTGCCAAAAACGAGAAGTAAACCGGGAGTCTCGATCAGAAATGATGCTAACCGGCACACCGTGGAGTCGGATGACTTCATTCAAGTACAATTCCGCTATCTTCTTCATCGGGTAATCAATCTTATAAGGCACGAAGTGAGCACACTTCGTCAATCTATCCACTATAACCCAAACAGAATCAAATCCTCTCGGGGATTTTGGCAAACCCGTAATGAAGTCCATAGATATGCTCTCCCACTTCCAAGTCGGGATCTCTAGCGGAGTCAACTTACCACCAGGCCTTCCATGATCGGCCTTCACACGCTTGCAAGTGTGACACTCAGCAACATATCGGGCTATATCTCCTTTCATATCATACCACCAAGCAATTTGCTTTAAGTCACGGTACATCTTCGTAGATCCTGGATGGTAGGCAACGCTAGAACCATGAGCCTCACTGCAAATCATACTCCTAATGTCCCCAACAGCGGGAACGCAAAACCTGCCGCGGTACTTCAGAGTACCCGCATCATCAATAGAAAAATCTGGCAACTCTCCCTTCTCTGTCCTGGTAAAAAGGTGCAACAGATCCGGATCGTTCTTCTGATGCAGCCTAGTCAAAGAAATCCAGGACGGCTCTTCCACTGATAAGCTACTCTGCAAACTACAACATCCCACTGAAATATCCATAAGGAGGAACTCCTCAACTAATCGATCGGCGGAGAGGTTAAAGATCTTTCCCGTCTTTCGGCTCAGGGCGTCGGCCACCACATTGGCCTTGCCCGGATGATACTGGATTTCCACATCATAATCCGCCACATACTCAAGCCATCGCCGCTGACGCAGATTCAACTCCTTCTGCGTGAACACGTACTTCAGGCTCTTATGGTCCGTAAAAATCTTGCACTGAGCCCCATAAAGTAAGTGCCTCCACAACTTCAACGCATAGATAACCGCTGCAAACTCAAGGTCATGCGTAGGATAATTCCGCTCATGAGTTTTCAACTGCCTTGACCCATAAGCAATTACTTTTCCATCCTGCATTAATACGCATCCCAGACCTATATGCGAAGCATCTACATACACATCATAATCCATGCCCTCAGTAGGAAGGGTCAGAACGGGAGTAGTACACAATCTCCTCTTTAACTCCTGAAAAGCTTCTTCGCACTTCTCGCTCCAAACAAAAGCCACATTCTTCTGAGTCAGCTTGGTGAACGGTGCGGCTAGAGAAGAGAAACCCTCCACGAATCTCCTGTAATAGCCAGCCAACCCTAAGAAACTTCTGATCTCCTTAGGAGTATTCGGCCTACTCCAATCCGTCACTGCTGCAATCTTTTCTGGGTCAACCGAGATCCCATCCTTGTTCACCACGTGACCTAGAAAAGAAACCTGAGGCAACCAAAATTCGCACTTGCTCAACTTGGCGAATAACTTGTGGTTCCTCAACTCAGATTGGACCAAACGCAAATGCTGCTCGTGCTCCTCAGCACTGCGAGAATAAACCAACACGTCATCAATGAAGACCACAATGAACTTGTCTAGGAAATCCTTGAACACCCTGTTCATCATATCCATGAAGGCTGATGGTGCGTTGGTCAGACCAAACGACATCACCAAAAACTCAAAGTGCCCATGCCTCGACCTAAACGCAGTCCGTGGAATATCTTCCTCAAGGATCCTGAGCTGATGATAGCCCGAACGGAGATCGATCTTGGAGAACACCGTGCTACCACGCAACTGGTCAAATAAATCATCGATCCTCGGCAGAGGGTACCTGTTCTTGATAGTGACCTTGTTCAACTCTCTATAGTCAATGCAAAGCCGCATCGACCCATCTTTCTTCTTTACGAACAAAACAGGAGCACCCCAAGGCGACGAACTCTGCCTGATAAAACCTTTAGCCAACAACTCATCTAACTGAATTCGCAACTCCTCTAACTCACGAGGGGCCATCCGGTACGGCGCCTTAGCAATAGGACGCGTACCCGGCTCCAAATCAATAACAAACTCCACATCCCGCTCAGGAGGGATACCAGGAAGATCATCAGGAAAAACATCGGCGAAACCACGAACAATAGGAATCTCCTCCAAGCGTGGCACGCTAACAATGGTTCCAACCGCCGAGACTAAACAAACACAACAATCAGAAAGAAACAATCTCTGAACACATACCGCAGAGAGAACAGGAGAATCCTGACACGGATCAGCATACACGCTGCCGGGCTGACCGTCGTCCCTGATGAAGTCCAAGCGCTTTCCCTTGCACTGAATGACCGCATCATACCGAGAGAGCCAGTCCATGCCCAAAATGACATTGAAGTCCTCTAGATCAATCATCTTCAGATCCGCCTTCGCAAGAAAATCCCCCAACAAAACCGGGCAATCCAAAATACCCAAATCTGACAACACAGATTCACCAGAGGGAAACTTGACATGGAAGGAATCCCGAACACGATCTAGAGACAACCGATGACGCTCCACAAAGGCTCTAGCCACGAACGAGTGGGTAGCACCGGAGTCAAACAGAACACGCGCCCAGCGGTTCTTCACCTTAAATTTCCCTATAGGAACGCACAAAACTAAGGAACTAGCACAACAGTACCGCAAATAATCTAGCAACTAAACTACCAGGCTAGAAAGAAAATAACAAACTACTAACCTGAGATCACCTGGGTCGAAGTCTGAGCCTCCTCGGAAGAAATCACGTTCAGCTTCCCTTTTCCCTTGTCCACACGCTGAGGTGGAGGTAATGCCTGCAATGGAACTGCAGGAAGAGCTGACTGGACCTGAGGGCACCTCGACTTAACGTGACCCTTCTGCCCACACTGATAGCAGACTCTATCCCTGGACCAACACTGGGCTGCATCATGCCCGGATCGCTTGCAAACTGAACAGGAGACATCTCTCCCAGGAGCACCCTGAATAGCATGAACCTGCTCCTTCTTCTGAGCTGCCGCCTTCTTGAAACACCTCTCAACAGGATGGCCTGATCGGCCACAAAAACTGCACACCACCCTGCTCCTCTTTCCCGGAACAGCATCGGGTACCAGGGGTTTCTTCTCCTCTACCAACTTCCTCTTATCCTTCCTCAACTGCTGGCCTCTGCTCTTCGCCGTCTCAATGGCCTCAACCTTAAGAGCAGCCTCTACAACTCCAGCATAAGTCACTGACCCATAAGCACTGGCCAACTGCTGCACCTCACTCCTCAAACCACCGAGGAATCGCTTAACTCGATCAGCCTCAACGCTGACCAATCCAGGAGCAAAATGGCTCAACTTACTAAACTCTATCTCATACTCACCCACCGTGAGCTGCCTTTGCTTCAGATAGAGGAAATCATTCATGAGGCGGTCACGCTCGACCGAGGGTAAGAACTTCCTCAATAGCATCTCCCTGAACACTTCCCAAGAGCATCCGGCTACCAGGCTCTCCTTCTCTCTCAGCCACCAACTCTTAGCCAAACCTTTAAGCTGATAGACGGCTATCATCACCCTCTGATCATCTAAAATCCCTGAGTATGAGAACATCTCCTCCATGGAGATCAGCCAGTCGTCTATCACCATGAAATCTGCCTTCCCATCATAAGTGGGAGGGCTCAGCCTCTGAAACTGCGAGATGAAGGCCATCTCTGCTGGCACCACCAATGGAGGCCTCAAGGGTGCAGGACGAGGAGGAACAGCTAACCCCCCTGCAGGAACTTGCGCACCCTGAGCCTGCCCTGCCACAACTGCCACCAAAGACTGAATCTGGGCTTGCACCTCCTCCAACTGCCTACCCATAGCTTCGCTACTCTGACGCAGACCCTCGATCACCGCATCGTTCTGAGCTCCAGAAGATTCACCCTCAGACAGGGGAGTCGATCGAGTCGCAGGACGCCTAGCCATCCTATAAATCAATACAACGCAAATCAGATCAAAATCCCACGACTAGAACCGACTACCAGTATAGACAATACATATGTAGATATAGACTTAAAGCTGCTAAACTTGCTCTGAGAGTTTATCTTCTTCACAATAATTAGATGATATGCCCTATCCTAGGATGGTTAACCACCACCTCACTAACTCTTGTGCCTAGATCGGATGCATGAACTTATGTTAATTTGAAAACTCATGTGTGTACATATGTCATCCTGCAAATCTTTAGCTTGGCGCGTTGTGCTTATGCAATGTTATGATATGCATGATTGTGCTATGCATTCTAAAAACAAAGGCCCTAATGCATGATATGAGCGGCGTACACATGAAAATGTTATGCATCCCATACTACATAACATTTCCATGCAACGAAAAAGAAACGTGCTAGTCGCAGTCATGTGGTGAGGTTATGCATCCCATACTACATAACCCTCACATGTAGCCCCTATGGTGGATCCATATACGAACACATATTATGCATCCCATACTACATAATATGCCCCGTATACTTCATGTTATGCTATGAGTGTAGTGTTCGTGCTTTTGCCAAGACGTGCTGATGACATATCGGTGTGTGAATGACATGATGCTGAACTACTAAAAGCATCCAAGGAAGGTTGCCCAACTAACTTGTCAAGCAACCTCCCTCTGATACCAACTGTCACAACCCGCATTTTCTCCGAATTAAGAATTATCAGAGTAAGAGAAAACACGCGTCATGATGCCACGTCAAGCAGGGGATAACTGCTGACGCTCAGGCAAATCCAACTACAATCTTTATGCAAGAAAATCATGTGCTTAATGAATAGAAAATCAGTTATGTTTAGAGTCCGTATCCCTCGGCTCAGTGGATCATCTAGTCCACAAAAGAAAACTATATTTAAACGCTGCGGAAAAATACTTTAATTAGGTTTTACACCCTAAAGAGCGCATAAGGGTCCCAAGAGAACCACTCATGCTATGCAAGACACTACACTTAGTTTATATAATATATATAAGAAAACGGTTTTCGTACGTGGTTTGGAAAATAGTGATTAAGTTTACAAAACATGCTGATCATGAGCTTCATTTATAATCAAAATTATAGTTTAAAAATAACTAGCAACCTAGCATAAAACCTTCTCAAAGCAAGTAGACTATCTCCAGAAAAATAAATGGTAGCAGCAATAGTATATATCTAGTACAAGGTAAAAACTACTGGTGGGCGCCAACAACCTGACACGAACCCACCAGCACACATATATGTCTGTAAGAAAGTACTGAAAACAACCTCACAAACAAGGTAAACAAAACTCCAAAGTCCGGGAGTCCACCAACAACAACACCTCCAACTAGCCACCAGACTGGCTACAGCTCAGAACCTGGGGTATTCCAAAAGAAAACAGAATACCTCAGCAAGCAAAAATCAAGGTAAAACTGCATGAAAGAGTCAACCAAAAGGACAAAATAACAGAAAACATGCAGTAGAAAGAGTCACAACTGTCCAAAACAGGACAACAAGAAATGCACAACGTGCAAAGAAACAGCAACGACCCAGCCCAGGAACAACATCCTGCAGGGCCTACTAGGCTACCAAGAGCCAGAACGCTGCAAACTACCAAAGAAGAAACTTCTAACACCCTAAACTGCGGGAAGTGATAGTAGCAAAAACAACAACGAGGAACCGGATCGAAGGCAAACACAGTCCCCCAATCCACCATGTCCAAGTCAAAAGCTCGAGGGTCAACACGTGAAAACACAAGGGACCTTCCACCCGACATGCCCAGCCCGTACCTGGAGCAAGAAATCCATGGGTGGCCTTGGCTATATCACACAACTCCACCCCCATAAAGAGCTACAACCACCACTACTATCCACGACCCACGATTCGGCCTTTAGGAAAGTAAAGAAAACGGCCGACAAGGAAAACCCAGAAATACAACTGGAAAATCCACTCGGAAACGAAATACAAGGTAAAGGAAGAGTGTTGAAATAAACCAACACGACTAGGCGTTGAGTGAAACGCACTCAGTGCCTACCTAAACTTTGGCGTTGAGTGAGCTAGCCTCACTTGCCGCCAAAGTAATACCACTACCCACAAGCCCACTAAAGAAAACGGAGCTCGACGACAATCGAACGACCAAGGCAGAAGATCCAGAACTCGAGTAGTTGCCTGCCACTTGAGTATCTAAACTCCCGCACTCGAAACCAGCCAAATTCGCCTAGCAACATAAAATATACAAAGCGCACGATCAGTGACGCACGATCAGTGGTCGTGCGCACTCATCGGCTGATGATCGTGCGAAACGAACCTGGAAACCTGACAGAAAACCTAGCAACTGCGCACGGTTAGTGTCGCACGATCAGTGGTCGTGCGCACTGTTGCCAGCGCTCGTGCGATTGCCCGAGACAGAACTTTGGAAACTGAAATATATACGCGCACGAACAGAGGCACACGACTAGTGGTCGTGCGCCCTAAAGGTTGATGACCGTGCGCGGTCAACCTGCACCGTTTGGAATTTCCCGAACGACACCGGAACGCGCACACGACCCACGCCACTGCAGTAGCAGTAGACAACTATCACGTCGCACGCTACTACCATTCAAACTATGCCTAACCATTCGAATAATACCTTAACGAAGGAAATTGGCAACCACACCCCCCCTCCTAACTCTCCCTCTCGGCTACGCCCGAACCAGAGCAATAATCAGAGCAAGGGAAACAACGGCTTCACGCCGACAATTTGGATTCCAAACACCACAACATAGGGGGGGTTTCAGTAGGAAGAACTAAGCCCTATAGTTAGCAAGAAAACGAGAACAACAAGGCCTCTAACCTGGGCTAACCGGGATTTCAATTTCAGCAAATAAAATCAAAGAAAACACTTGGCAAGGGCAAGAATACCACTTGCCTCAAATCTCAGCGAAGCTTTGGACTGCTTTCCTCCTCTTCGCACGGATCAAGACGGCCGCAACACCTAGAACAAAGATTCGGCCATTAATGGCAAAAAACTTCCAAAACTGAAAATTCCAATCCTTCCAAAACTCCACGAAAATCGAATTTCTTACCGCAGGAATGAAGGTCTCGACAAGAGCAATCCGAATCCACTCTCGGAATCGAATTCCGTCCACAAACGCTCCGGGAATCGGCGTCCGAAGGCAAGGTAGGCGGTTACTCCGTTTCTCTCGTACAAGGGGCCGGCGGTTTTCTATCGTGAGGAAGATGATGGCTTTTCTAATACTATATATATATATATATATAATTATATAATTATATAATTAATTACAAAATTACATAAAGCACCAAATTGACGCGAAAACCGATTCACCTCGGAATTCGACGAAATTCGCACCGTAGCTAAATACCCACGCTACGAACACAACGGCGAAGTCGAAATTAAATTTCGATGAACAGAACTCGAGTTATACCCAAACAAAGCCAAACACAAACATCCCCCCGAGAGGCCACACCGGGTCACCAAAACGACTCGGTTTACTAGGGAGATCTTGCCAACAGGCTACCAAACAGGGCACTCAGTTCTAAGGAGCTAAACCACACTCCACACATGGCACAAGCCACGGAAACGCGTCATCATAACGCCAAACGAGAATAAAATAATCGCTGAAAAGACGGGGCGTTACAGGACTATAGATGACACTCCCTGGGAGCATGCATGAATTGACTCACCTTGCCAACAGCATAGGAAATGTCGGGTCTGGTCACTGTGAGATATATGAGCTTACCAACAAGACGTCTGTACCTCGTAGTATCTGAAAGAAGAGGCGAATCATCTGTCCAGGTTTTGTCTTCTCCAACAGCCATGGGACATCGAGCAGGTTTGGCCCCAGTCAATCCTGCATCTTTTAAAAGATCAAGGGCATACTTACGCTGGGAGAGGACTAAGGAATTGGGCTTCCGAGAGATTTCGATCCCCAAAAAGTACTTTGGAGAGCCCATATCTTTCGTGACCAGATGTTGACGAAGATGCCGCTTTGTCAAGGCTACCCCTTCCTGGTCATCGCCAGTGAGAAGAATATCATCAACATACACTGCAAGAACCACCAGTCCCGAGGAGGTTTTGCGAGTAAATAGAGAGTGATCGGCAGAGCTGCGCACAAAACCAACGGCCGCCACGATGCCGCTGAACTTGTCAAACCAAGCTCGAGGGCTCTGCTTGAGGCCATAAATTGCCTTCTTCAGTCGGCATACTCGTGTCTCCCCCTGAGCAACATACCCAGGAGGTTGCTCCATGTAGACGGCCTCCTGAAGATCACCATAAAGGAAGGCATTCTTTACATCCAGCTGGGAAATCGACCAATCCTTATTGACCGCCACAGAGAGAAGAACCCGTATAGTGATGAGACGAGCCACGGGAGAGAAGGTGTCAAAGTAATCAACCCCATAGGTCTGAGTAAAGCCCTTAGCAACAAGGCGAGCTTTATAACAGTCCACAGTGCCATCCGGGGCAAATTTCACCACAAAGACCCAGCGACAGCCGACAACATCAGTACCGAAGGGAGGAGGAACAAGAGTCCAGGTACCCCGCTCCGTTAGGGTGGCCATTTCCTCATCCATGGCCATCTTCTAGTGAGGAATAGCAAGGGCCTCCTGGTAGGAGCGGGGCGTGGCAGTGGCGGAGATAGCTAGAGCAAAGGCCCTGCGAGAAGGGGTGAGACGATCATATGAAACAACAGTAGTAAGAGGGTGTAGGGTACACGTCCGCACCCCTTTGCGAAGAGCTATAGGAAGATCCAGGTCAGCAGGTTCCTCGGCATCCGGAGCATCCGTGGCAGAGAGAGCTGGCCCGGGAGTAGAGAACGACGGCGGCGGAGATGCGGGAGACGGGAGTGGAGAAGAGGGAGAGAGAGGTGGAAGAAGAGGAGTGGACGGGGGCGGAGTAGGGGTGAATATCGTAGTGGGAGACGAGAGAACAAAGGGAACAACAGGATAATCAGAGGCTGGGAGAAGAGGAGGGGAGTCATCCGAGAAGTAGGAGGTATTCTCGAAGAAGGTGACGTCAGCAGAAACGAACTGCTTACGAAGGATGGGATCAAAGCAACAATAACCTTTCTGAGTGGTGGAGTACCCTAGAAAGATACATTTGGTGGAGCGAGGAGATAGCTTATCACGGGTGGCAGAAGGGGCATGCACAAAGGCAGTGCATCCAAATATTTGGAGAGAGAGAGGAAACGGCTCCTTGCCCGGATACAAAATGGAGAAAGGGGTTTTTCCGTGGAGAACGGTGGAGGGAATGCGATTGATGAGGTAACAGGCAAGGAGAACAGCATAGCCCCAATAGGAGCGAGAAACATGCATCTGGGTCATCAAGGAGCGAGCGACATCCAGAAGGTGATGGTTTTTGCGTTCTGCCACGCCATTTTGTTGTGAGGTATAGACACAACTCGTTTGATGAATAATCCCATTTTGCATGCAGAAGGCAGAAAAGTCATGATTGATATATTCTTGGGCATTATCAGATCGAAGAACTTTAATAAAACATCAAACTGAGTTTTGATCATGAGATAGAATGACGTCCATACAGAGAATAATTCGGAGCGATCTTTTAACAGATACACCCACGTACAGCGAGAGAAATCATCAATGAATGTGACAAAATATGAACTACCCCGACCAACCGTAAGAGTAGGAGAAGGACCCCAAATATCGGAGTGGATGAGATCAAACAGACGGGTGGATCCACGAATGTGCTTTGGAGGGAAGGAGGAGCGGTGATGCTTGCCAAGCTGACAGGCTTCACAGTTGAGCAGAGGACTTTGGGGAGGAAGGTGGGGCAGAAGTTGACGAAGAAGATGAGTAGGAGCATGACCAAGGCGGAGATGCCATTGGAGAAGATCTGTGGAGATGGAGGAGAAGGTGGAGAAAGCGGAAATGTTGTCCAGGAAGTATAGGCCGCCACTCTCAGTCCCAGTAGCAATCGTCCGTTGGGAGTCCGGATCCTGAAAAGAGCAAGTAGTAGAAGTAAAAGTAACAGAATAGTGTAATTGCTTGCATAGAGAGGTAACAGATAATAAGTTGCACGGGAACTTGGGCACGTAGAGAGTATCCTCCAAGCGAAGAGACGGAGTGACATGAACTATCCCCGTCCTATGAACCGATGATGAAGAGCCGTCAGCGAGAGTAACCGGGGGCAACCGACCATGTGTTTCTAGGAGAGAAAAACACTGGAGATTGCCGGTCATATGATTAGTAGCACCGGTGTCGATCAACCATTTTCCTTGAGTAACAACGTGGGCACTACCAGAAGACGTGACCACCGAGGCGAACGACTTTGAGGAGTATATGGAAGCCATGAAGGGAGGAACAAAAGAACTGCAGCGGTCACGGTGATAGCACACCAGCGGCAAGAAGGGCCACGACCAAGATGCAGAGCAAGGCAAAAGGGGACGAAGAGGGAAGCACAAGCCGCGCGACTCAACAGGAGGTCGCGGCGACTAACAAGCAGGAGCGGCTAAAGGAAGAGCCGCACAGAGGAGAACAAGCCGCTGCGACTTAGAGACAGGTCGCGGGGACAAGAGAGAGAGCGGCGAAGGAAGAAGGGCAGAGAGGCCGCCTAAACAAGGAAGAACTCGCGCGAATAGAGAGAAATCGTAGCGGTTAGGAGAAAGAGATCTGCCGCGCAAACAACAGGAAGCCACGCGGTTAGAAAACTATCCGCGCGGATTGGAAGAAGAAGATCTGCAGCGGTCACGATGTCAGACACCAGCGGCCAGAAAAGCCACGACCAAGCCGCAGAACCAAACAGAGGGAGAGAAGTCGGGCGGCTAGCAGACAGACCGCGCGAATAGAAGTGGAGGATATCGGGAGGCAAAAGGCGAACAAGGCAAAAGAGGCCGCGGAGACAGTTCGCGGTGACTAGAGAAGAGAAGGAGGAAGCGGCGACTAGAACAGGTCGCAAGAAAGAAGCAAGCAACAGAAACAGGCCGCGCGAACAGGGCGCAAGAAAACAGGCGGAAGAAACAAGCCGCGGGAGACAGGTCGCGAGAAGAAGAGGCAGGTTGCGCGGATAGGAGAACGCACAGAATCAGGAGTCAAAGATCGAATCCTCTGATACCATGTTAGAAACGAACTAAAACAAACCGAAAAGAGTATAACTGAAACTTTATTATCAGAAAAAGGTACCTATTATAAAGGTATGCCCTCCCTTATATAGAATGGAGGAGAGATGAGAGAATACAAATAAGAGATGTGGGACTAAAAATTTACAGGACTAAGCGGACTGTATAGAATAAACCGCACAAGCCGCGCGGTTAGACAGAAGGGCTAACCGTACGGCTACCACCAGAGAGAGAGAGACCGCAAGGGGAGACCGCCTGAGAGCTCGGCAACCAGACAGCAACAGCACAACAATCAAACCGCTGAAGGGAAACCGCCAGACCGCGCGGTCTCTAACCCGCCAAGACAGACCGCCAGACCGCCCGGTCTCTAACTTCAACAGTTCCATTCCCCACTAGAGTATGATCCTTAAGATAGCTCCTTGTTCTAGTCTTATGCCTAGAACAACCACTGTCAAAGTACCATATAGGGGTATGAGCACTTGGACTATCCTGCAAAATAAGATTTAAGTTACCTTAGGACCCTAATTTTTATTGGGTCCTTGATTATAATTAGTCTTAAAATGAACTTGTCTTCCTGTTGATTTTCTGACAGGAGACTACCACTTATTCTGGGCACAGTTGTATTGTGCCAGTAATTTAAGACAAAATGACCCACTTTTCCATAACACCAACACTCATGAATATTGTACCTTCTTTTCTGAGCTGGTCTGATAGCAGCTAACTATTCAGAAGGAAGAGCGACTTCCTTTTTCTTATTTCTCTCAGCCACAATCTCACTAAAGGTTAGTTTGCCAGTAAAAGAACTTGATTTTTCTTGAGATCTACCAACAGTGGTCTTCTTTGCAGAAGACATATTATCGATGGCCTCAAAAATTCCCAAGTCTTGCTTGCTGACAGACTTGCCCTTGGTCTGAGTGTGTGTTGAGAGATCCTGAGAAAAGGCCACTGTCTTATTCTTGAGAGTGGGGGCTGGTGCACTAAATACAAATGGTCCATACTTGGCCATTTGAATTTCCTCATGGGGAGCCTTAAAGGCACTCATCCCCCTGTTGTATCTTCCACCAAAGCTGCGAACATTTTTTTTCACACTTGTGGATCTTTCATTCAACCAGTGACCATAGATACTCTCTTGGTCATACCTATTTGATGGTAACAGCACCTTCTTGAAAGAGATGGGAGGCATTGATGTCAGGAGCTAAATTGGAACTTTGCCTTTCCCTTTGGGATGGGCAACTCTAGTGTTCCCCTTGAATCCTAACCCCTTCTTATCCTTTTGAGAAGATAAGGAGTCTATCAATGGTAACACAGACATAGGCTTAATGAAACTAGCCACAATTCTTTTCTCCCTCTAGAGTTTCTCTTGAAGATCCAAAATAATCTTATTCTTGTTGTTGATGGTCTCAATCTGGATGATTAAGATGACCTTTAGTTGGCTGACTTCCCTCATCTTCTGTTCCGACAAGGATGCTGACTCAAATTATTGGGAAGCAGCTAGATGTTGGGAGATTATCTCCTCATCCTGCTTCTAAGCCAACTTCTTGCTTCTTTTCAAAGCATCTAGAAGGGCACCATACTTTTCAATAAATTGATTGACATCTTCCTCAGATTCTGACCCATCTCCATCACAGAATGAGGATGCATCAGAATTTGGACTAGTCTCACAGTCAGATTTAGATGAGGAGCTAGATAGAGAGATTACCTTATCTGGACCAGGCTGATCTTGGCAGGATTCTTCATCTAACGTGGCCATCAACCCATAACAGTTGTTGATATTATCCTCATCCTCCTCCTCCGATTCACTGCCTGATTGTGACAGAGGGGCCCTGATACCTATCCTAGTAGAAGGATAGTCTTCAAATTCATCTACAATAGTAGTAAATAGCCCTATGTAAGCTTCCTCTTCATCTGAATCTGAAGACTCAGAATCACTGTCTAATAGGCTGACATTCTTCTTGGCCAAGAAACTCTTTTCAGTCTTCTTGTCCCTGTGATGCTTTTTGCCTTAAGACCTCAACTGCTCCTTCTTATCTATACAGTTAACAATGACATGTCCACTCCTACTGTAATAGTAGCAAACAACATTAGACTTAGCATGTTTGTTCTGCTTGGAGTCATACCTTTCCCTAGAGGGGTCATTTCTGGATTTGTCCTTGCTGGAGTAAGGCTTCTTTGAGGTGGAGCTAGAAGAGACATTGTTCTTCCACTATTCTTCCATTATCTCCTTCTACTCAGTAACTTCTTGAACTGCTTGGAGAATAGTGCTAGTTCTCTATCTGATATTTCATTCTCAGAGGAGCTGGGATCTGAGCTTTTTTACTCTACAACTCTCCTTGGTGGGAAGGAGTCTTACTCCTGCTTCTTCTTGTGGCTTCAACTCTGAAGGCCACAGACTTCTCTTTGTCATAAGAACTGGCAGCATCCTCTTCAGCCTTCCTGGAGTTCAGCTGCATCTCATGGGATAACAGCTTCCCAAACAGATACTGGGGCAAAGTCTTGGCTAGATTGCCAACTTCTCTGATGGCACAGATCTTGATGTCACATTCCTTGTTAAGGGATCTCAAGAACTTGTCATTCAGCTCATAGTTAGAGAACTGTCTGTCATAGGTGATCAGACTGTTCACTATCATGAAAAACTTCTCATAGCAATAAGCTATGGAATCCTTCTTCCCTTGCTTGAATGCTTCATATTATTAATTCTGAAGGGATTTCCTGTCATCCCTTACTTCATCTATCCCTTCCATGTAGACAATAAGAGAATCCCACATCTCTTTGGCAATCTTGCAGTGGACCAAGTTCTGGAAGGTTGAATCATCTATAGCACTAACAATGATGTTTTGTGCCCTCTTGTCCATGGTGGCTAGAATGACCTCATTCTTGGTCATCTCAGTGTACTTCTTTGCAGTCTTGACATTTGCATCTAATATAGAGACTTTCATGGGGATGAAAGGTCCTTCTTGGACTGTAATGAAGATCCTAGGATCTGAGGCTTCCATGAACAACCTGACCCTCTCTTTCCAAATCCCAAAGTTTTCCTTTCTGTAGACTTGAAGCTTCATTGAGCTCCACTCCTTATGGTTCTCTCCTGAACTCATAAGAACAATTCTTTTAGCTACCCTTGGAGATCAACTCAGTCTGTTAAGTCATTTTGAGCAACCTTCCTCTAATACCACTTGAAAGTCTTTAGTTTTAAGGATAGTTGACACCTAGAGGGGAGGTGAATAGGTTTTATGCCTTTTCGTGCTTTTTCTTGTTTTAGGTGAGTTGTGATTTAGTTATATTTTGCTTTCAAGACAATCACACAAAGAATGCAGGAATTTTATAGTGGTTCCCCAGATTATGGGTACATCCACTGTTCCTTCCACCTTTCTTACCAGTTTGTTAGATAAGGCAACTTCTCCAATCTCGGCTCCTAAGAGCTTACAATACAGATCCCTCAGGATCACTCAGTCTTATCCAAGACCTACCTCAGGTATAAAGTCCTACAACTCATAGCAAGCTTGCTTCTATAGCTCAGTGATCCAAAGATCACCTACCTCAGACTAAGTTAATAGTCCTATACTCGGGCTAAGAAGATAGTCCTATAACTCAGAGAGGAATACTCTCCTACCTCAGATCTAAAACAGATCCTACCTCAGGAAAACTGCCCTACAACTCAGATCTAGTCCAGGATCCTACCTTAGACTTGAGCACAAGTCCTACATCTCAGACACACAGGCCCTACCTCAGATCTATATAGGGAACCTACACTCAGCCTTTATAGAATAGGCTTACACTAAGATCCAAAGGATCCTACTTGATGAAGGGTTTGTTGATGATGATTTGACCCCAGAGAAATGATCTCTGAGCTTGCCTTCCTGGACTAATAATAATACCGCCCTAACTTTGAATCCAGAGAGATGATTCTCTGAGCCTGCTTCTTGCTGAACTGAGAAAGCTCAGTTCTATCTCCTTCACAACAACAAGATGGTTGATCTTCAAGTTGACTTGTCTTGTGCTGAGTAGTATCTTGCAGAGCACTGCTTCTTCCTGAATAGAGAAAGAAACTCAGTCTTATGTTCTTCTTCACAGCTCCTTAAAGTGTTCTTCAAGAATGATCTCCTAGGGCTGTAAAGAAACTGCCGCTATGATTAGCCCTTGTTGCTCCTTCTTTCTTAGAATGTTTCTCTGAACTTGTAGTTCCAGGTGAGAATGACAACAACTATATTTTATCAATTGATCTGATATAGCAAGGGTTAGCCTTGGATGATTCTTCTTCTATCTCAGAGAAGTTTCTCTGAACTTGCTTTTGCAGGTGAAAATCGCAACAACTATCTTCTTGAACTCTTAGATCAAAAGTTTGAACTTCTTCTTCAGGCTCTGCAATAATGTCGAGAGGAAGAAGATGAAGTTCCGTCTCTTTTCAAAAATCAATCCCCAAGAGTTATCTTCTTCTCACTGATCAGATTGTTTTTATTATCTTCTGCCATCCAACGACTCTTTGAGCATCGGGACCAACAGTACTTGTTTGCTGCTATAACGCCCGGAAACTCAAAAGAGTGATGGGTGGTGTTTTGAGCCAAATCTGGGATTTGGTAGAGGTGACACGGCCTGGGACACGGGCATGTCCCAGGGCGTGTCGTGATCTGGATGTTTTGGACCTGTGTCGATGGAGGAACATGCCCAGCTATACGGGCGTGTACTGGATGACACGGGCGTGTCAAGCCTGACACAGGCGTGTTGAGTGCCCGTGTCCTTTTCGGGATGTGACAGTTTTGGTGTTGATTGAGGCACACGGCTTTGGACACGGGCGTGTCGCAAGCCATGTTCGGCCTAGGAAGTTCATTTTAAGTGTGAATCGTTGTCGTCCGTTTCCTTATTTTGGGATCCAACGGTTCAGGGTTGTTCTTGCTGATATATACTCGGGAATAGGGCTTAGAAACCCTCATTCTATTTGGGTTTTCTCTTTCTAAATCCTAGAGAGAAGGGAGAGCAAGGAGGAAGAAGGAAGAGGGAGATCCGGTCGCCGGAGGAGATTCGGAGCGCCAAATCTCAAACCGAGCCCAGATCTGCGGAGGCAAGATCATCGCGGTGCTTTTCATTCGCATAGTTTTCCATGCGACGAGGAGAAACTCTAGGTAACGAATCTCATCTTAAGCATGTGAAGCTCTTCTTCTTTTGCATAGGTAAAACCCTCTCTCGCGAGTGTGCGGTGAGTTGCAGTGTTCCTTGGGGTAGATATGTAAAGTCCCCCTTGTTTAGAGTCCGGAATCGTAGTACGGACATAGGCATGGTGTGTGAAGCCTACCCGGACATGTTGGTCTGGATCGGTGATGATTTACTATGCATGATTATCCGGAGAATACTATGTGCCTTTGGTTGTTTTTCGGGTTTCTATGTGGTAGATTGCAGCAGGAATCCTTGAGGATTAACCCCAAGGCGCACCCGAAAATCTAGGCAGAAGCGTGATTCTGCCATTGTTGGTGGCCCGGGAGCCATCATTGTACATAACTGGGTTATGTGCGTTGGTTGATCGATTTATGGGTTATGGGGAAACTTAGCTCGCGCCGATGATTTTTAGTGTCATGGCAGTGTGAGCAGCGAGTTGAGTGAAACCGTACCTGCTCTATGTGGTTCGGTTTTTAAAGGCCTACCGATGGCATAGAGGGAGGGTCTTCTGCTAAAGCCGTGAAGACTATATTGCTCACGAGTTTTCCGTCCTGGGGGCGGTGGTGGACCGAGTTAACCGAGTAAGTTCCCTGAGAGCACGGGGTGTATGGCCATGTGTGCGTGCACCTGTGATATTATGTTTATTCACTATATTACTTGTCTTGCTAACAAGTGCAGGGAAGGAGCTTTGTTGCCCCGGTTTGGGCGCGGAATCGTTATAATTTTGTCAGCTTTAGCTGACTGTTATTTCTTGTTTGCCACCGTTGCAGATATTTGTGCTTGCAGGTGCTGCGGAGCCGAGCGGCAAATAGCGGGCCAAAGCCCAAGTTGCTGAGCCGGCCCTCGAAGGCCTTGTTTGTTTACTTATTTAAATCATGTGTGGTCGGCCTGCAAGCCAAAGTTTTTAAGACACTGCTTAATTATTGTGAACTCATGTAAGGCCATAAGGCCAGTACTTTTGTGTATTATGTAGTTTATTCCTACTGGGTTTTGTTAGTGGACATTTGTGCCTGTGGCTTAGTTCTTACTTGTGCTACTTAATAAATTGCTTTCGCTAGATGCTCTGTGTAGGACGTGTTTATTGGTTGAATGGTTTCATTGAGTAATCCACTGGTCTGTCCGTGGTATATGGCGTCGGGCCCCAGCCGGACTTACTATTGTATGCTATATGACGGATAGGGATGTTACAATTTGGTATCAGACTCCCGGTTTCGGCCAGGCTTAACTTAATTTGTGGACGAATTCACTTTAAGGGGTGGTGAACACATGTGTGTGCGTCATCATTATAACATGAAAAGAACCCATGAATGTCCACTTAGGAATGAAAATACACATGTTTGAGGAACCTGCGTGTTCCTATAATTGCTTTTTGCAATGTTGTTTGGTCGCTTATCGGTGTTTTATATGATTATAGGTGACCTGGAGTGGTGATGGGCCGTCAGAACATCCAGTTTCTGAGGCAAACAGCGCACCAAATGATGCGCCGACAACACCCCCTTCGGCTGAGATCATTCGATTGGTAGCGGAGGCAGTGTTTGCAATGATTAATGCGCAACTTGCGAGATAGGTGCAGCAACCTGCCCCTACTGTGGAGCAAGTACCACTCCAAGCAGCGGAGCCAAGGAGAGTGGAGCAGGTGGTAGTGGAACCAGTGTTGCCTAGGAGAGCAACGGAGAAACAGCTTAAGCACGTGATGGGTTTCAACCCTCTAGTGTTCTCGGGGACGGGAACCCCAACTCAAGCAGAGGATTGGCTCTCCAGAATTAAGAGAGTGCTGATAGCTATTGAGACAGAAGAGTGGCAGAAGACCACAATTGCCACGTTCTTGCTGGATTATGATACAAGACTATGGTGGGAAAGCTTGGAGCTATACCATCTGAGGGGTAGATAGCTTACTGATGTCTCGATAGAGGAATTCATGAGACTGTTCTTAGCTCGATACCTCCCCTCAGCTCAGAGGATAGCAATGGAAAATGAGTTCCAGAAGCTGGTACAAGGTGAGAATAGTGTGGATGAATATCTCCACGAGTTTACTCGCTTAGGTCGGTATGCAAGCGCTACCTTCGCCGATGAGGAGCGAAAGACAAACCGATTCTATGAAGGTCTAAGAGATGACTTGAGACAGCTACTATCGGGACCGATGAAGTAGGGTTTCCTGACCTTGGTCAACACGGCCCGGTCTTTGGAAAAAGACATGAAGAACGTTCAGGCTAAGAAGGACTCTAATGAGAAGGGGTCGGAGTTCAAAAGGCCAAACTCCTCAAAATCAGTGTTCCGCAAATGGAATAAAAAGGCTAGGACGTCGGGTCCAGCCCCTTCTTAAGGTGCCTTGGGGGCAACTACCAACCGAACCCCGGGCGCTTGTTATACTTGTTGAAAGCTGGGGTACTTTGCCCGAGATTGTCGGAGCGGACGTGCAAAGTCCGAGAGGAAGCAGGGAGCAACCTATGAAGAAAAGGGCAAGGCGGTGGAGTCAACTGCATCCCATTATGCTCTGACACAACTAAGAGTCTATAATCTGGGTCAGCAGGAGGCCATCAAACAGGCAGACGTGGTGACATGTACGGTTTAAATTTATAGCAAGTTAGCTTTAAATACTGTTACCTAGTGCTTGTTAGCTTATTACTGTTTGTATAGGATTTGTTCTGATTTACGATAGTCCGGCAAGAGCACTATTTGATACGGGAGCTTCGCACTCCTTTTTGTCTGAAGGCTTCATATCGCGCATCGGAGTCCCTTCTTCGATGGTGAAGGACAAATTGGACGTGTTTCTGCCGAATGAGTGTTCTATGCATGCGGACAGAGTATGCACCGTAAAGATCTGTATTAGAAGTCAGGAGTTCGACTTACTAGCGTCGTTATTGCCGCTAGTAGAGTTCGACGTCATCTTCGGTATGGACTGGCTTTCGGAGTTGAAGGAATTTATAGATTGCATTCGTAAAGAGGTCAAGCTGGGTTCTGGTCGGGAGACAACATTTGCGGGATTGAAGGGGTCGAGCAAGATGTTGATGTCTGCTCTTCAAGTGGTCAAGGCAGTTCGTGCTGGCGCAGAGCTGTTCTTCACGCTAGTGGAGGTTATAAATCCTAAACCCACTTTGGGTAGTATCCCAGTGGTATGCGAGTACCCCGACGTGTTCCCGTACAATCTTCCCGGAGCCCCACCGCAGCGAGAGATCGATTTTACGATCGAGCTAGTGTCAGGTGCCAAACCTGTGTCACGCTCTCCTTATAGATTGGCGCCGAAGGAGATGGCAGAGCTAAAGGTTCAACTGGAAGAGTTGATGGAGCAAGGTTATGTGCATCCAAGTTCATCTCCTTGGAGCGCACTGGTCCTCTTTGTTAAGAAGAAGGACGGAAGTTTGCGGCTGTGTATCGACTTTAGAGAACTGAATAAGTTAACGGAAAAGAACAAATACCCGATCCCAAGGATTGATGATCTTTTCAATCAGTTAGTCGGGTCGTCGGTATATTCAAAATTAGATCTGAACACGCTATGGATTTGGATAGCAGCATGAAGGGAATCATGGATGTAGCTTCAGATGGGTCAAATTCCCAATTTACAGTTGAAGATGGACTGCTAAGGAAGGACAATCGTTTGTGCGTCCCAAATGTGGGTAATTTACAAGTGGAGTTGATGTACGAGACTCATTATACCAAGTACTCAATTCACCCAGGGAGCACGAAGATGTACCGAGATCTGAAGAAGTTGTTCTGGTGGCCAAGACTCATGAAGGTTGTGGCACTATTTGTGGCTAAATATCAGACTTGCGCCTTAGTGAAGGCAGAGTGCCAAAAGCCAGGGGGTTTCTTGAAACCTTTGCTTATCTCGGAGTGGAAGTTCGACGACATTTCGATGGACTTTTTGTATGGATTGCCAAGGTCGCAGAAGGGAAACAACGCCATCTGGGTGATCGTAGATCGGTTAACAAAAGTGTCGCACTTCATTCCGCATAGGAAGGATGATTTTGTGGACAAACTGGCGAAGCTATATGTGGATAACATTGTTAGACTGCACGGTGTACCCCGCAGCATCATGAGTGATAGAGATGGACATTTTACGTCCAATGACTGGAGGTTGGTGTAGTAGATACTGGGAACAAAGTTGAAGTTGAGCACAGTCTTTCATCCGCAGACGGATGGGCAGACCGAGAGAGTCAACAGGACTATGGAGGACATGCTTCGCATGTGCGTTCTGGACTTCAGAAAGCAGTGGGAAGACCATCTGTATTTGGTGGAGTTTGCGTACAACAATAGCTACCAAGCGAGCATACAAATGGCGCCCTTAGAGGCCTTATACGGTAGAAAGTGTCGCACACCATTGTCGTGGCTAGAAACGGGTAAGGCAAGGTTGTACAAAAAGCAAGAGGTGGAAAATGCTACTTTATTGGTGCGAACCATTCAGGAGCGTTTCCTGATTGCTCAGGATAGACAAGCTAAATACTACAATGCCAAGCACCAGAACGTGGAGTTCGCGGTTGGCGATTGGGTGTATTTGAAGATAAAGCCGTTCAAGGGTGTTTCACGGGTATGACGCTTGAAGAAGCTGAGCCCAAGGTACCTTGGACCATTTGAGATTCTAGAGCAGATCGGCGAAGCGGCTTATCGTCTAAAGCTGTCAGTGGAGTTGAGTGGTCTACACGACATATTCTACATATCAGTGTTGTGGAAGGCGATGCAAGAGTCTTCGCAAGTGATCACAGTTGATCATGTACCGGTGGACGAAGGGTTGACGACTAGGGTCAAGCCCGTTCGTATTGAGGACTCTGAATTCAAGCGACTTCGTAACAAGGAGATCGGGATGGTCAAGGTCCGTTGGGACAATTACGGTCGTGAGGAGCTCTCTTGGGAATGGGAGCAGACCATGCTTGAGGAGTACCCAGAGTTATTCCACTCAGGTACCTTTTTTGGTTTTGTATATCTTTTTCTTTGGTAATTTCGTGGACGAAATTCTTTTAAGAGGGAGAGAGCTGTAACGCTCTGAAACTCAAAAGAGTGATGGGTGGTGTTTTGAGCCAAATCTGGGATTTGGTAGAGGTGACACGACCTGGGACACGGGCGTGTCCCAGGGCGTGTCGTGCTCTGGACATTTTGTACCTGTGTCGATGGAGGAACACGCCAAGCTACACGGGCGTGTACTGGATGACACGGGCGTGTACTGGATGACACGGGCATCTCAAGCTTGACACGGGCGTGTCGAGTGCCCGTGTTCTTTTTGGGACGCGATGGTTTTGGTGTCGATTGAGGCACACGGCCTTGGACACAGGCATGTCGCAAGCCGTGTTCAGCCCAGGAAGTTCATTTTAAGTGCGAATCGTGTCCGTCCGTTTCCTTATTTTGGGATCCAACGGTTCAGGGCTGTTCTTGCTGAGATATACCCGGGAATAGGGCTTAGAAACCCTCATTCTATTTGGGTTTTCTCTTTCTAAATCCTAGAGAGAAGGGAGAGCAAGGAGGAAGAAGGAAGAGGGAGATTCGGTCGCCGGAGGAGATTCGGAGCGCCAAATCGCAAACCGAGCCTAGATCTGCGGAGGCAAGATAATCGCGGTGCTTTTCATCCGCATAGTTTTCCATGGCGCCGAGGAGAAACTCTAGGTAACGATTCTCATCTTGAGCATGTGAAGCTCTTCTTCTTTTGCATAGAGAAAACCCTCTCCCACGAGTGTGCGGTGAGTTGAGGTGTTCCTTCGGGTAGATATGTAAAGTACCCCTTATTTAGAGTCCGGAATCATAGTACGAACATAGGCATGATGTGTGAAGCCTACCCAGGCATGTTGGTCTGGATCATGGATGATTTGCTATGCATGATTATCCGGAGAAGACTCTGTGCCTTTGGTTGTTTTTCGGGTTTCTACGTGGTAGATTGCAGCAGGGATTCTTGAGGATTAACCCCAAGACACACCCGAAAATCTGGGCAGAAGCGTGATTCTGCCATTGTTGGTGTTCCGGGAGCCATCATTGTACATAACCGAGTTATGGACATTGGTTGATCGATTTACGGGTTACGTGGAAACTTAGCTCGCGCTGATGATTTTTAGTGTCGTGGCAGTGTGAGCAGCGAGTTGAGTGAAACCATACCTGCTCTATGTGGTTCGGTTTTTAAAGGCCTACCGATGGCATAGAGGGAGGGTCTTCGGCTAAAGCCATGAAGACTTTATTGCTCACAAGTTTGCCATCCTGGGGGCGGTGGTGGACCGAGTTCACCGAGTAAGTGCCCTGAGAGCACGGGGTGTATGGTCGTGTGTGCGTGCACCTGTGATGTTGTGTTTATTCACTATATTACTTGTCTTGCTAACAAGTGCAGGGAAGAAGCTTTGCCGCCCCGGTTTGGGGGCAGAATCCTTATAATTTGGTAAGCTTTAGCTGACCGTTATTTCTTGTTTGCCACCGTTGCGGTGATTTGTGCTTGCAGGTACTGCGGAGCCGAGCAGCAAATAGCGGGCCAAAGCCCAAGTTGCTGAGCCGGCCCTTGAAGGCCTTGTTTGTTTACTTATTTAAATCATGTGTGGCCGGCCTGTGAGCCGAAGTTTGTAAGACACTGTTTAATTATTGTGTACTCTTGTAAGGCCATAAGGCCAGTACTTTTGTGTATTATGTAGTTCATTCCTACTGGGTTTTGTTAGTGGACATTCGTGCCTGTGGATAGGTTCTTACTTGTTCTACTTAATAAATTTCTTTCGCTAGATGCTCTGTGTAGGATGTGTATTGGTTGAATGGTTTCATTGAGTAACCCACCGGTCTGTCCGTGGTATATGGCGTCGGGCCCCGACCGGACCTACTGCTATATGCTATATGACGGATAGGGGTGTTACAGCTGCTACTTTGCTTTTGCATTAAATGCAGTACAGAAGGCGTGTGGCGCCGTTTGTCCCGTACTGTCGACTTACCGCAATGATTTTGAATTTTGATGACATCAGCATCTGTGGACTTAGACAAATTCAAGCAATTTAGTATAGGCATTGAGTGAACATCCTTCACTCAATGGAAAAACACTTAGATAGTTTTCTGTCTCACTAGGGGTCGAGTGATTAGTCATCACTCGACGAATTTGGACTTAACTAATATTTCTGTTGAGGAAGTGTAGAGTGAATAGCCTTCACTCAATGATTTTGTCCTTAGACAAACTTTTTGTTGATAGGCGTTGAGTGTGTTAGCTTCACTCAACGCTTTTGTCCTTAGACAAACTTTTTGTCTTCCCAACATTCTTCCTTGTGTCCACCTGTCACCGTCACTTAGACAACGTGTTTAATTATTGTGACAAAGAACATCATGCACATATTGAACTTAGAGCATGCATCAAATACATCTATGCTCTTAGTATTGATGGTGATGCCTCTTCAAATCCAAGGAACATTGAAGGGCAATATTCCCAACAGCGGAGGTAAAGCGCTTTTCTTCACAGGAGCGGGCAACATAGCTAAAGGTTGTAGGAGTTGCTGAGTATAGGGACTCCTATGACTATATGTATGATCGTTGTTTAATTTTAGAGGGGGTCCGGGAGGAGATCTGGACCAAAGAAGTTAAGCCCCAGATGGAGGATGTGTGTGAGGTGGCCTATAGGTGTGGAGTGTCGAAGGCTCCTCAGATGGTGGCCCGAAAGCTTGAGTGTGATGTAAACGTCCTTGGATTTGATGATCTTTTCGATGATGAGAGTTTGGGATCTAATTCTAATGTGGATGTCGTTGGCGAGTAGTAGTCTTGTCGGTTTATCTGTATACACATTTTTATGTAGTTGTTCATGTATGCCTTAGTCGTTTTGCATCGGGCTTGTATCAGTATTTGAATCTTGCATACCTATATCGTGTAGTTAGCTTTATATAATGTTAGCGGCGCTTTGGACACCCTTTTTGTATTTCACTTTTGCATGTTGATTTCTCTGGCATAGAGCCTTGTTTTTGCGTTGATTGGGCTTGTTCGATTCTGACATTATTGCTTCTTGTGTGCCCATGGTCTCCTTTCTAAAATTTTTATTTTGGGGGACGAGACTCAGGAGATATCGTAACCATCTATTGAGGTGAAGGGCGAACTTTTCTATCCAGGCAGAGAGAGTTCAATACAATCGAGATGGGGCATCATTGGCTGTGGTGGTGAAGGACGGACCTTCGAGCCTGGGCAACCACGAGGGGGCAGGACTTAATGGCATCGTGACCTACCGCGGGGGAGAAGGGCAAAACTTCGATCCAAGGTAGTAAAAGATCACAGGGGCAAGGCCCCGAAGAGACGGAGAGGGGTAGAACCTACCAGTATTTGGCAAACGCGAGGGAGCATTCCTTGACGATGTCGTGACCTACCGTGAGGGAGAAATGTGAACCTTTGATCCTGGGCAGTGAGAGGTCACTAGGGCAAGGCTCCGGAGAGACTGCGAGGGGTAGACCCTACCAGCCATTTATAGAATGCGAGGGGACAGGTCCTGGCGATGTTGTGACCAACTGCGGGGAAGAAGGTTGAACCTTTGATCTGGTGAAGTGAGAGGTCATATGGGCAAGGCCCCAGCGGCGTGCCCTTATTACAGGGGCAAAGAGCGAACCTTCGAGCCTTGGTAATAAGGGATACGGTGAAGCGGATGGTGTTTGGTTGAGTGGGTAAGCCGTAAGTGTTCCTGCGATGACAGAGTTAGGAGCAAACAAAGTAAATTGAAGTACGTGCACAAGCGTATGTCTGCGAATTTATAGAGTTAGTGATTATTCTTAGGATAAACAGAAAGTAAAGAAGATAAAGATAGAGGTTAGCAATCCAAAATATAGTAGGGCGTTCTTGCCTGATTCCTATCTTTTCTTTTTGTGCTTTTCAGGTGTTGGTTGCTCTAGTGTGCGGGACTGCTACTCATCCGGGTTGCATCTGTTGTAGGTAGCATGTATGAGAAGCTTCATAGTTTCCATGTACAACTCCAATTCTAACAGGGGTGACGAACTTCATCACTAAATGTGTAATGGATGGAAATACTCTGAAATCCATCTAAAGTGGTCGGCCAAATATCGAGTTATAGGGCAATTTTGATTTGACTGGCACGAACTGGACGCTGTGAGTGGCTAGTGTCAAAAATTCCCCTTGGGTGAGCCGGAGAGTAATAGTGCCTTTGACTAAGATAGGTCTGCCGCTAAAATCATAGATGGGCCCAGACACTGGTTGGAATCTCACTTTTGAGATTTTCATGCCAAGAAGAGCAGACAATATGACATTTATCGAGCTGTCATTGTCTACCAGTATCTGTTGTACGTGGAAGCTGGGTTTTTTGATTTCTAAACTGATGATAAGCGGGTCTTGACGTGGTGTGAATAGTCCCTTCAAGTCTTCATCTCCAAAGCTTATAGTCTCTGCTAGTGGTGCTTTCTGACTCTCCCCCTGGAGCTGAGCAATAGAATTGATGGTGGCAAAGGGGGATCTAGAGATGGTCTCCATTATTCTAACTACTTGACTGCCCTCCTGCGCATTTTGTTACCCAGGTGGCTAATCCCTTCTTGGTTATTCTTGCTGGTTGCGAGTTCAGTCCTAGAGGAACCTCCAGAGGATGCCTTGCCGAATGAGACATTCAATCTCGTCTTTTAGCTTGAAGCACTCTTCGGTCGCATGTACGGTTATTTTGTGGAACTCGCAATACTTTATTCGATCCCCCTAACCGTCCCGAACCTCACTTGGCCTCTATAACGCTGGATCGTCCTGGATTGCATATAACATATTTTTGTGGCAGGTATTGAGTAGCGGGTACTTTGATAAGTCCTAGTGGGTGGTCCCCGCGGCGATCCTAGGGTCGCGGTTTGTTCAGGCACTCTTCCTATCGCTGCGGGGCTGGTTCTTCTCTCTTTAACTTTGTTCCTCCCTCAAATTGTCGATAGTGGGATTCAATGGCTTCATCAACCGCAATTTGTACTTCTACTCTGTGTTCGGGATCAGGATAGCTAGGGATTGTCTTGCTCATTAAGGTGAAATATAATCCTCTTGGATGGAGTCCTCCAAGGAAGACTTCCTGTATAAGTTTGGGGTCTACTCCAGGTATCTATATTTCCTCAGTTGTAAATCAACGGAAAAATTCTATAAGGGTCTACCCTTCACTTTGACGGATCCTTGAAAGATTAGAGGGGTCCTTTACTATACTCTAGTTAGTGACGAATTGGTCAAGGAATTTCTGAGTTAGTTCTGCAAAACTTCGAATTGTTCCTTCCCGAAGGGAATGGAACAACGTCCTAGCTTGGCCCTTCGGCATGGCTGGGAACACTTGAAAGAGGAGCTGTTTCGGAGCATTATAAATTTGGAGAATGGTGAAGAAGTGGTTCACATGCTCCAGGAGATCCTCAGTCCTGTTATAGGACTAATTGTTCGGAATTTTGAATCCAGCTGGGATAGGGTGCTCCAAGACTTCGAGTGATAGCGGGGATCCAGTCCTGACGGGGCAGTGTAGGTATGTAGCACGTCAGTATTTATCCAGATTTGGAGGGGGCAGGATTATCAAAGTTCTTTTTGTGTATTCTTCGGCCATTAATTCCCCGAAATCTTCCTTGATTGGTCTTCCTGCAGGGTTTTTGGGGCGCCTGCCCGCTGGTGTTGTTGTTGCTGTCCAGCTTCGGTGGCCCTGGACAAGAAGGTAGAATGTGAAATGCTTGCTTCCTCCAAAAATTTCCCGGAGACATCTCCCTAGCAGTTCTCTGGGACACGACTTAGTGGTGGAGAAGACAAGTTGACCAGCACGGGAGGCGCCGCGGGAGCCTGTGTTGTTTCTTGGTTCCTCATGAGAGCTAATATTTCAACCTGATGCTCTTCTATTCGGGCTATGCGCCCAACAAGCACGCAACAACAGTCTCCTCTCGTCGGGGTATGTTAATGAGGGAGTGGGAAGGACTAAGGCCGACACATCCTTCCCGAGCTGATCCTTGGGTGGCGCAAGTGTTGCTCCTCACCATAGCTGCCATTCACAAGTATCACTGTGTTGATGATACTATATTACAAATATTCTAGGGATGTTGGGAACTCGGTTCCTACAAATGGAACCAAACTATTGGAGGTCACTCTAGGCTTTTGGTAGACCAGACTAAACTTGGCCGGCTTAGCTGGTGAGACTGTCGAGTGCGCAAACAGTCACAAAAAATATAGATAAATGAACAGGAAGAATTTTAATGTGGAAAACCCGTGAATATAGTAAAGAAACACGTTGTCATTTCAGTGTCGGTCAAACTTTACTATCCATTGTTGTTTACAAGGTTTTTGAGAAATCAAGAGCGACAGGTCGCTCCTCATTACAACTTAGGGGCAAGAGAGAAAGTGGCTCACTTGGAGGGTGACAAACCACCACTCACAAAGCTCAATATTTATCCCTTGTTGGTGGTGGGGAATGCTCGTGTTTGTTGTCTGGACACTGAATGTTGGGGGTTATGCGCAAGAGGATTACTAAGGAAGGCAGATGGATGCTCTGCACGTAGGAGCATGGTGGAATTTGATGAATCTTCGAAGCATTCGAAGGTCTCCAAGGGAGGTGACGAAGATTTCTACAAAGCTTTGGCCTGTAGGAGGAGAAGACTGAGAAAAGAAAGTTAGAATGAAGGGAGGTCTTGGGTCCTATTAATAGGCCCTAAGGGTGGTTACAGTAGTTATGCAAATATCCGCATATCGTAACCACTGCTTTTACTAATTACAGGCCACTTAATATAATTTTATGCGAGCATTATTATTATAATTTTACTATCCGCAGACTATCCTCATGTTGGTTACTTGCACTCACCCATGATAGGTGGTTATGTCGGAGGTTACGCAGGTGGTTACCCGCATAACGAACGATGATGTTCACGAGGGATGATCGGACGACGGTGGTCGAAGGGAGGACGTCTTGAGAGGAAACCCGGTCGGGAAGGGCCGACCGGCCGACAGGCTAAGAAGGGTCGTCTAGGAGGCTGTCGGCCTTGAGGAGGCCGACCAGACGGAGAGCGCCCAGGCACCAGCCTTGGTGAGGCCGACCAGACGGAGAGCACCCATGCACCAGCCTTGGTGAGCATGACCGGGCGCCGCCTGCGCTAGTCTCTTGGGGGTCGGCTAGACGGAAACCGGCCTCACAGAAGCCGGATGGGCGCGGGCCGGGTGGTGCTTATGGAAGCAACAGTCGTGCGTGAGGCGCGCGGCCAGTTCAGAAGTTCGGTCGCGGGTGGTTGGTAATGTGTGTGGCGCTAGAGGGATTGCATGCGGGGATCACACTTGCATCGCACACGAGTTGGTTATTCCAATAACCCCCCCCCCCTCCCCACACACACACAAAGTCAGTGGGGGTCATGGAATTCCAGCTAATTGCAGGCCAAAATTCCAATAAATTATGTGAGGCCCCATTAAATAGTAATTAATTAATTAATTAATTAGACTAGCATTGATATTTGTTTTCTTACTTTATTTGCTTTAGTTGTTTTTTTACTTTAATTTATTTATTCTCTATTAATTTATTGATGAATTTGCTGATTTGTAAGCATTTATTACAAGGTTTTGAAAACCGGACTGGACCGGCCGGTCGGACCGATCGAACCGCCAACCGGTCCAGTGGCCAAGCCGGTCCAGGATTCAAAACCGTTTCCACCAGGAACCGGCTGAAAACCGGGAAACCGTCCAGTCAGACCGTCGGACCGCAAACCGGGTCCGGTTATTCATAATCGGGCGGGTTTATTGTCCGCCGTTAAGATCATATTCAATGATCTGATTTTTCGGTAGGGAGTCAAATTAGGGAAATACTTAAGTATTTCACTTTTTCTTCATTTCAACCTTTCCATCGGCTTTCCTTTCAATCGGGCGAACTGCGAAGTGGAAGAGGCAAGAGCGACCTAGCCATCTCCTTCTTCCTCCGGCATTGGTGAAGTCGAACACCGGGAAGGCTCAAGCGAGATTATCTTCTTCTTCCTCCGATCACAGTCCTTTCTATGATCCTAGGTATTTTTTTCTACCTCTTCACCATTTCTTTGTTTTTTTGGTCACTGTGATAATCTCTGGCCTTCCTCCTCCCCCTTTTCTGTTACCTGCGAAATCTCAAGTTATGTTTTAGAAATGTTTTTCAACCCCAAGACATCCTCTGTGCTATTATAATGTTGTTTAAGATCATGATTCAGATGAGTTTGTTTATAGATTTTAGTTTAATTTCTTCTCCTGGTCATGGTTATTGCAATATTGGGAGGATCCAATGATTCAGATGAGTTTAATTTCTTCGGATAATTTTTTGTTGTTTAATGATTCAAATGAGTTTGATTTTCTGGGAGTTTTCCCGATGATCCTGGACAGTGATCATTGATCGGTTTAATATAACTAATGTTTATAAATTAATAAGTTTTGTTGATACTAGCAACACTTATAAACTTGATTTTCTGGGAGTATCAACAGAACTTATAAGAAGCAACTATCATAGAATGGATGTGCCTAGTATCAACAGAACTTATAAATATTGTAAGTTTGATTTTCTGGGAGTTTTCCCGATAATCCTGGACCGTTATAGTATACATTTGTTGAGCTCTGTGTAGTTAGTTTTTCCACCTTATTGATATGTTGGGTTGAGTTTGGATAGGAAACCTCATCATACATAATCTTAAATGATAACTTAAGTATTTTTATGGGATGTTTGTCTGTCTTGCTCATGATAACTTTGCATATTTTTATCTTAAATGAATGCTATAATTGATGTTCACGATGATTGTATTGATTACTTGATTCACGATGATTGTATTGATTACTTGATTCACGATGATTGTGTTGTTAATTGTTATTCACTTATTCTTATGCTTTGAAGTATTCATATTGTGTGTACTTTATTATTCAGAGAATGGATGTGCCTACCGAGCCATCTAACATATCTACACAAGCTGTGTGTGAAAAAAATTATCCAGGTTGGAATCATTTCAGTCTAATCCAGAGTTCTGATGGAAAAAAAACACTATAAGTGTTTACATTGTGGAGTGATTTATAAGGGTGGAGGAATTAATAGAATGAAGCAACATCTAGCCGGTATAAAAGGAAATATTGGTGCTTGCAAAAAAGTTTCACATGATATTCGAAATAAGATACAGGAGAATTTGAAAATGATTTCTGACAAAAATCAAGAAACACAAGAATCCTTGGATAGCGTAAATCCATATGGTGATCATGTTAACGATGAGAGAACATCTTCTATTGTTAAGACTCAAAATTCTATAGTAGATGATAAAGGAAAAAAGAAAAATTGATCAAATTGAAAACTATTTTGCTCCTAGGACATCTGCAGGATCACAACCATCTTTGAAAAGTGTATTGGCATCAAAAGAGGTAGTACATCGTGCTGATATGGTTGTAGCAAGATGGTTTTTTGATAGTTGTATTCCTATGAATGCTTTGAATTCAGCTTTTGCACAAAAAGCTATTGATGCAATTGCTGCAATTGGACCTCCCTATAAGTTGCCTTCATACCATATGATGAGAATTAATTTACTGAAAGATTGCAAAGAAGAATGTCGTCTTCTTATAGATTCATATAGAGAGCATTGGAAAGTAAGTGGAAGCACATTGATGGCAGATGGTTGGACTGATAGAAGAAATAGAACATTGATTAATTTTTTAGTTTATTCTCATCGGGGTATCTCTTTTTGTAAATCTGTTGATGCTTCTGATGTCACAAAGGATGCACCGATGCTATAATCTTTATTTTCAAAAAATTTTGAATGGATTGGTCCAACAAGTGTGGTTCAACTTGTTACTGATAATGCGACAAACTACAAAAAAGCAGGGGAGCTACTACATGAAAGGTATGACAATATTTATTGGTCACCATGTGCTGCTCATTGCATAAATTTGATTTTAAAGGATATTAAAAGTTTGAGCCATGTGATGGACATTACAAGAAATGCTTTGAAGATTACAATATTTATTTACAACCATATATTCCTTTTATCTTGGTTGAGGAAAAGAGAAGGATGGAGAGAGATCGTTCGTCCAGGAGCAACTCGATTTGCCACAACATTTATTACATTGAAAAGAGTATATGAGCATAAGCATGATTTGCAAGCTCTAGTAACAAGTAAATACTTTACTGATTCCAAGCTTTCAAAAACCAGCAAAGGTCATGATGTTGTTAGTATAATTTTAGATAATCACTTCTGGAACATGTGTTTGGCGATGACAAAAGTTGCAGGTCCGCTAATAAGATTATTGCGCATTGTTGATTCTGATGAGAAACCATCACTTGGCTATGTCTATGATGGAATGTATCGAGCAAGAAAGGGCATTAAACTGATTTTCAAAAATGTTAAGAGGTTGTATAAGCCATATACACTTATTATCAGAGATAGATGGGATCGTCAGCTTCGTCAAAGACTTCATTCCGCGGCTTATTTTTTGAACCCTTCATTTCAATACGATCAAGTCAACTACTCTAATAAACCTGAAGTTGTGCAAGGTTTAATTGATCTTATTGGTAATAAAGACATTTGTGATAAATCATCAGTTGCAATGAATGAGGTTAGGTTATATCGTGATCAACTTGAAAGCTTTGGGAAGCCAATCACAATCAAGATGTCAAAAGAAATGCAACCTGGTCAGTACAATAAAGAATCAATTTGATTATATATATATATATATATTCAGATTTAACTTTACTTATTGACTATTGTTTTTAACTTTTTATCCTTATTTTTTAGATGAATGGTGGAGGATGTTTGGTTCTAGTGCTGCACAATTACAAAAATTGGCTATTCGTATACTTAGTCAAACTTCATCATCCTCTGGTTGTGAAAGGAACTGGAGTGTCTTTGAGCAAATTCATACAACTCGAAGAAATCACCTTGAATATCAAAGACTCAATGATCTTGTGTATGTTCGCTACAACATTAATATGAGAGATAGGTATGATTATCCATACATGTGAAGTTTTATTTTTTACACTTTTACTTTTATGTTATAAAGTTCTAAATGAGTAAATGTGAATTTTGTCTTGTGCATTGTAATTTTTTGTAGGACATACTTCAAAAAAGAAATTACGATCCTCTTGATTACACGAGTATTGATTCTGTGGATTTATGGGTAGTTGAGGAAGAACCAGCTCCAGAGCTTGATTATAATGATTTAGAGGGTGAAATCTATCAAGAAACTGCAATACCAATTAATGGAGAAGTTCAGGCCCGTAATCATCAAAATGAACAAACTAATGGTAATTTATATAAATAATTAAATATAAATATGCTCATATATTTCAATATTTGTTTACTTATATGCGAAATGATTTATTTTTTTCTAATTTGATTATTCAGGTGATGAATGTGCAGATAATATTCTAGAACATGCCGATCTTGAAGAATTTGGAGCGAATTCATTTGATATACTTGATTTTAATTATTGATAACATATTACGGTGATGTTTTTGCATTACTTTCGTAGTTAATTGCTTATCTTTTTTCACTGCATTACTTTGCATGGTATGCACATTCTTGTAGCAAATTGATATTTTGTACTGTTTAAGACTTGAAGTGCTTTTTAATTACTAGTTGGAATGATTGCAAATTTATAATGTTTTTGTGAATTTGTTGCTTCTTAAATAGAGATCATCAAGCTTCTATTATTTGTTTTGCAAAAATATCTCTCGGTCTCTATATATCAGTATATGTAGCTAAACCCGGTTCAACCCCGGTTCAACCGATTCAACCGGTTAAACCGTGAACCTCTCCTTCTTCCGGTTCAATATCCGGTCCGGTTATGAAAACCTTGGTTTATTATGTATGAAAAGTATCATAATAGTTCGTCTAATTGTAAATGTGTATTCCCTTACATTCTTTTAAAGTTTTAAGGATAAATATAGTTACAATTATGTGGGTGTTGTGTATATCTAAGACTTAAAATCATTTAAATTCATTATATTTGCATTTGATGTGTCCTTTCATATGCAAACAAAACAGTCATATCATAAGAATTGTAGTATCTCAAGATCAATTTTTTGTTCTTAGTTGATTTTGTAGTATTTGTATTTTTAAAATATATATTACATATTTTTATGATAGTATAACTCATGCAACAATAATTTTTGTCCAAATTTTACATCTTATTTTACCTCACATTATCTTTTTTTGATGTCTATCTAAATCGCATGCTAAAAACCGCACCAAATCAAAATTACACACCGTAATTTCGGTGCGGTGCTGTTTTTCTCAAACCAAAACCACACCCTTGCGGTGCCGTTACGGTTTGGGCCAAAACCACACCAAACAACATCCCGCACACCCCTACAATTTACTAGGCGTGCAAAAAGCCCACTGGCCCCAAGCTGGGCTCGGCCCCCCTGGGCCCGGGCTTTTTTGTTGCCAGACCCAGGTCAAGCCCTGCTCAAACCAAGCCTAGGTCGGGCCCCTACCTTGATATAATATGGGGGCCTTCCCGTGCCCGCCACACCGGGCCCAAGCAGGTCCCAAAAGGGTCGTCCAATATTTTCAACTGCTGCCCATCATTTTTTAATGCTGCCAGCATTTAAAAATGCTAGCCCATCAGTTTATTAATGCTGACAAGCATTGGACAATATTTAAAAATATTGGGCCAACGTTTTTTAATGCTCGACCCAATATTTTTTAATGCTGGAAGCAGGGCTTTCAGGCCGGGCCTGGCCTGGGCCTAGCCTGGGCCAGGCACCAGGTCGGACCTTAGCCAAATAAGTGGGCCCGGTGAGCCCACTTAGGCCCGGCCCGGGCATAACCAGACTCAAGCCTTACCGGACTCAGGCCTACGCAGACCCGGACCAGGCAACCGGACCCAAACCAAATTTGCACCCCTACAATTTACTGCTTATATTTAATATTATCATATATCCTTTTATTATAATATATATATAGCCAGCGAATATCTGGACTCTGTTATTCTTTTTTTATATTCCACTTTCCGTTTCCCCAACGCTAGAAGAAGAAGAAGCCAGAATCGGGACGACGACGATCATTAATGAATCCCACGTTGCACGGCGATCAAACATCACGCTCCGTCTGCCGCACATCACACTGCTCAGCGATAACGACGATGACTCTAAACCCTGTATATAAACACCAAGACATTATTCCTTCTCTAAACCCTAATTAAACATATTCTTGCAGCTTCTCCCTCATCAATTTGCGATCTTTTTAGCACACAAGTAATTGAGGATCGAAATGGACAGCCATGCTCTGCTTCTTGTAATGAGTGTATTGCTAGCTTTGTTCAACTTGACAGCATCCACTGAATTCTACGTGGGGGGAAGAAATGGATGGGTGGAGAAACCGGCCGAAAGCTATAATGTTTGGGCAGAGCATATGAGATTCCAAGTCAACGATAAGCTTGGTAATTCAAAACCACTCCACAATTAATCCTCCCATCCTCTACATTTGCAAGCTTTACCGGGCTTTTTTGGCACTTTGCACTCCGAAATATGAGATTTTGGCGCCCTGTACCTTCCAATTACCGCACCTTGCACACCAAAGCCAACATTTCAAGAGTATTTAGGTTCGGGAAGTGCAAAAAAAAACTCCTTTTGACACTGCGCATCCAAGATTATTGGTGCTGACCGTACCTAAGTACTGTTGAATTAGCATTTTTGGTGCTGTCCGAACTTAAATATACTTGAAATTTTGGCATGTGGGTGCAAAGTGCAAGAAATCGGTAATTGGATGTGTAAAATGCCAGAAGTCCCAAACTACAGAAGAACATTTTGTACGTGTTTCGTACGTAGAGGATCGTGCGTGAGTCATTTTTTTCGGACAAAAATACAGTCAACAACACCTACACTCAAGCCTTTATCCCACCATTGTGGGATTGGCTATATGGATCCTTAATTTGTCGGCGTTGCAAACTATCTTTAGACATAATCTCACCAATACCTAAGTACATCATATCTTTCTCTGTACGTAGTTTCATTCCAAGTCTTTTTTAATCTCCCCTCCCCCAATTAAAAAGCCTAGTCACTAAACTCTCACAACGTCTAACATGTGTCTCTAATGGTCTCCTTTGAACGTGTTTGAACCATCTTAATCGAGCTT
The DNA here is from genome assembly GCA_039513925.1 of Platanthera zijinensis. Classification (NCBI taxonomy): domain Eukaryota; kingdom Viridiplantae; phylum Streptophyta; class Magnoliopsida; order Asparagales; family Orchidaceae; genus Platanthera; species Platanthera zijinensis. Next base: position 142,030,047 of record CM077090.1, read on the forward strand.
CTCACATCTTCTCTACCAATGTTGTAAATATCAGATGAGATGACGATAACATGTCAAATTGAGTTTTTTAAATATCTGATGTCGAAATTCGGAGATATATCAGAGATATTTTAAAATATAGGATTTAAAAACTATTTTGATATACTCATATGTATTGACAATCAAAAATAGAGTCACATTAATTAATATTGCGCAAAAATACAGTGGTTTATAAAAATAATTAACGGAATATTAATTTATATATTTTACATCATTTGTATCACTCATATACGCATGTTTTGAAAAAAAATGTAAAAAAACTGTTCTAATCAATATGATTTTTTGAACTAGTTTTCAATGTTATTTCTGAAAAATTCAGTTATAGTTTTACAATTGTAAATGACTTTATAGTAGTTATAATTTTGCCAAAGAAAAAGGTCCCGCACCATTTGCTACGTAGGAATCACATATAGAAAATTTGAACCCGAACTACAGCATAATTTCCTGTAATAATACTTTGTTCTTTTCGTTCTGCAGCATTTGAGTACAAGAAAGGTGAAGACTCTGTTCTGCTTGTGACCAAGGAGGCCTACAACACCTGCAACACCAGCAATCCAACTATAAACTTGAGCGATGGAAATTCAGTTTTTGTGCTCGATCAATCCGGGCCTTCCTACTTCATCAGCGGCGCGCCTGGGCATTGTGCACAAGGGCAGAAACTTGTAGTGGTTGTCATGGCGGTCAGGAATAATCCGCCCAGTTCACCTCCTTCTCCGGCACCAGCTCCGGCTCCGTCTCCTGCTCCATCTGGCCCGCACATTCCAACTCCGGCGCCGTCGTCAGCCCAAGTCTCTGCTGTTTCAACCTTCTCTTTTGTCATGGTAGCTCTGTTCATAGGAGGCTTTCTTCTGTGAATTTGAAGTTTTTATGTTGTTTTATGCGGCTGTCTTTGTGCAACTTTGTGCCCAGCTTTGTACTTTAAACAAAGCAGGAGAATGGGAATACCCCGGTTACTTCTTTATTACTCTTGCTTTCAATCAGTTGTTGCTCTTATAATTTTTAAAAAAATTATACCTATGCATATCAAAGTTTTTCTTAAGCAAATGTGAGCATTTGACACATAACATGCATATAAAGTGCGATCCGGATCCTCTCCATTTCGTCAGAATGGACAAGAGAAGTCTTAAAGATATCTTGTGGTGGAATTTTTTTTTATTTTAAAAAAACTACAAAATGATAGAGAATGATGAATCCGTCAGATCAACAAGCATTTAATCTGGACCGTGAAATAAATCCCCTCCACCATTTCGTCAGAAATGAAGAGGATCCTAATCTTATGAAGTGGGCTTTATTATTATAGAATAAGAAAATCAAAACTTTTCCTTCAAACATCATGAAATGGGGAGGATCCTAAGGAAAGGGGAGGACTGTGGTTAGAAGAAGAATCTAAATTTTATAATTGATTTTATGTATTTTTTTTAATAGTGTGTAAATACCCTTTCTGATGTGCTAATATAAAATAACCTAACTTAAAAATAAGCATTTAATTAGCATCAACTCTAGATCCTTAGTACACCATTGGATTAGAACAAACAGGAAATTTTTTTATGAATTTTCAATGCACCAAATCAACAACCTCTCTAAATAATTCAGAAATCAATCTCCCCTACACAAAACCAACCCACCCATTTGAAATCCCATGTATCATTCAAAAACAAATTTGTGCACCTCAGTTCAATTTCAAACTTATAATACAGATCATCTTTTCAATATTCTGCAGCCATGTAGAAATTATTCAATGCCTTCAAATCAAGACTGATACAACACTCATGCCTTTATCCCACTATAGTGGGGTTGGCTATATGGATCCTTTATCGCCATTGTGCCCTATCTTTTGTCATAATCTCACTAATGCCTAAGTACCTCATGTCTTTCATTATAGTTTCATTCCAAGTCTTTTTGGTCTACCCCTCCCTCATTTAAAATGCCCAGTAACTAGACTCTCACAACGCCTAACATGTGCCTCTAATTGTCTCCTTTATACGTGTCCAAACCATCTTAGTCGACCTTCTTGCATCTTCTCTGCAATTGGTGCTACTCCTGTCTTATCCCTAATGCATTCATTCCTAATTTTATCCAATCTCATGTGTTCACACATCCACCTAAGCATTCTCATCTTTGCAACTCCCATTTTTGGCTCATGTACAAAATTCACTGCCCAACACTCAGAACCATAAAGCATCGCGGGTCTATTTGCAGTACAGTAAAACTTGCCTTTAATTTTAGTGATACTTTACGATCACATAAGATCTCTGAAGCGTCTCTCCACTTCAAATCAAGACTGATATCTTCAATTAAATACTCTAAACATAACAAAGCTTTTGAACTCTTTTTGTGAGCTTGATTCCCCCACAACATAGGATGGTAGGACAACTCGAGTTGGTATTTTCTTCTCACAATTTTACACATAATCTTACACTTTTTTTTGTTAATGTATATTTGGACAAATATCGGGTTCGGAGGCTTAACGGGTCAGTTCGGTTACACGGTTATCTGATACCCGTAGTAATTCCTAAGGGTTTGTCTATTTATACCCACCTAAGGGCAACGGGTAGGTGATTCTACTTTGATCACCATCCGAATGCTTCGAGCAACACTCTCAATCTCGAAGTAACTGCCCGGTTGCTCAACATCCCGTAACAGTTCCGCCTCTCGTTTTTTTTGATCGGGAAGGACGCCTCTGCTGTTTCGATCCGTTCGCGAAGGAGAAGACTCCGACGCCTGTAGAGGGAAACGGAACTGCTCCCGTTTCTCATCCCTCCGCTCACGTTTTGGCCAGATCGATTTTTTTTTCTTTCTCCGCCGCCGTTGTCTACGATCGGCAATAGGAGGAATATCGCCTGGTTTTCGGGAAGGAGGAAAAGAAGAAGAGTCGCCGTCTGGAGTCGCCGTCTGGAGTCGCCGCACCTTCGTCCTCGCCTATCTAGATCGCGAGTCCTTCTCGCCGCCTAGGTTTTTCCGTTCTCGGCTTCTGGACTTCGTCGCCGGTGCGCATTTTCTGTGTTCCCGTCGGCTGTTGTGCACAAGAGAGAGCACACAGTTTCGTCAATGGGGGCGGCGCTGGGTGGATAAGCGAAAGAGTAACGGTGGCTACTTTCATCATCTAGGAATTTCCCCATCAGTTTGAATAGTTCATCCTCCGTATGGATCGAGAGAAGGAGGCCGACCAGAGTTTTTACTCAGATTCGCGGCTGCTCTGAAGCAGAGCCGTTGCTTTGCTCAGATCTGGGTCACCAGATTTTTGATTTCATCTCTGGCAGCAGATTGCGATTATTTCTCATTATTGATCTCTGGTCTTGAGCCTTCAATTTCTCTTGACTTTGAAAAATTCCTGCTCTTCTTCTCCCAAGCCGATCAGAGTTCAGATCTACACTTGGAGTTCGTTTCAAATTGAAAGTTGCAATTGCTTCAAGAACTACAGTGTGAAGAATGGGAGTGACCTCCAAACTGATGAAGGACACCAATATTTCCTCCCCTATTCCTATGATAAAGTTAGAAAAATATACGGCCACGGAGTTCAATGATTGGAAGCTGAATACTCCGTTTGAGATGATGTACCTGAACGTGTTCTACACAGTTCAGTCTGATCGTGCTGACGTTATGGGGACTGACGATGAGGCACAGTGGATCGCCGATGAGGACTTTTGCAGAGATTATTTGCTGAACTATCTGTCCTCCAGCCTGGAAAAGACGTACCTGAAGATGACGACTGCCAAGGAGATCTGAGAGGCACTGGAGGAGCATTTTAGGCAGGAGGAGGACCTCTCAAAAGCACACCTTGTGGACAAGTTTCATTCCTTAATGTTCGACAAGGAGAAAGTAATTCTCCCTCAAGTATCGGAATTTGAAAACTTAGTTGATTCTTTGCAGAGTGAAAATATTGTTTTACAAGATAGTTTTGTTGCGGAAACAATTTGTATAAATTGTCTTCTACGCGGTATAATTTTAAAACTGAAATGTACTGCAAGAAGATGCTGGTTGGTCTGACTGACCTCAAGCGCTTCATACGCATTGAGGATGAAAATAGGACCAGGCACTCTCTAGAAGATGTTAGCAAGCAAAAAATTGCGGCTAACATGATTACTAGCTCTAAACGCACGCCCCATCCTAAAAAGACCAAACCGTCCCATGTTGCAAACCCTAATAAAAGATTAAAAAGTTTAAGAGCAAATGTTTTAACTACAACAAGTGTGGACATAGTGCATCTGATTGTAAACTTCATAAAAGGGAAAGGACCAAAGCACCACAGGAAGACAACCAGACCAATATGGTTAGCCATGCTGAGCCATCCGATTTTGTTGCCATGGTCGGAAATGCGAAGACCAGCACTGAGTTGTACCTAGATTCGAGGGCAACGTGCCACGCCTGCAACAATCCTAATCTGATGACAGGGCTCACTGCTGTAAGAGAGTCTGTGATGGTGGCAAATGATGAGACAGCTGACGTACTGAAGGTGGGGAACGCAACTCTGCTGCTATCCTCAGGTGAGACATTAACTTTAAAGAACGTTAAAGTTATTCCTTCATTAGCTGCTAACTTAGTGTTTATAAGTTTATTATGTGATGCTGGTATATCTTTTACTTTTTGTAGCGGTAGAGTAATATTATAAGTTAACTCTCACTATTTTGGATGTGCATACATCCAAAATAGGATGTACCGACTAAGTCTAGCAAACGAGTTAGTTCAACAAGTTCAAATAAACTTAGTTAGCCCTAAGACTCTACATGAGAAACTAGGACACGTGAACTATAGGAAAATATTCCAAATAGCTAGAACTCACCAGATCACATTAGACACTAAAATTCATCCTGAGAAATGCAAAGTGTGTGCTCAGACTAAGATCACTAGGAAACTTTTTAGTGCGGTTACTAGGAGCACAACACCCCTAAAGCTTATACATTCTGATATCTATGGCTTTAAAAATTGTCACTCGAGGAGGAAGGAATTATATGATCACATTCATAGATGACTACTCTAGGTTCTATCATATTTATCTTCTTAAAACTAAAGATGAAGCATTTGAAAGTTCTATCTTTTCAAAACCAGGGTAGAAAACCAATCAGACATGAAGATCAAACGGTTTAGAAGTGATAGAGGAGGAGAATATATATCCAGTGAGTTCAGATGTTTCCTTGTATCTCAAGGGATCATAGCAGAAACCACTGCTCCTTACTCACCCCAATCGAATGGTATAACCGAGATAAAAAATAGAACATTAACAAAGATATTGAATTTTATGCTCCTCACTACTAGCATGCCACTGCATATTGAGGAGAAGCAGTTTTAACTACAAATCACATTCTGAACAAAGTCCCTCATGCTAAGTTAGAGGTTACACCCTACGAGCCTATAACTGAAACATTCAAGCATCTAATAACAGACTGAAAAACCCCAAATAATTTCTTGATGAAAACCCAAGATTATTGGATGCTAGTCATTCCACATTTGATGACTTAACATCTTTCTCATTGTAAGTTGATTTGAGAATTATTCAACTAGGAATAGAAAGTCATTGTACGAGTTAATCTAACATTAGTAATCATAACACATTATTCCACATTTGATAATGTTGCAAATGACGGTGTATCAAGTCATATGATAAGGTACATAGTGGTCACTAATGAGTAAGATAACAATGTGTGATTTATTAAAATCATAACTTGACTGGTCCTTCTGAGACTAGATGGAGATGTTGACATTGTTACTTCACTACTGCTACAAGTACTATGCTCATTTAGGTAGAGCTAGTTTACTTTGATACGTCACTGCATATATTTATGAATTTATAGAGTCTAACTCATGAAATTCCTTACAGGCACTGGTGAAGATGGAGGAGAGAAAGTAGACTTTAATATGGATGATGATAATCTACTCTTTCAGTAGAACTGTTATATATTTTTGATCCACTGTTTTTTTTTTCAGAATTATTTATTCATGAGTAGCACTGTATGTTTAAATGCTTATGTTACTGGTTTTTGGTAAACTCCTACTTTTGTTTAACTGTGTTAACTCTTATGAAAATATGTAAAGTCGAAAATATTTTTCTTTTAGTACATTCTACTTTCTGCACTCCGAGACGTACATGATATTTATCACAAAATATAGTAGGAGATTGTTAATGTATATTTGGACAAATATCGGGTTCGGAGGCTTAACGGGTCGGTTCGGGTACACGGTTATCCGATACCCATAGTAACTCCTAAGGATTTGCCTATTTATACCCACCTAGGGGCAACAGATAGGTGATTTCACTTTGATCACCATCCGGATGCTTCGAGCAACACTCTCACTTTTTGAATATACCTCATAAATTTTTTTAGAAAATAATTTATCTTAATTAAAACTTGTTGAAGATACAAACACACATCTTAAAAAGAGAAGGATAATTCCTCGTTGAATTGTGAAAAAACTCGACTTTTAGTTAGACCAAAAAAACAAGCTCAAAATTAGTTTGAGCTCGAATCTACTTAGTTTGTTTTTTATATGGCTCCAAATCTTTCGATTTCTAGTCATCTCGAAACAATTTTAATCATTATTTGCCTCATATTCCAGTGCACAAATTCAAACCTACATAATTCTAATCATTTGAGATGTATAGTTCTGAAAGTCTTGTTTTCGAGGTCAACTAAATACCTAGAGGGGGGGTGAATAGGTTTTAGGCCTACTTTAAAAATACTCCGACCTATATCTGGTTTCCTGTGCTTAGTGATTAATTGATTTGTGCTTTCAAGAACAATCATAGACGACTCAGATATTTTTATAGTGGTTCCCCAATCTTGGGTACGTCCACTGACCCTCTCTGCATTTTCTAACAGTGTGTTAGATAAGGCTCTTCACCAATTCCTCGGCTTCTTAAGAGCTTACAACACGATCCCGCAGGACCACTCAGTCTTATCCATACCTATAACTAGGACACTAAGCCCTACCACTCAAATCCCAACTGGATCCTACTCTCAGATCTACAATATATCTTTCCAAAGCCTTTATAGCACAGACCTACACTCAGATTCCCTAAAGAATCCTACCCTCAGATCCCAGAATGGATCTTACTCTCAGATCTACAACAGATCTTACCTCGGCCTTTATAGCATAGGTCTACACTCAGATTCCCTAAAGAATCCTACCCTTAGATCCCAAATTGGATCTTACAGAGAATGCCAAAAAGATGAAATACTCAGACACCAGAGAAAGTTCTCCGTGTCTATCTTCCTATACTAAGCAGATATCAGCTCTATCTACTTCTTCACAGTAACAAGTTGAGAAAGAAATCTTCAATTGAAGCACAGCTTGTTCTGGAAGCAACTTGTAGAAAACTCTGCTTCTTATTTTCAGGAGTCAATCCCGATCTTGCTGTCGCAGATGAATATTGCAGCAGCTAACTCTTTTAGCATTCAGGTTCACTGAACTGAACTTGTTCTTCTGGCTCGGCAAGAAAGTGAGGAACAAGACGTCATCCAGCCCAAGATTGCGAATACAGAAAACCCTAATTGCTTCTCTTCTCGATGTTTTTTTTCGATTACTCAACTTTTGATTGATCGATTGATGATCTATGAATCAAACCATCTATCCTTTTTTATATCATGCTGATCAACAACTATATTCTATGTGTGGGCCCCTCCATTTATGCTGGAAAATTCCTTTCCTTTTCTTCAAAAGGGCAACTAGCTGGACGCGACGCCATTAACGCAATTTTGCGGTATTCCTGCGTTATTTTGAACCTGTGCTGACTTTGTTGACTTTGCTGACGTCACCATCTGTGGACTTAGACAAAATCAAGCTTAGTAGCATAGGCTTTGAGTGAATGACCATCACTCAGCGCCAAAAGACTTAGACAGAAATTGTCACTAGGCGTTGAGTGAGTAAGCACCACTCAATGCCAAAACACTTAGAAAATTATCACAGCCAGTAGGCGTTGAGTGAGCAACCTTCACTCAACGCCAAAACACTTGGAATAACGTTTTAGCCATTAGGCGTTGAGTGAGTAAGCTTCACTCAACGCCAAAGCACTTAAACATTTTCTGCCTTATGGCGTTGAGAGCGTTGAGTGAGCATGCCACTTAGGAATGAGACTAGGGTCATATTTTACTTTCAGAAGGCGTATTTCAGAAATCCTCAGTTCGACGAAATTAGGGCTCAGCTCGACAAAAAGTGAAAGATCAGTTCGATGAACTCAGAACTCAGTTCGACGAACTCAGAGCTCAGTTCGGCTAACTTAGAGCTCAGCTCGACGAAAGTAAAAGCAATCAACACATTTGGACTACGCCAAATTTCTGTGTCAATAAGAACACTTTCTTTGAGAATTAGTCAATGCAATATCACATGGCGTTGAATGAGCCTGCCTCACTCAACGCCTGCGGACTTGGTAAATATTCACAATTTTCCTATGGCGTTGACTGACTGGGCAGTACTCAATGATTTTGATGTTATGGTGTTGATTGAGTGGACTTCACTCAATGCCTATGGACTTAGCCATATTTTCAGCTTGCCAATTATTTGGCTAACTATACTCAATGATTTTACTTACCTGGCGTTGAGTGAATATACTTCACTCAATGCCTGTGGACTTAGGCAAATCTTCTGCCCTTCCAGCCACTTCTTTGAATCCATCTGCCTAATATTTGTCACAAGGACTATCCTTCAGACATGAACTTACACACACATCAAATATAGTTGTGTGTATCTCATTGACCTATTTGACATCATCAAATCAGAGCCATTGGGATCAATGGACACAACAATCTCTCCATATTTGAAGATGTCAAAACCATTGATCAGTTTCCTTAGTCAATGAAATACACAATCACATGGGCAGTAAAAATTTATTAAATTCAATGAGATGATGGTTTACTTACTTCCCCTGGATTGCTGTATGGTGTGTGTTAACATAGAGGATTACCTCTTAGCTTGATCCTTTCTTGATCAATTTCTTCTCTCCATGACTTTCTCCCCCTGTCTTTCTGCCATGTTGGGGCTTGATCCTTTCTTGATCTTGTCTCTCCTCTTTGGATACTACATAAAATTGATCAATCTCTTCTCTCCCCCTTTTTGAATTCTTCAGATAGTCAAGGAAGTGCACCAGTTCTTTTTCTCCCCTTGTGTTCTCCCCCTAGTTGATGTAGATGAGGCCAGTAGTGCAACTGCCAGCTTGCTTCTTATACAAGGCTGACTTTAGTCCTGCATCTGTTGGACTTGCTCCCCCTCAATAGGAGCATCTACTCTCATCTTGTTCTTGATTTCCACTACGTCTGCATCACCTGCAAGAAGAACAAGCTTGTACCCAAAAAATACCTTAGGGAGTATCTGAAGCTATTCTAAGTTCAACATACCCAATTCAATCTTGAAGGTGTTGAACTTGGCTTAATCTAGTGGCTTAGTGAAGATATCATCCACTTGCTTGTCAGTGGAGACAAACTCTAGGCTAATGTCTTCTTTCTCCACATGCTCTCTAATAAAATGATACTTAATTTCTATGTGCTTAGCCCCACTGTATGAGACAGGATTCCTAGTAATAGAAATGATACTGGAAGAATCACAATAAAGAGGAGTTCTACTTATCTTAATGTTATAATCTTCAAGCTGATGCTGAATCCACAACAATTGAGCACAACAACTGACTGCTGAAATATACTCTAACTCTGTAGTTGAGATAGCCACACTGGTTTGCTTCTTGCTGCTCCTTGACACCAGTCTTCCACCTAGGAATTGATATGTACCAGTAGTACTTTTCTTGTCTTCCTTGCAGCCTGTAAAATCTGTATCTGAAAATCCTGTTAGATCAAAATCTCTATTTCTAGGGTACCATATGCCAAGATCTGGTGTGCTCTTAAGATGCCTTAAAAAATTTTTTGTAGCAGAATAATGAGATTCTTTAGGGCAGTCCTGATACCTAGTACAGACATATGTAGCATACATGATATTAGGCCTACTAGCTGTCAAGTATATAAGGGAGCCAATTATCCCTCTATGAAAAGACTCATCAACAGGTTTCCCTGCCTCATCTTTGCCTATAGGCATACTTAACCTCATCAGAGTTCTCATGGTGGAGGCATTCTCCATACCATATTTCTTAATCAACTCTCTAGTGAACTTTGACTGGGATATAGACAAGCCATCATCAGTCTGTCTTTCTTGGAGTCCCAAGAAGAACTTGAGCTAACCCATGCTGCTCATCTCAAACTTCCCTTGCATAAGTTTAGCAAACTTTCTGCAAAGGTTATCCTCAGTAGATCCAAAGATAATGTCATCGACATATATCTGGACTAGGATGATTTTGCCCTTAGATTCTCTTAAGAATAGGGTCTTGTCTATTTTTCCCTTGAGAATTTATTCTTAATGAGCAAATTAGACAATGTTTCATACCATGCTCTAGGGTCTTGCTTCAACCCATATAGAGCTTTCCTAAGCCTATAAACAAAATCAGGAAGGTGAGGGTCTACAAAACTTGGTGGCTGATCCACATATACTTCCTCTTTTAAGTCCCCATTCAGGAATGCTGACTTCACATCCATCTGGCAGACTTTGAATCCTTGATAGGCAACCAATGCGAGGAATAGCCTTATTGCTTCCAGCCTGGCTACTGGGGCAAAAGTCTGGTCAAAGTCTATTCTTTATTCTTGCCTGTATCCTTTTGCCACCAATCTAGCCTTGTTCTTGACAATAATTGAAAGTTATTACTTCAAGGTTAGCTAGTCACCTAGAGGGGGGAGTGAATAGGTCTTTTAAACTTTCTTAGATCTTTATGTTGTTTATAAATTTAGTGATTTAGAGCTTGTCCTAATTACCTGCAATACAAGAAATAAACAAGAAACATAGCAAGCACACAAATATTTATAGTGGTTCCCCAATTGGGTACATACGCTTTCCCTCCCACCTATCCAACTGATTTGTTTGACTAGGAACAAACTCCACCAATATGCTCCTCAGAGCTTACACCTCAGGCCCTTAGCCTTACACACAGATTCTTTTCAAAATCCAAACTCAGAACCACAAGGGTTCCTACCTTAGATCCCTGCAGTGCTCCTATAGCTCAGTGGTCAACTGACCACCTACCTCAGCCTTATTTCTAAGGCATACAGCTCAGGCTTCTCAGCCCTACAACTTCAGGCACATAACCCTACTCTCAGAGTGATGCAACACTCCTACAACTCAGTACTTATCCAGGTACCTACCTTAGTGCCATTCCAGGCACCTACAACTCAGCCTCCTCCAAGGCCTACAACTCAGTGACACACTTGTCACCTACAACTCAGTGACTCACCAGTCACCTACCTCAGGAACTAGGCCCTACACTTAGGATGGGAGGACAACCCTACCTCAGATCAATACTTGGATCCTACCTCAGAGAGCAGCACTCTCCTACCTCAGACACTTAAGCCCTACAGCTCAGATCCACACTTGGATCCGACCTCAGTACCCCAGCAGGGTACCTACCTCAGTGAAAAATTAGTCACCTACCACTCAGGCACAAAGTGCCCTACACTCAGATTCAGATAAACTGAATCCTATAGGAAAGTAATCAAGAAAATTGAAATACTGACTCAGAGAAAAATCTCTGAGTCAACTTGCTGGACTGAGCAGATATCAGTCCTGCCCACTTACTGTAGAAGTAATTAGTCTTCTTCTACAACTACAAATTTCTCTGTTGTACTGAAGGCAGCAATTGCTGTTGAAGGCTTACAACCCTTCATACAACTATCTTCTCTTGCTGATAGATTGAATCAGCAAACTTGTTCTTCAAGGAACACTCTTACTGAACTGGAAGAAGCTTTAGCTATCTTTGCCTTCGGGCTTTCACTGCTGGACTTTGCTTTCCGGCTTGTCGGAGAAGATGAAGTCCAGCCGCCTCTATTGCGTTTTCTATTTCCGTTCTTCGTGTTCATTCTGTTAACCCTAATCTTCTTTTCTTCTCTTCCTTTTATACCAATTGATTTGAATCAACGACACAATTTGAATGTGGGCCCAGTCATGGATGGTGAGCGTCACCTCCCTCAAAAGAAAACAAATAGTACTTTTCAATGCTGCTGCAGCTTTCTCGCAATGGCATTAAGTATCCTGACTGCGCTCGACGAATGTTGATCTGGGTTCAACGAATGTTGAAATCAGTTCGACAAAATCCAAACAGAGCATGACGAACTCAGAGTCTTCAACCTTTAACTTGAGCTCGACAAAATGTGAGTTGGGTTCGACAAATTCTGGGATCAGTTCGATGAATCTTGAACTAGGCTCGATGAACTCTGAATCTTCAACCTTTAACTTGAGCTCGACGAAATCTGGGCTCAACTCGACAAACTCAGAATTTGGTTCGACGATTACTGAATTAAGCTTCTTCTTTAGAATCTTTGAGTGAGCCCGCCTCACTCGACGCTTATCGACTTAGAGAAATTCTACTGGCTTAGTCTCAGTGGTTTCTTCTCAACTGTCTCAACAGTTACTTCTTCATAGCTGAGACTGTCTTCTGTCTTAGCGGTTATTTCTTCACAGCCGAGACTGTCTTCTATCTTAGCGATTTAGCTGAGACCAACACTTCTCTCAACGATATGTGTTAGCTTCTCAACTGTCTCAGCGGTTATACTGAGACATTCTTCTCAACTGTCTCTGCGGTTATGCCTTAGTCAAATTATCTGACTTCCAGCTCCATCTTCATGTTCACCTATCCAATCAAGGACAACCTACATGCAAGAACTCAAGCACACTCAAATACATTATGTGTGTATGGCATTGACCAGTTTTACTTCTTTCAAATCTGGAGCATTGGGGTCAATGGACCAACAATAATGTCATTCTCATCTAACTTGTTCCTGTAGATCCACTTAGTTCCTATGACATTATGTCCCTTAGGTCTGGGAACTAGCTTCCAGACACTACACCTCTTGAACTGGTTCAGCTCCTCCTGTATTGCTCCAATCTAGAATGGGTCTTTGATAGCCTCTTCAAGTTTCTTAGGCTCTTCTTGAGATAGGAAGCTTTAACAGAGAGCTGTGTTGATGCTCTTGCTTCTGGTCTGGACTCCATGTATTTCACCACCAATGATTTGGTGTGCTGGATGGTCCCTCAGATGTCTCCCAGCTGGAGGCAATCTTGCTTCAGCTTATTGTTCTTCATTGTCCTCAGTTGGCTGTTCTTCATTGTCTTCAGTTGGCTGTTTTTCATCCTCAACTTGTGAGTCTTGAGCTCCCCCTGGACAACACCCATCTTCTTTCTTATCTTGTACTGCTAGATCATGTTCCCTGATGGTAAGCTTGTCGATCACCTCCTTTAAACCCGCAAATCTAGAAGAGGAGCTAGGCAGCTCACAGTTAATCAGGTTTGACTCATCAAAGACAACATGGACTGATTCTTCTACAACTTGACTAGTCAAGTTGTAGATCCTATATACCCTACTATTGTTGTTGTACCCAACAAATATCCCTTCTTGGGACTTGGCAGCAAACTTATTTATATAGGACTTACCATTGTTCAGTACATAGCACTTACTACAAAAAATCCTGAAGTAGGATAAGTTTGGTTTCCTGTCTTTAAGATTCTCATAGGGAGTCTTCTTGTGGCTTTTGGTGATGGAAGCCATGTTGAGGACATAACATGCAGTGCTTACTGCCTCAGCCCAGAAATATTCTGGGAGAGACGTGTCACTTAACAAGGTCCTACCAGCCTCTATGAGGATTCTGTTTTTCCTCTCAGCAATTCCATTTTACTGAGGTGTTCTAGGAGAGGAGAATTCTTGGTGAATCTCATACTCTTCATATAACCTTGTCATGCACTCAGACTAAAACTCAGTCCCATGATCACTTTTGATTTTGACCATAGTACTGTTGAATTCATTCTGAATTTGCTTAACAAATATCTGGAAGACATCAGGGGTTTCAGATTTCTTCCTTAGGAAGAACACCCAGGCAAATATGGAAAAGTCATCAACAACCACAAGGGTGTAGACTTTCCTACATAGACTATAAACTGGCATAGGACCAAATAGATCCTTATGTAGGAGGTATAAATACCTCACTTAGTCTTTGGTACCAAGGCTATTGAAGGAGGTCTTGGTCTGCTTGCCCTTTCGGCATGCAGAGCAGATACCCTCCTTAGTGCACTTTACCTTAGGTCATTTTCTCACTAACTCTTCACTAAAGAGTTTGCCTATGGTCTTGTAATTCAGGTGAGCTAGTTTCTTGTGCCATTGAACACAGTGTGAGGCTTTCTCATCTGCAACTAGGCATATGGGAGAGTCTTTACTCTCATAAACAAAATTTAGACAATAGACATTTTATCTTCTAGTGCCTGTCAAGATGACCCCTTGGTCACTTGACCTCCTAATTTGGCACTCATCCTTAAGGAAAGAAATATCATAACTAATATCACATAGTTGGCTTATGCTTATCAAGTTGTATTGCAAACCTTTCACATAAGCTACCTGTGTGATAGTGATTATGCCATTTGATATCTTACCATACCCTTTGGTTACTCCCTTTTTTGAACCACCAAAGATGACTTTGGGTATATTCTCTACTGGAGTGTACTCCTTCAGCATGCTCCTTGTTCCAATCATGTGCCTAGAACATCCACTGTCCAAGTACCATACAAGGGTATGGCTACTTGGACTCATCTGCAAGAAATAAATCATTTAACCTTAGGACCCCAATTCTTACTGGGTCCTAGGTGCATGTTAGGTTACAAATGAATATGCATGCATGCAGCTCTTCTGACAGGTAAGCCAACATTAGCTCTCTGGACACTATTATTGTGCCAGCAATCAATGGCATAGTGGCCCACTTTGCCATAGTACCAACACTCATAAATATTGTACCTTCTTTTAAGGGCTGGCTTTACAGCAGTGCTGTCAGCAGTTCTTAGTCCAACAGGTACAGCAGCAGCCTTTTTCTTAAGTCTTCTAGCCACAACCTAATTTGGGATATGTATGGCAGTATAGGTACTTGGGGTATCTTGGACCCTACCAGCAGCTGCCTTCTTTTCAGAGAGCATGCTCCTGATGGCTTCAGATATGCCCAAATATGGTTTGCTAACAGACTTTCCTTTGGTCTTATTGTGGACTGATAGATTTTGAGAAGGGGCTACAACCTTATTCTTGAGTGTTGGGGCTTATACACAAAAAATAAGTGGTCCAGGATGGGCCATTTGGATCTCCTCATGGGCTGCCTTATAGGCACTAGCACCCTTGCCATTCCTACCACCATTGTGGTGAACAGCTTTATTCCTATTGGTGGATCCACCATTCTACCAGTGACCATAAATGCTCTCTTGGTCATACCTATTAGATGGTAGAAGCACTCTCCTGAAAGGAATAAGAGGCTTGGAGGCTTGTGGCTGCACTAGATGATGCAGGCCAATGGATCCGACGGATTAATACTACGCGCTCTTAGATTCAACAATTTAATTAGGTACATAGCGTGCAGAATCTCCCTAAAATACTATCTATGACTCAACCAATATAACAATGCACAATGCAAAAGGATCGCTGCCCCTTATAGAGATTGAACAAGGGCTATATGCAAATTTTCGCTCAAGCAAATAAGACCTACCCGATTCGGACAATTAACAAGTCAAATTAAAATTATCCGCAAGCATTCACAAAATCAACACGAGAGAATCCAGACTAAAATAGCGATTTAAAAGAAGTCCAAATCGATCCCAAATTAATTAAATACGAGGGTGGCCAAATCACTTGAACTCAAGGAGAAATCAAGGCTAAGGAACCCGATTTCCTCAAGCGTTCACGAGATCTACCTGATCCAAGTTATACGAAAATATTCGGAAGAATAAACACTTGAAAATCAGATTTTAATTAAGGCACTAATTTTAATATAAATCTGGACTAATTACTAGCCTTCTAATCCACCAAAATCTCACAATAATATAGAAGAAACACACAAGAGATGATTTAGAAATCGTTACCCATATCCCAAGAAAAACCGTCCACAAGATGAATGCAGGAATCACACACAATGGTGGTTGAATCTATCTCCACGCAAATCCACGGATCCGCACCAGATGATAAATACGTGAGCCGTTTTCCTTTTGCAATGACCCTAGGAGAGGGAGACACCTTGAAGGACAATTTATACATAGAAAGAGTAGAGAGGAAAGGTGATGGTTGTGATATTCCAAGGTGGTGGAGGAATATGGGCTGGTCGACTTTTGTTGGAGGGAGAGGGTGGCCGTTTGAGGGTGGTGGTCTTGGTGTGGGAAGGGAGGAGAGGGCTCGGGTTTGTGGAAGGAGGAGGGTGTCCGGGAGGTTGGAAGGGAGGGAGAGGGTGGCGGCTTGGGTTGGTCGAAATTCCAAGAGGGAAAGAGGGGGGCTCGGTTTTGGGAAAAGAGAAAGGATGATGGTGGAGACCTTGAGGAGGGAGGAGGAGGAGGGGAAACGGAGAATATAGAGGGAGAGAGAAAGGAGGCCGGTGGCCAAGAGAGAGGAGGAGAAAAGGATGGCCGAATTTTGCCAAGGAGAAAAAGGAGAGGGAAATTTCAACATGAAATTTTAGGTTTTCTTTTCATTCATTCTCTACCAAATCCTC
Source organism: Platanthera zijinensis (assembly GCA_039513925.1). Lineage (NCBI taxonomy): Eukaryota > Viridiplantae > Streptophyta > Magnoliopsida > Asparagales > Orchidaceae > Platanthera > Platanthera zijinensis. The sequence goes on from CM077090.1 coordinate 142,046,609, forward strand.
CATAACATGGCCTATATATACCCTACACCACTCCATCTCCTCCATTCAAAATTTAAAATGAACCTATGATGGTTATATGCACTCATCATAATAAAAACAATACAAAATTTAAATGCATGAAATAAAAATACTTTTGATGGTTATAGGTACCCATCATACATGAAATGAAATAAATACTTAAAATAAAATGCTTAAAAATAAAAAATGCTAAATATATAATTATAAATATTTATTTTATAATTATATATTTTTATTTGATGGTGACGGCGGACGTCGAGCAAAACATATCGCGGCGACGTTGGCGAAGAAATGTCGTGGTAGAATCTCATCCTCGAGCTTGCGGCAATGTTCGTCCCAATCAACGAACTCTCTATGTCGGGGATCAACGACCGCATCAGCAACATCGCCATCAATCCTACCCCACTCAAAATTACTCATCACCGATGAGTGGCTGGTGAGGGGAGAATAGTCAAAAACAGTAGCAATATGGGGCAAACCCGCTATCCATGTTGTAGTAGCATGAACATCCATCAGCACTGAGAACCTGACAGATATAGAAACAATAAGACTTTCGAGGAAACTCGAAAGGGTGTCAAGCAAAAGAAAAAGAACTGAATCTTACCATCCGGTTCAAGAACCAAGGAATCAACGTGGAAAATAGACACGACAGAACTAACACTCCCTAACCATAGAGAACATTTAGTGGGAGGAAGAACGGTGGAGAAAGACACTCAGGTGGAATAGAGACGTACAGTAAAAAGTCCGGAAACTTGAAATAAAGTGAAACACCCTATGCTTTATAAAAATCTGAAATAAAAGCATGAAATCTGAAGTTCTTCATAACCATGGATGGGTCGGCGTTCCTACGTATTAACTTATTAATGGAGCCATAAGGCATCCGCTCGGGGACTGACCAAACTAAACCCAAGTCACTAATTCTAGCATAGGATGGTCTTGGACGGGAGCAGAATTGCGTGCGACATAACTTAAGATTAAACGCTAATGTCCTAGATACATGAGGAGTGAACCCATGTGCTACATGGCTTGATCCAAATGCGGTGGATAAGGGGGTTAAGTCAGGTGGCACGGGAGCCTTATAATCAAAAATGATTTCAATGGGCTCCAAATCCGCAGTTTTAATTTTAATTTTATTATATTCACGCTTGGCATGAAGATGTGCCAAGGAGAACCGCTCATCATAAACAATGGAGTTTGACGTTCCTGGATGTGAAAGGATGTGCGAGCGATACAACTCAAGGAGCCCAACTATAATCACTAATGTATGAACATGAGGGTCATCAGAAGGCGGTGGGTAAATGCGTCCAACTGGGTCTGGTATATAAGTATATCTAGGAGACACCACATCCAGAGGCATAATAGCCAAGGAATCAGAATCGGTACCACGTCCTAAGAAGTCATCTAATGTAGGTAAATAAATAGGAGGAAGGGTCGGTAAAATCAATCCCAGGATAAAATCCAAATCAGTATAAATTGCACCCAACAGTAACATCATCAAGGAACTCTCATCTGGGTATATAATAAGAGAATTGTCCAAAAGTACCCTTCCCTCAGATGGTAACTCATCCACAATAACACTAGGGACATCCTCACTCTCAGACTCCTCAGATGACTCGGATAAATTCTTAGTGGGTGTAATCGTAGGCTCTATCACGATGGGGATCGTAGCCAGAAGAGGGCACTCAATACTAGGGTGATCAGTCACAATACTAGCAGGACATGTAATAGGCAACGGGATACTCTCACAGATCGGAATATCTTCATCCCATACATCATCTTCCAAATCATTAGGATATCCAAGCTCCTCAATGTTAGAATCATCCGAATCGTCGGGCACTATCGTACATGCCAGAATACTCTCACCTAGCTGGTCATCTTAAGAATCCAGAGATACCATATCTACATCAAAGTCCTCAGGGGAATTAGTCACAATCTCAGGAGGCTCAGACGTCGGAGTTAAAGGAGCCAACACCCTAGTAGTAATATCTTTGGAGTCTAAATTGTGGGGGTCTAAACTGCTTATTTTCCCTAGAGGTGGAAATAGGCGCCCTTTGGGTATTACTACAACTGTGGGGATAGGATCTAACCTGAGGTATATGGTCACTCCTATAAGCAGCTATAGGTCTAGTGCCATAACTAGTCTTGCTAACGAGTGGCATAGGGTCACTCCTATAAGCAGCTATAGGTCTAGTGTCATAACTAGTCTTGCTAACGGGTGGCATAAGGTCAATCCTATAAGCAGTTATGGGTCTAGTGCCATAACTATACTGACTCATGGGTGTGGTGCTCTTAGTATGAAGGTAGTAGTGATCGAATTAATCTGAGAGTAAGCTTCACATGTGCGGTCAAGCATATTGATAGCTACTAATACGACGCTCTTCGTTTAACCAAAACACGTGTGCATGACCTACTAAGTGCTCTCGGGCGATGTTAACCTTTTGGTGGTCATCCCATACGTTGAAATCAAAATAAATTTCTATCCCCTTAAGCCAGTCTCTAAAAATTTGGGGACACCCTAAACCGTCGTAAGTAGGATAAGTGTGGGGACGGTTGGAATTCCTATGGTATATAGGCACGGTTGGGGTGTGATTAGCCATGAATTTATCATACCAATAGTCTAAACGGGACGCATAAACGTCATAGGCCATGTTCAGTGAGACCTGAAGAGAAAACTCGATCCGGATCTTGTGCACATGCAATGAATTAAGGATTCTAACCCTTATAATCTAAGATAGATGGAATTGTTCCCACTAAATAATTAAGGCAATATATATATATTTTTATTTATTTATTTTCATGCTGAAAATAATATGAGATTATTAATAATTTTTTTTTTTATTTTTGGCAGAAAAATAAAAGTTTTAGGCTGCTATTTGCAGACAAAAAATAAAAATTTATTTTTATTATTTTGTCAATGAATCGTGTATGTGCGTGTCGGCATACTAATAAAGGGGGAGGGTGATAATTAGGAAATTGACGTGAACCTCCCTCTAATACCAAATTGATGCAGGCCAATGGATCCAACGGATAAATACTATGCGCTCTTGGATTCGACAATTCAATTAGGTATGTAGCGTGCGAAATCTCCCAAAAATACTATCGATGAATTAACCAATATAACAACGCACAACGCAAAAAGGTCGCTACCCCTTATAGAGATTGAACAAGGGTTATATGCCAATGTTCGCTCAAGCGAATAGGACCTACCCAATCTAGACAATTAGCAAGTCAAATTAAAATTACCCGCAAGCATTCACAAAACCAACACGAGAGGATCCGAACTAAAATAGCGATTTAAAAGAAGTCCAAATCAAACCCAAATTAATTAAATACGAGGGTGGCCAAATCACTTGAACTCAAGGAGAAATCAAGGCAAGGAACCCGATTTCCTCTGGTATTCACGAGATCTACCCGATCCAAGTTATACGAAATATTCAGAAGAATAAACGCTTGAAAATCAGATTTTAATTAAGGCACTAATTTCAATATAAATCTAGACTAATTACTAGCCTTCTAATCCACCAAAATATCACATAATATAGAAGAAACACACAAGAGATGATTTAGAAATCGTTTCCCAAATCCCAAGAAAAACCATCCATATGATGAGTGGAGGAATCGCACACGACGGTGGTTGAATCTATCTCCACTCAAATCCATGGATCCGCATCGGACGATGAAGACGCAAGCCATTTTCTTTTTTCAATGACCCTAGGAGAGGGAGAAACCTTGAAGGACAATTTATAAATGGAAAGAGGAGAGAGGAAAGGTGGTGGTTGTGATATTCCATGGTGGTGGAGGAATAGGGGCTGGTCGGCTTTTGTTAGAGGGAGAGGGTGTCTGTTTGAGGGTGGTCGGCATGGTGTGGGAAGGGAGGAGAGGGCTCTGGTTGGTGGAAGGAGGAGGGTGGCCGGGAGGTTGGAAGGGAGGGAGAGGTTGGCGGCTAGGGTTGACTGAAATTACAAGAGGGAAAGAGGGGTGGCTCGGTTTTGGGAAAAGAGAAAGGATGATGGTGGAGACCTTGAGGAGGGAGGAGGAGGAGGGGAAACCGAGAATAGAGAGGGAGAGAGGAAAGAGGCCGACGACCAAGAGAGAGGAGGAGAAAGGGTTGGCCGAATTTTGCCAAGGATAAAAAGGAGGGGAAAATTTTAACTTGAAATTTTAGGTTATCTTTTCATTCATTCTCTACCAAATTCTTCATAACATGGCCTATATATAGCCTACACCACTCAATCTCCTCCATTCAAAATTTAAAATGAACCTATGATGGTTATATGCACCCATCATAATAAAAACAATACAAAAATTAAATGCATGAAATAAAAACACTCTTGATTGTTATTAACTTTCATCATACATGAAATGAAATAAACACTTAAAATAAATTGCTTTAAAATAAAAATTGCTAAATATATAATTATAAATATTTTTGTTATAATTATATATTTGTATTTGATGGTGATGGCGGACGTCAAGCAAAACATGTAGCGGCGGCGGCGTTGGTGAAGAAATGTCGTGGTAGAATCCCATCCTCGAGCTTGCGGCAACGTTCGTCCCAATCAACGAACTCTCTATATCGGGGATCAACGACTGCATCAGCAACGTCGCCATCACTAGAGCTTTGCCCTTCCTTTTGGAATTGGTATCTCTAGTGTTCCCTTTGAAGCCTAACCTCTTATTATCCTTTTGGGAGGAGAAGGAATCTATCAAAGGCAACACAGAACATGGCTTTGAAAACTTAGCCACTAGCTCCTTCTCCTTTTGGAGTTTACCTTCAAGATTCCTGATGTGGTCTTTCTTGAAGGCTATTGTGCCCATCTGAATAATAGTGATGTTTTTCAGCTTGCTGATTTCTTTCAGTTTCAGGTCCAGCATGTTTGCTGACTTTGAAGCAGCAAGCTGCATAGAGGCAATCTCCCGAGCCTGCTTTTATGCTAGGATCCTGCTTCTCTTCAGTGCCTGCAGGAATTCACCATAGTAATCAATCAATTGATTGATATCTCTATCAGATTCAGAGCCATCTTCATCACTTGATGCAGATGTCTATGACTCTGGACCTGTATTATAATCTGATACAGTGGATAGAGAATGTACTTTGCTTGGACCAGGCTGCTCCTGGCTGGGTTCTTCATCAGTTAAAGCCATCAGCCTAATGAAATGGCTGTCTTCTTCTCCTTCTTTAGTCCTGGCAACATCATCAGCTTCTCCAGCAATAGTAGCCAGCATCTCTAAGAAATCTGCCTCTACAGTTTCTTCTTCAGTAGTGAATAGCCCAATGTAGGCTTCATCTTCCTCTTCTGACTCTGATGATGAGGAGTCAGTCCAGCTCTTTTGCTTCTTAGCAATGAAGGATTTATCCTTCTTTCCCTTTTGCTATTGTTCCATATTTTCACCAGCACCCTTTCTTTTGACAGGAAAGTCGGCTATAATATGCCCTGGCTTGCTGCAACAATAACAGACCATTTTAGAAGAAATATGTTTATTTGGTTTAGATCCATACCTGTTCTCTTTAGAGGTTTTCTTCCTGCCCTTGTAGTAGTCTTATTTGGGATAAGAAGAAGAGGAGGGCCTGCTTCTTTAGTGCTTCTCCATCATGTATTTCTGAAATTGCTTGGAGAAGGCATCAAAGTCTTCATCAGACATGTGGTAGTCTGATGTGCTGGTTTCTAAACTTTCTAAATCAGATTCAGCATCCCTCCTTGGAGGAGAAGGTGTCTTTATCCTGCTCCTCCTTGTCGCTTCATCTTTGAAGGCCACTGACTTGTCCTTGACTGCAGACTTACTGATTTTCTCCACCTCCTTTCTGGCTGTCAGCTGCATTTCATAGATAGCAGCTTTCCAAATAGAGTTGGTGGTGGTGTGTCTGCGAGTCTTGCTACTTCTCTGATGGCACAGATTTTGTGTCCCAGTCTTTAGTTAGAGACTTGAGAAACTTGTCATTTAATTCATATGTGTTGAAGGCTCTGCCATATATACTCAGCTCATTTACAATCCTGAAGAACTTTTCATTGCACTCAGCTATGTCATCTGTCTTGTTCTGCCTGAAGCTTTCATACTCTTGATTGAGCATGGACTTCCTGTCATCCCTCACTTCTTTTGTCCTCTCCATGTAGACAACTAGTATGTCTAATATCTCCTTAGATGTCTTGCAGTGAACTAGGTTTTAGAAGGTGGAGTCATCAATAGCACTGACTATTATATTTTGTGCCCTCTTGTCCATTGCGGCAAGGATGACTTCATCCTTAGTAATTCCAGAGTATGTCTTTGGTGTCTGGACATTAGCATCTAGAGCTGAGACCTTCATAGGGATGAATGGTCACTCCTTGACAGTAATAAAAACTCTAGGGTCAGCTGCCTCCATAAATAGCCCAACCCTCTCCTTCCATATGTCAAACCTGTTGGATCCCTAGTTTGATTTGGGCTAGGCTGACTAAATTAGGTTGAGTCTGACCCATATTGTATAGCCATGGTCAAGTCTAGTAGTCCTAGAGTTTAGGCTAGTCATTAGGTTCAACCTTCATGGAACAGCCAGCAGAGGACATCAGTTGTCTCAAGATTTGGAAGATTTAGAGAATAGAATGTTCAGTTCGAAGTTCTTCGAACTCGGCTCGATGATCGTCGATCTCAAATCGATGAACTCAGAGTTATTTCTCTGAGCTGAGCTCGACGATATTCGAGCTCAGGTCGACGATCGATTCTTTCAGACAGATTCTCAACTCGACGAACTCAGAGCATAGAATTGGCAAGTTATTCTCTGAATGCAGTTCGCAGAGCTCAGGTCGATGAACAAGAATTCTCAAGTCGACGAACATGGATCTCCAGTCGACAAATTCTATTCTGAGGTTCACGATTTCTGTCCCGTGCTAGAATGAGAAGTTTTCATTACTTCTGTCCCTTACTTTCAATATTATTTAGCAGTAATATTCCTGAGTAATTAATGCTTATATTCCCCTGAATATATCCATTATTGGCAGCATTAATCATGGTATTCATCAGGTTAATTACGTGTTTATTTTATTAGGTACAGTTGGGGAAACTCATTTAAGTCAATATTCCAGCCGTTTCTTTCTCGAGGGAAATCAGTAATTAATGCCAACAATTCAAATTTCAAAGGATAAATTATTGACTGTATAATATAAAAGAGATTTTCTCTTTTTAGTCATTACACACTTAGCCAGACATCAGAAGAGAAGATACAACACACAAGAATATAGAGAGACACAGTATGAACATTCAGAACTCTCTCCCAGTGTAGAAAACATTCTGTTTTCCTCCTTGTCTATTCTGAAGACTGAAGAAGAACATCCATCACTATCAAGAGTCTTCTTTAACCTTCTCCTCCAGGAACATTCAAGGATAACACATCTTGATTTAGTCAGAAAGTTCCAGGATTATTTTCAGACAAGGCTGAAGACCTACACCCTGAGCAAGGCTCCATCTTTCTGAACCAATTCTACATTTCAGAAGGAGTCTTGACAACTACAGAATCCACAAGTCTTCTCTGCTTTTTAGAGAAAAGCGAAGACCTCATCACACCTCCTCTCACCTCATGTACAAAGGGTTTATTAACTCCCTTCAAAAGTTTATTCTTGGTTTTTGGGCACCTGATCAAAAGCCTAAAGGGTTGTGAGATCTCCCTAGAAATAGATTTTGTGGTGGCAGTCACCTGTTCAAAAACCTGTTAGTGGATTCCTACCAGGGTGGTAGAAGAGTGGATGTACCAAGGTTGGGGAACCACTATAAAATTTCTTGTGTTGTCTGGTTGTGTTCATTTTCTTTCTGTTCTTGCTATGCTGTGATAGATAGATTAGTTTAACCAGTCTTTTATTTCCTTTTATATTATTATTGGTATCACCTATTTTAAACTCAGATATAAATATTAAAAAAACATCCAAAGTTTTAAATACTCTATCCCCCCCCTTCTAGAGTAAATCAGATCTAACCTCCATCTTTCAATTGGTATCAGAGGGTTGTTCCTTTGGTTGTACAAGCTAATACTTGAACCAAAAGATCCTTGTTAGACCTGATTTTCCTTTTTTAGTTTTCTGTTATCACATAATTGCACAGAACAAAGACTATGCAAGCACCAAACCTCCAGTTTGCAACTTAAATAAGTTTGCTATCTGGAAGGCAAGAATCAAATTATACATGAACTCTATTGATGAGGACATCTTTAATTCTATTTTGACAGGACCACCAGTTCCAGTGGCAACAACTACTGCTAGGTCCAACTCATATGCTGTTCAACCACCTGAGTGGACAAATGTACAGAAAAAGGCCAAAATAGCTGATGCAAAGGCCATGAATATTTTGGCTCAGACAATGTCTGATGATATTTTCTAGAAAGTGGCTGAGTGCACATCAACCAAGGCTATCTGGGATTCCCTTAACCAGATGGTTGCTGGCTCAACAGATGAGAGAAAGGATAGGAGATCCAATCTCATCTCATAATATGAGAACTTCAAAAAGGGTGAATCAGAGTCTGTTAGTTACATGTACAACAGACTGAGCTCAATCATCAATGAGCTAAAGACTTTGGACAAAGACATCACCCTGACAGAAGTTAATGACAAAATCCTCATGTGCTTCCCCAGCTTATGGGATTCAAGAATCTGGCCTATCAAGGAAGCCAGAAGTTAAAATGAGATTTCCACAGAATCTCTACTTGGAAAGCTCAAGTCTTATGAGCAATTGATAAAGTCCAGAGAGGTTGTAGAGCAGAAGACTCCTTTATCAGGCAGAAAGGAGCAAAGTATTACATTCAAAGCAAATGAAGAATCAGAAGCCCCAATAGTCAATGAAGAATTCCTTAGTCTCTTAGCCAAGAGATTTTATAAGATGGGCAAGAAAGACTTCAGGAGGAAGTTGAAAGTCCACCTGGTGCCAACTACCTTCACCTATGGGGGGGGGGGGAATAGGTGTCTTACAGCGTTTTTGCGGAATTAAAACTATACCTGCACAAATAAACCAAAACAACACAGCACAGAAAGACACATGCAATTTATAGTGGTTCCCCGATTTGGGTACGTCCACTCTCCCCCTTCGACCTATCTCCCAACAAGGGACGACTCGGTCACTTCACCAACAGGATTGAAAACCAATCCTCTCACTATGGAAGTAACTCTTCCATACGAAGGAGTCACCACTCCTCCACCACGGGTTGCACCCAACCCTTACACAGAAGAACCAACGTTCCTTTACAACAAAAGAAAAACTTGAATGTATAAGATACAAACTACTTTTGGAGCCCTTGGTGTCCCTCTTCGTTCGACGTTGCGTTCTTGAATAAGTCGAAGAGTCCACGACCTAAGTGCTCTCTTAGAGAGTATCTCCCCGACACCAGCGGCGACAAGAAGTGCGGCGGCGTAGCTTTCAGGATCGGCGACGGAAACAAAGTGCGGCGGCTGAGCTTTGGAGATCAATCCTTCGTAGCAAAGCTAGCAAGGTCTACCAACGGTCTTGCTAGGATCGATCGTCTCGATCGATTCGGAAAGGGAAGGTATTCCCGATCAACAAATCAAGAGACAAAGGATCTCTAGGTAGACACGTGAGACGCGTTGCTTGGCTGAGCTTCTATCTCTGAGAGATCGAGAAGAAACCACGATCAGCAACGGCGACAACCTGCACGAGTGGCGATGGCGGCGGACGGCGATCTACGATCCGTTAGGTCAAGTCGGCGGCCGGCCTTTTTCGTTTTAGGTTCACGCACCGTTTCGTTCAAAAATAGGAGGGTATTTATACAGTAGAATACTCCTTTATGACCGTTGAGGGCCCCACCAGAAGAAACCCTAAATCCGGTTCAAAACAGCGCCTGAATATTTGGTTCGGTCCAGCGAGCAGAAGAAATTCACCCACGGCAAATTCGGCGAGAATCATTGGTGATTCTCGACGAATCGGCGAGAATCACTTATGATTCTCGCCGAATTCTACTTGGCAGAATTCTGGCTGAAGATCTTGCCATCCGGAGAGAATCGGCGAGAATCAACATTCATTCTCAACGAATCGACGAGAATGCAAAGTCATTCTCGTCGATTCGGCGAGAATCAACTAGTGATTCTCGACGATTCTGCCTTAAGCAGAAATCAAGACGGCGTTGAGACAGCCGGCTGCAATCGGCAAGAATCACCGAGTGATTCTCGACGATTCGGCGAGAATCACTAGTGATTCTCGATGATTTCTACTTAGACGATTTTCGTCTTTATTCCCGTGAGTTGCTTTGACCGTCCTTGCTCCTTGTCTGCTCTTGATCTTTCTCAGCCCTGTACTTGAAAGTAAGTACACTCCAATAGAGAGAGTACACGTAGGCCAACTCACTGATCTGCTCAACGAGGGATTACGTTGCGCAGACCCGTGTATATTGACCCACTGCACCCTGACATTGGTGTGTACTTAGCGTGGAATAACTGCAAGCACAACTTGAAATATATCATCAAATACATTATGGATTCATCTTAGCTAGACAGGAGGCTTCCTCAAATCCAGGTAATTGTGGATACAATACCCAACAATCTCCCCCTATTTGAAGAAGCCAAAATCCTACTAGCTAAGATGAATTTCACCAATCCAGATAATACATACAGAAAATCAAGAGAAGAACAATAAATGCAAACAGAACAATACTAGAGTCAATCATGAAATCACATATATATATAGAGATATCCACAATAATTGTTCATATGATAACATGATAAGAACGATAAACAAAAAGGAATACATTAGCAAAAAATCCTAGGTCTCTTTCTCCTTAGCTATTTCATCGTTTAGTTGCTGCGCCAAGTGTTTCCTGCTTTGTCTTTCGAAATATTCTTTTGGCTTGGGGTAGTATCTGGGAGGAGGAGCTTTATTTGCCACAGTGTTGGACCTGAAGAAAATGTTCCGTTTAGCTTCAAAGGTCTTGTGCAGCTCCCACTCGTACTGATTATAAACATCGTTCCGATTTATCTCCCCCTTCTGTTGTAGTGTAAATGTGTCCAGAATGATACTCCTTGATACCGGACTCCACCTTTCGTTCCTCACTTCATCCTCCTTCAATCTGATTTTCTTTTCAGCTTGCGTTTCCTTGGATATCCCCTCTTGAGTTTTTCTCTTGCCTCTAGCTTTTGCTAGTGCTTCTTGGTCAAACCAAGCACTGCGCTCAGCTCTTGCAGCAGCCCTAGCAGCCTTCTTAGATTCAGCCTCACTCAGTGGAACTTCTTCAACCCTTTCTTCTTCCTCATCAGCAGCAGCAGTCTCTTCCGGAGGGGCAACCAGAACGTGAATGCCTGAGGCCTGTTGAACTAACCAGTGGGCCGTTTCAAAAACATACCTATTCGATTGATCGAAGTTGTCAATTATTATCTGTTATATTGATCGAAGTTTAGTTTGCAATTAGCATCTGTTAGATTAAATAAACATACCTATTAGTTTGATCGAAGTTGTCGAGTATTACTTGTTGAAGCCCTGCCATCTTAGCTTTATAATCTTCCTCCCCCTTTTTGGCTTCCACAACAATTGAGTTTGCTGTCTTTGAAAATTCATTCAGTAGGGTCTTTTGATCCGCGTTCAGAGTCACCATGTTGGCATCAAATTTTTGGATGCTATTAGCCACAATATGTGCATTCTGATTAACCACTTGCAGGTCATCCGTGTTCTTTTTAATTCCTTGCATAAGAAGAGAGACAGTTGTGCCGGCTGCTGTGTACTTTTCCTCGAACTTCTTTTCCATTACATCCAGCTTGTGATTAATTTCAACTACGTTCTTTAGCATCAGATCCTCAGATTCCTTAATTCTTTTTAGCACTTTGTCTTGTGCTTTCTCAAAAGTAACTTTGAGTTCATCCAGAATTCCTTGAACAATGTTCACAGTATGATTAGCTAGATTAGCTTGCAGTGGAGGCCCCTGAGGCAAGCCTTGGTCTGGCTCTTCAGCAGATTCACTAGGCGCGCTGGACACTTGCACGGTTTTGACAGAGGGAAAGTTTGCAGTCTTGGTAGATTTCTCAAGAATGCTTACCAATTGTTGCTGAGAGGACTCCCCCTCCACAGTTGTACTGGTTTTCTCAGGAACTACCTCAGGAGCTTGTTTTTCAGATGGAACTGCAGTGTCATCCTGAGGCTCCATTACCTCCTGCCTCTCATTTCCTTCTTCCTCATCCTCATCATCCATGTTCTCATTCTCAACTGCAGCATCGTCCACATCCTGTTCATCATTCTCCAGATCAGCATCTCCATTTCCCATATCATTATTGTCCAGGGCTGCCTCATCTTTCTCTACATCCTCACTTTCTTCTTCCAGGTTCTCAACTGCATCCCTTGCTATCAGAGAGATGTCCGATCTAACATCAGCAGGAGCGGGTAGAGACTCCCCCTCAGTTCCTGCAGTCAGCATATCAGGAACTTCACCGGGTACAGCCACGAAGTATGCTGGAGTCCTATTGTCCTCATTCCCATGGGACTCAGCTGGGGAATCATCTCATTCTTCACCTACAGCAGCATGCCCGATCCTTATCTCCCATCTATCAAAGACACTGGAGTCCATTTTCTTCAGATAGTGGAGGGAAACTCCTTTACTCATATCAAACTTGTCTCCATCCAGTTGGTTAAGATAAAGACTAATAATACATCCAAAACTGGGGGTTCGCAGAGTGTCCTTTATTCTCTCAAACAGCATGGCCCCCCAGTTGAATCTTTTCCGACAGACGATGACCACTAGGATCTTGAACATCTCTCCCGAGATATGATCGTGGGAGCCTGGTTTACAGATCAGGACTTTCCTGACGATGTCTGACATAAGCTTCCCTTCCTCATTCATTTCCTTCCTCTTAATAGATTTGATTCCTCTTGGTAGTCCACAGAACAGAAGGGTCCTGGCTCGATCCTGTTATTCCAGATAATCCTCTTGATCAGAGTTGGAGAGCTGCAAGTATTGTGTCAGTTTCCCTGCAGACATTTTGATCCTTGCACCGACAACCTTACACTTGATTACAGTATCTTCATGCCGAAGTTTTGCAGTTGCAAAGACTTCCATCACCTCTTTATCCAGTATTTTGCATGGGTGCTCCAGGATGAATGTGAGTCCAACCTCTTCAAGCATAAGAATGATGTTCCTGAACTCATCTGAGGCATGAGAAAAGCCGGTTCGAACTAGTTCGCATCCAGTGACCAGGCCGGCGGTGGTTCTTGGAGCCATTTTAAACCTAAGGAGGAAATACCCAAGTCTAAGCCTTGTCAGTAACTCTAGTAGGAAGCTACACTATCAACAAGCCATTGCAAGGAAGAAGAAGTCGTTACCCTAATGTCGAGGACGAAGGCGACAGAATCGACGAGATTGATGGGAATCGACTGGATTGCCTGAATCTCTTGCGTCCTTGGGACTATGCCGACGGGGAACCCTGGATGTGCTCGGGAAGGAGTCGTTGGAAGTCAATCGACGAGAACCCTAGACTTGGTCGACAGAACTCTGGAACTCTGGAACTCAATAGCTGGTAACCTCTGATACCAGCTGTTACGGGAAGTCGACGGGATGAGAGAAAGAGGCGGATCGATGGGATATGAAGGGTCGACGGAATAGGCGCGATATGTACTATTCCGAGCCGGGCAGTTTCGACTGGATTTTGACTGGGTTTTCTAAAAGTTTTCTAACCGTGGATTTCGACGGAATTGTCTAAACAACTTTAAGTGGCATATTAATTTTGTTATACCCTAGTCAATAACCGAGGCATGCAAATTTGCCTTCAAGTTATTTCTTGATCGAGATGTACACAATATTCCGATATCAATTGTAATCTTTTGTAACACCCATTGATGTACCTTCCTTAATTTTAAATGGTCGGACTTATGCCTATTTAGATCCCTTTTCACATCTATAAATGTGTGACTATAAAGTATTCTTCAGATAGTACTTTAAGGTCATTTTACAGATTCATTCTGTCCTCAGGTGTGAAAACATATATGTGTATATAGACACATAACACTTACCTTTTAGATAAGGAATTCACAAATTTGTGTGGATATATTAGTATATATATACATATATGTAAATATCAATATAATATGACTCAAATATTGAAACTGAACGCAAGTACCTGGGATCATAAGATTTATCATTCAGATCGTCAGTTTAAGACACACCAGGTGTTCAATTTGAGTATGCCATTGTAGATAGCACTGCTCTTATTCCAAGTACTTGTTCCAAGTAATTCTTGGAACATCTCCTGTCTAGTTCTCATCATGTTTACAGGAACCTAGACTGCCCTGCAAAAGAGAATTACCTTGCCTTAGGAACCCAATATGTATTGGGTCCTAGGTTCTTGTCAGCATAAAAACTCGAATACCTTCCCACAGGAATCCTGTCAGGAAGGATAACTCTGCCCAGAGGAGGTGGATATGCCCTTGCCCTTGGCACAGAGGGGTTGTGCCAACAATCTATGGCAAAGTGACCCACCTTGCCACAACACCAACATTCGTGAATGTTGTATCGCCGTTTCAGACCTGATCTGTTGACTGAGGTAGTCATGAGCTTAGGTATAAACGGGATAGAGCCAGTTCTATTCACGACATTGCCTTTTCCACCGTGACACGTGGGAGGGTGGAAAGAATGCATGTGGTGAGTGTCATGAGGCCTGGGAGGTGGTGCCTTCCTTTCAGTCAGCACACTTCCAGAGGCCCCATGGGTACTTACCACATGTTTCCTGACCCCCCTTTCCTGTATCCTAGGGTGGAAAGTACTGCAGTGAGAGCTGGTTCCTGCATATTCATGATGAGTTGGGGCTGAGGCTGAGAATACAAAGGGTTCAGAATGAGCCTTGGGTATTCTCTCATGGGTAGCCATGACAGCTCTGACACTGTGGGTATTTCCACCTGAGGGTTGTTCATTCTTGCAGTGACCAATGTTGTTTATGTGGTCATACCTGAAGGCATGATGAGTGCCCTTCCTATTCGGGGTGGTGGGTCTGAACACAGTTTCCACATTTCTCCATGAATTAATAATTCGGGAGATCCACCCATTTCCTTCTTTTCTCTTGATAGCATCTATCACGGAAAAGTTAGAAACTATTCTCTTCTCGGTCTCTAGACGACTTTCTAGATCCGAGATCTTTGAGTCCTTTACCTTGATGGATTCCAATTGGATATTCATCAAGGTCTTCAGCTGAGCAATCTCCTTAGCTTGCTCCTCAACAAGTAAGTTGCTCTTCTGAAGAGCACACTAAAGGGATTCAAGATTTTCAATCTTCTGATTAAAGCTATCCATATCCCTTGCATCACTAGAGGGACAATCCTCTGAACTATTCCTGTCTTCAGGAACTGCAAAAGGAGAGGGGCATGATGAAGAAGTTACCTGGTCCTGGCTTTGCTGTTCAGGGTTACCGTCAAGATCGGCCGAGACTGTTGAGTCAGCTTCATCAGAACTGCTTTCCTCAACTTCTTCTTCAGTCTCTGACAAGGACACAGGAGCCCTGATACTGACAGATTGATCATGCCCTTCATCTTCAGAAATGAGGACCCCCACATAGGCTTCATCCTCTTGCTGACCACTGATCCCTTCTTTCTCTGATCCCTCTATGAGGTCTGAGATGGTTTGCCACATGGACATGGCCGTCCTACACTTGTCCAATTTAGAGCGAGATGGTCCAGACCAGACATCAGTGATGATCTGACGAATCACCTTGTCCAGGTTGAACAGTGAGAGCTCTGTCTCCGACATCTCTTTGGGACACTTGGGGATTTGAAGATCTTTCCCCGAGCCGGAAGCCTTCATGGGAATGAAGGGACCCTCTTCCAGAATGAGTGATGCTCGAGGGTCAATGGACTCCAGATGAAATAGTACTCTCATCTTCCATACAAGATAGTACTCCTTTGTACATGAGGGGAGTCTTAGAGGAGGGACATCATAATCTAACTCCATGCTTGAGTCTGATCTTCTTGTTGACACTAGATGCAGGAACTTACTCGAGGTGTTAAGCCCTTTGATGAGTAACCTCCCTCTGATACCACTTGAAAGTCCACCTAGTGCCAACTACCTTCACCTATGGGGGGGGGGAATAGGTGCCTTGCAGCGTTTTTGCAGAATTAAAACTATACCTGCACAATAAACCAAAACAACACAGCACAGAAAGACACAAGCAATTTATAGTGGTTCCCCGATTTGGGTACATCCACTCTCCCCCTTCGACCTATCTCCCAACAAGGGACGACTCGGCCACTTCACCAACAGGATTGAAAACCAATCCTCTCACAAAGGAAGTAACTCTTCCACACGAAGGAGTCACCACTCCTCCACCACGGGTTGCACCCAACCCTTACACAGAGGAACCAACGTTCCTTTACAACAAAAGAAAAACTTGAATGTATAAGATACAAACTACTTTTGGAGCCCTTGGTGTCCCTCTTCGTTCGACATTGCGTTCTTGAATAAGTCGAAGAGTCCACAACCTAAGTGCTCTCTTAGAGAGAATCTCCCCGACACCAGCGGCGGTAAGAAGTGCGGCGGCGTAGCTGTCAGGATCGGCGGCGGCAACGAAGTGCGGCGGCTGAGCTTTGGAGATCCAACCTTCGTAGCAAAGCTAGCAAGGTCTACCAACGGTCTTGCTAGGATCGATCGTCTCGATCGATTCGGAAAGGAAAGGTATTCCCGATCAACAAATCAAGAGACAAAAGATCTCCAGGTAGACACGTGAGACGCGTTGCTTGGCTGAGCTTCTATCGCCGAGAGATCGAGAAGAAACCACGATTAGCAACGGCAACAACCTGCACGAGTGGCAATGGCGGCGGACGGTGATCTACGATCCGTTAGGTCAAGTCGGCGGCCGGTCTTTTTCGTTTTAGGTTCACGCACCGTTTCGTTCAAAAATAGGAGGGTATTTATACAGTAGAATACTCCTTTATAACCGTTGAGGGCCCCACCAGAAGAAACCCTAAATCCAGTTCAAAACAGCGCCTGAATATTTGGTCCGGTCCAGCGAGCAGAAGAAATTCGCCCAAGGCAAATTCGGCGAGAATCATTGGTGATTCTCGACGAATCGGCGAGAATCACTTATGATTCTCACCGAATTCTACTAGGCAGAATTTTGGCTGAAGATCTTGCCATCCGGAGAGAATCGGCGAGAATCAACATTCATTCTCGACGAATCGGCGAGAATGCAAAGTCATTCTCGTCGATTCGGCGAGAATCAACTAGTGATTCTCGACGATTCTGCCTTAAGCAGAAATCAAGACGGCGTTGAGACTGCCGGCTGCAATCGGCAAGAATAACCGAGTGATTCTTGACGAATCGGCGAGAATCACTTAGTGATTCTCGACGATTTCTACTTAGACGATTTTCGTCTTTCTTCCCGTGAGTTGCTTTGACCATCCTTGCTCCTTGTCTGCTCTTGATCTTTCTCAGCCCTATACTTGAAAGTAAGTACACTCCAATAGAGAGAGTACACGTATGCCAACACACTAATCTGCTCAACGAGGGATTACGTTACGAAGACCCGTATATATTGACCCACTGCACCCTAACATTGGTGTGTACTTAGCGTGGAATAACTGCAAGCACAACTTGAAATATATCATCAAATACATTGTGGATTCATCTTAGCTAGACAGGAGGCATCCTCAAATCCAGGTAATTGTGGATACAATACCCAACAGAAGTCATCAAGGCAAGATGATAAGCCCAGGTATGACAAGACTCCCACTAAAGAAGTTGTTTGTTTTGGCTGCAGGAAGCCTGGACACTTCATCTCAGAGTGTCCAAAGAACCAAAAGAAGGAGAGAAGAAGAGAAAAAGAAATAAGGAAACAACACTACAAGAAGCTCTCCTCCAGCAAGCACAAAAGGAAGGAGAAAGGCTTTGTGGCTGAGACATGGAGTGAAACTGAAGATGAATCTTCATCTTCTAGCTCCAATGAAGATGAAGAGGAAGAAAAGGCAAAGGAGATTTATTTGTTGGCTATCAATGCATCAGTCAGCTATTCAGAAGTAGAAGTTGAACAATCAGACAATGAAGACTCTGAATCTGAGGAAGATCAAGTATTTTCTTCTTTTGATTTTGATTCAGATGAATTTAAAACTGAATTTAAATCTTTATGTCTTGATTTAATTAACTCTAAAAAAGTAATTAAATAACTTAGAGAAAAACTATCAGAACAAGATAATTTCATCTCAAAAAACATTAAGTTAAAAGATGAATTAACCCTAGCTAATGAACAAATCATTTCATTAAAAACTGAATTGACTGAGGCTAGGCAACTTGAAGAATCCTTAAATGGGTGAAGTATCAAGCTGATGAACATCACAAGCATAATGAATGCCAGGCTCAATGACAAGCTGGGCTTAGGTGCTTCATCAAGCCAACCCCCACTGATTAAGAAGAATATCTTAACAACTCCTATAAAATTTGATTCAGAAAAAGGTAAAGAGAAAATAGAAGATAACAATAATGTTAAACAAATAGAATTAAAACAAAAGAATAAAAAAGAGAAAGAGTAAGAAAAATCTTAACCAGAACTATGTTCAGCAGATTTTGTCAAACTCAGATCGACGAAATGTGTACAGTTCGTTGAACTCAAGTCGACGAACTCAGAATGCAAACTTCTATTATAACTATTCTCTGAACTGCGATCGACGAAATCAGTATGGTTCGTCGACCAGAGATCGACGAAATTGGGGCCCAGAAAATGAATACTTTCATTCTCTGAGTGGAGTTTGACGAACTCATCCCCGTTTGTCGACCTCAGATCGACGAACGTACCAGAATTCGTCGACCCCAGTTTATAATAACAGAAACTTTAATTTCAACATACCATTTAATCAACCAAGACAAAACATTAATCCCTTTAACCAATGGAAAATTCCACCCAGAAGATATCATCCCTTAGGTTACAAGAATCAACCAGAATACTCATATATTTCCAGCTTTAGTTATGTAAATCAACAAGGACCCAAGGTAACCTGGGTCAAGAATAGCTAATCTATTTTTTTGCAGGTGAAAAACTATCCCACCACAAAGCAACAGTGGTATCTGGATAATGGTTGTTCAAAGCATATGAATGGAAACAAGGACAACCTAATCAACTATAAGTCAAAGCTAGGACCCAAAGTAATATTTGGTGATTCCAATTGTGGCCAGACTAAGGATATGGAAAGCTAAAGATTGGAGCAGTCACCTTCAGGAAGGTTGCATATATAAATGGACTGAAGCACAATCTTATATCCATAAGTCATTTATGTGATGAAAGGTTTCAGGTATCATTTAACAAAACTTCCTGTATTATTACTTCAGTTGATAACCAAGTAGTTTTAACTGGCACTAGAATAGGAAATATCTATATAGTTAATTTTAAGTCAGCTAAAATTGAAATATGCTTGTTTAACCAAACCAGTAACAATAATGATATTTGGCATAGGAGATTAGGACATGTAAACCTAAAAAACATTATTAAACTATTTAGGGACAACCTTGTTAGAGGATTACCTTCTTACCCCTACAAGAAGGAAAGCCTTTACAGGGCTTGTCAATTAGGCAAGCAAACTAAAAATAGTTTTAAGTCACTTAATAAGAGTGATTCACCTAGGATACTGTACTTGCTCCATATGGATCTTTTTGGACTCATTGCTGTACAAAGCCTAGGAGGGAAGTCTTATACCTTAGTAATTGTTAATGACTTCTCAAGGTTCACTTTGGTGTTCTTATTGAGAATCAAGTCAGATAACTTTAAGATTCTTACAGATTTTCTTAAGAGCATAAGGATTGAGAACTCTACTCAAGTTGCATTGATCAGAAGTGATCATGGTACTGAGTTTGAGTCTCTTCCCATGCAAGAATTCTATGAGAAGGAAGGTATTAGTCATTGCTTCTCTGCTCCTAGAACTCCTCAACAAAATGGGGTAGCTGAAAGGAAAAAATAGAACACTCATTGAAGCTGTAGGCACATTACTTAAAGATGCTCACTTGCCCTATCCTTTTGGGCAGAGGCAGTGAGCACAACAAACTTTGTCCTGAACATAAGTTTGATACACAAGCTCAAGGGCAAGACCCCCTATGAACTACTCAAAGGGAAGAAATCTAAAGTAGATTATTTTAGAGTTTTTTGTTGCATTTGTTACATTCATAACAACAACAAGAAATAAGTTAGAAAGTTTGTAGCCAAGTCTGAAGTTGGAATTTTGCTTGGATATTCCCAAGTAAGCATGGCTTATAGGATATATAATTAATCAACAATGAAAATGGAAGAGTCTATTCATATTTCATTTGATGAGACTAATATGTTTTACAAGGAGAAGATAGCTTCTACCAGTGAAACTTTGTAGGAACCTAACTTGTGTGAGAAGTTGGATGAGTTGACCCTCACCAATGAGGCTGTTACATATCCTTCTCCATATGTTACTGAAGTAAGTGAAGATGAAGACAGTGAGTTCAATGAAGAGCCAACAACAGCTAACTCAATTCCACAAGAGGAATTAGCTCCCCAAGCTATTGATCAACCAGCTCCTCCTACTGAGATAGTCACACTTAGAGATCACCATGTATCTCAAGTGATTTGAGACTTATCAGTGGGTGTACAGACAAGGCATCAACTCCACCAGGACATGATGCATGCCTGTTTTATATCTCAAACTGAGCCCCAATCCATTAAGGATTTTGAGCAAGATCCACACTGGATCATTGCAATGTAAGAGGAGCTCAACCAGTTTGAGAGATGTAGAGTTTGAGATTTAGTTCCAAGACCCAAAGAATACCCAGTCATTGGAGCTAAATGGGTATTTAGAAACAAACTAGATGCTCAAGGTACTATCATAAGGAACAAAGCCAGACTAGTTGCTCAAGGATACAGACAAGAGGAAGGCATAGACTATGACCAAACATTTGCACCTTTGCAAGGCTTGAAGCAATCAGGATATTCTTAGCCTATGCTGCACACAAAAGGTTCACAGTTTATCAAATGGATGTAAAGAGTGCATTCCTAAATGATGAACTTAAAGAAGAGGTCGATGTGGAACAATCACCAGGTTTTATCTCTTCAACTCATCCCTCTTATGTTTTCAAATTGCATAAAGCTCTCTATGGTCTAAAGCAAGCTCCAAGAGCCTGGTATGAAACCTTAGCCAGTTTTCTTTTAGAGCATAATTTTTCTAGAGGCATAGTAGATAGGACTTTATTTTTCAAGCATCATCATGATAAAATCTTATTAGTATAAATATATGTAGATAACATTATATTTGGCTCTACAGATCCCAAATTATGCAAAAGGTTCTCCAACCTTATGCATTCCAAGTTTGAGATGAGTAGCATGGGTGAGCTCTCCTACTTTCTTGGTCTTCAAGTGAAGCAGACCCTTGATGGCATCTTCATATCCCAATTCAAGTATGCTAAAGAGCTAATAAAAAGGTTTGGTATGGCTGATGCCTCAGATAAGAAAACACTCATGGCTACAAATACTGTGGTTGATTCTAATGAACATGAGAAACTTGTTGATCAGAAATTTTATAGGGCCATTGTTTGGTCCCTGTTATATCTCATAGCAAGTAGGCCAGATATTACATTTGTTACCTATCTTTGTGCAAAGTTCCAGGTGAACCCTAAAAAATCTCACCTTATTTTGCTAAAAAAGATTTTAAGATATATAAAGAGTTGCCCTAATTTAGGACTCTAGTATCCAACAGAGTCAGAATTTGAGTTAAATAGATACTCTGATGCTGACTTTGATGGATGTAGAGTGGAGATGAAAAGCACACCAGGAACTTGCTAGTTCCTTGGTGCTAGACTTGTCTCTTAGTTTTACAAAAAACAAACATTTGTGTCTATATCAATAGCAGAAGCTGAGTACATAGCAGCTGTCAGTTGCTGTTCACAGATGTTGTGGATTCAAAACCAACTCCTAGATTATTGATATAACTTAAATAATTCAACTCTACTTTATGACAATACTCTTATTGCCTAGAATCAAGTTCAGCATAGTAGAACTAAGCATATAGAGATAAGGCATCATTTCATTTGAGAGTGTGTGGACAAAAAGAAAATTAATCTTGTCTATATCTACACTGATTTGCAAAGAGCATATATCTTCACCAAACCCTTGGATGAGAGGAACCATCTGTTCTTTTTGAATCAGCTTGGTATGCTCAATGGATAAGCATTAATTTAATTTCTATCTGTTGTCGAAGAATTTGCCACAGTTCGTCGATCGGAGATCGACAAACTGAGAAAAGTTCTTGAGAATTCGTCGACCCGAGATCGATGAACTTTCTGTATGAGCCATTTTCGTCGACCGGAGATCGACGATTTGGCTTTAGAAAATTTTCGTCGACTTGAGAACAACGAAAAGCTTTCTCTTCTTCAGACTGAGATCGACGAACTCATTTGTTAATAAAATATTTCGTCGACCTCAGATCGAAGATTTTTTCTTTATTTCACAGGACGGAGTTTATCGTTTCATATTCTGGAAAACCTTATATCTAGGTTTTCTTCGAGCTCCATCCCATGCTTTTTGTTTCCCTTGCACTTGGTCTCTCTGTTTTCCTTTTGCAGGTGATAATGGAGATTCCGGCGAGCACTCTTGCGGCGATGAAATTCGATATGGGATTTGATATAGACTTCGAGTCATTCCAGCACTCGGATAAAATCTTCTTGGATATTATGAAATTGTTTGAAGATCAGCAGTTGAAGAATCTTATGACAACACGGATAAAGATTGCTGCAACATAAATTAGAGAATGGGTTTACACTTCCTCCACACCTAATGCAGATACTATGACAGGAACAATATCGGGTAACATCGTTTCTCTCACCCCCGCCGTTCTATCTGAAATTTTTGGATTAGAATGGAGAAGAAGAGTTGGAAATAGACAGTGCTAAATATGATGAAATGCTGATTAAGATGGGCTATACTGGAGAAAACCCTAACAAACTACTGAAGGAACATTTATCTACTGATGATAAATTTCTAGCGATTGTTGTGGGCAAGGTACTGCTGGGCAAGCATACCGCCCATGACTATATCACCAAGCAGCAGTTCCTAGTGATGTGTGCAGTGGTCAAAAAAAAAGCCAGTGAATTGGGCTAGAATAATGTTTGAGATGATTAAGAAAAAGAATACAAAGAAAGAGGTGTGCTTTGGAAGGATTCTTGGAATCTTCCTTCAAGCAAAGGTTACTAAATCCCTGGTCTCCTAGACCATATTAATTAATGCCTCCAAAAGGCTAACTTGTGCATTATTTTGTAGGTGGGAGAGGAATATACCCAAGCCGTCTAAGGCTTCTTACTCTTCCAAGACTTCTGAGGATACCAGAGCTGTATCAGTTGCTCCCCTACCCACTGAAGATGTTCCCTCCACTAGGATTCCATCCACTCCATCTTCATCTCAACAACCAACACCTCCTCAAGTTCAAACACACTCAACAACCCTCCAACAAACATCCACATATCAAGCCCATACACCAACACCTCCTGCTTCCCCACTCCAATATCCCTCACTAGTTCATACTCCTGAACATCAACCATCTCAACCCCAATCTCCAGTGCATGCAACTCCACCTAACACTCCAGAGCATGTCACTCCACCTCAATCCCCTCTTCTTCAATATCTTGCTGATATCACACTACACAACATATCATCCATACCATCATTTAATCTGTTGTCATCCCCCATCTATACTCCATCACCTCAAGATGAGCACATGCCAGATTCCACTCCCTTGCCTTCAACCTCATCCATCAATCCTTCTGTATCAACTCAGACACCTTCTGAGTTCATGCAAATGGATCCCCCTTCCATTCCCTCTCTTATGCAAATCATCACTCCAATACTCAAACAACTCATAACATAGGCTATTAAACCTTGGGTTGAATCCATTTCCACCCTCTCTGCTCTTCTGCCTACTACCTTTTTTGTCCCTTCTTCTAGGAGTCTGGCTATAAGAATCTCTGCAGCCAGGTAGGGGGAGATATCTAGGGAAGAAGATCTAGTTTTTCCTCCTCCAGCAGCAGTAGCAGAAGCAGGAGAAGAAGCTCCAGTTTTGCAGATAGTTGAGTTCACAGCAACAGATGTACAAATGATTACAGAGGCTGAATCAATTGATTCTGATATGTTGAGTGTATATGAGCAAGTTGATCCCCCAGAGATTGTGACTGTTGGTGATTGTTTTATCAATTCCACATTAGATTTGTTTAATTTATTAAAACCTTTTGTTTATGGATATATAAATTATCTTTAGTAGTTTGCTCAGAGCCATCTATGGCTATAGTGTGTTACACTCCCCCAATAAGTCCTGAAGTTGTTAAACAACTGAAGGCAAGTTTTGCTATTAAAATTATTGAGAAACCATTAGGCCCAACTTATATTATGGATAATAGCCCATCCCAAATTTAGATGATTTGATTGCTCGGGATGTGGCATAAGAATTTGCACTTATTCAGAATGATCATACTTTGAATGAATTTTTGTTGACTGACAAAGATATAGAAGATTATCAGATGATCACTGAGAATTTTGCTCCACCTAAAGTTGTTGAACCTCAAGCACTTCCTCAAGCTTAAAAACAAATCTCAAAGGAAACTTTAAAAGAGATAGATGTTTTGTATGATAATCCTCAAGGTTATTCTGATGATGACATTGATGAAGAAGATTATGATGATTCTGATGATTCCAAGGCCAGGAAAAAGGTTACTAAGAAGAGGAAAGTTGCTCCAAAGGCTGCTCGTAAGCCCAATCCCACAAATGATACTCCATACTATATCTTGCAAAAGATTACTCCATACCCAGGGATGCCACCGTAGATGTGGCTATCAAAGAATGAGCGGAAAGAAAGGAAGAAGAGAAGGAGGTACAGGTATCCTCCTTAGTAATTTAGGAAAGACCCTCCTCCTCCTCCTCCATCTTCAGGGGCCTCTGGAAATGTATCTCAAAGATCTGTACCTGTCACAAAAACTTATCAGAGACATTCCAAGCCAGGCAGTCAGCAGCAGTCATCTCAAAGCCAACCTCCTCCAGCTTCATATAAGAGAAGTACTACAGACTCCCATGATGATTCATAGAAGGACTGAAGTACTAAAAGGCCAGCATCTCTTCAAATACCATTTGTTGATCCAGAGCAGGAAATAATAGCTAAAATGGCCAGATTTCAAGAACTGATAGAACTTTCTCAAATTAACAAAGAAAAAATAGAAGGAAAGGATACCTCTCAATTTTAGACTATTTCTTCATATAGGAAGGGAGAACTTAAAAGGTATGCCAAGACAAAAAAAATTCTTTAATGTTGATTATTACATGAAATTACACTAGAAGCTGTAGTTCCAAGAGCAACATCTCTCAATATAATTGGTGCATCTGATATGACCATGTCAAAGAGACAAGCTGCCAATCCTAATAGAGAAATCATTTTCAGAGAGCCTTCTGAGAAGCCTAAGAAAGAAAAGCCCAAGCAGAACAAGTGATTTTGTTTTTGTTTTGTTCTTATTTTGAACTCTGTATGTTTAATCATGAAGCACCTTCTGTAAATATCTGCTGAATGTTTTATTTCTGTCAGATATATGTTTTTATACTTTATGATTGTTTCTGTTATTTGTTCTTTAGTGACCTCACCCAAATAGGGGGAGATTGTTGGATCCCTAGTTGGATTTGGGCTAGGTTCACTAAATTAGGTTGAGTTTGACCCACATTATATAGCCAGGGTCAAGTCTAGTAGTCCTAGAGTTTAGGCTAGTCATTAGGTTCAACCTTCATGGACCAGCCAGCAGAGGACATCAGTAGTCTTAAGACTTGGAAGATTCAGAGAACAGAATGATCAGTTCAAAGTTCTTTGAACTCAGCTCGACGATCGTCGATCTCAGATCGACGAACTCGGAGTTATTTCTCTGAGCTTAGCTCGACGATATTTGAGCTCAAGTCGACGATCGATTCTTTCAGACAGATTCTCAGCTTGACGAACTCATATCACAGAATTGTTAAGTTATTCTCTGAATGCAGTTTGCAGAGCTCAGGTCGACGAACAGGAATTCTAAGGTCGACGAACTTGGATCTCCAGTCGACGAATTCTGTTCTGAGGTCGACGATTTTTATCTCATGCCAGAATGAGAAGTTTTCCTTACTTCTATCCCTTACTTTATATATTATTTAGCAGTAATATTTCTGAGTAATTAATGCTCATATTCCCCTGAATATAGCCATTATTGCCAGTATTAATTATGGTCTTCATCAGGTTAATTACGTGCTTATTTTTTTAGGGACAGTTGGGGAAACTCATTTAAGTAAAGATTCCAGCCGTTTCTTTCTCTAGGGCAATCAACAATTAATGCCAACAATTCAAATTTCAAAGGAGAAATTATTGAATGCAGAATATAAAAGAGATTTTCTCTTTTCAGTCGTTACACACTTAGCCAGACATCAAAAGAGAAGATACAGCACACAAGAATACAGAGAGACACAAACTGAACATTCAGAACTCTCTCCCAATGCAGAAAACATTATGTTTTCCTCCTTGTCCATTCTGAAGACTGAAGAAGAACATCCATCACTATCAAGAGTCTTCTTCAACCTTCTCCTCCAGAAACATTCAAGGACAACTCATCTTGATTTAGTCAGAAAGTTCCAGGATTGTTTTCAGACATGGCTGAAGACCTACACCCTGAGCAAGGCTCCATCTTTCTGAACCAATTCTACATTTCAGAAGGAGTCTTGACAACTACAGAATCCACAAGTCTTCTCTGCTGTTTAGAGAAAAGAGAAGACCTCATCACCCCTCTTCTCACCTCCTGTACAAAGGGTTTATTAACTCCCTTCAAAAGTTTATTCTTGGTTTTTGGGCACCGGATCAAAATCCTAAAGGGTTGTGAGATCTCCCTAAAAATAGATCTTATGGTGGCAGTCACCTGATCAAAAATTTGTTAGTGGATTCCTACCAGGGTGGTAGAAGAGTGAATATACCCAAGTTGGGGAACCACTATAAAATTTCTTGTTTTGTCTGGTTGTATTCATTTTCTTTCTATTCTTGTTGTGTTTTGATAGATAGATTAGTTTAACCAGTCTTTTATTTCCTTCTATATTATTATTTGTATCACCTATTTTAAACTCAGATATAAATATTAAAAAAAACAGCCAAAGTTTTAAATATTATATTCACCCCCTCTAGAGTAAATCAGATCTAACCCCCATTTTTCAAAACCCTTCCTTCATACAGAAAGGAAGCTTCATGGCCCCTAGCTCCTTATGGTTCACTCCTGAGCCCATAAGGGCTGTCTTTCCTTATTGACCTTGGAGATCTACTCAGACTGTTGAGTCTTTAACGAGTAACCTCCCTCTGATACCACTTGAAAGTCTTGTTTTCAAGGTCAACTAAATAACTAGAGGGGGGGTTGAAAGGTTTTAGGCCTACTTTTTAAATACTCTGACCTATATCTGATTTCCTATGCTTAGTGATTAATTGATTTGTGCTTTCAAGAATAATAACAAACGACTCAGATATTTTTATAATGGTTCCCCAATCTTGGGTACGTCTACTGACCCTCTCCGTCTTTCTAATAGTGTGTTAGACAAGGCTCTTCACCAATTCCTCGGCTCCTTAAGAGCTTACAACACGATTCCGCAGGACTACTCAGTCTTATCCAAGACCTACAACTCGGGCACTAAGCCCTACCACTCAGATCCCAACTGGATCCAACTCTCAGATCTACAACAGATCTTACCTCAGCCTTTATAGCACAGGTCTACACTCAGATTCTCTAAAGAGTCCTACCCTCAGATCCAAGAATGGATCTTACTATCAGATCTACAACAGATCTTACCTCGGCCTTTATAGTAGAGGCCTACACTCAGATTCCCTAAAGAATCCTACCCTCATATCCCAAATTGGATCTTATAGAGAATGCCAAAAAGATGAAATACTCAGACACCAGAGAAAGTTCTCTGTGTCTGTCTTCTAGGACTGAGCAGATATCAGCCCTATCTGCTTCTTCACAGTAACAAGTTGAGAATGAAATCTTCAATTTAAGCGCGGCTTGTTCTGGAAGCAACTTGCAGAAAACTAAGCTTCTTCTTTTCAGGAGTCAATCCCGATCTTGCTGTCGCAGATGAATATTGCAACAACTAACTCTTTTAGCATTCAGGTTCACTGATCTGAACTTGTTCTTCTGGCTCAGCAAGAAAGAGAGGAAGAAGATGTCATCCAGCCGCAAGATTGCGAATACAGAAAACCCTAATTTCTTCTCTTCTCGATGTTTTTTTTCGATTATTCAACTTTTGATTGATCGATTGATGATCTGCGAATCAGCCAATCTATCTTTTTTTTATATCATGCTGATCAATGGATATATTCTGTGTATGGGCCCTGCCATTTATGCTGGAAAATTTCTTTCCTTTTCCCCAAAAGAGCAACCAGCTGGTCGCGACGCCATTAACACAATTCTGCGGTATTCCTGCAATATTTTGAACCTGAGTTGACTTTGTTGACTTTGCTGACATCACCATCTGTAGACTTAGACAAAATCAAGCATTAGTAGCATAAGTGTTGAGTGAATGACCATCACTCAGCGCCAAAAGACTTAGACAAAAATTGTCACTATGCGTTGAGTGAGTGAGCACCACTCTACTCCAAAACACTTAGAAAATTATCACAGCCAGTAGACATTGAGTGAACAACCTTCACTCAATGCCAAAACACTTGTAGTAATGCTTTAGCCATTAGGCGTTGAGTGAGTAAGCATCACTCAATGTCAAAACACTTAGAAACATTTTCTGCCTTATGGCGTTGAGAGCGTTGAGTGAGCATGCCACTTAGGAATAAGACTGGGGTCATATTTTACTTTCAGAAGGTGTATTCCAGAAATCCTCAGTTAGACGAACTCAGAACTCAGGGCTTAGCTCGACGAAAACTGAAAGCTCAGTTCGACGAACTCAGAACTCAGTTCGACGAACTCAGGTCTCAACTCGATGAAAAGTGAAAGCTCAGTTCGACGAACTTAGAGCTCAGTTCGACAAACTCATAGCTCAGCTTAACGAAAGTAAAAACAATCAACGCATTTGTACTTAGCCAAATTTCTGTGTCAAGAAGAACACTTTCTTTGAGAATTAGTCAACGCAATATCACATGGCGTGGAGTGAGCTTGCCTCACTCAACTCCTGTGGACTTGGTAAATATTCACAGTTTTCTTGTGGCATTGACTGGCTGGGCAGTACTCAACGATTTTGATTTTTTGGAGTTTAGTTAGTGGACTTCACTCAACGCCTGTGGAATTAGCCACATTTTCAGCTTGCCAATTGTTTGGCTGACTATACTCAACGATTTTACTTACCTAGCATTGAGTGAATAAACTTCACTCAACGCCTGTGTACTTAGGCAAATCTTCTGCCCTTCCAGCCACTTCTTTAAGTCCACCTGCCTAATCTTTGTCACAAGGACTATACTGCATACATGAACTTACACACACATCAAATACAGATGTGTGTATCTCATTGACCTGTTTGACATCATCAAATCAGGGCCATTGGGATCAATGGAACCAATAAGTTCCGACTGTATAACTCATATTTGTCGAGGTTGGATCCCCCCCCAGAGCCAGGTCAGCAAGATTCAAAGTCAACAAGTCAAGACAAAAGTCAGAGTTAATGCTAAAGATAGTAGAAAGCCTGGACGAGTATGGCTATAAATAAGAAGTCGCCTAGTCACCGAGGGTGGGGCTATAAATAAGAACCTCCCTCCTCCTCCTCCTCTTGGATTTGCCTATAAATAGGACCCTAGGGGTACTAGGAGAAGGACTTTGGAATCTCACAAAATAACTCGACCACCTCATTTCCTAGACTTCGAGCTGGCCATTGGATCCTTTCTTTAAAGAGACAAAGTCGCGAGCTAGCGATTATCCATCTAAGTCGTCGCCTTGACTTAGTCGCCAGCTAGAATCTACCTCATACCATGCCCGACCATCTTTGGTTGTGGAGAGAAAGCTTCTTCTAAGCATTCGGGTATGTGGTGGGACCTCCCTGCCACAATGCCTGGGGTCCTTTTTATTACCTGCCTATTTTTGCATCCTAGCCTGGTAGTCGTCAAGCCCGACCGCTGAATAGATAACCATTGGCTGTCTTGATCCGAATTTTGGAGTAGGAATTTTTCCGGCTTCAACACTTTGGTGTGGTGAGCGTTGATCGCAATCAAGGAGTAAAGTTTCGCGAATAGGCGAGATGGTGAATGGAGGCGAGAATAAGGAGATAGTCGACAACTCGGTAGGAGTCAGCAAATATGTGAGATGAAGCGACTTTGTGATAATGGCGGTGTTCGAAGAGTTTGCAAGGATGATTGAGAGGAGCTTCCTGGTTGGGTTCCCTCCTCGCCCCAATATCACGGCGAACTCGCCTCGTCGCATGACACCGTCGAAGGAAGAAGCGTCACCCAGGAGACCAGGGAAGGATCGAGCTAGAGAGGGGGAGGAGCGACCAATGCAGTAGCGACACTATCCGGCTAACAGCTAGGGGATCAGGTTCCGAGATGCAAAATAGCCAGCGAGATATCACGATACTCTCCAGCATAAAGAGTATGAAGAAGATACTCGCGAGTAAGAAACTCGTCATTGCCAAGGAGGGAGGAGCCCCTTCTGTGACGAGATACTAGTGGCCCCAATTCCCGAAGGCTTCAAAGAGCCCGTCCTGAACTATTACTTCGCCAGAGATGACCCAGTCAGCCATCTCCAATGGTTCTAGGACATAGTTCAATGCGCAACATGACTGACGCTTTTAGATACAGGTTCTACTTTTTTTTAATAAAAGTCCTCGCCCCCCTAAAACACGGGTGGATGAGAGTTGTCTTCTTTGTTCTGATCATCTAAAGTTAGCTAGAAATAGTGAAGT
Source organism: Platanthera zijinensis (assembly GCA_039513925.1). Lineage (NCBI taxonomy): Eukaryota > Viridiplantae > Streptophyta > Magnoliopsida > Asparagales > Orchidaceae > Platanthera > Platanthera zijinensis. Next base: position 142,077,421 of record CM077090.1, read on the forward strand.
CAATCTCTACGGTCGGTTTAGGAAACTTGCCTCTGACCTAATTCTCCTAAAAAACCCATTGTGGGTGATGGGACGGTATGTTTGGTCTTAAAAGCATTCTTGTAAGTCCAAGCCCCTACATTGACGGCCGAGATCAAATCCCATCTTGTATTTTGGCCTAGCTACCTACCCGATCACACTTCTCATCTGATTGGAAGAACTATCAGGAACATGTCTGGATGCCAACCTCCCAAGCTCGATGAAGGATCAACCTCACAAAGTGATACCTTGTGTAAAGGCATCATCGGTCTTTGATAAGACTAAAAGACCCGCTCTTAGCAACATTTTTATGTCCTGTGAATCAGGAGGCATTCTTGTTAGTACCAAGGTGGGATAAACTATCATGCTTTTGGAAGCAACCGTACAAATAAGCTTTAGAAGGTTTGAGTCAGTGGTATGATGGAGTCCTCAGGTGTGTGTGTCCCGTTGGACCCCCCCCCGATTGACGTTCCCTTTTTCTTGATCCCTTCAAGTCATTTGCTGGTTGAAGTGAAGTGTTGGCCTCGAGAGTGTGCATCTTACGAGACCCCCCCCCCCCCCGAGTGCAACTCTATTATCTGAAGGATCTCCGTTGGCAAGCGAGAGTATCTGTCAGTTTTCCTTTCAACAAGAACCTTTCTGTGGTCTATTTAATCAAAGTTTGCCAAAATCGAACAGATATAATGATGTGTTTTATGCGAGTATACAGGTGCGGCCATGCAAGTGCAAGCATTGACGTCCGAGTATGCGACTGCGACCATACAAGTGTGAACAGTGACATGCGAGCATGTGACTGCGACCATGCAGGTACGAGCAGCGACATGCGAACATACGGGTGCGACAGCTTAGGTACAAGCATCGTTGCGTTATTTAATATGAACTAGTATGCGAACAAAGATCACGCACAATGAGCACTCAACCTCTCCGCGCCTATGAGCTTAGCGAGTATCATCGACAAGTGAGTATGCGAACAAGAAAGTGAACATGAAAGAACAAAGTACAAAAATCCTTTTATATTATATGGCGAGCATTACAACACAAAAAGGGCAATGCCACCTTGAATAAAGGTTCGTCCAAAAAGTTTCTTATGTTACACTTCTATATATACATGTTTTCACATAGGAGGTCGTCGACCGACTAAGACTTGTCGCCGTCGGTATCAGGCTGGTACTCCTCGTCCTCGATGACGACATCTTCTTTATCCCTAGCATCTTCCTCTCCATCCTCATCGTCTCCGCTCTCTCCGTTGTTGTCGTCTTCATTATCGCTGGAATCAGTAGCAGAGGACTGGACGTGATCTGGCGACTTGGACTCTTTATCAAGCATGCCGGGAATTGTTGAATTTTTTGAAGTGAAAGTGGGCAGCCTGGGCGGTCTGTCCATGCAGCTTAGGAGGACAGAGGGTGGCGGCTAGTCTGGTCGACATTGATATGACTGGTAGTTTGTTCCCTAAGTAACCGGGCAGATATGATGGTTATCCGCTCTATTTGTCGGATTGTGCACTGGTTCTAGAGTCCGCCGGCTTTGTGCGGAATGGTTCTTGTATCCGCTAGTGCTGTGTTCGCACTAGGGATGGATAGTGGTGTGGAATTTGTCTGGTTTTATACCAAGTCTAGGTGTGCTCAGTCCGGAAAGTCGCACGGTTTGCGTGGATTGCTTTATTTGTCCGCTGAGCTCGACATCTGCTATACTTGTGCTTATTTGCGAGCTCGGAGTATGCATACTGTAAAAGAGTCAGCAGGTACATGCAGGTTGGAGCTGAGTCTGCTTGTGTGCGGACTTATGGTGTATCTACAGAGTCTGTTATTGTGGCGTTAGTCCTGGTTTGGCTATGGCAGCAGTGCGAATAGGATTTCTATCTGGCCTTGGTGGTTGACAGTTTGGAAATCTGCGGTTATGCGGATACTCTCCGTACTCGCCGCGGTATAGGGTGGTGATCCTATCGGCTAGAGAGGTGATCACACTCCTCTTCGTGCCTATAAATAGGACCCCCTGTCACATCACCTTACACACTGAATGAACAGTAAGTGAGCTTGGGTAGTTGCTGGGGACATGATTTTCTATTTGCGCGGTTTGAAGAGTTTGACCGGGTTTTGTTGTGCAGGTTGTGCGGATAGCGCTAGAAAGCCAGGGACTTGGTTCTAACTTCGATCAGGGACAGTGCGGACTCTGCGGTTAGCAACCAGCAGTTAGCAGTAGGTCGCAGCTTGCAACAAGGCGGTCTTCTCTTCTGCAACTTGTTTCCCAGTTCAATAAGTTGTCCATCTCTGGCAGCTTTTTCAGTTCGACAGCAGCAGTTAACATGATCTGTCGGTTAGGTGACCATGTGGTTAGGTAGCTTGCAGATCATCAGGCAGAGTTCAACATTGGAATAACGGCAGTCCGCCCGACTGGATTGCGGTTTGGCAACTTAGCGGATTCAGTGGACTCCGTAGTGTAGCAGAAGAGCCGACGGTTACTCTTTGAGTCTGCGCAACTAGTTTCTTGCCTTGTATTTTTTCTGCTTCCATCGGGTACATCGGCGAATCATGTCTCTCCATGTATGCCTCGTCTTGTAAAGATTTTTTGATAATACAAGATACTTAGCTCTTTTGTTTGCATCTAGCTTACTTGGGCTTGGATTGGTTGAGTGTTTCTGCGCCTGGTTTCCCATTTTCCGCAAATTATAAATTTTTCCATGGTATCAAAGGGAACAGAGGTTAAGCAGTGATCAACTGTCAATTTGCTTTATTTCTTCTGGGGTTCTAAGTGAACCAGGATTAGTGCAATGGAAGGTGGTTTCGCAAAAGGTCTTGGAATCGAGCTTCTTACATCAACTTACTTTAAAAAGTGGAACTCGTGTATGGAAAGCTATCTACTGGGTGAGGACTTGTGGGAGGTCATCTGCGGAGATGAAAGGCAAGAGGTTACTACTGATGTGGGTGCTGAAGCGGTGAGATCTTGGAGGAAGACAAATGTGAATGTGTAGTTTACTCTCAAGCGAGCTATCTCACCAAAACTCTTGACCACATCATTTGATGTTGGTCTGCTACGGAGATTTGGACTTCCCTCGATGGATTGTTTAATAAGAAGAATGTACCAAGGCTACAATTCTTGGAAAATGTGTTGGCGAGTGCCACTCAAGGAGATCTGCCCATCTCAACGTTCTTCCTGAAGATGAAGAACTTGTGTGCTGAGATTTCAGCGTTGGACCCTGATGAGCCTATCTTGGAAGCAAAGCTGAAGAGGCACATAATCCACAGTTTACGTAAGGAGTATGTGGCCTTTGTTACTTCTGTTCAAGGCTGTGCCACTCAGCCATCTTTGTTGGAGCTGGAGAACATGCTAGCTTTGCATGAGAGCTTAGCTAGACAGATGGTTGGAGTCATTATCTCTGAAGGAGGTAGTGAGGCACTCTTCTTAGGGAAGAAGAAGAGATGGGAGAAGAAGAAGACTGCTACTGGTGATGGTCCTTCAACTTCTTATCAGCAAGAGAGGAGTGTTTCTCCTAAGTGTGACTGGAAGAAGAAGAAGGATTGGCTTAAGTGATACAGGTGCAACCAGCCAGGTCACTTCAAGAAGGACTACAAGGTCAAGCTGAAGCCAAGGCATGTTATAGATAAATAGGAAACTAGTTCTAGTGTTGAAGAAGGCGAATGGGGAAATTCATTCATGACGGGCACGTGTGTCCATGCCTTATCCACCGTCGATTACAAAGATGACTGGATAGTAGACTCGGGGTGTGGTCACCACCTTACTGGGGACAATTCAAAGTTCTCTTCTCTGCGAACATTCTCAGGTAACGAAGCTATCATAACTGCTGATGATACTGTTCATGCAGTCGAGAAGGAGGGTGTTGTTTCTTTAGGTAGTGATAAGGATCAATTCACATTGAGGAGTGTGTATCACGTACCAAGCATGAAGAAGAAGCTCTTCTCAGTGACCAATACAGTAGACGCGGGCTATCACATTCTGTTTGGCCCAATAGAAGTGAAGTTTCTCCGCAATGTGTCAACGGTAAAGGCTGACATTGCTCATGTAGGGAGAAGGGAAGATACATGTTTGTATTATCAATAAGTTCCTATATTGATCGGATGAAGGCCAGTGATAGTGCTGCTATCTGGCATTAGCGGCTGGGACATGCCATCCTTTAGTGATGGTCATATCTACACAGGGTGTCAATATGGTAAGGCTCATCACCTTCTGTTTTAAAAGTCATAGACCAGAAGTAAATCACCATTGGAGTGTATCCATGGTGATCTGATGGGGCCGGCCATCACCGCCAGCCTTGGAGAAAACAGGTACATGCTGGTGTTGATTGATGACTACTCGATGTACACTTGGGTGTATTTTATGAAGGAGAATGTTGAAATCGGGAACCGACTTCTGTGGAGTTCGAACCCTTGAGGAAGGGGAGACAACACACTTATTTCTCCTAGCAAGCTTGGATGACTGAAGACTTAGAGATCAAAACTGACATAAGGCTCCAGCACGGAGGTCCCACCACACACCCGGAAGATCTTAGAGTGTTTCCCCTCCTTAGCCTGTGCTGAGCTAAGAGCACCTCAGAAAGCACAAGAAGAACTGGGATTCAGAATATTGAAAAGCTTGCCCTCTGAGATACCCTCTTGAGTCTATTTATAGATTTCAATGTCTGGCCTGCTAATAGCGTGGCTCCGTTGTTCTAAATCGCTATATGCAGCCAAAAGTGGTCTACCAACAGCCGAATTTTTCTATTCTAGAGGGCTATTTGCAACCCTTCAAGGGTATCCAGGTAATTTTACTTCTTGATCCTAATGGGCGAGTAGCTCGTGAAGGCGCCTCTCACCTATACGGGCGAGTGTTGGGTAAGCCAGGTTCTTGCTTCTGCAGCACCCCATTATGGGCCACTCGCCTGATATGGGCGAGACCCCTCACGCCCTCTATGGGTGAGGTCCTCTCTGCTTGCTCTGGGCGGGATCCCTTTTGCTCCTCTTTGGCGAATGCTGATCTGAAATGGTTCACTTGCCTGCTCTGGCCCTCTCGGACCTGAAGGTTCCGCAAAGCCTAGATCCTTAAGGGGGGACCCACTCAGCGAATATGGGGTTGTACACAATCCCCGCTCTTTGCGAGCTTCCGCGAAGCTCAAAAAGAGTCATCCAACCCCAGGTATTTGATGAGTGCTTGCTGACCTTGAAGAGAATCTTTTGTGGGTCCCTCCACGGTTCTATAAATACCACAAGATAGACCTAAAGTTGATATCCTTGTGCGTCCTTAAATCATCCTCTGAGCTTTTGCCCCCGCCATTATGTATCCTAAACTGTTCGCGAAGCCACTCTCGCAAGTGCTTTTGGACTGCCTCACTGCCGTGCAAGAGAAAGCAAGTTCTAAGGCCTCCAAATACGCCCCTGGCTCTCATCCAAGAGGCCAGCCGACTTGCCCTATCGACCAAGGAGGGTGAAAACGATTCGGTGGAACCCTGCGCTCGAAGAGACTGCTTCTTTGACCCCTACCCCAAGTCGTGAGAACCTCACCATCCTTGTAGAGGTATTTATTCTGCCTCTGCTCTGATAGAAATCCATAATTCTTTGGCTTGATCTCTAGGCACATTCACAGGAGACCCTGCCAGGAAGCGACACCGATGCTCCTTCGGTGAATGCCGAGACCCTCCAGCTCCCTGAAGGGAGCAAACAGCTGGCTCTGGAGATGACCACCCGAGATACCTGGGTCGAGACCGCAGCCATTCCAGGTATTATTGATAGTTACTTTCTCGCATTCTTCCAGCTGAATACCCTCTCACTTATACCTTTTCTATAGCTCTTTCCCCTTGACCGAAAAAGCTCTATAGGTTCCCCCTCCTACCGAGACCCACCGGTCGGAGCAAACGACAACCCGTCTGGGATGGGGAAAAACAGGCCATATTCTATTCGCGGGATCCTTTGAGGGAAGACTCGGCCCATCCCGCCAGGCTCCAGGCGGTAGCTCTATACAAACGCTAGATAAACAGCTAATCCTATCCTTCTCGATTGAGCAATCTGATATTCATCACAGCTTCTCGCCAGGTTACTGGGACAACTTGGCGGGGGCTTTTGAAGCCGACAAAGAGGAGTTCTCACCCCCACCATCTCCCAGCAAGCTCGCAAACTTCCTTGAAGATCCCGGGGATGCCGAGACACTCAAGGAGCAGATGGTTGAATTGCTGGACAAGATGAACTGGACGTAATGGGATGACTCCCGTTAGGCGGAAGCGCACCAGGCTGCGACGGAGCGCCGACTAGGGGTACTCGAGCGGGACTACTTGCACCTTGTCAGCGAGATAGAGAGGCAAGGCGGCAGGTGCGTGGAGACCTCCCCGGGGAGGCATATCATGCGAGCGCGGGACTAGATGCGCTTGGTCAACCAGGAGCTGACGGCCGTGAGCGCCTACCACTACCCGTGAGTGCCTCTGCGGTCGGGTATGCGAGGTCGAGGTCGTTGGCAATGGTTCCAGTACTAAGCATGTCGGCTCCCGCCGACTTTTACTTTATCTTTCTACACGATATAATAAACATTTCAAATTTTCCCTTGCTCGGCGAGTGGCCTCTTGTATAATTAAACATGTCTCGCATGCTGTAATGTCTACTCTGTTGAATGCTTGTTTTTTTTTGTTTTTTTTCTATTCTGTGTTGTGCCTTTTGCTTACCCAGGGACTTCCTAGAGGCTTTCGCCATTCACAGGTAAGGAGCGGAAGCAGGGCCGGGTAGATTATGAGGCGTCAAAATATATATTAAAATTGTTATCCACACCCCGCCGCCTAGGCAAGCATCATGATTGCTAAAATTTTCTATAAATAGGCCAGAACACCAACCACATTTACTTCATTCAATCCCGAGCCTTCGTCTTCCTTCCACGCACTCGCCTTCCTGAGATCTCGCTACCTGTGCAAACCCTAACCCCTTCTAGCATTCGCAAAGATGTCGGGAGAGACTGACGGCCGTTCCATGTGTGTGCAAGGCTTCATAGGCCAGGACTCCCCCCTATAGCTTGACAGAGGAGGAGTACGTCTCAGCAGTGTCAAACTACGTCCTGCCAGGGTACGTCGTGCGCCGTCCCGAAAGCAGCGAGAAACTGAACTTCCTGCCGGAAGGGGAGCTCGCCATCCCCTTGGAGCATTTCGATATGGGGTTCCACCTCTCCCTCTGGCCGGAGGTGCGGCAGACCCTCCGCTACTTCGGAGTGGTCCCGACACAGCTCAACCCCAACTCTATTGCACTCCTAGTGGCTTTCTCCTGCTATATTCGGGCGAAAAGGATCGAGTTCAACCTCTTGGTCTTCCGAAAGCTTTTCAACTTTAGGGTAAAGAGTGGGATCGTGTTCTTTTCGGGCCAGATGATCAAGACTAGCAGCCTCGCCAATAAGATCCATCATTTGTCTACGAAGTTCATCTTCGTCACCGGGAACTTCAGCAACATACCCCTCTCGCTCGTGCAGTATGACGAGGGGACCTACAAGCCTCCCGCGTTTGGAAGGCACGAGAGCGACCTCCTCAACTTCTTCAACACTAAGAACTTTGACGTCAAGTTCTTGCGATAGGACATCAACTCCCTCCTGCCTGTCCTTGACGGGGAAGATATCTTCTCGCCTGCTTTCTTCCTTACTGATACCTTAGATTTCGGCAAAACTAACCCTTAGCGCTTGCGCAGGTGAGCGATAGATCCCCATCAACTAGCCATATGAGGAAACTTGGGCTATCGCCCGTGGCCTAGCACTCGCGCAATCGGCGGCCTTGGCCTGCTGGGATGAGCCAAGGACCTCATCTCAACCGAGTGCCCAGAAGCAGATGCCAGATGCTCCGCCCCCAGCTCCCTCCAAGAAGTACAAATCATCTGCACCAGACATGGGAAAGTCCGTCGCCGAAACCCCCGCCATAGCCCTACCAGCAGCTGGCATGGCGAGCACCGCCACGAGGATCACCGCCCTTGCCGAGAAAGCAACCGAGGGGTCGGTGTCGAAAGGGCATCGGAACTTCGGGCTCGGCGTAAGTCACTTGGACAAGACGGGCCAGTCCCTTCTCCAATGGGAACCTGAGGCCAACCGCGTGTCCATCTCAACGCTCCTGCTGACCTGGATGGAGAAAGACACCAAAAGCGATGAGGCCTACACACTTTCCTTGGGGAAGTACAGCAGGGTGGACTCCAGCCTCTATGACAAAGAGTCCACCCGGACCCTTGCGCACGAGACCGCACGGGCTCAACTGCGCATCTTGGACCTCACGCACATGGCCTCCCTCCGGAGCCTCAACATTGAACGGAACCTGAACGAGGTTCAAAAGTCCTAGGATCTCGTCAAGGCGGAGGTGGTTTCCCTTGAGGGAGCAACTAGCAGCCTCAGAGGCACTTATCGCCAGTAGGCCGGTGCAAGAGGTAAGTGAATCACTTATTATCTTCTCGTAGCCTTGCTTCCTTACCAACAAATTTTCTCTTACTATCTTCTCAGGATCCCGTGAGTGTCGCGAAGCTTCGCGCACAGATGGCGGGCTTTGAGCGCGAGTTCTCCGGGCTAAAGGCTGAGAACAAGCGCCTGCTGGAGACCCTCCTTCCACTGCCCCGGGAGAAAAGGTCAAGCGTCATCAATATAGCAATTATGAGATCGAAGTGATGATGCAAGAGAATGCCCAGGGGGCGGCCAAGCACACGATCGAGGTGTTGCAGAGTGTTAGGTTGTTGAACGAGAAGGGAGAAAATCTTACGGCATGTAGCGTCCTGCCGTGGTTGTACACCCCCATCGACGTGCCCGAAGGAGAGGATGACCAGCAACGTGAAGATGACTGGGATGCGCTTCTGAACCTAGAGTCCTCCAGCGAGAAGTCTGGCGGCTCATCCTGAAAGCCTTCTTTCTCCCGCTTTACCTTGTACTTTTTCCTTTTTAACACATGTAATGGGCGAGACCCCTGCGTAATTGCACTCTCTCTTTTCTTTTAATATATAAAAGATCTTTTTTGGGCATGTTTATTTTTGTATGTTCTTGATTTCTTTTTGTCTTTCACTCATAGCCATCCATGTGTTCTTTCGTGCACTTGCACCTGCCATAGGCTCTTAGGTGATGCCCCAGCGCCGATCGCAGCTCACGCTCGTGAACCGTGTTTTTGGGGGTGGAACGGCCTTGGCCCCTTATTTGGCAGGGTAGATCCGCTAAATATTTTTATTATGCCAAGAGGGTTATGCTGAGAGAGATGCCGAGAGGGCTACACTGAGAGATATGACGAGAGGGCTATGCTGAGAGATTTGTCGAGAGGTGTGTTTTTGTAACATCGTTTCTTGGAGCAACTCCTTCAGACCCTCGACGCCCAACGAGAGCCCAATCTGCCCAGTCAGCTAGATGATGACCTGATAACGGGAGATATGCCTCAACCCTACTCTTTTTGGCCTATGTTTGGGCGCTACCACTGACCCAATCAGCTAGATGAGAGTCTGACGGCGAGCGTTGAGCATCAACTAGACTTTCCTTTTGGCCAACCACCGAGCACTATCACTGGCCCAATCAGTTAGATGAGAGCATGACGACGGGTGTTGAGCATCAACCAGACTTTCATTTTGGCCAATCACTGGGCGCTACCACTGGCCCAATCAGCTAGATGAGAGCCTGACGGCTGGTGTTGAGCATCAATTGGACTTTCATTTTGGCCAACCACCGGAGGCTACCACCGGCCCAATCAGCTAGATGAGAGCCTAAAGACGGGTGTTGAGCATCAACCATACTTTCCTTTTGGCCAACCACCTGGCGCTAACACCGACCCAATCAGCTAGATGAGAGCCTGATGGCGGGTGTTGAGCATCCACCAGACTTTCCTTTTGGCCCACCTCCGGGCGCTACCACCGGCCCAATCAGCTAGATGAGAGACTGACGGCGGGTGTTGAGCATCAACCAGACTTTAATTTTGTCCAACCACTAGGCGCTACCACCGGCCCAATCAGCTAGATGAGAGCCTGACGGCGGGTGTAAATCATCAACCGGACTTTCATTTTGGCCAACCACCGGGCACTACCACCAGCGTAATAAGCTAGATGAGAGCCTAACTGCGGGTGTTGAGCATCAACTGGACTTTCATTTTAGCCAACCACCAGGCGCTACCACCGGCCCATCAGCTATATGAGAGACTGAAGGTGGGTGTTGAGCATCAACCGGATTTTTGTTTTGGCCAACCATCATTCATGTTTCCCCCGTTGAGCAAATAAACCATCAATGAGAATTGAGAACGTAAAAGGAGATTAGAGTTATTACTTTCATGGGTAGAAGCGCTTCAAGTGATCGCCGCTCCAAGCATGACTGAGGGGTTCCCCTTCCACATTCTGGGGATGGTAACCCACCGATTTCAACACCTCATTGATTACATAGGGACCTTCCCAATTGGGATTCAACTTGTCAATGGATGCTGACCTTCCGACAACATCGACCTTCTTCAAAACTAGGTCCCTCTTTGCAAATTTTGATCCTGATATGCTTGTCGAAGTATTTGGCCATATGTCGCATTACCTCCTCTTACCGAATAACTTACAAATTGCGCGCCTCCTCCACCATATCTAGGGAGAGCCGCAACTCATCCTCATTCTCAGCCCTCCATTCTTCTCTGCCTTACTCTGCCTCCACTATCCATGGTGTCTGGACCTCGAACTTTATCGGGAGCACAGATTTGTAGCCGTGTGAGAGTTTGAAGGGGGTCTCTCTCGTGGCTGTGTTGGGCGTGGTCCTTAGGGCCCAAAGAACTGAAGGGAGCTGGTCCACCCAACTCCCTTCAGATTCTCCACCTTCTTCGAAAAATTTACAATTATCTTGTTTGCCGCCTCCATCTGTCTGTTGATCCTAGGGTGGTGGACCGACGCGAATCGGATATCGATCCCAAGCTGGCCACAAAAACTTATGAATTCCGCGCTAGAAAATTGTGGCCCATTGTCCGTGAAAATGGCCTGAGGCAGCCCGTGCTTGCAAATGATCTCCCTCCATACAAAGTTCCAGATCACCTTGGAGGTCACCTTGGCTAGTGATTTAACTTCTAACCACTTAGAAAAATAATCAATCAACACTAGCAAGAATCTTCTCCGCCCGTTGGCCTGGGGGAAGGGTCCTACAAGATCCATTCCCTATATAGCGAAGGGCTAGGGGCAATGATGCTTCTGAGTCTTTGGGATGGTAGCAGTTAGAGAGGGGCGAATATCTGGCACTTCTTTGCAAACTCACTGGCATCATGGCCTAGGGTCGTCCAAAAGTACCCTTGCCTGACAATCCTCCCCTCTAGGGTCCTGCTTCCTGAGTGACTCCCGCACTCCCCGGAGTGAACTTTGTTGGGTACATTGGACGCAATGTACTAGATTTGAAGAATCCCTTTCAACTCAATGATATACACATATTTGTATTTGATATATATTTCAGTTTATGTATGCAGATTGTCTATTTCATATTGATTGGACAGGTGGACACAAGAAGCTGACTAGATTTTGAAGAAAAATTGTCTAAGTACCAAAAGAGTCGAATGGAGTTAGCAAAGTGTTGAGTGAAGTCAGCACAGTCTACATTCAGCAACTTGCAGTACAGAAAAATGGCTAAGTACAAAAGTTTCAACACACTTCAACTGTGTCGACACCTTTGCAGAAGTTGTGTCGAGACAAGTCAGTTAACTCGACACATAGAAGATTCAAGGCAGCTGTGTTGAGAAAAGTCAGTTGTCTTGACACCTTGAAGACTAAGTCAGCATACTTGACATTATAAAGCTTAAAGCAGTTGTGTCGAGACAATACAACTGTCTCGATACAAAGAAGACATGAAATTTTATTAAGTAAAGTTGTGTCGACACAAATCAACTGTCTCGACATATTGAAGAATTAAAGCATAGACGTTCCTACATCAGACAGACAGTTGTGTCGAGATAATCCAACTAGTCTCGACACAAGCAGGATTAAAAGATGTCGACACACACAACGCTTGTGTCGAGACAAGTCAACTGTCTCGACACTTTCAAGTTTTAGATGAAAATTCTTCCAAGTAGAATTGTGTCGAGACTGCAAAGATGTCTCAACACAAGTGTCGAGACACTTTGGACATCTCGACACTTATATTTCATAAAATGTGCAGAGTCAACACAGAAGTGTCAAGACAAGTCAGAACGGTCACATCAACTACATGAATAAGATATTTCAATAGAAACTGTCTAAAGAAGGATTTGAAGTATGATGTCAGACGCTGATGTCATCATTCAGTTTCTAGCCATCCATGAAGGCTATAAATAAAGGGGTTATCTACACCAATAGAGAAGAGACTGAATCGATCAAGCAAACGAAAATTCTCATTCTTATTACAATCCTGAGAAAGAGGAAGAAGACGAAGGTCTTCAAGAAAATCTCCAAATCCTTTCACCAAGTAGATCTAAAGATTAAGGTGGATCTGATCTACAATTTCTTCAAGGAAATCAAGCCGATCAACATCAATAAGATTGCAGATCCAGAGAAGCAAAATTTCAGCAAGTCAATTTATCAAGAAGAAAACCATTGCTGCTGATTTGAAGAATTTGTGCTAACAGATAAGTCTGATTACAGAATACTTATTTTCTGAAGATTATTGTTCATATTTTTACCTCTTAATTTTGTAAGATCTCCTTGAGATTTGAGTGGGTAGGAGATTTAATCTCTGAGTTGTAAGCCTAATTTATAAAGGCTGAGGTAGGGTTCTTGAGGGACCTGAGGTAGGTGGTTTGAGTGAATCACTGAGTTATAAGCCTAATTTATAAAGGCTGGGGTAGAGTTCTTGAGGGGCCTGAGGTAGGAGATTGGGAGAATCTCTGAGGTAGGACCTGTTGGTCTGAGTGTAGATTTCTTAATAGAAACTGAGACTATAGGATCTTTGGATCTGAGTTAAAGAGGAGGAGCTATAACCTTATCTAGCACATTATAAGTGAGGAAGAAGGGGGAAAGTTCATGTACTCTAGATAAGAGAACCATTATAAATTCTTTGTGTGCAGTGTGATGCGGATTGTTTTTGCTTGTGCTGTGATTTGAGTTGTGTAACTGCTGAAATAGTTAATTGTTAAAGAATTGCTAAAGTATTTTAAAAAAAGGTCACCTATTTACCCCCCCCTCCCTCTAGGTGATTATCTACCCATAGGATTATCTTTCAAGTGGTATCAGAGAAGGTTATTCCAGAAAGACCTAACAGTCTAAAAAAGATCCAAAGGGTATTAAAAAAATTCAGATCTATGGCTTTTGAATCTCACAGAGAACTCGGTTATATGAAACTGCATATTTGTACTAAGGATAACTTTGCTATATGGAAACAGAGAGTGAGATTGTTCATGGAAGCCTCAGATCCAAGAATCTTTGTCACTATACAAGAAGAACCATATGTACTAATGAAGACATCTATCTTAGATGCAAATGATCAAACCCCCAAGAAACTGTCAGAAATGACAAAGGATGAGATGGTACTTGCCACCATGGAAAAAAGAGCACAAAGTATAATAGTCAGTGCAATATATAATTCAACCTTTCAGAATCTTGTGCACTGTAATACATCCAAGGAGATGTGGGATACTCTCATAGTATACATGGAAGGTACAGAAGAAGTAAGAGATGACAAAAAATCTCTCCTCAATCAGCAGTATGAGGCTTTCAGACAAGGAAAGACTGATTCTATAGAACAATGCTATGAAAAGTTCTTTAGAATAGTAAATTACTTAAGAAACTATGGCAGAAAATTCTTAAATTATGAGCTGAATGACAAATTTTTGAGATCCCTAAATAAAGAATGGGACATAAGGATTTGTGTTGTAAGATAAATGGGGAATCTAAGAAATATGTTACCCCAAGACTTGTACGGGAAGCTAATGTCACATGAGCTTCAGCTAAACTTTAGAAAAGCTAAAGCAGAATCTGCCAGAAGTTCAACTCAGACTAAATCTATAGCCTTTAAAGAAGATACATCTAAGAAAGCTAGAAGAGAAATCCCATCATCACCCAGAAGGGATGAAGATACAGATAGCACTAGAGTCAGTTCTTCATCAAAAGAATTATCGGATGATGAATTGGCATTATTTACCAGGCAATTAAAGAAAATGTTGAGAAGAAGGAAGCAATGGAATAAGAAGAAACCTTCTGGATCAAGCTCCAGTAAAAGCAAAGACAATCATAGAGACAAATCTGTGGTCAGGTATGATTCTCATTAGAATAAATTTTTTAAGACTTACATTATTTGCTTTTGCTATAACATGCCTAAGCATATCATAGTTGACTGTCCAGTAAAAATAAAGGAGAACAAAAAGTCAAAAGGAAAAAAGTTCTATAAAAACAAAAAATCAGAGAAGGGTCTGATGGTAAAGAAATCAAAGACCTTATCTGATAATGATACTGATTCAACTGAATCAGAAGAAGAACTTGCTGGACTGTTCTCCTATGAAGAAGAATTTATCAGAAAGGCTATATACAAAGGGAAAAGCTCCACAACTTCATCACACTATGGTGATTCTGAAGAAGATATGGAGATCCATTTAATGGCACTATCTGATGATCCAGAAATAGGAGCTATTGACTGTCAGGATACTCATGTAATCAATGACAATTCAACATGTTATAAAACTTCTGTATATGAGACTGGGGATGAGCTAGACTCATGTGACTCAAAGTTTGATTCACATAAGACTAAATCTGTGAATGAACTACAGCAGCTCACAGTCAAATTTGGAAAGCTGTTGGAAGCCCTAATAAATAGTAAGAAGCTTGTCAAAGAACAAGCTGTAGAGATAGTGCCACTAAAAGGTTTAGAGTATCATCATAAGATGAATACTCAGAAAATTGGTCTTCAAAGTTCTAAGTTGGCAATGTTGACTAAGATCATTGATGATCAAATCTTATTGCTAAAGCAGAAGGATGCAACTATTTAGGATCTGGAACTCAAACTCCTGAATGAGAAAAGATTAGTCCAACAATATTCTAAACCTAAAACTATATTGCCCATAATAGATACTTTCTCAGGAACACCTGGAAGTGGTCTTGGGTATGTTAAACCCAAGAGGAAAAGTGGTAAAAAAACAGGCAGGACAAAAGGGTCCAGTCTTTCCACAGCCTGTGTTTCGGACTAAGGGAAAAGAAATCCAGAAGTCTGGACTAGTTGGACCAAGTTCATATATGAATAGGAAAGCTATTCCTAATGTGCTTCCTCCAAGGAGGATAGTTGTAACTGAGAGACAAAACAACTTATTTGCACCCAGTCAAAATACAACTTTTAAGTGTGCTGATTCCTGTCCTAAGGAATGCCAGTACAAAGTTCCTTTTGTTCCTCCAAAGAGGAGGTACAATAGGTATGAATGCTGGTGTTGTGGAAAGGTAGGACACTTTGCCTTGGATTGTTGGTTCAATTACACTGTGTCTCATATTTAGAAAAGATATCCAGTTAAGAATCTCACTGGTGGTTTCAATAGAGCCACAGATAACAAGAACCTTGGACCCAAAAAAAACTTGGGTTCCTAAGGAAAAATAAATTTTTATTTTGTAGGAATGTTCAAGCATCGGAAATAGTCCAATCTGGTACTTGGATAGTGGGTGTTCCAGACACATGACTGGAATAAGAGGTAATTTAAGGGAATTTATCCCCATGAAGAATGGACCAAAGGTGATCTTTGGTGGAGCTGACAAATGAATAACCAAAGGTTATGGTAAGATCACAAATGGCTTAGTCACTCTCACCAAAGTAGCTTATGTGGAAGGGTTGCAACATAACCTTATAAGTATAAGCCAACTTTGTGATCTTGGCTATGACATTTCATTCCACAAAGATGAGTGTCTAATTAAGAAGTCAGGTGACCAAGAGGTCATCTTGACAGGCACTAGATGTGGGAATGTGCATTGTTTGAATTTTTTGTTTAAAGTCAGACTCACCCTTTTGTCTAGTTGCAAATGAGAAAGCCTCACACTGTGTCAAATGACACAAGAGGCTAGCTCATTTGAACTATAAGGCCATAGGCAAACTTTTCAGTAAAGAGCTTGTTAGGAATGACCCTAACATTAAATGCTCTTAGGAGAGCAATTGCTCTGCGTGCTAAAAAGGCAAGCAAACCAAAACTTCATTCAAAAGTATCTAATCCAAAGACTCAGTGAGGTGTTTATACCTCTTGCATATGGACTTGTTTGGTCCTATGCTAGTTCATAGTTTAGGAAGGAGAGTCTACACCTTTGTAATTGTTGATGACTATTCCAGATTCACTTTGGTTTTCTTCAAGGAAAAAGTCTGAAACTCCTGATGTCTTCAAGAATTTTGTCAAACAAATACGTAATGAATTGAACAGCTCTGTTATCAGAATTAGAAGTGATCATGGAACTGAGTTTCAATCTGATTATATGTCAAAGTTTTGTGAAGAACTGGGGATTCAGCAAGAGTTTTCCTCACAAAGAACACCCCAGCAGAATGGAATTTCTGAGTGAAAGAATAGGAATCTCATTGAAGCTGGAAGAACCATGCTGAGTGATTCTTAACTCACTACAAGAAAATCTCTTATTAGTTAGGAGAAGAATTCGTTGCTAAAACATAAAATTCGTTGCTAATTTATATTATCAAGGTATTTAGCAACAAAAATATTTTCTTTCTAAATTGAGCCTAGCTAAATTTAGAAAGGATTTTTTTCCTTCCTATTTAGCAAGAGAATTTTAGCAAGGATTTTTATACTTCTTAAATTAGCAAGCAATTCATTTTTTGTTGCTAATTATTATGGTAAATAAAAATGTTTTTATAAAAAAAAATACATGCTAATAACAGGATTCGAACCCCTTACCTCTCAAATAAATTCTATTATGCTTGCCAACTATACTAAGAAACTTATTTGTATATTTTTACGGTATTTATATAAATATAAATGTTAAATATTTAATTTATAATATTATGTAAAAAAATAAATATATATTATCATTTCTAAATATATATATAAGTGTTAAAAATTTATAATATTATATATATCTCCCGCTAATTTATTAATATATATAAATATTTTAAATGGGTTGTTGTATATACGCGCATCGTGTTTTTCGGCCATATACGCGCAAATGAAAAAAACACCTAGAAGAGAAATTTCTCCATCAATATTTTGCAACAAAAAAATTATTGTTATTTTAGCAACAAAAAAGTTCATTGCTATTTTTGCAATAAATATTTTGCAACAAAATAATTCATTGCTAATTTTTCAACAAAAAAATTTGTTGCTAATTTTGTAAGTAAATTAGAAAATCATTTACCTTGCTAAATTTGATGCTAATTAGCAAGTAGTTATCTAGCCTTTCTAATTTTCCTTGCTAAATAAACTTTTTCTTGTAGTGACTCCCAGAATACTTCTAGGTTGAAGCTTTTAAAGAAGCATGTCATGTTCTGAATAGAGCTTCAATCAACAAAAGATTGAATAAAACTCCTTATGAACTGATGAAGGGCAAAAAACCAAACTTGGCATATTTCAGAATCTTTGGATGTAGATGTTATGTACTAAATAATGGGAAAACATATATAACCAAGTTTATTGAGAAGTACTATAATGGCATATTAGTTGGTAATAGTGACCACAGTAAAGCCTATAGTGTCTACAACTTGAGTGATCAAGTTGTGGAGGAGTCTATTCATGTTGTATTTGATGAAAGTTTTATGTTTTACAATGATAAGCCAGGTTCATCAAGCACAACAGGTGAAGACTTGAAGCTAAAGGAGCTGACTATAGAAGATATTATTCCAGTAAGTCAGAATGTGCAAGATGGAGTCAACATAGTTAAGTAAGTGCTTGCACAGGAACAGCAAGGAGAAGAAACTCAGCATGATGCAGGTGATCCAGGAGAAGAAGTCACATTTCCTATTGATATCAGACATTTAAGGGATCATCCAAGGGAATTGATCATAGGAGATGTTGCATAGGGTATGACCACAAGAAGCAAACATCGCAACACTGTGATGTACTCAAGTTTTCTATACCAAACAGAACCAAAAAATTTGAAGAAGCTAATGTGGATCCATTTTGGATAGGTGCAATGCAGGAAGAATTGAACTAGTTCAAGAGATGCAATGTTTAGAAGCCGGTTCCCAAACTAGATGACTGTAACATCATAGGAACCAAATGGATATATAGAAACAAACTGGATGAGAATGGTGTTATAGTCAGAAATAAAGCTAGCCTGGTTACAAAGGGATATAGACAAGAAGAGGGGATAGACTTTGATCAAACCTTTGCACCAGTGGCTAGATTGGAGGCTATAAGACTCTTCTTAGCATATACAACCTACAAAAGTTTCAAAGTTTACCAAATGGATGTGAATCTAGCCTTCCTAAATGGTAACCTTAAAGAAAGAGTCTATATTGAGTAACCCTCTGATTTTGTTGATTATACTAAACCTAGTCATGTTTATTTGCTATTAAGAGCTCTCTATGATTTAAAACAAGCCCCAAGGGCTTGGTATGAGACTCTGTCTAAGTTCCTTCTGGAGAATAAATTCTCAAGAGGGAAAATAGACAAAACACTATTCCTAAGGGAAGTCAAAGGCAAGACCATCTTAGTACAAGTATATGTTGATGACATTATATTTGGTTCTACTGTTGAGAGACTTTGCACTAAGTTTGCAAAATTAATGCAAGGAAAGTTTGAGATGAGTAGCATGGGTGAACTCAAGTTTTTCTTAGGTCTCCAAGTTAAGCAAACTTTAGATGGACTTTTCATTAGTCAGTTTAAGTTCACCAAGAAGTTAGTCAAGAAGTATGGCATAGAAACAGCCACTTCAATGAGAATACCCATGGGGTCCAGTATGTCTTTAGACAAGGATGGTGTTGGAAAGCCCGTTGATAACACCTTGAATAGGGGCATAGTTGGATCACTGCTCTATCTAACAGCCAGTAGACCAGACATAATGTATGCCACTTGTGTCTATGTCAGGTATCAAGCATGCCCTAAGGAATCTCACTATACAGTAGTTAAAAGAATATTGAGATATTTAAAGGGTACACCTAATCTTGGCCTTTGGTATCCCAGGAAAAGTGATTTTGAACTGACAGGCTTTCCAGATGCAGATTATGTAGGATGTAAAGAAGATAGGAAAAACACATCAGGCTCATGTCAATTTCTTAGAAGGAGGCTGATGTCATGGAGCAGCAAAAAGCAAACATGTGCAGCAATATCCACAGCTGAATCTAAGTACATTTCAGCTGGTGGTTGTTGTGCACAATTGTTTTGGATTAAGCATTAGTTACAAGATTACAACTTACAGCTAAGTAAAATTCCTTTATTCTATGATTCTACTAGTGTTATTTCTATTGCAAACAATCCTATGTCACATAGTAGGACAAAACATATTGAAATTAGATATCATTTAATTAGAAAACATGTAGAAAATGAATATATTAGCTTAGAATTTGTTCCAACAAGTAAATAAATTGCTGATATTTTTACTAAGCTTGGAAGAAGAGAAATTTAATTTCTTCAAATTTGAACTTGGAATGTTGAACCTTGAGTAAAACCATTATAACTTAAGTATAAAACTGATTAGTCAGTAATTAAGCCTACTCATTTATATTTCAAGGGTAAACTTTATAAGTGTCAAGAATCTACACTTAAGAAAATCAAAATTTTGACTAATCTGTGTCGAGACACCGAAAAGTGTGTCAACACTATAGATAGTAAAGTGTCGAGATACCAGAAAGTGTGTCGACACTATAGATAGTAATGTGTCGTGACACATGAAAGTGTGTTGACACATGATAACTTAATGTGTCGAGACACTAAAGTAGGTGTCGAGACATACGGGAGTCAATACCCTAAGGTATATATATCAAGAGACAGAATCCTTGTGTCGACACATCTCGATAGACAACGTATCCTTGTGTCGAAACTAGGTATTTACCCAAATAATTCAGAATAGACTAAATACAGTGCGCCCTTTCAACTTCAGAGAGGATATGACTATAAAAGGGGTAAGAGGATAGAAGTCGACTACGCTTTCTTGATCTTTTGATCTTTTGCTCCCTGTGTGTCGATACCTAAAATTCCTTTAGTCGGCACATCTCTTCCTCAATTTCTCTCATCTCCAATGGCTCCCAAGAATGTCGACAACATCAATGAAGGTTATGAACTCGTGTGCCAAGGTTTTGTCTCTGCGTAAGAAGAAATCAGGAACGTCATTGACCTAATCAAAGAAGCAGGACTAGATTATCTACTGTTTGAACCAACAAACATTTGGAAAAGAGAAGTATCAGAATTCTTCTCTAATGCAACACTGGATTCAAGTTTAACAAATATTAAGTCTACAGTGAATGGAGCCAATGTTAAAATCATAAGTAGGAGATTGGCAAAGGTTTTACAAATACCAAGAATCGAGTAGGAAGATGAAGTAGACACCACCAAGACTGTTGAAAGATTGGTGTGGTGTGGATTGGCTTCAGTCACTAAGGTTGGAAGCACCCTGAATAGGAAGGGTATGAATTCCCAGGGAAAATTCTTATCTGAAATTATTGGGAAGGTGTTGATGTGTAAAACAGGAGCACATGATAGGATATCAGCTCATATGTTTGAGCTTATGATAAAAGAAATATTCAATATCAAGACTAACTGGAGTAGAGTGGTCTTTGATAAGATAGCAGAGTGTATCCAGAAACCAAACATGGGCAGAATACTAAGTCTATAGCTAGTTCATGCCATTCCTAATAGCCTCAACTTAAAGCTTGGATCTAAAATTAACCATATGAGAAGAATGGACATGAGGATATTGGCCAAGTGGGATATAATACTATTCAAAGAATCACCTATTATTGAGAAGAAGAAGGAGAAGGAGAAAAAGAAGAAGGAAGTAGTAGTTGAGGAAGTGGATTCTTCCAGTAACTTTGAAGAAAAAATCAGTTTCAGCTCAGAGAAAAATGATGATGGAGAACAAGAGAATTCTCGAAGGCCCTCTCTTGGAAATGGTGATTAGGTACAAGGGGAGTCTATATAAGGAAAAGATCCAATTGAGGGGGAAAACCTCAATGATCTGCAAGAACTTGAAATGGATGTAGTGGATATAATAATAATGGAAGTAGTATAAGAGCTAGATACAACTCAAAGACAAAAAGATGTTCCTGACCAAGAAATGGCTGATAGAGAAATTGTGGATACAGTCTATAAGGAGACTGAGGTGGAAGATTTTTTAAATACAAATATAGATATCCAAGGGGAAAAACCTGCAACTCCAGAAGACCTTGTGCCTTATGCTAAAGTTAAGAAAGATGGAGCTAACTTTGAAGACATTAATATTGATAAAGAAGATCCAAGGGTTGAGGGGGAGTTACCAGATCTTGACCCAAATACTGAAGGTGGTGAACAACAACAATCTGTTGAAATGGTAAGTTCTTCTGAATCAGAAGATGAAGAAGCCACTCTGCTGAAGAAAAGAAAATTATCAGAACTGAAAAAGAGAAGCATGAGTTATAAAAGGATTATTCAGTCTGAACCAAATCATACTCCATCGGTATATTTAAGTTCAATTATAGTTCAAATTCAGATTATACTTGACCAGCAAAGGACACAACTAGAGAAATATGTGGATGAAAGCAACAAGGAGTTGCAATTTCAACTGGCCCAAGATATCAAATCAATAAGATTTGAAGTGAATCTTCTAAAGACAGACATGACAGCTTTCTTCCAGAAGGGAGCAAATGTTGTGGTATATATTGCAAAAATAGTAGCAAGAAGCAAAGAAAACTGAAGATGAAATAACTATAAATAAGGCTATGTTATGGAGAATCAAACAAGGATGAATGAGAATATGATAACTCTGCATGATATTTCCCTGACTAAGCTTACATAACAAACTATAGCCCAAGAAGCAAAGATAGTTTCAACTTCTACTGCTGTTGAATCCAAGATTTCAACACAGTCAGATTCTATGGTTCAAGCTGTCAAGGATTCTAAAAAAACTCTTACTAACAACTTGGACAAAGTAAAGGCTCATCTTACCTCAAGACTACATCATACTGTAGATCAAGTGAGATTTCAGAAGAATGATCTGAGAGATTATATTGAAAGAGAATTCATAAAGAGAGAGAGAGAGAGTAATGATAAAAGCAAGCTCTTATCATGTTAAGTGGACCTCCAATAGAATCAGAGCCACTCTAGACTATCCCCCCCTGTGTGATGATGATCAAACAGCTGAGTCTGGTAGCCAACCAGCTCAGTTGGAAGTAATCACACTGTTGCAGAACAGATCATATACCCTCCTCCACAGTTTGAGGATATTCATAATGCAGTTCAAGTCATGTACAGTCCTCCACCTGATGTTCAAATTATGTTATGTGAAGTGGAGGAGATGACTGATGCTTCCTTGCTCAAGGAAAGAGAAGCTCAGCTGTCAAGGAAAAGGTTCAGGAAACAAGCTGAAGCTAGGCCATACTTTGAACAGTGGAGCCCAACTTCCAGATCAATTATCCTCACTGCTTGGAAAGTAGTTAATACTAATGTCACTGATAGCTAAAAATGGTTTATAGAGTAAGAATGAGCTAAGCATTTAAAGAAGCAAGAAGTCAGCCAAAGATTCAGACATGATCTGAAGACAGGGAAGATTCCAACTAATTCAGTTGATCCCAGCAAATATTTTCCAAAGCCTTTTCACTATTTTGAAAGACAAAGGCTCAAGGCAGAGCATATCTCCAAATCCAAGATTGACAAAGGCAAAAAGTTAGCAGATGACAAAGTGCCTGAAGTAAAAGCAAAGATATAATCTAAAAAAGGCATTGTCATTAAAGAACCAGAGGATTCTTAGAATATGTTTTCTAGACATTATGTAACTTTACTTTTAAATCAGTGTAACAATTTAAACAAATGTAATCCTTGAACAAATTTAAATGAATGATTTGGTTGCACTTAGTGTTATCTGTGTTATTATTGTTGTGTACCTTTTATATTTTGCTCAGCATTCTTTTTCCATATATTTTAATTATCATATTTTGGTATTGAAGTGTATATCATTGAATTGGGGTTATGACTTTTCCAAATAGGGGGAGATTGTTGGGTACATTAGATGCAATGTACTTGGTTTGAAGAAGCCTTATCAACTCAATGATTTACAAAAAATTTGTATTTGATGTATATTTTAGTTTATGTATGCAGGTTGTCTATTTCATATTGATTGGACAGGTGGACATAAGAAGCTGACTAGATTTTGAAGAAAAATTATCTAAGTACCAAAAGCGTCGAGTGAAGTCAGCAAGGTGCTGAGTGAAGTCAGCACAGTCTACATTCAGCAACTTGCAGTGCAGAAAATGGCTAAGTACAAAAGTGTCAACACACTTCAACTATGTCGACACCTTTGTAGAAGCTGTGTCGAGACAAGTCAGTTTACTCGACACATAGAAGATTCAAGACTGCTGTGTCGAGACAAGTCAGTTGTCTCAACACCTTGAAGACTAAGTCAGCATACTTGATATTATAAAGCTTAAAGAAGTTGTGTCGAGGCAATACAACTGTCTCGACACAAAGAAGACAAGAAATTTTACTAAGTAAAGTTGTGTTAACACAAATCAACTGTCTCGACATAATGAAGAATTAAAGCATAGACGTTTCAACATCAGGTAAATAGTTGTGTTGAGATAATCCAACTAGTCTCAACACAAGGCAGAATTAAAAGCTGTCGACACAGACAACGCTTGTGTCGAGACAAGTTAACTGTCTCGACACTTTCAAGTTTCAGATGTAAATTCTTCCAAGTAGAATTGTGTCGAGACTGCTAAGATGTCTCGACACAAGTGTCGAGACACTTTGGACATCTCAACACTTATGTTTCAGAAAATGTGCAGAGTACACACAAAAGTGTCAAGACAAGTCATAACAGTCACATCAGCTACATGAATAAGATATTTCAATAGAAAACGTCTAAGGAAGGATTTGAAGTATGATGTTAGATGCTGATGTCATCATTCAGTTTCCAGCCATCCATGAATGCTATAAATAGAGGGATTGTCTACACCAACAAAGAAGAGACTGAATCGATCAAGCAAATGAAAATTCTCATTCTTATTACAATCCCGAGAAAGTGAAAGAAGACGAAGGTCTTCAAGAAAATCTTCAGATACTTTGAAAGACCCCATTTTTTTTCTTTTTAAACCACCGGGGTCTTATGCACATGCAATAATATTATATTCTCCCACCGAGCCAAAGCTCCCTGGACTATCCCGTCTGTCATAATTATTTACCGAGCCATCGGCTCGCTGGGCTAACTTGCCCACCACTAAAACCACCGAGCCCACCGCTCGTGAGAGCCAACCTAACTCCCACAATACCAGGGAGTGTGAGTGTAATCCTAGTTATACTAGTTACTCTTAACATTGATTATTCTTACGATTTAGGTTAGCCTAGGACTGCCCCCGGCATACCCGGTGAAGGGTTCTCAAAGGACACTAGGAACTATGATGGTAGCTGAAGCCCATCCTTCTCTTTCGCAAGGCACTTACTATTATTGGTTATTACCCAATTCTCGGTTCCCCCTTTTAATATTATACTGGATCTAACCCTCATGTATTTTGACTCTTTCTTTCTCCATAGGAATAACGATCCTTCGTCGATCCCGAGCACCACAAACACTAGTCAACCCATCACTTCTCCTCTTGATGATTCCTAACAATGAACTCATTTTCGCTTCCCCGAAATATGTATGATATTAAACCCCAACTGCCTATGCTCAATTCACATTCTATCACAATTTCTGCAGTTTTACTATATGCAGACCAACCTAAACAATATGATGTACATGATAGTAGGTACTCCAAATTTTCATCCAAAAGCCTTAATATATTTAATGGGGGTCTATCATGACATGTTTAGCCTACATCCAGAAACTTATAATTTTCCTAATTAATTTGGCATTTATTTAATTTTCCCAAAAGTTAGGCCATGGGTAATTTTGAATATGAAGTAGTAGATTTACTTAAGTTATGACCACCCAAAAGTTATGAACACTACAAGATGCCAAAATATCAACGAACACCAAATTTCACTAAATTTCATAAATGAATTAACCTGTAATTAATTAATTCAAGATAATACCAATAAATAGATGTAAATAAGGAAGCAACACCAAACTTAATACAAAAATTACCAGAGATTTAATATGATCATAAAACATTACTGACTAAGTTTCATAACATTCTAAGTTATTTTAACAACTATTTTATCAAAATCATCAATTGGGGCAACACAAAGGTTATAACTACAAGTATATGCTACTGTCTTCCAAACATCCTACAATAATTTCTAGAGACACATAATGTTATAAAAACCTTCCTGCCAAATTTTCCTAAGGATTCAAGGTCATATGACCCATCAATATTTTCCTAAAAGGTAAAGTACTAAACTAACCCTAATTTATTTAAGTTGTGTTCCTAATTTTAAATGTTACCAAATTCCTCCCTAGGGCATTTCACCACCCTAGAATCACATGGACTAAACACCAAGTTCATACAAGAACATATCACCCTATGTCCTTCACAAACCCCCAAAGTTCAACCTTAGGGTTTGAACTAGGGTCCTAGGGAATACCCACTCTAATCCACCCTATAATCAATGGGAGGGTGTTTACTGACATAACACATCAGTGGACCAAGTATCAACCTCTGTTGAGGTGATTTGGCCCCTTAAGCCCACAAGGGACACTTTGACCTAATTGCCCCTTTTGGGTCAAGGCTAGGGTTTACTAAAATCCAAACCAAATCATCTCCAAATGAGATGAAATTTTATACAAAGACCTATATTTACCAAAAGAACCACTCACCAAAATTTGGGAGAATTTGGAGGTCATTAGGTCCCCTAATTAAATTATTCTAGGTTTATTAAATAATTACCAAAACTACATAAAAAGTATATCCAAAAATTCCCATTTTTTATAGTTTGTTAGAATAGATAAGAGTGACCCCCAATCCAAATTTCAAGTCATTTGGATGGCTGGATTGATGGAGGCACTCAAATCAACCTCTGCTCAACCCTATATATAGACCTCATTAAAATGAGTGTTGAGGTCTAACATGAACTCCAAATTGACTCAAATCAATTTTAACATAAACTAGACTCACAGATCTACAAATTTCATGTTGACAACGTTTTATTTAGGGGACCCTAGGTATTTTTAATATTTAATTTAAAACAACATAATTAATGTGACAGAAATTAAAATAAAAGGAATTAAAAATATCACTAGCACGAATCTTGAAGCACGATCGGACGATCCCTGGCCTTCTTCTTCCTCCAGCCAACAACCAGGATTCACCTGACCTGGAGCACCTTTCAAGCCAATTTCCCGGCCACCCATCCACCTCTCTTGCCAGCCACCACCGCCACCACCTTCGTTGAGGTGGGGGCTATCGCTGGGCGGCGGCACGACCGCCGGAGGGGCAATTTTCGGCGAATCTGCATGGTAGAAAAACCATGAAATTTCTAAAATTTCTCTCACCCGATCGGGCTCAACTGACGATTTCTCTCCTAAAAGATCTAAGATGCTAGCCCACAAAGAGAGGAGTAGAGGAAGACCTTTGTGGTAGGCTGGAGTCGGGCCGATCATCGAGTTGCCATGGCCGGTGGTGGCGCCGTTGGGTGTTCTGCAACAGCACTATCAACATGCTCGGCTCCTTCAGGTAAAGTGTGGAAACTTCTGCTCTTGGCCTAGGGAAGATTTTAAAAGGGTTAAATGGGGGAGAGGATGGGTGTAGCATCAATGGCCATTAATGGCCATGAATGGAAAATTTCGGCCATCCATGGGTTCACTGAATTCAACCCTATATGGCGGGTTATGGCTGTTGATGTTCTCTTAATTTACTAGGGAAGATGAATCTAGCAAATGGAGGTGAGGAGAGGTACTCTTGATCTCCTATGGCCATTAATGGCCTTCTCTTTCCTCTTTCTCTCTCTTCTTTATTGGAGGAATTGAATCCAGCCACTTTGGAGGTTGGCCATGGCTATTGATCTTCTCAAAACTGAAGGGGAAATGAATCCAGCATGAAGAGAGGAGCTTTTGGCCTCCCTATACCATGAATGGCCTTTATTCCCCACTTTCTCTCTCCTTCATTAAAGGTGAAAATGGAGCTATCTCTCTCCTAGACATCAAGGCTGAATTTGATGACCACTCCAGCCTAATGGCAGACCATTAGCTCATAATACTAGATAACTAACATGAGGTTACCCAAGTGCATAGGGCTTGAGCTTGGGTTAGCCCATTTAGGCTAGTTTGACCTAAACCTAGACTAGGGTTGACCTTGGTCAATTTGCCCTTTGGGTTACCCTCAATGGTTCCTTGGTGATCCATTGTCCTCCCCTAGGGCCTAGGTAGGGTTGGGTAGGGTTGACTTGGCACTTTGGAGGTCACCTGCTCCTTAGTTAGGGCACTTTGGCCATTTTAGGGCTAGGGTTTACTTGGGTCAACTTAGCCACTTGAGTTGACCCCAATGGGTCCTTGTTGACCCATTGACCTCACTTTAGGGTTAGGGAGGCATGTGTAGGGTTCACTTAGCTAAGGGAAGGTCAATTAACCCTAAGTAGGTCAGTTTGACCCATTTATGGTTAGGGTGAACTTAGGTTAACTTGACCACTTTGATTACCCCCAATGGGTCATTAGTGACCCAATGAACCACCCAAGGGGTTAGGGGTGTTGTGGTGGGGTCATGAAGTCAAGTTGAATCCCTAAGGTCAAACCCTAAGTCTGGTGGTGAGGTTGTGCAATAGGCAGACCATGGTGATTTTCACCTTGGCCCTTATTCACTTAGTCCTTTGAGCTTCTTATGGTTTTGTCATGACCTAGTCATGACAAAATCACTCATAGGGGTCTAGTTGTTTGAGGGATGTTATAAATCCCAATATATAAAAATAAAAATTTCGTTCTCGAAATTAAGGTTAGGCCTACGGGAATTCTCATGAAGTAAAAGTATGTAACATCCCTAGGAGTTGAAGGTATACCTGACTCGAATAGATTCGGGTACTTTTGCTGCATCAAGTCCTGTGGCTCCCAAGTGTGCTCCTCCTGCCCATAGTTTCTCCATTGGACCTTGACTAGCAGAACCTTCTTGAGTCAAAAGACCTGCACCACCGTATCATTGATCCTGATCGGCTTAATGTTGACTGATCGATCTGAAGCCACTGAGCCGTCTGTAGTGGAAATCAGATGCTAAGGGCATAATAGAGCCCTCTGAAGTGAAGAGACGTAGAAGACGTCATGCAACCCCACTAACTCCAGCGGTAGCTCCAGTCTGTAATCAAGGGGGTCGATCCGCTCCAGGATCCTATAAGGCCCCATATATCTTGGACTGAGCTTCTTCCGCCCGCGAACCCGCGAGACTCTATGCATTGGCCGTATCTTCAAGAAAACCTAGTCTCCCACCTAGAACTCTACCTGACAATGTCGCGCACAGTAGTATTTGGCATGCCTGCTCTGGGATTCCAACATCCTATCTTGTATCAATCTCACCTGAGCATCTGTGTCCTCCACAAACTCCGAGCTGAGTGCCTTCGGATCCTCATCCTGGATCCAAGATAGTGGGGTCCTGCACCTCCGTCCATATAATTCCTCGTAAGGGGGCATGCCTAGGCTAGAATGATGGTTATTATTGTATGAGAACTCGATCAGCGGCACCAGTCTCTCCCAGGGCTCGCCACGGTCCAAAATGCATAGGCGTAGAAGATCCTTCAATGTCCAATTGGTGCATTCCATCTGCCCATCTATCTGAGGGTGGAAAGCTGTGCTGAACGTTAACCGAGAACCTAAATAATTTTGAACCGACCTCCACTCCTTGGATGTAAACCGTCCATCCCGATCTGACACGATCGTCCTTGGCACTCCATGATATTAAACAAACTGTTTGATGAACCTCTGCACTAGACCACTGACCGGAGCGTCCATCGCAACTGGAATAAATCTGGCCACTTTCGTCAGTCTATCAATGATCACACAAATCGAATCATTCCCCGCATGAGATCAGGGTAGCCCATGTATAAAATCCATGTCTATGTCCTCAAACTTCCATTTCGGCACTAGAAGTGGCTGTAGTAATCCAGTAGGGCTCTTGCACTCCGCCTTTACGAACTAACGAGCCTCGCAATGGGTCACGAAGTATGTAATATCCTTCTTCATGCCCGGATAATACATCGTCCTCTTCAAGTCTGCTGTTATCTACGTGATCCTTGGGTGGACTGAATATCTGCTACCGTGTGCCTTTGCCATAATATCCTCCCGAATTCGACCTCCTGTCGGTATATAAACCCTGCCTCTAAAGCATAACAGTCCATATCTCAGAGAGTAATCCCCTGTCATGCCTTCCTCCAAGGCCCTAAATATTGGCTCTGTCCTCACATCCAGCCTCTGCCCGTCCCTAATGCGATCCCGAATGTCGTCGGTGGCAATCATCGATGACAGGTACTCTACATATACCTCTGGATCATCCTCGGACACCAGAGTTATCTGTATCTCCTCCAACATATGCACCAACTCCATAGTCATAAGCTGAGGCCCTACTCTATATGTAGTTGCTCTCCGGCTCAGAGCGTCTGTTACCACGTTTTCCTTCCCAGGATGAGAGTGCATGGTATACTGATAGTCCGACAAAAATTGTACCTAGCGTCTCTGCTTGATATTTATCTCCTTATGTGTGTCCACGTACTTCAGGTTCTTGTGGTCTGAGAATATATCGTAGTGGACCCGGTAGAGGTAGTGCCGACAGATCTTTAGGGCAAAGATAACCGCTCCCATCTCCAAGGCATGCACCGGGTAATTTTGCTCGTGTTTCTTCAACTAACGGGAGGCATAAGCTATCACGTGCCCATTCTGCATCAGAACGGCACCCATCCCCTGATATGATGCATCTGTATAGACCTAAAATCCTTCCTTCCTAGATGGAAGAGCAAGGTTAGTGGCCAAGATAAGCCGACCCTTCGGCTCCAGAAAGGCAGCCTCATACTGTGGATTCCAAACAAATGGAGTCTCCTTCTTCATCAGAGATGTGAGAGGGAGAGAAATCAGAGAGAATCCCTCCACGAACTTCCGGTAGTATCCGGCAAGCCCTAGGAAACTCCTCACATCAATGGTCATCTTTAGCGGTGGCCAATCCCGTACTACCTGAACCTTCACCGGATCTACTGCCAATCCTGCCCCACTGATAATATGGCCCAAAAAGGCAACTTCCTTCAGCCAAAATTGGCACTTGCTGAACTTAGCATATAACTTGTGCTCTTGAAGCTTCTCTAGGGTCAGAGCCAAATTACGTTCTTGCTCCTCCTCAGTCCTCGAATAGATGAGGATGTCTTCAATAAACATGATGATGAAGACATCCAGATATGGCTCGAATACTCGGTTCACAAACTCATGAAAGCGGATGGTGCATTCGTGAGTCCGAAGGGCATCACGGTAAACTCATACAGCCCGTATCTACTACTGAAAGCTGTCTTCGGGATATCCTCCTCCTGAATGCGTAGCTGGTAGTAACCTAACCTCAGATCCAGCTTTGAGAACCAATGAACTCCCTCCAACTGGTCAAACAGCTCGTCAATCCTCGGTAGAGGATACGTGTTCCGGACTGTCAGCCTATTCCGAGCCCTGTAGTCAATGCATAATCAGAGTGTCCCATCCTTCTTCTTGACGAACAGCACCGGAGCTCCCCAAGATGAAGAGCTTGGCCGGACAAATCCGGCTTCCACTAGCTCCTGCAACTGGCTTCGAAATTCCACCAACTCCTTTAGGGCCATCCGGTAAGGAGCTCTGGATGCCGGCTTAGCCCCCAACATGAGCTGTATCTGGAAATCCTTCTCCCGATGCGGGGGTAGCCCTGACAACTTCTCCGGGAATACGTCAGCAAAATCTCGTACCACCAGGATATTAGGAATGGAATCCTTGGCCTCGTCCATCTCGAACAGCACTTGGTAGACCTCGTTGAAAGTCCACCTAGTGTCGACTACCTTCACCTATGGGGGGGAATAGGTGTCTTGCAGCATTTTTATGGAATTAAAATTGTACCTGCACAAGAAAACAAAACAACACAGCACAGAAAGGACACAAGCAATTTATAGTGGTTCCCCGACTTGGGTACGTCCACTTTGCCCCTTCGACCTATCTCCCAACCAGGGACGACTCGGTAACTTCACCAACAGGATTGAAATCCAATCCTTGCACTAACGGAAGGAACCCTTCCACACGTAGGAGTCACCACTCCCACAATACGGGTTGCACCCAACCCTTACAACTAGAGACCAATCGGTCCTTTACAAAGAAATTGAAAATAGGTTATATAAGAAATACAAACAACTTATGGAGACTAAGATGTCCCTCTTCGTTCGACGACGTGTTCTTGAAGTCAACGAAAGAGTCCACAGCCCTAGATCTCTCTTGAAATGAATCTTCCCGAAACCGGCGGCGGCTTGGAGCGGCGGCTAGGTTCTCGGAATAAGCGGCGGCAACGGAGAGCTGCTGCAGTGCTAAGGGATTCAAACTTCGTAGCAAAGGAAGCAAGGTCTTCCAACGGTCACACTAGGATCGGTCGTCTCGATTGATTCGGAAGGGGAAGGTTTATCCCGATCAACGAATCAAGAGACAAGGGATCTCTGGTTAGACGCGTGAGACGCTATGCTAGACTAAGCTTCTGTCGCCGGAGATCTGGAAGAAACTGAGATCAACAGCGGCGACTAACAGCACGACGGCGGCGACGGTCGGGGGAGCAAGATCGTGATGTAGGGCTCGACGGCGGCTCGGCTTTTTTGAATTCGCGTATTTCGTTCTTTTTTTCCGCTCATACATACGGAGGTATATATACCTTAGGTCAAGCACATGACCGTTGTGGGCCCCACCAGTAATAAGACCTAAGACCGGTTCGAAATACCGCAGGTACCATGGACCGGTCCAGAAAGAATCGGAAAATTGCCCAAGTCAAATTCGGCGAGAATCATAGGTGATTCTCGACGAATCGGGGAGAATCACCTACGATTCTCGCCGAATTCTACTTAGCCGAATTCTGGCTGCACTGATATAGAAGCCGGGGAGAATCGGCGGGAATCACACTTGATTCTTGACGATTCTGCCTTAGAGAAATTTCTGGCGCGTCGAGACAGCCGGCTCCAACCGGCGAGAATCAACCTGTGATTCTCGATGACTCGGCGAGAATCACTTAGTGATTCTCGTCGATTCTTACTTAGATAATTTTTCCTCTTTCTTTCCGAGAGCTGGTCTTTGGCCCATCCTTGCTCCTTGACTGCTCTTGCTCTATCATAACCCTGTACTTGAAATTAAGTACACTCTAATAGAGAGAGTACACGTAGGACAACACACTAATCTGCTCAACGAGGGATTACGTCGCGCAGACCCATGTATATTGACCCACTGCATCCTGACATTGGTGTGTACTTAGCGTGGAATAACTGCAAGCACAACTTAAAAGATTTCATCAAATACATTGTCTATTTACCTTAGCTTGTTCAGGGGCTTCTTCAAATCAGGTACATTGTGGATACAATACCCAATAATCTCCCCCTATTTGAAGAAGCCTAAACCCTACAAGCTAAGGTGAATAGAGCATATGGGAATGAAAATCATAAACTTAAAATTGAGTTGAGAGAGATATTCATTACCAATTTCTTGAGAGAAAACTTGGAGCCACCTTAGCCTTAGCCGAGAGGGTAATCTCCCCCTTTTTGGCTTCTGCAAATCTGGGTCTATTGCATTTGACCCCATGCTCCCCCTCAGTTCTTGCATCTGTGCTCACACTTGAGTTACTGGTAGAGGCTACCTCTAGATGCACTAGCCTGGAGCTTCTGAGGTCTTCATTCCTCATAGTTTAGCATCCCCAATTCAGTTTTGAAAAGACTGAACTTGACCTCGTCCAAAGGCTTTGTGAAGATATCTGCAATCTGCTTGTCCGTGGGGACATAAAAGAGAGAGATGTCCTTGTTCTCCACGTGCTCCCGAATGAAGTGGTAGCGCACTTCAATATGCTTCGTTCTGCTATGCGATACCGGATTGTTGGCAATTGCAATTGCACTGGAGGAGTCACAGTACATTGGTACTTCCTTGAACTGAAGGTCATAGTCGGCTAACTGGTTTCTGATCCATAGGAGTTGTGCGCAACAGCTGCCTGCCAAGATGTACTCAGACTCTGCTGTGGAGGTTGCTACACAATTCTGCTTCTTGCTGTTCCATGAGATAAGCCGTCTTCCGAGGAATTGACACGTCCCGGAAGTGCTTTTCCTGTCATCCCTACTCCTTGCAAAAAGCTAAGATGCAAAATCTCGTTAATAGTACCTCTTCGAGTTCTGACCCCGTCACGAGGATCTCCGATGATCTGATCTCTAGGATGATCCCTCACGTGTCTGAGCTCTAGAAGTCTTGCATCAGGAGCTCTAGCAATTTCTGGGGCCCCTTCCTCTTCAGGGTGGACTGCTCCATCCTGACTGTCATCCTCTCCGATCGGCGTTGAGGTGGAGACCTTGACATATTTCGGAGTTGCATCTTTCTCGGGCTCATCCAGGTGTAGCTTGTCGAGTATGGCACTTGCATCTTCAAGAAGACCACTGGAAGAGTTGCAATTAAGCAAACTTCCTTCATCAAATACAACATTTATTGATTCCTCTACCACTAGAGTTTTCTTGTTGAAAACTCTATAAGCCCGGCTATGGCTACTATAGCCTATGAATATGCCTTCGAAGCATTTTTCACCAAACTTAGTATGAGGGTACTTCCCATTATTCAGTACATAACATCTGCAGCCAAAGATCCTCAAATAGGATATGGTTGGTTTCCTGCCTTTCAGTAGCTCATACGGAGTCTTACGATGGCTCTTGTTGATCAACGCCCGGTTTTGCACATGACAAGCCGTATTGACAGCCTCGGCCCAGAAGTATTCTGGGAGAGAAGCGTCATTCAACATTGTCGTGCACGCTTCAATGAGTGTTCTATTCCTCCTCTCCGCCACTCCATTTTGTTGAGGAGTGCATGGGGAGGAGAACTCATGAAAGATACCAAGTTCTTCACAGAACTCTGTCATAGCACCAGACTCGAATTCTATTCCATGGTCACTTCTGATTTTGACCACTGAGCAGTTAAGTTCGTTCTGGATCTGCTTGACAAAACTGGTGAAGATGTCAAACGTATCAGACTTGCGCTTTAAAAAGAACACCCAAGTAAACCGAGAGTGATCATCTACAATCACTAGCGTATAAGACTTCCCTCCTAAGCTATGAACTTGCATTGGACCAAATAAGTCCATGTGCAGAAGATAAAGACATCTGGAGGAGTCTTTGTCTGGGATGCCTTTAAAGGTAGCCCGAGTCTGCTTGCCCATCTGGCATGCAGGACAGGGACTATCTTTAATGCACTTAATAATGGGAGCATCCCTTACTAAGTCTTTGGAAAACAGCATATTAATTGTCTTATAATTAATATGTGTCAATCTCTTGTGCCATTGTTCACAAAGAGATGCACTGCCTTTTGCAATGAGGCATACTGGGGTAGAAGAATCTAAACTGAGAAAATCTAAGCAGAAAATATTTCTGCTCCTAATGCCAGTTAATACTGTCTCCGAAGAGGCACATGATATTATCAGGCATTTATCCTTGCAGAACTTAACGTCATACCCTTTATCACATAACTGGCTTACACTGATCAGGTTATGATTTAGCCCCTCAATATAAGCTACGTTAGTGATAGAGAGTATACCGTTGGAAATCGTACCGTAACCTTTGGTGACTCCCCGATCAGATCCCCCAAATATAACTTTGGGTCCATTCTCGATTGGAGAGTACTCCCGCAGCAGGCTTCTTGTCCCAGTCATATGACGGGAGCATCCACTGTCCAAATACCAAATGGGAGTTTTGTTGGCCTTTGGACATTCCTGCAAAACAGAATTAATTTGCCTTAGGAACCCAATCGAACTTGGGTCCTAGATTCCTCGTTAGCATACTCCCCCTCGATTGGTTAGCCCTACGAGTGGTCAGCCTCGCATTGCCAACATGAGGAGTCTCGTTATTCCTTGGATTAAACCAGCAAGCCATGGCAAAGTGACCAACTTTGCCACAGCACCAGCAGTCAAACCTGTTATACTTTCTCTTAGGCGCCTGCTTCACCCTTGGAACGTAGGGTTCAACCGGGGCTGTGGACCTGGAGGTGGAGGCATCATGATGACCACAGTCACATGATTTCTCCACCTCTTGGCTTTTCAATGTGACAGGCTTGGCCTTAGGTGCCTGCTTCCAATTATGGCCGCTAGAGAAGTGACCATAATTTTCCACGCGGATTTCCTCAAAAGGTGCCTTGAAGACACTCTTGTGAGAAGCGAACTAAAACAAGCCGGAAATGGTATAACTGAAATTTTATTATCAGAAAAAGGTATCTATTACAAAGGTATGGCCTCCCTTATATAGAATGGAGGAGAGAAGAGAGAATACAAATAAGAGATGTGGGACTAAAACTATACAAAAAATCTGGGCGGCTAGAACAACAGACCGGAACAAGCCGCGCGGTTAGACAGATGGGCTAACTGCTCGGCCACTGCCAGAGAGAGAGACAAGCTGTCATGTGAGACCGTTAGACCGCCCGGTCTCCTAGTCGCCAGTAATAGACCGCTAGACCGCTTGGACCTCAGACCTCAACACAGCAACCAAACCGCTGAAGGCAAACCGCCAGACCGCCCGGTCAATAACCCGCCAAGCCAGACCGCCAGACCGCCCGGTCTCTAACTTCAACACTCCCCCTAAAGCTGGAGCATATATGTCGATCATGCCCAGCTTGTCACATATATGAAGAAACGAGGCGGATACTGGCTTGGTGAAGATGTCAGCCAGCTCTTTTTCAGACGTGACGAAGGGAGTGCAAATTTGTTCCTTCAGAATCTCTTCACGAATGAAATGACAGTCGACCTCAATGTGCTTGGTTCTCTCATGGAAGACTGGATTTTTGGAGATGTATATAGCAGCCTTGTTGTCACAGAACATAGGTAGAGGATGGTTATAGACCTCTCCTAAATCCAACATGAGAGCCCGCAGCCATTTTAGCTCGCAAGTGGTCGATGCCATACTCTGATACTCTGCTTCAGCACTGGACCTGGAGACAACAGATTGCTTCTTGCTCTTCCAGCTTACCAGATTGCCCCCAACAAAGGTACAGAAACCGGAGGTAGACTTGCGGTCCCCTTTGTCATCAGCGTAACTCGCATCTGAGTAAGCTTCAACCCTCAGATGATCATTCTTCTGAAAGAGCAATCCTTTCCCAGGGGCTGCTTTGACGTATTCCAAGATCCGCAAGGCGGACTGTAGATAGCACTCCCTGGGAGCTTGCATGAATTGACTCACCTTGCCCACATCATAGGAAATGTCGGGCCTAGTCACGGTTAGGTATATGAGCTTACCAACTAGACGCCTGTACCGCGAAGCATCTGAAAGAAGAGGCGAACCATCTGTCCAGGTTTTGTCTTCTCCAACAGCCATGGGACATCGGGCAGGTTTGGCCCCAGTCAATCCTGCTTCTTTTAAAATATCAAGAGCATACTTACGCTGAGAGAGGACTAAAGAGTTGGGCTTCCGAGAGATTTCGATCCCCAAAAAGTACTTCGGAGAACCCATATCTTTCATGACTAGATGTTGGCGAAGATGCCGCTTTGTCAAGGCTACCCCTTCCTGGTCATCACTAGTGAGAAGAATATCATCAACATATACTGCAAGAACCACCAGTCCCGAAGAGGTTTTGCGAATAAATAGAGAGTGATCAGCAGCGCTACGAGCAAAACCAACGGCCGCCACGATGCCGCTGAACTTGTCAAACCAAGCTCGAGGGCTCTGCTTGAGGCCATAGATTGCCTTCTGTAGCTGGCATACTCGTGTCTCCCCCTGAGCAACATACCCTGGAGGTTGCTCCATGTAGACGGCCTCCTGAAGATCACCATAAAGGAAGGCATTCTTGATATCCAGCTGGGAAAGTGGCCAGTCTTTGTTGACCGCCACAGAGAGAAGGACCCGTATAGTGCTGAGACGAGCCACGAGAGAGAAGGTGTCAAAGTAGTCAACCCCATAGGTTTGAGTAAAGCCCTTAGCCACTAGGCGAGCTTTGTAACGGTTCACAGTGCCATCTGGGCCAAATTTGACTACAAAGACCCAGCGACAGCCAACAACATCTGTATCAATGGGAGGAGGGACAAGAGTCCAGGTACCCCGCTCTGTGAGGGTCGCCATTTCCTCATCCATGGCCAGCTTCCAGTGAGGAATGGCAAGGGACTCCTGGTAGGAACGAGGTGTGGTAGTAGCAGAGATAGCCAGTGCAAAGGCCCTGCGAGAAGGGGTAAGACGATCATATGAAACAACAGCAGCAAGGGGGTGTAGGGTACACGTCCGCACCCCTTTGCGAAGAGCTACAAGAAGATCCAGGTCGGCGGGCTCCTAGGCATCCAGAGCATCTGTGGCAGAGAGAGCTGGCCCGGGAGGAGAGAGCGACGGCAGCGGAGATGAGGGAGATGGAGGCAGAGAGAGAGACGGAGGGAGAGGAGTGGGCGGAGACGGAGGAGGAGCGGATATCGCAGTAGGAGACGAGGGAACGAACGGAATAACAGGAGAACCAGAGGTGGGGGAAGAGAAGAGGAGTCATCCGATAAGTAGGAGGCATTCTCGAAGAAGGTAACGTCAGCGGAGACGAACTGCTTACGAAGAACAGGATCAAAGCAGCAGTAGCCTTTCTGAGTGGCCGAGTACCCCAGAAAGACACATTTGGTGGAGCGAGGGGAGAGCTTATCACGGGTGGCAGATGGGGCATGCACAAAAGCAGTGCACCCAAAGATTCGGAGAGGGAGAGGAAAAGGCTCCTTGCCTGGATAAAGGATGGAAAAAGGGGTTTTTCCCTTGAGAACGGAGGAGGGAATGCGATTGATGAGATAGCAGGCAAGAAGAACAGCATAGCCCCAATATGAGCGAGGGACATGCATTTGAGTCATCAATGTGCGAGCAACATCGAGGAGGTGACGGTTTTTGCATTCCGCCACCCCATTTTATTGGGATGTATAGACACAACTTGTCTGATGAATAACGACATGTTGCACACAGAAAGAGGTAAAAGCATGACTTAAGTACTCTTTTGCATTATCAGAGCGAAAAGTTTTAATACCAACACCAAACTGATTTTTGATTAAATGATAATAGGAGGTCCATACATTAAAAAGTTCAGAGAGATCTCGTAAGAGATACACCCAAGTACATCTAGAAAAATCATCAATAAAGGTTATAAAATAAGAACTACCCCGACCAATAGTAAGGGTAGGAGCAGGTCCCCAGATATCGGAGTGGACTAGATCAAACAGACGGGTAGAGCCCCGACCTTGTTTCGGCGGGAAGGAGGAACGATGATGCTTGCCAAGTTGACATGCTTCGCAGTGGAGAGGAGTAGTGGAGGGAGGGAGGTGGGGCAGAAGCTGATGTAGAAGCCGTGGTGGAGGATGACCGAGACGGAGATGCCACTGGAGAAGATCCGTACAAGAAGAAGAGAAGGCGGACAAAGCGGAAACGTTGTCGAGGAAGTAGAGGCCGCCGCTCTCAGTCCCAGTAGCAATCGTCCGCTGGGAGCTCGGATCCTGAAAAGAACAAGAAGATGGAGTAAACGTTACAGAACATTGAAGCTGCTTGCAAAAAGAAGTAACCGACAACAGATTGTACGGAAACTTGGGCACATAGAGAGTGTCCTCTAGCCGAAGGGACGGAGTAACATGAACCACTCCCGACCCATGAACCGGGGAGGGAGAACCGTCTGTAATGAGGACTGGGGGCAACCGATCATGCTGTTCGAGGAGAGAGAAGCACTGAGGGTTGCCCGTCATATGATTAGTTGCACCAGAGTCGATAAGCCATTTACCTTGAGTGACCACATGGGCACTACCTGATGATGTGACCACGGAAGCAGACGGCTTGGAAGAAGAGGCGGAAGAGTCACCCGAGGGGCGAAGATGGGGATGCTTTGTCCAGCAGCGGTCAAAACTGTGTCCGGTGCGGCCGCAGTGAGAGCAGAGATAGCGGGAAGAAGGACGTCCGCCAGATTGATGACTGCGGCTACCAGAGCCACTCCGCTGAGTTTGATGAGCATAGTTATCCAGAGGAGAAGGAGCGGGCAGAAGCGGGCGCTAAAGGAGAGAGGTGATAGCGGCGATGCGAGCAGTGGTGGCATCTAAAGTAGGAGATTCCGCCTCACCCAGAATTTGTTGGCGGATCATGTCATAAGTGTCAGGAAGACGGAGCAGATAACACACAACCAGAAGCTCCTGGAAGTGCTTGTGTTGTTGAGCCAGATCCGCAGAAAAGGGGCGATTCTGAAGAATCTCAGCCCCAAGAGCTTGAACTTGTTGGTAGGCAACAGTAGGAGACAAGGTAGGCCCGGCAAAGAGGTCCGCATACAACATATAGATGCGGGACGTCTGAGCCCCTTTGGAATACAAAGCAGCAAGATGAAGCCAAGCGGCCTTCACCGTCTCATCATGACGGATGACGGGAATGCACTCATCGGATAGACTATTAGCGAGCCAAGTACGCACAAGAGCATCACTCGCATCCCAGTCATCAAAGAGAGGTGAAGTGGTAGGAGGAGGGACATCAACGAGATGGTGGCGTTTGCGTTGCGAGCGAAGGAGAAAGGTGAAAGAGATGCTCCAATCCGGGTAGTTGGAGCCGACAAGCTTGGAAACGGTGCCAAGGTTCCCGGAAGGAGTAGGAGGTAGAGGCGGAGCCGGATTGGCTACAGGGGTGGCGGCAGGAGTGGTGGCAGTGGAAGCATCAGAAAGAGCCATAAGAGCAAACAATAGGAAGCCGCGCGGTTAGAAAACAAGCCGCGCGGATAGGCAGAAGAGGAACTGCAGCGGTCAGGATGTCAAACACCAGCGGCCAGAAAGACCACGACCAAGCCGCAGTGACAAGCAGAGGGGAAGAAGTCGAGCGGCAAGCAGACAGTCCGCTCGAACAGAAGCACAAGAGAGGGCAAGGCACACGGCAAGAGGTCGCGGCGAACTAGGCGACAGATCGCAGCAAACAAGGCAACAGGTCGCGACGACCAGAGCAAGAGTAAACAGGAGGAGGCAAGGCACATGGCGATAGGTCGCGGCGAACAAGGCGACAGATCGCAGTGAACAAGGCAACAGGTCGCGCACACAGAGGGCAACGACAAGGAGACCGCGCGGACAGGGCGCAAGCTGGAGAAGCAAGACGCGCGGACAGAGAGGAGCACAGAATCAGGAGGAAAGGATCGATTCCTCTGATACCATGTGAGAAGCGAACTAAAACAAGCCGGAAATGGTATAACTGAAATTTTTTTATCAGAAAAAGGTATCTATTACAAAGGTATGGCCTCCCTTATATAGAATGGAGGAGAGAAGAGAGAATACAAATAAGAGATGTGGGACTAAAACTATACAAAAAATCTGGGCGGCTAGAACAACAGACCGGAACAAGCCGCGCGGTTAGACAGATGGGCTAACCGCTCGGCCACTGCCAGAGAGAGAGATAAGCCGTCATGTGAGACCGTTAGACCGCCCGGTCTCCTAGTCGCCAGTAACAGACCGCTAGACCGCTTGGACCTCAGACCTCAATACAGCAACCAAACCGCTGAAGGCAAACCGCCAGACCGCCCGGTCAATAACCCGCCAAGCCAGACCGACAGACCGCCCGGTCTCTAACTTCAACAACTCTCACTGAAGTTGCGGGGAAAGGTCCAACCATCATACCGGCTCTTTGGCTTTGCAACTGAGGGCCTGAAGTGATGTCCATATGTTGACTCAAAGTCATGTTGGTTACAGGGAAAGTTGGGCTTTCTGAACTCAACAGGGCTGAGTGGGGCCTTTCCCTTTTCAGCAGCAGAGGCCTTCTTAGCAGCCTTATTCTTCCTCTGGTTCCTGTTTCTCCTGGATGAGGAACCAGATACCCCAACATGCCCCAAGCCAGCTCCTTTGGCCTGAGCAGAGAAGGTATCAACTAATGGAAGAACTGTTTTTGGCATAGAGAAGCTCTTGACGATCTTCCTTTCTGCCGCAAGTTGTTCTTCCAACTTGTCGACTTCCTCCTGCTTAAGATCAAGGAGCTTAAGAGACTCTGAATGCTTTGAAGTCAGGTCCAGGTGCTCATGTCGGAGAGAGATCAAACTAGTGATCTCTTCCCTTAGGGAGACACTCTCACCCTTAAGGAATTTCACTTCCTTTTTCTCAGCCTTCAATCTATTACGACACTCCTCGAAAGTGTTGAGCAGAAGCTCATATTTCTCGAGGAGCTCCGCTTCACGGGCCGAAAGGCTATCCTCAGGGTCATCATCCTGAGACTCAGGATCAGATTCAGAGTCGGAGAGAGGGGTGTGAGCTTTTACCTTCCCAGTAAATGGGGGGCATTCTCCTTCTGAGTCGGAGAGACCCATCAGCCCGAAGTAGGCTTCCTCATCATCACTGGAGTCTGAGGAATCAGACTCACTCAGTGTCTTTGGATTTTTGGCGATGTAGCTCCTCTCTTTCTTCTTATCTCTAGAGGACTTGTGCTCCTCTCCCTTCCCCTTTTCTCTCTTTCCTTGGTGGCAGTCGGCCACGACGTGTCCTGGCTTATTGCATCCAAAACAAATAATGTCAGAGGAGCGATGTTTGTTCGGTTTAGAAGCATACCTGTCAGAAGAATAATTTTTCGTCTGATGCCTGGAGGAGGAGCCGTCTCTCTTTCTTTGACTCCTCGTCTTGAGGAACTTCTTGAATTCCCGTATGATAAGAGAGAAGTCTTCCTCAGACAATTCTGAGCCGGAGGAGCTTGGCTCAGAGTCTTC
Organism: Platanthera zijinensis; assembly: GCA_039513925.1. NCBI lineage: Eukaryota > Viridiplantae > Streptophyta > Magnoliopsida > Asparagales > Orchidaceae > Platanthera > Platanthera zijinensis. The sequence continues at coordinate 142,119,168 of CM077090.1, forward strand.
CTCTTCATCCTTCTTCCATGCACGGGAAGAAGCAGCACCCTTACCCTTTCTGGAATGAATGGCTTTTAGGGCCACCGTCTTTTCTTTGGCTGCGGCTTTCTCTGCATCCTCTTCAGCCTTCCTTGTGTTCAATTGAATCTCATAGGACATGAGCTTCCCGAACAGAATCTGAGGGTCGGTTTCTGCAAGTCTGCCAAACTCCCGGATGGCGCAGATCTTTGTGTCCCATTCCTTAGTAAGGGACCTAAGGAACTTATCATTGAGCTCACCGTCAGTGAACACTCTTCTGTATCCCTTGAGCGCATTGACGATCTTGAGGAAGTTTTCGAAGGTAACTCCGATCTCCTCCTTGGGCTCCTGCCTGAAGGCCTCATATTTCTGATTCAGGAGGGATCTCTGATCATCCCTCACTTCGTCTGTGCCCTCCATCAGGATAATCAGACTGTGCCAGATATCCTTAGCTGTCCTGTAGTTGCAGAAGTTCTGCATCATAGAGTCATCGACTGCACTGATCAGTATGTTCTGTGCCTTCTTATCAAGTCCGACCAGCACCATCTCGTCCTTGTCCATTTCAGAAAGCGTCTTTGGCACCATTTTGGCAGGGTCAATGGTGGAGGCCTTAGCGGGAATATAAGGTCCCTCCTCCACGACCATGAAGAGTAGAGGGTCGACTGCTTCCATGTAATACCTAATCCTTTCCTTCTAGATAGGAAAGTTTAGCCTGGTGCACACTGGGATCTTGCCTGAGTACTTGAGTCCGTCCATAGTAGATATCTGCCTTCTTCTTGACACTAGTGGCAGGAACTTACTCGAGGTGTTAACCCCTTTGATGAGTAACCTCCCTCTGATACCACTTGAAAGTCCACCTAGTGTCGACTACCTTCACCTATGGGGGGGGGGGAATAAGTGTCTTGCAGCGTTTTTGCGGAATTAAAATTGTACCTGCACAAGAAAACAAAACAACACAGCACAGAAAGGACACAAGCAATTTATAGTGGTTCCCCGACTTGGGTACGTCCACTTTCCCCCTTCGACCTATCTCCCAACCAGGGACGACTCGGTCACTTCACCAACAGGATTGAAATCCAATCCTTGCACTAACGGAAGGAACCCTTCCACATGTAGGAGTCACCACTCCCACAACACGGGTTGCACCCAACCCTTACAACTAGAGACCAATCGGTCCTTTACAAAGAAATTTAAAATAGGCTGTATAAGAAATACAAACAACTTATGGAGACTAAGGTGTCCCTCTTCGTTCGATGACGTGTTCTTGAAGTCAACGAAGAGTCCACAGCCCTAGATCTCTCTTGGAATGAATCTTCGCGAAACCGGCGGCGGCTTGGAGCGGTGGCTAGGTTCTCGGAATAAGCAGCGGCGACGGAGAGCTGCTGTTGTGCTAAGGGATTCAAACTTCGTAGCAAAGGAAGCAAGGTCTTCCAACGGTCACACTAGGATCGGTCTTCTCGATCGATTCGAAAGGGGAAGGTTTATCCCGATCAACGAATCAAGAGACAAGGGATCTCTGGTTAGACGCGTGAGACGCTATGCTAGACTAAGCTTCTGTCGCCGGAGATCTGGAAGAAACTGAGATCAACAGCGCGACTAACAGCACGACGACGGCGACGATCGGCGGAGCAAGATCGCGATGTAAGGCTCGACGGCGGCTCGGCTTTTTTGAATTCGCGTATTTCGTTCTTTTTTTTTCCGCTCATACATACGGAGGTATATATACCTTAGGTCAAGCACATGACCGTTGTGGGCCCCACCAGCAACAAGACCTAAGACCGGTTCGAAATACCGCAGGTACCATGGACCGGTCCAGAAAGAATCAGAAAATTGCCCAAGTCAAATTCGGCGAGAATCATAGGTGATTCTCGACGAATCGGCGAGAATCACCTACGATTCTCGCCGAATTCTACTTAGCCGAATTCTGGCTTCATTGATATAGAAGCCAGGGAGAATCGGCGGGAATCACACTTGATACTCGACGATTCTGCCTTAGAGAAATTTCTGGCGCGTCGAGACAGCCGGCTCCAACCGGCGAGAATCAACCAGTGATTCTCGACGACTCGGCGAGAATCATTAGTGATTCTCGTCGAATCGGCGAGAATCACTTAGTGATTCTCGTCGATTCTTACTTAGATAATTTTTCCTCTTTCTTTCTGAGAGCTGGTCTTTGGCCCATCCTTGCTCCTTGACTGCTCTTGCTCTATCATAACTCTGTACTTGAAATTAAATACACTTCAATAGAGAGAGTAAACGTAGGCCAACACACTGATCTGCTCAACGAGGGATTACGTCGCGCAGACCCGTGTATATTGACCCACTGCACCCTGACATTGGTGTGTACTTAGCGTGGAATAACTGCAAGCACAACTTAAAAGATTTCATCAAATACATTGTCTATTTACCTTAGCTTGTTCAGGGGCTTCTTCAACACTCGTCTCCCTACAGAAGGGCCTTGATGGCCTGTACGGACGATAGTAAGAGGTGGGAGGTAGATTTAATACCTTCGATGACAACGTAGGAGTCCCCGTGCCTCAAGGTGATCCTCCTCGACAGGCAATCGATCTGGGCATGATTCCAATACAATCATTTCATGCCCAGGATCAAGTCGAAGTCTGGCATCCTTAGGATCATCGCTTGTGATTCAAATGCCTTTTCGCCGATTTCTGCCTCCATGTTGCAATGGGCAGAGGTTAATAGCTCTGATCCGTCAGGTAGACGCACCCTCATCGTCAAGCATGTGAATCGTTCCACGCCTTCTAGTCCTTCCATGAAGGATTCTAACACGAACGAGTGTGAAGCACCTGTATCGAACAGTGTATGAGCGGGCTTGCCGCAGACGAAGACTATGCCTGAGATGGTTAAATGTCTTAGAAATCTAGTTATAGTTTTCTTTCCTATTTCTAACAATTCTATATCTATGAGTCTAGCTTTTAGGAAAGAAAAGAACTTAAAATTAATGGCGTACATACTATCACCTTCTCCGGGTTCCGGGGATGAGCCAGGTCCAAGGCATACACTTGCCATCTATCCTATCTGCGGTCTCTGCCCTGAAATCAACGTCCTCGACCGCGTCCTCGACCACCAAACTGCCGAGCAGGTGGGGCATCCTAAAGTGCTGGTAGGGGTGCTTCCCTCATGGGGCAGTTCCTCTTGAATTGCCCCGGCTGGTTGCACCGAAAACATACTTGTGCCCTTTCCCATGTCCTTGGCATCTCCCGTATCTATATTGGCTGAGGAGCCAATACCACTGGGTCCCTCTATTCCAGCCTGTCCTCCTGAAGGGGTTGATCTCCATTCCTCCTTTCTCTGAAGACATGACCTCTAGGAGGGTCCCTCCTTCCACCAATCACTGCGTCGTTAGCCGGTCTCTTTCGGCCATGGACTGTAAGCTGATCCGCCTCTCGCTTCTTGGCCATCTCCAAGATCCTATTCAGTCTCTCATTAGAGACAAAGAGGAGGGCATGTCTCATGTCATCATGTAGGACTTTGTAGAACCTCTTGGCGTAGCCCGCATCATCCAACTGATATGAGCCCGCATAGCGGGCTAGATGTGTGAACTCCCGGTAGCACTCTAACACCGTCATGTTGCCCTGCCTCAATTGCAGGAACCTGTCTTCCAACTCATCCCTCACTGACTGAGGTACAAAATACTCCAATAGAGCTGCTCTGAACTCCTCCCAGGAGATGTCTGTGCAATCCACTCCAGCAAAGGTGGTGTATAGCTGTGACTTCCACCATCTCTTCCCATATGACTCTAAGCAGGAAACTACTAAGGCAACCGCCTCCTCTGTCAGGCATTGAATTCCAGCTAGCATATCGTAGATGATATCCAACAACTCCTCCGTACGTACTGCTGACTCCGTCCTAAGGTAGGATGGAGGAGAAAGCCCCTGAAAGGCACTCATCTAGTTGGCCCCAGGATTTGGCTGTGGAGCTGGGGCCTGCTGAGTCCTGAAGGCCACCAGAATAGTCGTCAGTGTATGCCCCATCTCCGTCTGCTGGAACGGAGTCAGAGCTGGCGGGGGTGGAACCACATTCTGTGTCTGAGGTATACCCTGCTGCAGAGTAGGGTTCGTCGCAGTCTACAAAGGAAAAATTCCAATTATTAGATAATGTACAGGTGGAACTAAAGAACAAAGTGGACTTTTACATATGATTTCCCTTATGGGCACACCATTGCTTCTGCTGCAAGTTTGTCCGCAAACTAAGCTCGCGCGGGGTGGCCTAGGGTTTTTGTGGACTATTTCTCTTTGGATCGATGTTTTCCTCTGATACCAGTTTGTAAGACCCCATTTTTTTCTTTTTAAACCACCGGGGAATTATGCACATGCAATAGTATTATATTCTCCCACCAAGCCAAAGCTCCCCGGACTATCCCGTCTGTCACAATTATCTACCGAGCCATCGGCTCGCCGAGCTAACAAGCCCACCACTAAAACCACCGAGCCCACCGTTCGTGAGACCCAGCCTAACTCCCATAACACCGGGGAGTGTGAGTGTAAGTGTAATCCTAGTTATACTAGTTACTCTTAACATTGATTATTCTTACAGTTTATATTAGCTCAGGACTGCCCCCGGCATACCCGATGAAGGGTTCTCAAAGGACACTAGGAACTATGATGGTAGCTGAATCTCATCGTTACCTTTCGCAAGGCACTTACTATTATTGGTTATTACCCAATTCCTGGTTCCCCCTTTTAAAATTATATTGGATCTAACCCTAGTGTATTTTGACTCTTTCTTTCTCCACAGGAATGACGATCCTGCGTTGATCCCGAGCACCACTTACACTAGTCAACCCATCACTTCTCCCCATGATGATTCCTAACAAAGAACTCATTTTCACTTCCCCGAAATCAGTATGATATTAAACCCCAACTCCCTATGCTCAATTCACATTCTATCACAATTTCTGCAATTTTACTATTTGTAGACCAACCTAAGCTATTTGATGTACATGATAGGAGGTACTCCAAATTTTCATCCAAAATCTTTAAGATATTTAATAGGGGTCTATCATGACATGTTTAGCCTACAACCAGAAACTTATAATTTTCCTAATTAATTTCACATTTATTTAATTTTTCCAAAAGTTAGGCCATGGGTAATTTTGAACATGAAGTACTAGATTTACTTAACTTATGGCCACCCAAAATTTATGAACAGTACAAGATACAAAAATATCATAGAACACCAAATTTCACTAAATTTCATAAATGAATAAACCTATAATTAATTAATTCATGATAATACCAATAAATAGATGTAAAGAATGAAGCATCACCAAACTTAATCCAAATATTATACAAAAATCACAAAACATTACTGACTAAGTTTCATAACATTCTAAGTTATTTTAACCACTATTTAATCAAAATCATCAATAAAGGCAACACAAAGGTTATAACTACAAGTATAAGCTACTGTCTTCCAAACATCCAACAATAATTTCTAAAGACTCATAATGTTATAAAAACCTTCCTGCCAAAATGTCCTAAGGATCCAAGGTCATATGACCCATCAATATTTTTCTAAAAGGTAAAGGCCTAAATTAACCCTAATTGGTTTAAGTTGTGTGCCTAAGTCTAAATATCACCAAATTCCTCCCTAGGGCATTTCACCACCCTAGAATCACATGGACTAAACACTAAGTCCATACAAAGACATATAACCCTATGTCCTTCACAAACCCCCAATGTTCAACCTTAGGGTTTGAACTAGGGTCCTAGGGCAAACCCACCCTAATCCACCTTTTAATACATGGGAGGGTGTTTACTGACATAATACATCAGTGGACCATGTATCAACCTCTGTTGAGGTGATTTGGCCACTTAAGCCCACAAGGGACACTTTGACCTAATTACCCCTTTTTGGTCAAGGCTAGGGTTTACTAAAATCCAAACCAAATCATCTCCAAATAAGATGAAATTTTATATAAAGACCTATATTGACCCCAAGAACCTCTCAACAAAATTTGGAAGAATTTGGAGGTAATTAGGTACCCTAATTAAATTATTATAGGTTTATTAAATAATTACAAAAAATATATAAAAAGCATATCTAAAAATTCCCATTTTTTGATATGTTGTTGTTATAAATAAGAGTGACCCCAGTCCAAATTTCAGGTCATTTGGATGGCTGGATTGATGGGAGGCACTCAAATAAACCTCTACTCAACCCTATGTATAGACCTCACCAAAATGAGTGTTGAGGGCTAACCTGAACTTCAAATTGACTCAAATTAATTTTAAAATAAACTAGACTCACAGATCTACAAATTTCATGTTGACAATTTTTTCTTTAGGGGAGTCTAGGTATTTTTAATATTTAATTTAAATAGTCTAGTTAATGTGAAAGAAATTGAAATAAAAGGAATTAATAAATTATCACTATCACGAATCTTGAAGCACGATCGGACAATCCCTGGCCTTCTTCTTCCTCCAGCCAATAACCAGGATTCACCAGACCTGGAGCACCTTTCAAGACAATTTCCTGACCACCCATCCACCTCCCTGGCCGGCCACCACCGCCACCACCTTCGTTGAGGTGGGGGCTATCGCCGGGAGGCGGCACCGCCGTCGGAGGGGCGGTTTATGGCGAACCCGCATGATAGAAAAACCATAAAATTTCTGAAATTTCTCTCACCCGATTAGGCTTAATTGAGCCCGATTTCTCTCCTAAAAGATCTAAGATGCTAGCCCACGAAGAGATGAGTAGAGGAGGGCCTTTATGGTGGTCTGGAGTCGGGCTGATCGTCGAGTTGCCATAGCCGGTGGTGGCACCGTCGGGTGTTCTGCAATAGCACTTTCAACATGCCCGACTCCTTCAGGTAAAGTGTGGAAACTTCTGCTCTTGGCCTAGGGAAGCTTTTAAAAGGGTTAAATAGGGGAGAGGATGTGTGTAGCATCAATGGCCATTAAGGGCCATGAATGGAAAATTTCGGCCATCCATGGGTTCACTGAATTCAGCCCTATGTGGCTATTTATGGCTGTTGATGTTCTCTTAATTAACTAGGGAAGATGAATCTAGCAAATGGAGGTGAGGAACTCTTGATCTCCTATAGCACTTAATGGTCTTCTCTTTCCTCTTTCTCTCTCTTCTTTATTGGAGGAATTGAATCCAGCCACTTTGGAGGTTGGCCATGGCTGTAGATCTTCTCAAAACTGAAGGGGAAATGAATCCAGCTTGAAGAGAGGAGCTCTTGGCCTCCCTATGCCATGAATGTCCTTTATTCCACACTTTCTCTCTCCTCCATTAAAGGGGAAAATGGAGCTTTCTCTCTCCTTGTCATCAAGGCTGAATTTGATGACCACTCCAGGCTAATGGCAGCCCATTAGCTTATAATATTAGATAACTAACATGAGGTTAGCCCAAGTGGATAGGGCTTAAGCTTAGGTTAGCCCATTTAGGCTAGTTTGACCTAAACCTAGACTAGAGTTTACCTTTGTCAATTTGCCCTTTGGATTACCCTCAATGGGTCCTTGGTGACCCATTGGCCTCCCCTAGGGTCTAGTTAGGGTTGGTTAGGGTTGACTTGGCACTTTGGAGGTCACCTGCCCCTTAGTTAGGGCACTTTGGCCATTTTTGGGCTAGGGTTGACATGGTTCAACTTATCCTTTTGGGTTGACCCCAATGGGTCCTTGGTGACCCATTGACCTCACTTTAGGGTTAGAGAGGCATGTGTGGGGTTCACTTAGCTAAGGGAAGGTCAATTAACCCTAAGTAGGACAGTTTGACCCATTTAGGGTTAGGGTTGACTTATGTCAACTTGACCACTTTGATTGCCCCCAATGGGTCCTTAGTGACCCTATAGACCACCCAAGGGGTTAGGGGTGTTGTGGTAGGGTCATGAAGTCAATTTGAAGCCCTATGGTCAAACCCTAAGTCTGGTGGTGAGGCTGTACTATAGGCAGACCAAGGTGATTTTCACTTTGGCCCTTGTTCACTTGGTCCTTTGAGCTTCTTATGGTTTTATCATGACCTAGTCATGACAAAACCACTCCTAAAGGTATAGTTGTTTGAGGGATATTACATCCTTTCACCAAGTAGATCTGAAGATTAAGGTGGATCTGATTTACAATTTCTTCAAGTAAATCAAGCCGATCAACATCAAGAAGATTACAGATCCAGAGAAGCAACATTTCAGCAAGTCAATTTATCAAGAAGAAATCCATTGCTGTTGATTTGAAGTATTTATGCTAACAGATAAGTCAGATTACAGAATACTTGTTTTCTGAAGATTATTGTTCATATTTTTACCTCTTAATTTTGTAAGATCTCCTTGAGATCTGAGTGGGTAGGAGATCTAATCTCTGAGTTATAAGCCTAATTTATAAAGGCTTAGGTAGGGTTCTTGAGGGACCTAAGGTAGGTGGTTTGACTGAATCACTGAGTTGTAAGCCTAATTTATAAAGGCTGAGGTAGGTTTCTTGAGGGGCCATAGGTAGGATATTGGGAGAATATCTGAGGTAGGACCTATTGGTCTGAGTGCAGGTTTCTTAATAGAAATTGAGACTATAGGATCTTTGGATCTGAGTTAAAGAGGAGGAGCTATAACCTTATCTAGCACATTGCTAGTGAGGAAGAAGGGGGAAAGTGGATGTACCCTAGTTAGGGGAACCACTATAAATTCTTTGTGTGCAGTGTGCTGTGGATTATTTTTGCTTGTGATGTGATCTGAGTTTTGTAACTGCTGAAATAGTTAAGTGTTAAAGAATTGCTAAGTATTTTAAAAAAGGTCACCTATTCACCCCCCCCCCTCTAGGTGATTATATACCAATAAGATTATCTTTCAAACTTCCTCCAAGATCCTCGAGACCTCCTCCTTAGCCACGCAATGTGCTAGAAGCCCCGAAAGAGTCTTCTAATACAGGTTCCCATCCCGCATTAGGTAGTATGCCGACTTGTGCTTGAAGCGATTTTTATCCATGCCATCTAGGAACTCCCATGTGGATAAGAAGGTTATGAAGGGATCCATCTAGGATGGATGCCGATCCACTTCCATCAGCTCCCCCTCTTCAATGGAAGGTTAGAAGAGGTTGGTCAGGGTTCCCCCGCACGGGTTCCAAACTTTGCTCATTTTCCTCTCATGGCATATGTCTGATGGAGACCGTTTGGAACATGCCGATGAACCCTGTCACCTTTTCCAGGTATTGCTGAAGAGTGGGCTCCCTGGCTTCGAAATCACCGTTAATCTAGGAGGACACCACCATGGAGTTCGTTAGTACCTCCACGTCTTGCACTCCTAGCTCCCTGGCTAGCCACAGCCCTGCGATCACTGCCTCATACTCTGCCTAGTTATTGGTGATGGGAAAATGGATGACCATAGTTTGCTAAATCTTTGTCCACTGAGGACTCTCCAAGATCACTCCTACCCTCAAGGAGTGTCTCCCCGATGCGCCATCCACCTTCACACTCCAAGGAACTGGATGAGTGAGCCCGGCCTCCGCCACCTCGACCACATAGTCAACTAGGAAGTCGGTCAACGCATGGGCCTTGATCAAGAGGCAAGGGACAAAGGAGATGTGGAACTCGCTTAACTCTACTGACCACTTGTCGATCCTTCCCGAGTGCTCCACCCCCTCAAAGATGTTGTGAAGAGGGTGGTCAGTCACCACCCGAATAGAGTGTGCCTGGAAGTATGGTCGGAGCCTCCAGGACGAGATGACTAGAGAAAAGGCCAGCTTATCTAAGATAGGGTACTGAAGCTCTACCTTCCTCAAGACCCTACTCACATAGTAGATCGGCATCTGCTTCTTTCCCTCTTCCTAGATCAGGACGGAGCTCAGGGCCTCGGCCCGAACCCCAAGGTACAGGGACAAATCTTCTGCCTCCTTCGACCCCTGGAGAATTGGAGACTGGGTCAGCTGTTTCTTCAAGCCCTAGAAGGCCATTTCGCACTCCTCGGACCCATCAAACTTCTGGCCCCCTCTCAGCTTCTTGAAGAAGGGTGAGCACTTCTATTCTGCCTGAAAGAGGAACCTACTTAACCCTGCCAGCTTCCCTGTCAGGAGCTGGACTTCCTTGGAGTTCTGAGGCGATCTTAACTCCATGATTTCCCTCACCTTGTCAGGGTTGGGCTCTACTACCATTGGAGTAAGGAGATGGCCTAGGAACTTGCACCTGCTCGCCCCAAAGACACACTTCAAGGGGTTCAGCCTCATTTTATATTTTCGTAGGGTGCCGAAGGTCTCTTCCAGATCCTGGAGATGAGAGTCTACGTCCCGACTCTTGATCATGAGGTCATCTACGTACACCTCCAGGTTCCTCCCTTTCTGTTTCCGAAAGATACGGTCTATCATCCTCTGGTATGTTTTCCCTGCATTTTTCAGCCCAAAGGGCATCATTTTATAACAGTAGTGAAACTTATTACTTCAAGGTTAGCTAGTCACCTAGAGGGGGGGTGAATAGGTCTTTGAAATTTCTTTAGTCTTTTTGTTGTTTACTAACTAATTGATCTAGAGCTTGTCATTAATACCTATAATATAAAATAAGAACAAGCAACACAGCACAACACACAAGTATTTATAGTGGTTTCCCAATTGGGTACATCCACTTTCCCTCCCACCTTTCTAACTTATGTTAGACAAGGCACAAACTCCACCAAAATGCTCCTCAAATCTTACACCTCAGGCCCTTAGCCTTACACTCAGGTTCTCTTCAGAACCCTACCTCAGAACCATAAAGGTTCCTACCTCAGAGCCCTGTAGTGCTCCTACAGCTCAGTGGTCCACAAACCACCAACCTCAGCCTTATTTCTAAGTCCTACAGCTCAGGCTTCTCAGCCCTATAACTTCAGGCACAAGGCCCTACTCTCAGAGTGCTGCAGCACTCCTATAGCTCAGTACCCTTCCAGGTACCTACCTTAGTGCCCTTTCAGGCACCTATAGCTTTGTCATCTTTAAGACTTACAACTCAGTGACACACTTATCACATACAGCTCAGTGACTCAACAGTCGTCTACCTCAGCCTTATTACAAAGGCCTACTACTCAGGCTGGGAGGACAGCCCTACTCTCAGATCCACACTTGGATCCGACCTCAGTAACCCAGTAGGGCACCTACCTCAGTGACTAATTACTCACCTACAACTCAGGCACAAAGTGCCATGCAACTCAGATTCAGGCAACCTGAATCCTACAGGAAATTAATCAAATAAGTTTAAATACTAACTGAGAGAAGGATCTCCGAGTCTAACTTACTGGACTATGCATATATCAGTTCAGCCCACTTGCTGTAGAAAGAATTAGTCTTCTTCTATAGATACCAATTTCTCTACTGCATAGAAGACAACTAACTGCTATTAAAGGATTACAACCCTTCACACAGATATCTCCTCTTGCTGATTGAATGAATCAGCCAACTTATTCTCCAAGGAACAATCTTGCTGAACTGGAAGAAACTTCAGCTATCTTTCTCTTTACCTTCAGGCTTGCACTCTGGACTTGGCTTTCAAGCTTGACGGAGAAGATGAAGTCCAGCGCCTCTATTTTCATTTTCTTTTTCATTCCTGTGTTCGTTAACCCTAATCCCCTTTTCTTCTTTTCCTTTTATATCTGTTGATTTGAATCAACGACACAATTTGAATGTGGGCTCCGCCAAGGATGGTCAGCGCCACCTCCCTTAGAAGAGGACAAACAGTAGCTTCTGGCACTACTGTAGCTTTCCCGCAATGGCATGAAATACTTTGTCTACGCTCGATGAATAGAGAGATGGGTTCGATGAATTTTGAAATCAGTTCGACTAACTCAGAATCTTTAAGCTTTACCTTGAGCTCGACGAAATGTGAGCTGAGTTTGACGAATTCTGAAATCAGTTCGATGAATTCTCAACTGAGCACGACGAACTCATACTCTTCAAACTTTAACTTGAGCTCGACGAAAGGTGAGGTGGGTTTGACAAATTCTGAAATAAGTTCGACGAATTCGTAACTGAGCTCGATGAATTCAGAATCTTCAAACTATAACATGAGCTCGACGAAAGGTAAGCTCAGCTCGACGAACTCAGAATTCAGTTCGACGAATTCTGGATTGAGCTTCTTATTTAGAAGTGTTGAGTGAACCTGCCTCACTCAACGCTTCTGGACTTAGAGAAATTCTGCTTGCTTTGTCTCTGCAGTTTCTTCTCAACTATCTCAGCAGTTTCTTCTTCACAACTATGACTGTCTTCTGTCTCAGCGGTTTCTTCTTAACTGTCTCAGTGGTTTCTTCTTAACTGCTTATACTATCTCCTATCTCAGCAGTTCTGTTGATACCAACCCTTCTGTCAACGCTTTGTATTGATCTTCTTAGCTGTCTTAGCAGCTATGATGAGACAATCTTCTCAGTTGTCTCAGCTGTCTCGACACTTTTGCCTTAGTCAAATAGTCTGACTTCCAGCTTCCTCTTCCCGTTCACCTGTCTAATCAAGGACAACCTGCATGCAAGAACTCAAGCACACATCAAATACATTTTGCCCCTTAGCATGATTGGTGGTGCCTTAAAGAATTGATTTCAAGAACCACTAAACACCTAGAGGGGGGTGAATAGGTTCAATTCAATAAACTTAGGCAGTTAAAACTTTAACACAGTACTGCTAATTATACTACAGTAATCTCAGCACAGATAATCAGCAAACACAACATACATAGCACAGTTCACACAGATTTATAGTGGTTTCCCAATTTATGGGTACATCCACTTTCCCCCTTCGCCTATCTAGTAGTATACTAGATTCGGCCCAACTTCTTTCCTCTTTTTCAGACCCTCAGATCTTACAACTCAGAACCCCAAATGGTTCCTATAACTCAGACTTCTGCAAGTCCTACAACTCAGATCCTCAAGATCTTACAGCTCAGAACCCTAAATGATTCCTATAACTCAGACTTCTACAAGTCCTACAACTCAGATCCTCAAGATCTTACAGCTAAAATTCTTCCCAAGAACCCTACCTCAGAGTGAGTCCACACTCCTACCACTCAGGCAGTCAAGCCCTACCTCATCCCTTATAACCAGGCCTACAACTCAGAGAAATTAATCTCTTACCTCAGGCACACAGCCCTACCTCAGCTTTTATAATTGCAGGCTTACAACTCAGAGAAATTACTCTTCTACACTCAGGTCTATGAATAGATCTTAAATAAAATTGATAAGGTATTTTGTAACATATTCACCCAGATAGAGACAGAGAGGTGAAGGCTTCCTCACCAGATCTTGAATGATCTGTCTTCTTATGATCCTTGTTACAAAGGATCTGATCCAACCTCACTTAGCTTATTCAAAGAAAATAGAAAATTAAGGTTGATCTTCTTGAGAAATTGGAGTCGATCAACGATCCAGCTTATTTCTCCTTACAAATTTGAATCTGTAATCTCTGACAGATCTGATGAGATAATGTCTACTTTAGAAGTTCTTCTTCTTCTAACTCTTCTGACTATTGATCAGATTCTGAAAGCTTAGCTTTCCTTCTCTAGGCTTGTTTTTTTGTGTTCTTTTTTGTTGTTGTTTCCTTTTCTATGATAGAACATCTTCTTATATAGATCCCGTTAGAGGTTACCGGCTGATCCGGTTGATAACTGACATCTGACAGTTCTGACAGCTTTGATAGCTTTGACAGTTCTGATAGCTATCAAGTCCCCGATCTTGAGATCTGTTACTTAAAGTATTTAACTCAGCTGATAGTGTCGAGACAAGTATAGTATGTGTCGACACTGATGAAGTATGTGTCGACACAATTTCTAGGGTGTTGACACAACTCCTTTGATGTTGTCGACATACTTCAGAAACTATCGACATAGCTCTTTATTCAGTCTCAACACAGCTTTTGTAGAATGTGTCGACACAAGTCCTGTGTGTCGACACAGCTTCTCCATTTATAACCGATGTCGACCCAAGTCCTGGGTGTTGACACAGTTGCTTCTGCTAATGTCAGCACTTTAAGTCTAAGTGTGTCGACACTAGTCCTGAGTGTCGACACAGCTAATATCGACTCAAATTCTATGTGTCGACACAAGTCCTGTGTGTCTACACAGCCTTGCTTCTAGTCTCGACACAACTCCTTCAAAGGTGTCGACACATTATAAGTCTCTTAACACTCTTGTACTTTGAATATTCTCTGCATTCTTTATCCTGCACAAGTAAACTCAATATACCATCAAATACAAACGGATGTATATCATTGAGTTAGGTGAGGCTTCTCCAAATCAGGTACATAATTTCCAATGTACCCAACAATCTCCCCCTATTTGGAGAAGACATAACCCATAGTCAATGATATACACCATTACAATAATGGTAATAAACATGATGTACACAGATATTTCAAAGATAGGGTTATCCTTAAGCAGAAATAGCATGTTATACACAAATATCCCAAAATGAAACATCATAAAGGAAAACATGCAACTTAAAGATAGAATCATTCAAAAAATGATATAATATATTCAACCAATCAAGGAATTCTTCATTTCATAATGATTAGACTTAGGATTACAAGGTTTTTATAGAAAAAAAAAGTTATATAGTTCTCAACCTAGTTAATCTAAACCTAAGATCGATCAGGTTCCTTGATGATTATCCCCTTGCCAGGTTGAACAGTAGATTTAACTTTTGTTTTAGTATCAACAACTGGCCTCTTCCCTTTGATGTCCTTTGACATGAGTTGAGTAGCCTTAAGCTTTTGTCTCTCAAAGTAATGAAACATCTTTGGGAAATATTTGCATGGCTCTGTGGAATTTGCAGGAATAACCCCATCCTTTACGTCCCTCCTGAACTTGTAAATGTCATCCAATTGTGTAATATACTTGTCTCATTCTTGCTTGGAGTACCACTTGCCCCTGTCATACTTATTATCATTAACTATCTTTCATGCAGTTAAAATGATATTTCTGGATGTTGGACTCCATTGCTTGAAGTCAGGCCTTGTTTCTGCCTATTCTCTAAACCTTTTCTTTGACAGCTGGTCTTCTTTCTATTTAGGTAGTGCTGACTCAGCCATCTCCACTTCTTCTGAAATCACTGGCAATGTATTCAGAGGAGGGTTGTACATGTGTTGGACTGCCTGCTGAATTTCTTCAAACTCTGGAGGAGGATAGATGACTTGTGCCACTTCCTGTTGAATCCCCTCCAAGAGAGCAGGTGGGCAGTCAGAGTTTGCATTGTTATCATCATCACACAGGGGTGGATATCCCAAAGTAGCTCTGATGTTATTAGATATCCATTTAGCATGATCAGAGCTAGCTTTGACTAACACTCTCTCCCCCTTTATGACTTCTTTTACAATATGATCTCCCAGATCATTCTTCTGAAACCTGACCTGATCTATTACATGATAATTTCCAGTGGTGTAGTAGTACTTGAACTTCTTTACTTGATTAGAAATGGCAGTCTCAGAAGTCTGTATTGCAGTATTGATTGCTGCCAAATCTAGTTGTATCTGTGCTTCTACAGCAGACACTTTGGTATCCATATGAGCTTTAATTGTAGTGGTTTGTTCACCCAATTTTACTATATTGATGGAATGTATTTCAACCAAATTCTCATTCATTCTTTTCTGATTCTCTAGAACATAGCCTTGATTGATTACTAGATCATCCACCTCAGTTTAGTTTCTTGTCGTTGTTTGGCAATGTAGACTATAACATTGTCTCCCTTGTGGAAGCAATCTGTCATTTCCTTCTTTAGCAGATTAACTTCAAATCTTATAGACTTTATGTCCTATGCCAAATGGAATTGCAGCTCCTTGTGGCTCTCATCCACATACTTCTCTAGAGCAATCCTTTACGCATCAAGCTTTACTTGCAGTTGCACCAGCAGTGAACTGAAGTCCATTACTAGAGCAGGAGATGGTGTTCTATCCTTTAAGGCTTTCTTGTAACCAGAGCTCTTCTTCCTTAGATCCATAATTTTCCTTTTCTTTAGGATAGAGGCTTCTTCCTCATTATCTGAATCAGATGAGCTATCAATTTCCACTGTTTTTCCTGGAGAATCTGCATCTTATCTTAGGGCTAGATCTGGCTCCTCCCCCTCAACCCTTGCATTTTGTTAAACAATAGAAATGTCTTCTTTGTTAACCTCTTATTGCTCTTCTAACTGAGAAACATTCTCCTCATGTTTTCCATTTTGCTCCCCCTGGAAATCAGTTGTCTCTTCCAGGTGAGTTTCTTTCTCAGGAACTTGGGGCTGATCAGGAACTTGCACATCTTGTGCTTCTTTCTCAGTAGTTTCAGCAGCAGTGTTGATTTCCATTACTACTTCCATGATAGTGAGATTGGCAGTCTCACTATCCAAGGCTGCTTCATAGATATCTCCCCTTGGGAATGATACCTCTTGGTGTTCTTTCATTTGGACAGTCTCCCCTTGAATCTGAACTTCAATACCATTTGTGGAGCTAGGAGACTTCCTTGGTTGTTCAGTGACTTATTCATCAGAACTGAACTCTACCCTTTCCTCTGAATCACTGGAGGATTCAACATCCTTGGCTACAGTTTTTTTTTTCTTCACTTCCTTCAGCTGTTTCTTTGGTGCAGGAGCATCTTTGGACAACACCCTATCCCACTTAGATAGAATCCTGATGTCCATTCTCCTCATATGATTTATCTTAGAGCTAGCACTTTGGTCTAGTATTTCTGGTATACTTGAAACCATATACAGACTGAGAATTCTTCCCAGATTAGGCTTCTTAATTCCTTCCTTTATCTTCTCAAAGACAACCACTGTCCAGTCTGTCTTCACCTTGAAGATTATCCTTGTCATAAGGCTGAATATGTAGGAAGAGATCCTATCATGTACCCCTGTCTGGCAGAGAATGACTTTTCATATCACTTCAGAGTGGAACTTTCCCTAGGAATTCATTCCCTTTCAGTTCATTGATGATCCAATCTTGTTGAATGATGTCAGCCCACACCACTTTAGTGCTTCAGCAGTCATAGATGAATCAATGTCATCTTCTTGTTTGATCCTGGGAAGATGGAGGAGCTTGCTTAGACTTTTGAGCGAGATTTTCACATTTGATCCTAGAATAGTATACTTGATTTTTCCTCCCTTCGAATCCAGGGAAGCATTTGAGTAGAATTCGATTACTTCTCTCTTCCAGATCCTTGTAGGCTCAGAAACAAGAAATTCTAGACCAGCTTCGTGGATTAGGTCAACAACATCCTTGATTTCCTGTGCAGCATCGTCGAACGCTTGTCGAACAAGCTCATACCCGTCGTTAATAGTATCGTCCATCTTTGGCGCCATTAGAGGTGAAAGAATACCACTTGAAAGAACTGAAGGTTGAAGAGTGACGACTGGAGATTCCTTTGTCTCGACACTCAGGGCTCAATCTCTTAAAAGTTCTGAGTCACGTGGTCGACTAGTTCTTGTTGTCTCCTATTTATAGTATTCTATAAGGAAGGCCAAAATGCACGCTTATATTAGAATATCGTGTGTCGATAAATGGTTACTTGTGTCGACACCAGTTACTAAAGTCTCGACATAGAATCTCAAGTATTGATAATTCTATATGTCAACACCAACTTCTGTGTGTCGACACTAAAATCTAAGGTCTCGACAGCTTTGTATCGACACAATCTGTTTACTTTGTCAAATGTTGAGTGAAAGCATTGAATTTTCTTGTATACTACTTAGCTGACTTTATTCTACATTTAACATTCCTAATTCAATTTTAAAGCAATTGAATTTACTTTCTTCAAGAGATTTAGTGAAGATATCAGCTACTTGTTTTTCAATAGAGACACACTCTAGGCTAATGTCTTCTTTCTCAACATGTTCTCTAATAAAATGATACCTAATTTCTATGTGCTTAGTTTTGCTATGTGAAACAGGATTTCTAGGAATAGAAATAGCACTAGTAGAACCACAAAATAAAGGAGTTCTACTTATCTTGATGTCATAGTCTTCAAGCTGATGCTGAATCCACAGTAATTGAGCACAACAGCTGCCTGCAATGATATATTTTGACTCTGTAGTGGAGATAACAACAATAGTCTTCTTCTTGCTGCTCCATGACACCAATCTTCCACCTAGGAATTGACATGTACCAGTGGTACTTTTCTTGTCTTCCTTGCAGCCTGCAAAATCTACATCAGAAAATCTCTATTCCTAGGGTACCATAGACCAAGATCTGGTGCGCCCTTGAGATACCTTAAAATTCTCTTTACAGTAGAATAATGAGATTCTTTAGGGTATGTCTGGTATCTAGCACAAACATATGTAGCATGCATGATGTCAGGCCTACTTGTAGTTAAATATAGAAGGGAGCCAATTATCCCTCTATACAAAGACTCATCAACAGGTTTCCCTGCCTCATCTTTGCCTATAGGCATACTTGACCCCATTGAAGTTCTCATGGTGGAGGCAGTCCTCATACCATATTTCTTAATCAACTCCCTGGTGAACTTAGACTGGGATATGGACAAGTCATCATCAGTTTGTCTTACTTGGAGTCCCAAGAAGAACTTTAGCTCACCCATGCTACTCATCTCAAACTTCTCTTGCATGAGTTTGGCAAACTTCCTACAAAGGTTGTTCTCAGTAGATCCAAAGATAATGTCATCAACATATATCTAGACTAGGATGATCTTGCCCTTTGATTCCCTTAGGAATAGGGTCTTGTCTATTTTCTCCCTTGAGAATTTGTTCTCAAAGAGAAAAGTAGACAATGTCTCATACCAAGCTCTAGGGGCTTTTTTTAACCCATACAGAGCTTTCTTAAGCCTATAAACATAATCAGAAAAGTGAGGATCTACAAAACCTGGTGGCTGATCCACATATACTTCCTCTTTTAAATCTCCATTTAGGAATGTTGACTTGACATCCATCTAGAAGACCTTGAATCCTTGATAGGTTGCATAGGCAAAGAATAGTCTTATTGCTTCCAGCCTTGCTACTGGGGCATAGGTCTGGTCAAAATCAATCCCTTATTCCTGCCTGTAGCCTTTTACCACCAATCTGGCCTTGTTTTTTACAATAATGCCATTCTCATCTAACTAATTCCTGCAGATCCACTTAGTCCCTATGACATTATATCCCTTTGGTCTGGGAACCAGATTCCAAACTTTATATCTTTTGAACTGGTTCAACTCTTCCTGTATGGCACCAATCTAGTATGAGTCTTGGATAGCCTCTTCAAACTTCTTTGGTTCCAATTATGACAGGAAGCTTGAACATAGAGCTGAGTTCAAGCTCTTGCTTCTGGTCATTACACCATGTCTTGCATCACCAATAATTTGATGAGTTGGATGGTCTCTTAGATGTCTTATAGCTGGAGGTAATCTTTCTTCAGCTTATTATTTTTCATTTTCTGCAGCTTGTTGTTCTTCAATGTCTTCAGCTAGATGTTCTTCATCCACAGCTTATGAGTCTTGAGATCCCCCTAGACAACATCTATCATCTTTTATATCCTATCCTACTAGAATATCTTTCCGGATGGTCAGCTTGTCCATCTTATCCTTTAAACCTGTAGAACTAGATGAAGTGCTTGTCAGCTCATTATTAATTAACATAGACTCATCAAAAACAACATGGACAAATTCTTCTACAACTTGAGTAGTCAAGTTATAGATCCTATATGCCCTACTATTATTATTGTACCCAACAAATATCCCTTCTTGGGACTTGCCAGTAAACTTAGTCACATAAGACTTACCATTGTTAAGAACATAACACTTGCTAGCAAAAATCCTAAAATATGATAAGTTTGGCTTTCTGCTTTTTAGAATCTCATAGGGAGTCTTCTTGTGGCTTTTGGTGATGGAAGCCCTATTGAGGACATGACAAGTAGTATTTACTACCTCAGCCTAGAAATATTCTGGGAGAAAAGTGTCATTTAACAAGGTCCTACCTGCCTCAATTAGAGTTATGTTCTTCCTTTCAACAATTCCATTTTACTGAGGAGTTCTAGGTGAGGAGAATTCTTGATGAATCTCAAGCCCTTCACAAAACCTTTTCATGCATTCAGATTGAAACTCAGTCTCATGGTCACTTCTGATTTTGACCACAGTACTGTTAAGCTCATTCTGAATTTGCTTAACAAATGTTTGGAAGATATCAGAGGTTTCAGATTTCTTCCTTAGAAAGAATACCCAAGCAAATCTGGAAAAGTCATCAACAACCACAAGGGTATAGACTTTCCTACCTAGACTATGAACTAGCATAGAACTAAATAGATCCATATGCTGGAGTTATAAACACCTCACAGAGTCTTTGGTTTCAAGACTTTGGATGGAAGTCCTGGTCTGCTTGCCCTTTTGACAAGCTGAGCAGATTCCCTCCTTAATTCACTTAACCTTAGGACTATTCCTCACTAACTCTTCACTAAAGAGTTTGTCTATGGTCTTGTAGTTCTGGTGAGCTAGCCTCTTGTGCCATTGGACACAATGAGAAGCTTTCTCCTCTCAACTAGGCATATAGGAGAGTCCTTAATTTCACACACAAAGTCTAGACAGTATACATTTCCTCTCCTAGTTCATGTCAAGATAACCCCTTGGTCACTTGACCTCCTAATTTGGCACTCATCCTTGAGGGAAAAATGTCATAGCCAAGATCACATAGTTGTCTTATGCTTATAAGGTTATGTTTCAAACCTTTCACATAGGCTACTTGTGTGATAGTGATTTTGCCATTAGTTATCTTACCAAAATATTTGATTACCCCTATTTTTGAGCCACCAAAGATAACTTTGGGTCCATTCTCAATTGGAGTGTACTCCTTTAACATACTCCTTGTTCTAGTCATGTGCCTGGAATATCCACTATCCAAGTACCATATAGGGGTTTGGCCGCTTGGACTCACCTGCATCAAATAAATTATCTAACCTTAGGACCCCAACTTTTATTGGGTCCTAGGTGCAGGTCAGACTGAAACTTAACATGCCTACCTATAGTTTTTCTGACAGGTAAGCTAACATTATTTCTCTAGACACTCTCATTGTGCCAACAATCTATGGCATAGTGGCCCACTTTGCCACAACACCAGCACTCATGCACATTATACCTTATTTTAAGGACTGGCCTACCAGTATTTCTGTCAGTACCTCTTAAACTAGTTGGTACAGTAGCCTTTCCTTTAGTCTGATAGTGGACTGGCAGGCTTTGTAAATGATCAGATGCCTTCTACTTGAGTGTTGGGGTTGGTACACTAAACAAAAATGGTCCATGATGGGCCATTTGGGTTTTCTCATGGGCTGCCCTATAGGCACTAGCACCCTTGACATTCTTATCACAATGCTTACAGTGACCATAGATGCTTTCATGGTCATACCTGTTAGATGGTTGAACCACTTTTCTAAAAGGAATTGGAGGCTTGGAGGCTAATGGCTGAACTAGAGCTTTGCCTTTTCTTTTGGAATTGGCATCTCTTATTCTTTCCTTAAAGCCTAATCCCTTCTTACCCTTTTGGGAAGTAAAGGAATCTATCAAGGGTAGCACAGAACTAGGCTTTGAGAACTTTTCTACTAGCACCCTCTCCTTTTGGAGTCTACCTTCAAAATTCCTAATATGTTCATTCTTGAATGTAATTGTGCCAATCTGAATAACAGTTATGTTTTTCAGTTTACTAATCTCTTTTAATTTCAGATCCAACACTTTTGTTGAGTCTGATGCAGCCAACTTCAGAGAGGCAATCTCCTTTGCCTGCTGTTTGGCTAGGAGCCTGCTCCTTTTTAGTGCTTGTAGGAGCTCACCATAATCATCAATTAGTTGATTGATGTCTCCTTCTGATTCAGAGCCATCTTCATCTATTGATGTAGATGCTTCTGATTCTAGACTAGTAACATAATCAGACATTAATGGTGAAGAGTGTACCTTACTAGGACCAGGATGCTCTTGGTTGTGTCCTTTCTCAGCTATAGCCATCAGCCCTATGCATTGGATGTCTTCTGCTCCATTGATAACATCTAGCATCTGCAAGAATTCTGTCTCTACAGAATCTTCTTCAGTTGAAAATAGCCCAATGTAGGCTTCAGCTTCATCTTCTTTTTCTGACTCTGATGAAGAAGAGTCAGTCCAGCTCTTTTGCTTCTTAGCAATAAAGGATTTCTCCTTCTTGCCCTTTTGCTGGTGTTTCTTATTTTCACCAGTCTCCTTCTTTTTGATAGTACATACTATTATAACATGTCCTGGCTTGCTGCAACAATAACAAACCACTTTATAAGAAGTTTGTTTACCAGGTTTAGAATCATACCTTTCCTCTTTAGAGGATTTCTTCTTGCCCTTGTAGTAGTCATCCTTGGGGTAAGAAGAAGTGGATGGCCTACTTCTCCAGTTCTTTTTCTTCAAGAATCTCTGGAATTTCCTAGCAAAAGCAGCAAAATCTTCATTAGAGTTGTGACAGTCTGATGTGCTGGAGTTTGAACTTTCTGAGTCAGTTCCAGCAAATTTCCTGGGAGGAGAAGGAGTCTTTATCCTGCCCTTCCTTGTGGCTTCAGCTTTGAAGGCCACTAATTTATATTTGACTAAAGACCTAATGCTTTTCTCCTCTTCCTTTTTGGCTGTTAGCTGCATTTCATAAGACAGCAATTTTTCAAACAAGGTTGGTGGAGGAGTATCTGCAAGTCTGGCTACTTTTCTGATGACACAGATTTTTGGTGCCCCAGTCTTTGGTTAATAATCTGAGAAACTTGTCATTTAGTTAATATGTGCTGAAGACTCTATCATAGGTCATCAGCTCATTGATAATTCTGAAGAACTGTTATAGCACTCAGCTATGCTATCTATCTTGGCTTGCCTGAAACTCTCATACTCTTGATTGAGCATGGATTTCCTATCCTCCCTTAATTTTTCTGTCCCCTCAATGTAGACAATCAATGTGTCCCACATCTCCTTAGATGTTTTGTAGTGTACTAAATTCTGAAAGGTAGAATCATCTATGACACTAACAATTATGTTTTATACCATCTTGTCCAAAGTGGCTATGATGATCTCATCTTTGGTCATCTCAGAATAACTCTTTGGAGTTTTCAGATTTGCATCAAGAAGCGATGTCTTCATAGGGATGAAAGGCCCTTCTTGAACTGTGATGTAAATTCTAGGATCAGATGCTTCCATGAATAATTTGACCCTCTCTTTCCATATGCCAAAATTTTCCTTTCTACAAATAGGAAGCTTCATGGATCCAAGTTCTTTGTGATTTTCTCATTAACCCATCTTGGCTATCTAATAACTGCCTTAGAGATAAGCTCAGATTGTTAAGTCTCTTTTCGAGCAACCTCCCTCTGATACCACTTGAAATAATTGATTTCAAGAACCACTAAACACCTAGAGGGGGGTGAATAGGTTCAATTCAATAAACTTAGGCAATTAAAACTTTAACACAATATTGCTAATTATACTACAGTAATCTCAGCACAGATAATCAGCAAACAAAGCATACACAACACAGTACACACAGATTTATAGTGGTTCCCCAATTGATGGGTACATCCACTTTCCCCCTTCGCCTATCTAGCAGTATACTAGATTCGGCCCAACTTCCTTCCTCTTTTTTAGATCCTCAGATCTTACAACTCAGAACCCCAAATGGTTCCTACAACTCAGACTTCTACAAGTCCTACAACTCAGATCTTCAAGATCTTACAGCTCAGAACCCCAAATGGTTCCTACAACTCAGACTTCTGCAAGTCCTACAACTCAGATCCTCAAGATCTTACAGCTCAGATTCTTCCCAAGAACCCTACCTCAGAGTGAGTCCACACTCCTACCACTCAGGCAATCAAGCCTTACCTCAGCCCTTATAACCAGGCCTATAACTCAGAGAAATTAATATCCTACCTTAGGCACACAGCCCTACCTCAGCCTTTATAATTGCAGGCCTACAACTCAGAGAAATTACTCTTCTATACTCAGATCTATGAATAGATCTTACATAAAATTGATAATGTGTTTTGTAATATCTTCACCCAGATAGAGACAGAGAGGTGAAGGATTCCTGACAAGATCTTGAATGATCTGTCTTCTTATGATCCTTGCTGTAAAGGATCTGATCCAACCTCACTTAGCTTATTCAAATCTTCTTAAAAATAGAAAATTAAGGTTGATCTTCTTGAGAAATTGGAGTCGATCCACGATCCAGCTTCTTTCTCCTTGCAAATTTGAATCTGTAATCTCTGACAGATATGATGAGATACTGTCTACTTTAGAAGTTCTTTTTCTTCTAACTCTTCTGATTGTTGATCAGATTCTGAATGCTTAGCTTTCCTTCTCTAGGCTTGTTTTTTGTGTTATTTTTTTGTTGTTTTCTGTTCTCTGATAGAACATCTTCTTATATAGATCCCATCAGAGGTTACCGGCTGATCCGGTTGATAACTGACATATGACAGTTCTAAAAGCTTTGACAGCTTTGATAGTTCTGACAGCTATCAAGTCCCCGATCTTGAGATCTGTTACTTAGAGTATTTAACTCAGCTGATAGTGTCGAGACACATTATAGTATGTGTCGACACTGATGAAGTATCTGTCGACACAATTTTTAGGGTGTCGACACAACTCCTTTGATGTTGTCGACATACTTAAGAAATTGTCGACACAGCTCTTTATTCAGTCTCGACACAACTTTTGTAGAATGTGTCGACATAAGTCCTGTGTGTTGACACAGCTTCTCCATTTATAACTGATGTCGACCCAAGTCCTGGGTATCGACACATTTGCTTCTGCTAATGTCAGCACTTCAAGTCTAAGTGTGTCGACACTAGTCCTGAGTGTCGACACAACTGATGTAGAATCAAATTCTATGTGTCGACACATGTCTTATGTGTCTACACAGCCTTGCTTCTAGTCTCGACACAGCTCCTTCAAAGGTGTTGACACATTATAAGTGTCTCGACACTTTTGTACTTTGAATATTCTCTGCATTCTTTAGCCTGCACAAGTAAACTCAATATACCATCAAATAAAAACTGATGTATATCATTGAGTTAAGTGAGGTTTCTCCAAATCAGGTACATAATTTCCACTGTACCCAACAATGCCTCTTCAAATCCTAAGGAACATTGAAGGGCACAATTCCCAACAATCTCCCCCTATTTGAAGAAGGCAGAACACCTATCCATGCTAAGGTGCATCAACACAAAAACATATCGTGATAGGCCTGAAGAGAAATTATCATGACAACTAGTCATCCTAGTATAGGATAACTCCCCCTAGGTGGGATGGCATAACACTATGATTGACTAACCAATAGCACTGGTGAATTATCAATCACTAACAGTGTAACAGTATGATTTAGCAGCAAAAGCTTTATTAATCATTTACAAGGTAAACATTTTGATTAAGATCTACCTAATCATTAACTTAGCCAAACTACAGTAGCAAACTTGTGATTGCAAGATATCTATGAAAGAACAGCATATTCATTAATCACAGATATATAAATGAGAATTGCATTACACATTTATCACATCAATATAGTCAGGGCCAACTCATATTAATTTCATTGATAAAGATTTGATATTGCTACATTATTGATATTCATTACAAGACATTGATTACATATTTAAAGCACCCTAAGTCTTGCAGCCTCATCTCAGCTCTTCTTTGATGAACTTGAATTAGCATCCCTGGTAGCAACATTCTTCTTCAAGTTTTTATCTTTGTTCTCCTGCCACTTGAAGTAAAGGAATGGCTTTGGAATATATCTGGGAGGCATTTTCTTAGGGTTGCTCTTCCTTACCA
The DNA here is from genome assembly GCA_039513925.1 of Platanthera zijinensis. Lineage (NCBI taxonomy): Eukaryota > Viridiplantae > Streptophyta > Magnoliopsida > Asparagales > Orchidaceae > Platanthera > Platanthera zijinensis. The sequence continues at coordinate 142,144,824 of CM077090.1, forward strand.
GATTTTCTTTGAATACTCTTTCCCTTAGGGAATTTCTTTCCAGATGCATTATCCATTTCTCAAAAGGATATACACTATCAATATTCTTTAAAATTTGTCCATGGCTTACCCAAGCATTGATAATGATGGATTCAGAGTCATCACTTAGCTATTCATGATCTAGATCATCTCTATTCTCAGCTCTCCTCTTTGCCATGAACTCTTCAGCCATCTGAGTTCCTTCCCTCTTTCTTCTGGCAGCAAGTTGTGCATCCTGTGCAGCTCTAGCTTGTGCTGGAAAGTTTAGGTCCTTTGGCCTCTTTTTATCTAGGAGGGGCAGGTGCAGTGACACACTGGTGCCTTGAATTACATTGAAGGCTTGATCTTCAATGACTGCTGCTGTCTTAGCATTACTGCTCTCCCCCTTTCTGCCTTCTTCACAAATGGTATTTTGTAGTAGGGTGGTGTTGGCTTCATTTTTGCTTGATATGGATTGAAATATTTTCTCACTGTCGGCAAGCAGCTCATTTTTCATAAGTAGTGCCTCCTTTATAGAGTGGAAAGCAACATTGGTGACATGCTGATTTACATGATCTGTTGTACCCCTGATCACCTCATCAGTTTCACTCACATAATTCTTGGCATATCATATGTCAGCTGCAGAGAGTTTTTGGATTGTGTCCAAGGATTTCATGAGGGAGGTCAGTTTGATTCCAGCAGTTCCAGCCCTATCAAACCAGGTGGTGACCTGTTTGTTTAAGTGAGAGATTTCTTCATTATTTTCCTTGACTTTGGTAGACAATTCATCCCTCAGCTTGGCAACTGATTGGTCAACATACTCCTTGAGGGTTATGGTATGGGCATCAAGGAGTGCTTTGATATTATTTATGAGTAACTTATTAGAGATTTGGGTGGTGGTTGGTTGGCTTAATAGAGGAGGGACATCTTCCTTAGCAGGGACCTATGAAGACTCCCCCTTAACTACAGCACCTATAGAAGGAAACATTTCCTCAGCTAAAGCTGTTTTAACACTACTAAATAAGAGGGTATGAGTATTACCTGTAGTGGGTACAGACTCAACCACTCTATTGACCACTTGATCCAAAGTTGTCAGATCCATCTGATCATGCTCCCCCTTAGACTGAGCATTCTTTTCTAGGCTTGACCCATCAAGATAAGTATATAAAGCCTCAGGAGGCTCATGGTTATCTTTTGTTGCAAGGATAACTTCTATTGCAGCTACATCATCAGTATCATCCATATCTGTCGCATCTTCTACAGCAACCACTTCTTCAGTAGCATTCTTTGAAACTTGTCCTGACTTAGGACTGACATGGATTTTATCAACATGCATATCACTTACTTGGAGTTGGAAGTTAGCAGAGGTTTTACTGAGTGATAAGTCAACTTGCAGACCAACATCAGCTAGAGAGGAGGTTCCAAGCTCTGGTTCAGAGCTAGCAGTTCTTTCCTCCTCTGCAGGTTTCTTCCTTATGTCCCTAGAGTATTCCTTTATTGCTGAAGGTTGGCTCATTGGTAGGACCCTAGTGAATCTGTCCAAAAATTTTATGTCTATTCTTTTTAGGTAGTGAATCTTCACTCCTTGCTCCTGCTTAAATATATTAGGGTAGGTATTCACTAGGTATAAGGAAAGAATTCTGCCCAAGTTTGGAGTGTGTAGGCAGTCTACTATTCTCTAGTAGATGATTGATGACCACGAAGTCTACTTATTGAAGATTATCCTATTCATGACATCAAACATTGACCTGGAGATTGTGTCATGTAATCCAAGTTTGTAAATGAGGGCTTTCCCTACTATATCTGCCAGCAGTGTGCCTCTCTGATTGAAGAATTTCCTCTTAAGAGACCCAGGTTTGGCCATACTTTATCCACACCACCTGAGAGCACTGTCTCTATCCATGGCGGTGGGTTCTTCCTCGCTAGGGTTGACGGAGGGTAGATGAAGGGCTTTGCCTAGTCTCTTTGGATTTATCTTAATCTTGATGTCCTCATATAAGACCCCCTTTTTTTCCTTTTTACACACCGGGGTCTTAGGCCAAGAACCGCCGCTTTGCGGTGACACCTTCACACCCGGGAAGGTCGCCACTACAAAACGTCGATCCTGCCAGCCGATTCGATCACAATAGTAGCAAAATAATAAGAGCAAGTCCACAGCAATCACATGTAAAGTAAATAGTCTCCACGAAGGGAGTGTCCACAGATATAATAAAAGTACAGAAAGTTAGGGCTCATGCCCGGTACATCAAAATCCTCACTACATATATCACTCATAGCGGAAGCAAAACTAATAAACTACTAGAGATCTGGACTCACAGTCCTAGTAATCTGAACTCCGGTACGAGACTACCCCATCTCCAAGCGTGCCGACCTCCAGGGCTGCTCCTCCATGTTGGGCTCCACGGTCCCCTAAAATGATGTGGTTCGAAAACCGTTAGTCTAAAAGACTAAGTACTATCATCCCCCGCCCCTTCCCCCATAGCTCCTAGGCACCGAGCGGGGAGGAAGAAAGGAGAGGATATGATAGTGGAGAATATCAAAAGCAGGTGATGGCAGAACTAGACTAGCAGTTTGATGAGCATGTATAAAAATAGTAATAACAAAGGTAAGAAAAACTACTCAAGAAATAAGTAACCTTAGCTTATATGAAAGCACATAAGCCAAGATATCTTTTGCAGGGCTCTTATCGTATAAAAAGTCACATACCAATTTATACGATAGGGTGTCGGTCTTCTAGCAAGCATACATATATATTTACCGAATAAAACCTTAACTTATAAGCACGCTCGCGTGAACATATAAACCAAGGGGTCATTTTGCAGGGCCTATTGTATAAAGCATCCCATACCACTTTATACAATAGGTGTCAGGGTTATATGCAATGGTTATGCTATGACATGTAATTATGCCATAATGTGAACATGCAAGTGGAACACACCCACTCGACTCTGTGTACAAAGACCTTTAGTTCCCCCTTTCTAGAGCTGAACCTCCCAGGATACCTTTGTAGTGGCAAATGGAAGTGGTCGGTTGTGCCTCGCCCACCTCTAAACCGGTAATTGCACTACAAGTTAGACCTATCGTACGCCTCAACGATGGTGCACTAAGTGGAGCGCCTGCGTACTCTTGTCGACTGGCGCATCGGACTTTTATGGCGAAGTGCTAACCACACTTGCCGAGTCGACGTATTGGCATAAGTGCATCGACCCTCCAATACCAAAGACCCACCACCTTATATCTTATGCACATGCAATATTAATGTATTATCCACCGAGACAAAGCTCCCCAGACTATCCCGTCCGTCACAACCAACAACCGAGCCAAAGCTCCCCGGACTATCCCGTCCGTCACAACCAACAACCGAGCCGAAGCTCGCTAGGCCAACCTGCCCATCCCCAAAATCCCCTGGGCCTATAGCTCGTTTGATCCAACCTAACATCCCGAGACATCGAGGTGAGTGAAAGTGAAACCCTAGTTATACTAGTTGCTCTTGAAGTTTATTATTCCTACAGTTTAGGTTAGCCCAGGACTGCCCCCGACATACCCCGTGAAGGGTTCTCAAATGGCACTAGGAACTACGATGGGTTGAAGCCCAAAGCTCCCTTTCACAAGGCACTTATTGTTATTAATTGTTACCCATTACCCATTCCCTTCTCATATTACCTTGGATTTAACCTAGTGTATTAAGATCATTCCTCTCCTCGGGAAAGACGATCTTTCATCGACCCCGAGCACCTCTTATCATTAGTCAAACTAACCTCTCCTCATCTTGACTACTAAAGATACATTCATTAACCTTTCCAAATCAGTATTCAAATATCCCAAATTCTCTAAGTTTATTCTGCACCTTATTATGATTTCTGTAGTTTTTACTAAACGCAGACCATCCTAAGCTATATGATGTATACAATGGTGGGTACTCAAAATTATCATTAAATATCGCTATAATAATTAATGGGGGTCTACCATACCATGATTAACCTAAATCCAGGATTTCATAATTTTCCTAATTTACTTGATAATTTATTTAATTTTCCTAAGTAATCCAAGACCCAAGTTTGAACATGAAGTACCCCTTTCAGAAATGAAAATGCTCTACAAAATTTATGATAATCACATGATGACTATTGAATTGTAAAATAAGAGTCTCCCAATTTTCTAGCAAGGTTTAAGCCTCTAAATCTAATTTTAAATACAACCCATATTAATCATTTTAAAGAGACAAGTACTGTCAATATACTTCCAGAAATTCTGAGAAAATTCAAGGATGATCATAAAGACATATAAACACTCCAGGTCAAGTTTCATAATTTATCAGTGAAAAAGATACTCTAAACTTGATTTTCTTATAGTAATCCAAGTTAATAAGTTAATGAACTAAGTATAGCAATTATTCATCTAAAAATTGTAATAAAATCTCCAAATGAGCATATTGACCTAGGAATACTACTGATCAAGTTTCACAATTTTACAGCAAATAATGAGCTCTAAATAAATTATTGAACAATTTTCCATTTTGATGAGCTTGTGAAGTATGTACTGGTATTATACATCTAAAAATTATAACAAAATTCATGTATGAGTATAATAGTTTAAAACTTCCTCTACCTAAATTTCATAACATTCCAGTGAACAATGAGGTTAAAATAACCAATAAGTAATAGAGGCTAAGACATGTATTGTAAAGGAGATACTAAAAATATGCATCCAAATCTCCCAATAAAATTACCAAAATCTCTTACTGACCTTATGACTACACCACCTAAGTTTTACAACTTTTCACAATACATTGACTATCCAACTTACCATTTAAAGGTTTGTGTCCTAAACTAGGGTTAGGGCTTTGAGGGGTTTAACCCTCATTAAATTCAATAATATTTCTACCAGAGGACTCTAACTACCCTAGAGTCCTATCCACCAAATTTCAAATCATTTCAAGGTCATTTGACCATATGCCCTTCTCAAACCCCCCAAGCCCAAACATAGGTTTGAACTTGGGTCCTAAGGCAATTCAATCCCAAACCACCCCATATACTATATGAGAGTGTTATATGTCATGCCAAACCAGTGGCCCAAATCCTAACCTCTATTGAGGTGATTTGACCTCTCAAACCTCAAGTGCACTTTTAGACTAAATACCCTTATTATGGCAAGGCTAAGGTTTGCAAAAATTCAAACCAAATCATCTCCATATGAGATGAAATTTTATCCAGAGCCTTATAATGACCTCAAGGACCAATCACCAAAATTTGGGAGGGTTTGAAGGTCATTTGTTCCCTTAATTAATTTAATCATAGTTTAGTAAATAATTACAAAAACTATAGGAAATTTATCCCCAAAAATTCTCATTTTGGACAGGACCTAGATATAGATAGGGGTGACTTCCTGTCCAAATTTCAAGTCATTTTGACAAGGGATGAAGTGGGGACACTCATTTTAATTCATGTCTAGCTCTAGGTATAGACCCCACAGAAATGGGTGCCCTGGTCAAACCAGTTGACCAAATTGTCCAAAATCAATTTTAAAATACAGTAGACCCATAGGGATACAAATTATATGTTGACCATTTCCTCATATAGAGCCTCTAAGTATTTTTCATATTTATTTCAAGGTGACTGATATTAGGAGACAGAAAACTCAAAATCAGTAATTAATAAAATATCACCAGCACACATCTTAAAGCACAATCGTGGGACTCCTCGCTTTCTTCTTCCTCCAGCCAAAGGCCAGGATTCACCCGATCTGGATCCTATCATGAGCTTGTTTCCCAGCCACCCATCCCCCTCCCCGGCCGGCCACCGCCACCACCACCTCCGTTGAGGTGGGGGCTATTGCTGGGTGGCGGCACGGCAGCCGGAGGGGTGGTTTCCGGCGATCCCGCAAGTTTGAAAATCCATGAAAATTTCAGAAAATCTCTTCTCCAATAGGGATCAATTAAGCCCGATTTCTCTCCTAAAATATCTAAGGATCTAGCCCACGAAGAGAGGAGTAGAGGAGGATCTTGCTCGCGGCCTAGAGATGTGTCGATCGCCGGGATGCCATGGTCGGTGGTGGTGCCGTTCGATTTCTGCGACTGCATGGTGGGCTTCCTCGGCTCCTTCAGGTTTGTGTGGAAACCGCTCCTCTAAGTCCAGTGAGTCTTTTAAAATGATAAAATGGGGAAGGGGAGGGGTCTAGCTGGCGGTGGCCATTAATGCCCCTGGAAGAGCTTTTCCGTAACTGTAATCCTCCTCCCCTAGTTGTTGTTATGGCCGGGAAAGTCCTTGGCCTTCTCCTAACTAATCGGGGGAGGTGATTTCAACAAGAAGAGTTGGCCCTTGTCCTTCCAGGCCATGAATTGCATTTACTCATCTCTTTCTCTCTCTCAAGTAACATGGAATTTTGGTTTAAACAGTCCGCCACGTGGCACCCTATCATTGGACCGCTATTATAGTTTAAATAAGTCTTAATGAAAGAAACGAGAATTAATGCTCTTGCGCAATTCCCGAGAAGATCTGGTTCAGCCTATTCACCCGAACCAGCAAACAGGGCCGAGAATTTCGCTAAGGCAAAAGCGTTGAGACAAGCCTCCACACTCAACGCTAAGATCGCCAGGAATTTTCTAATTACAATGGCGTTGAGTGAGCCCAGCTCACTCGCTCACTCACTCGACACCATTCAGTCTATGGCGTTGAGTGAGCTCAACTCACTTAATGCCATAATTCCAGAAAATCCTTTATTAGTAAGATGGCGTTGAGTGCACTCAACGCACTTAATATCATTCAGCTCATGGCGTTGAGTGGACTCAACGCATTCAACGCTCGAGCTCCAAATTCTTTCTAAGTAAGATGGCATTGAGTGCACTCAACACACTCAACGCCATTCAGCCCATGGCGTTGAGTGGACTCAACGCACTCAACGCCCGAACTCTAAATTCTTTCTAAGTAAGATGGCATTGAGTGCATTCAACGCACTCAACGCCATTCAGTCTATGGCGTTGAGTGCACTCGATGCACTCAACGCCCAAGCTCAAGATTCTTCCTAAGTAAGATGGTGTTGAGTGCACTCAACGCCATTCAGCCTATGGGGTTGAGTGCACTCGACGCACTCAACGTACGAGCCCAAGATTATTCCCAAGTAAGATGGCATTGAGTGCACTCAATGCACTCAATGCCATTCAGCTTATGGCATTGAGTGCACTCGACGCACTCAACGCCCGAGCCCAAAAACTTGTTTAAGTAAGATGGTGTTGAGTGCACTCAACGCACTCAACGCCATTCAGCCCATAGCGTTGAGTGCACTCCACGCACTCAACGCCCGAGCCCAAAAACATGTCTAAGTAGATACCTGATCTGCTCGTCGAGTCTTGTCGACTCACTCGACGCTTCCCAGACTTGAGTCATCTTGGCCTATTTTTGGTTGACCCCAATGGGTCCGTAGCGACATATTGGCCTCCCTTAGGGTTAGAGGTGTCATGACGGGATCATGGAACTAAGTTAAAACCCTAAGGTCATGCCTAAGACTGTAATTAGGATTCTACTACTTGCAGACCAAGGTGATTTTCACCTTGAGACTTGTTCACTTGGTCTTCATGGGCTTTCTAGGGTTTTGTCATGACCTAGTCATAACAAAATCACTCCTAGGGGGTCTAGTTGTTTGAGGGATGTTACACCTCAATCTTAGACTTCAGTGAGTTTTGAGAGGAAGACACCTTGACGTTGGAAAAGAACTCTACTACTTCTTCTCTAAGAATGGTGGAGGGTTCAGAAAGGGTGTACTCCAAACCCGTGGTCTCAATCATCCTTAACACTTCTTTAACCTTTGGCGATGCATGACTGAATCCATTCCTCACAATTTCATAGCCCTCCTGGAGCTCCTTTGAGATCTTCGGCGCCATTGAGTATGTTCGGCAAGACGCTGAGAAGATTTTGGTCTCGACGGCTAGGGTTAAAGATTTTAAGAGTGGTGTGGCTTTTCGTTTCTTGTCGCCTTTATATATATAGTGAAAAAGTTTAATTACCTTATCATTAGATTAACCAATTAAACATTTTTAGACTTAAGTTAGTACTTTTAGGATTTACGGCTTGCTCTACGCTTCCTGTTATGATACAGGGTACTTAGTGCTTCTATTATACCTCTCAGCTTTTCTTTTATTCACTTAATGCCTGATTAATTTGTAGCTTCCCTTACTGTCTGGATGTACATTCTTTTTGTCTCACCATTATACAAATGTTTTATCAATTCTAAGTATAATGGAGACCTATCATGCTAATAAGCTAATTTTATTAGCAATATTATTGTGCACTGATTTACAGGATATTGATCTAGAGGGTAAAAGCTACAAGTTTTAACAATGCAGATCATTTTGATATATAAGAAAATTGTTGTTTTACAACTGATGTGCTTGATTTGTTTTATCCTAAGCACATCTGTCTTAGTTTATAAATCTACAAATTTAGTCTCTGTATAAAAGAGAGAGACTTACCTTGAGGTTGTTAGCCTTTAGCCCTTGAGGATTTCACTCTTATCAACCTCAACCTTTGTTCCTTGCTCCACTTGGACCATAGTCCTTGAGCAAACAACTTGTCCCAGACATTTTCCTGGAACATCCTTTGTCCAAATACCAAGCCTTATCTAGACAGGAATTTGGACTATCCTGCAAAATAGAATTTACATTCCCTTAGGAACCCAATACTTATTGGGTCCTAGGTTCATGTTAGCTTTATAGAACTTTTGCCCAACTCTCTGCCTGGGCTGAACAACCTTCTTTCCACTAGCCACATTCAGGTTATGCCAACAATCAATGGCAAAATGGTCCATCTTTCCACAGCACCAACATTTATGAATGTTGTATCTTCTCTTCTGGATCGCGCAGAATTGCTGCCCATGAGAGAAGTGAGCAGCCCCAGATTTTGCTGGATGAGCATTGAATGTTGCTTCTTCCTTCTTCCTGAGTGAAGGTGCTGAAGAACTAAATACAGCTAGTCCAGGATGGGCCAGTTGTATTTTTTGAAGACTACCATCTAGTGGTCTCTCTCATCTCTTTAGATACAAAATATTTGGATCCAAATCCAAAGAGCTTATCCTGAGCTTTATGGCTAGGGTAGACAGAATCACTCCTTCTAAGATCATGTGTCATTACCCCACTAGTAGAGCACACATTTGATTGATCCTCATGAGGAGGTGCAAACTTGACAGTTTTAAAAGATAAATTTGCCTTTTAAAACACTGTCTTCTTATTAAGGAATTCATATTTGAATTGATGATTAATGTGATTAATACCCAGCTTCTATGGGACTTGGCAGGTTGCAGCTTTTGACAACTGACCCTGTGACTAAGAAGGGTTAATCACAATCCCCAATTTATCTGTGAACTTTTGTTCCAGATATCTAATATGCATATTCTTCTCTTCTAGAAACTGTGTCTGACACTCAAGACTTTTCTTGAGTTCAGACACCTCATGACTTTTCTTATAAAACTTAATAGATTTATTGTTATAAAGAGTGTTATAAGGCTTCAGGACTTCAATCTCCTTGGCTTGCCTTTTGGAAAGAATTCTGCTCTTCTTTAGAGCATCTAGGAGCAGTCCATACTTATCAATCAATTGATTGACATCGGTCTCAGATTCTGAGCAATCTTTATCACAGGATGAAGATGCACCAGTATTTGGACTGGTTTCATAGTCAGAGGAAGATGTAGAAATGGAGAGAATTTGTACCTTGCTTTTTTCTGAATCTTCTTGATTTCTTTCATCTTCAATCATTGCCATTAATCCATGGCATCCACTGTCTTCTTCATCCTCCTCATTGTCACTGTCAGAGTATGACAGAGGGTCCCTGATTCCTATCCTGACAGCAGGATATTCCTCTTCTTCTTCTGGTTCTATAGCAATAGACATCAGCCCTATATAGGCTTCTTCCTCTTCATCTTCAGATTCTGAGGAGGAAGAATCTGTCCAGCTTCTCTCCTTCTTATCCATGAAGGACTTCTCCTTCTTCTTGTCCTTGTGGTGATGGTGATGCTTTTTCTTATTCTTCTCATCTTCTTCCTTTCTTTTGACTGGGTAGTCAGCAATGACATGCCCAACCTTGCTGCAACAATAACAGATAATATTAGAAGAAATCTGTTTACTAGTTTTAGGGACATACCTGTCATCCTTGGATGACTTCCTGTGATAAGAGGATGATGATGGCCTGCTCCTCCAGTCCTTCTTCTTCATGAACCTCTGAAATTGCCTGAAGAAGGTAGCTTAATCTTTATCAGACATGTGGTTGTCTGATGAGCTTGACTCAGATACTTCTGAGCTTGATTCAGCTTTCCTCCTTGGTGGTGAGGGAGTCTTTCTTCTGCTCCTTCTTGGGGCCTCTACCTTGAATGCTACATACTTATCCTTGGACTTGGATTGGATGCTCTTCTCCTCTTCTAGTCTATTAGTCAGCTGCATCTTATAGGATAGCAGCTTTCCAAAGAGAGTTGGTGGAGGAGTGTCTGCCAGCTTAGCCATTTCCCTAATGGCACAAATCTTGGTGTCCCAATCCCTAGTGAGAGATCTAAGGAACTTATCATTCAACTCATAGTTACTGAAGACCCTACCATAGATTCTTAGTTCATTGACTGTCCTAAAGAACCTCTCAAAGCAGTTAGCTACTTTTTCAGATTTGCTTTGTCTGAAAGCCTCATACTCTTAGTTGAGCATGGACTTCCTATCATCTCTAACTTCCTCAGAGCCTTCCATGTAGACCACAAGAGTGTCCCAGATTTCTTTGAAGTTCTTGCGGTGTATAAGATTTTGGAAGGTTGAGTCATCAATGGCACTGGCTATAGTGTTTTGTGCCCTTTTGTCTATGGTGGACAGAATTACTTCATCTCTGTCCATCTCTATATATACCTTGGGCACTCTCAGAGTTGGATCTATGGTGGAATCCTTTGTGGGGATAAAAGGACCTTCCACTACTATTACATAGATCCTAGGGTTAGATGCTTCCATGAATAGTTTGACCCTTTGTTTCTAGAGGCCAAATCATTCCTTTCTGCAGATTGGTAGCTTCATGGACCCTAGCTCCTTGTAGTTCATTACTGACCCATTTGTTGGGTACATTGGAAAATGTGTACCTGATTTGAAGAAGCCCAACTTAGCTCAATGATATACATCAAGGTGTATTTGATGTTGTTTTGAGTTGACATGTGCAGGTGAAGAAGTATTAAAGAATGCAGAAAAATATTCTAAGTCCACGTGTCGACACTTCAGAATATCGGTGTCGACACAGAGAAAGATAGTCGACCACATTTATGTCGACACTGGGAAGCAGTGTCGACACATAAAGAAACTCGTCGACCTCAGCACTGGGAAGCAGTGTCGACACAGTGAAAGATAGTCGACACCCAGAGAAAGTTAGTCGACCAGTGAAAGATAGTCGACTAGTGAAAGATAGTCGACACCCAGAGAAAGATAGTCGACCAGAGAAAGATAGTCGACCAGAGAAAGATAGTCGACTCACAGAAGATGATAGTCGACCTCAACTGTGTCGACACAGGGAGGATGTGTCGACACCTTGAGATTGAGTCGACACATATTGGCAGAAGTCGACTATGCTTGTGTCGACACCAGAAGACTGAGTCGACACATTTTGGCAGAATTGAAGATTGCTGTGTCGACACCTGAAGGCTGAGTCGACACATACTGAGCTCTGAATCTACAACAACTGTGTCGACATACAGGACTTTTGTCGACACACTGCAGAGTCAAGACCAAGTTATTTTCTGAAGAAGTTGTGTCGACTTAAAGGCAACTTAGTCGACATCATCAAAGACTGTGTCGACACCAAAGTCACTTGTGTCGACACAGATAGACAGATTGGTCTCGACACTTTCTGACAGACTGTCTCGACATTTTGCTGTCCAAGGCTAAGGTACAGGAACTATTTGAAGACTTGATAGCTGTGGGTTGCCACCGTTTAACTGAAGCTGTCAGACCTGTCAGAAAACAGTTAGAAACCGGATCAGCCGGTTACCATGAAGAAAGCCTATAAATAGACATATTCAGAAGAAGATCCAAAAAAAGAAAAAAAAAGATTACGATCCTATTGAAGTTTCAATTCAAGAAAGTGCTAAGCTCTAAAGAAGATCTTTATCAGAAGATCTAAGAAGAAGAAGTCTGAAGTATCAGAAAAGGTGTTGGATAGAGAGGGATCCAGTCATCTTGAAGAAGAAGGAAGCCATCAGTGGTTTCTCAAGAAGCTGTTTGGAAATCAACTCAGCTAAGTTCAGATTCAAGAAGCTTTGAAGAAAGCTCAGTTTCAGTTGATTTCATCAGCTGATCAAGAAGTGTCTTGTCCTCTTCTCTCTCAACAAAGGCAAGACATTAAAATATCTTTTCTAAATTTCTGTAGGATCTGTTTACACAGATCTGAGTTGTAAGCCTGTGTTATAAAGGCTGAGTGTAGGAGAGGTGATCTCTGAGTGGTAGGGCTATTTGCCTGAGTGTAGGAGAAGGTTCTTCTCTGAGTGGTAGGCCTTGAGGCAAGGCTGAGGTAGGGCTGTTGAGCCTGAGTTGTAGGAACCTATCCAGGTTCTAAGCTGTAGGATCTGCGGATCTGAGAATAGTGGAAGTTTGGCCGAATCTAGCATACTGCTAGATAGGTGGAGGGGGAAAGTGGATGTGACCAAACCTTGGGGAACCACTATAAAACATTGTGCAATCTGTGATGTTTCAATTTCTGTGATTGCTGTACTGGATGTTTTATTTCTGCAATTGAATTCTGCCTAGAAGTATAAACAAGCAATAAGAACCTATTCACCCCCCCCCCCCCTCTAGGTGTTTAGGTTGTCTTGAAAGTAAAACTATCAAGTGGTATCAGAGGGAGGTTCCTCAAAAAGGACTTAACAGTCTGAGGTAGATCTGAAAGGCAGAATCAAGATTCAAAAAGATGGGTTCTGGTGAGAATCATAAGGAGCTAGGATTTATGAAATTACCCATATGCAAGAAAGAAATTTTTGGAATTTGGAAAGAAAGAGTCAGATTGTTTATGGAGGCATCTGACCCAAGGATTTACATCACAGTACAGGAAGGCCCCTTCATTCCAATGAAGGTATCAGTTCTTGATGCAAATATCCAAACTCCAAAAAGTTATTCAGAAATGACCAAGGATGAAATCATCTTGGCAACCATGGATAAAAGAGCTCAGAATATTATTGTTAGTGCCATAGATGATTCAACATTTCAGAATCTGATTCACTGCAAGGCCTCTAAAGAGATGTGGGACACATTGATTGTCTACATGGAGGGATCTGAAGAAGTAAGGCAGGACAGGAAATCTATGCTCAATCAGGAGTATGAAAGTTTTAGACAAGGAAAATCTGATAGCATAACTGAGTGCTACAAGAAATTCTATAGAATTGTGAATGAGCTTATGTCCTATGGAAGAGTCTTCAGTACTTATGAACTGAATGACAAATTCTTGAGATCCTTAACAAAGGATTGGGACACAAAGATCTGTGCCATAAGAGAAGTGGCTAAATTGGCTGAGATCTCTCCTCCCACCTTGTTTGGAAAGTTGCTATCCTATGAAATGCAACTTATGGTGAGGAAGGAGGAAGAAAAGAATTCAAGAGGAGAGCATAGAGAAAAGATTGTGGCATTCAATGCAGAAGCCACTAGAAAGAATAGGAGGAAATCACCATCTCCTCCTAAGGAAGTTGCAGAAGATAGTTCTGAAAATTCAGATAAGGGTTCAGAAAGCTGTGATTCAGATGCAGACTTTGCTGCATTCACAAGGCAATTCCAGAGGTTCTTGAAAAAGAAGCAATGGAAGTCTAGGCCTTCCACATCACAGAAAGTTGATGACTATTATCAGAAGAAAAGGTCATCAAGGAAAGAGAAGAGCAGATCAAAGCCCAGCAAAGCCACTACTTCAAAGATTGTCTGCTATTGTTGCAATAGGCCTGGACATGTAGTGGCTGACTGTCCTGATAAGAGAAAGGAGTCTTTAGACAAGAAGAAGACTCATCAGAAAGGCAAGAAGGAGAAATCATTTGTTGCAAAGAAAGATAAGAGTCTAACAGACTAGTCAACTTCAGAGTCAGAATCTGAAGCTGAAACATATATTGGACTATATGTTGTATCTGAAGAAGAGGAGTTTCTGCAGTTGCTAGACTCCATCAATGAATAAAAGGATCATCATTGTATAGGGCTGATGGCAGGATCAGAAGAGGACATATGCCAGAATCAGTCTGGTCCTAATAAGGTAAAATGTCCTTCTATTACATCTGTTTGTAGTACAAGTGAAGAATCAGTTACATTTGCATCAAGTGATGTAGATGCATCTGAATCTGAAGGAGATGTCTATCAATTGATAGACAAGTATGGGGACTTGTTGTAGGCCCTTAAGAAAAGCAAGAACCTGGTTAAATCCCAGGCTCAGGAAATTGCTGAACTAAGGGTTGCTACAATTGAGTTGGAGAAAGTTATTGATCAAAAATTAAATGAAATTGCCAAGCTGAAGAATATAACTATTATTCAGATGGGCACAATTAATTATACTAATGATCAAGTGAAGAGTCTGGAGGCCAGACTTAAAATTGAAAGGGATTTAGTAGCTAGTTACTCTAAGCCAAAATCTATCTTACCCTTGATAGATGAATTTGTCACTCAAAAGGGTAAGGCTGGATTAGGATTTAAAGGTAACTCCAGGGCTGGCAGATTCAAGAGGAAATGCAAAGCTCCTGTTCAGCCACTAAACCTTTCAGTCTCCATAAAGTTTAGTAAGGTGGAAGTGCCTTCTAACAAATATGATCATGAAGATATTCAAGGTCATATTATGACTAATGTTCTGAAGAACAAGGGTGTAAATGCAAGCAGGCCTACCCATGGTCATAAACCAAATGGTTTTAAGAAATCAGTAGGTGAAGTTGCTGCAGCACCAGCAATGAACAGAAATTCTTCTGACAAGGATGTATCTAGATCTAGATACAATAAGTTTGAATGTTGGTGATGTGGCAAGAGAGGCCATTTTGCACTAGACTGCTGGTATAACACAAGTGTTATAAAGAACAATAGTCTACCTGTTTGAAGAGGTTATGGTAGCTTTATTAATGCTAACCTGAACCAAGAACCCAAGACTTACTTGGGTTCTAAGGGTAAGTAATTCTGTGTTGCAGGATAGTCCAAGTGGCCATGCCCCTATATGGTACTTGGACAGTGGTTGTTCCAGGCACATGACTGGAACAAAGGGGCTGCTGAAGGAGTATTCATCTGTCAAAGATGGACCTAAAGTGATCTTTGGTGGATCTGAAAAAGGAGTCATCAAAGGGTTGGGTAACATTTCTTCTAACTTATTACTATCACTCAAGTGGCTTATGTAAAAGGTTTGAAACATAATCTAATAAGCATAAGCCAGCTAAGTGATTTAGGATATGACATTTCATTTGTTAAAGATGGATGTCATATCAAAAGGTCAAGTGATCAAAAGATCATATTGACTGGGTATAGGAAGAGAAATGTATATTGTCTTAATTTTGAATGTGAGAATAAGGCTTCTTCCATCTGTCTTGTAGCTGATGACAATGCTTCTCATTGTGTTAAGTGGCACAAGAGATTGGCTCATCTAAACTACAAGACAATTGGCCAACTCTTTAGCAAAGAGTTAGTGAGGAATGGACCTCAAGTTAAGTGTATAAAGGAAGGGATATGCTCAGCTTGTCAAAAGGGCAAGCAGACAAAATCCTCCTTTCAAAGCCTTGAAAACAAGGATTCTGTGAGGTGCTTATACCTCCTGCATATAGATCTTTTTGGTCCTATGCCAGTTCACAGTCTAGGTAGGAAAGTCTACACTTTTGTGGTTGTAGATGACTATTCTAGATTCACATGGGTGTTCTTTCTGAGACAGAAATCTGAAACCCCAAGTGTATTACTTAATTTTGTAAAGCAAATTCATAATGAACTGAATAGTATAGTGGTCAAAATCAGAAGTGACCATGGTACTGAGTTTCAATCTGAAAGCATATCAAAATTGTGTAAAGACTTTGGGATTTTCCAAGAGTTCTCCTCACCTAGAACACCTCAGCAAAATGGAATTGCTGAAAAAAAGAATAGAACATTAATTGAAGCAGGTAGAACTCTGTTGAGTGACACCTCTCTCCCAGAATATTTTTGGGCTGAGGCAGGTAACACTGCTTGTCATGTAATCAATAGGGCTACCATCACCAAAAGCCACAAAATGACTCCCTATGAGATTGTGAAAGGCAGAAAACCAAATCTATCTTACTTTAGGATCTTTGGTTGCAAGTGTTATATACTTAACAATGGCAAGTCATATTTGACTAAGTTTACTGCCAAATCCCAGGATGGGATATTTGTTGGGTACAGCACAAATAGTAAGGCCTATAGAGTCTTCAACTTGACTACTCAAGTTGTTGAAGAATCTATGCATGTTGTGTTTGATGAAACAAGTTTAATCAACTATGAGTTGTCTTGTAGATCAAATGACTCAACAGGTATAAGCAAAAGTATGGACAAGCTCTCCATTACTGAAGTATCAAAGGAAGATGGAGCATTGGAAAATGAAGGCTTCTGTCTAGGGGGGAACAAGACACTATAGAAGCTGATGAAAACCCAGAGATTCAGCTAAATGAAGGAGCTGGAGATGTTCAACCAGAAAGGAATCTTCCTCCAGCTACAAGACATTTAAGAGATCATCCAGCTGATCAGATAATAGGTGATCCAAGATAGGGGGTGCAAACTAGAAGCAGAAATCAAAACACAGGTCTACATTCAAGTTTCCTGTCACAAATGGAGCCTAAGAAGTTTGAAGAAGCTATCCAAGACCAGCACTGGATTGATGCTATGCAAGAGGAGCTGAATCAATTCAGAAGGTGCAATGTTTGGGAGCTTGTTCCTAAACCAAGAGGCCACAACATAATTGGCACAAAATGGATCTATAGGAACAAGCTAGATGAAAGTGGAATAATAGTGAAGAATAAAGCAAGATTGGTTGCAAAAGGATACATGCAGGAAGAAGGGATTGACTTTGATCAAACCTTTGCTCCAGTAGCAAGGCTGGAGGCAATCAGAATGTTCCTTGCCTATGCAGCCTATCAAAACTTCAAAGTATACCAGATGGATGTGAAGTCAGCATTTCTGAATGGAGATCTTAAAGAAGAAGTATATGTAGAGCAGCCATCAGGTTTTGTAGATCCTCTTAAACCTGATTTTGTTTATAAGCTTAGGAAAGCTCTGTATGGGTTAAAGTAAGCTCCAAGGGCTTGGTATGAAACCCTGTCTAATTTTCTCATTGAGAATAAATTCTCAAGAGGAAAAATAGACAAAACTCTATTCCTTAGGAAATCCAAAGGTAAGATCATCTTAGTCCAGATATATGTTGATGACATAATCTTTGGATCTACTCAAAACAACCTTTGTAAAAAGTTTGCCAAACTTATGCAAGGGAAGTTTGAGATAAGCAGTATGGGGGAACTTAAGTTCTTCTTGGGACTCCAAGTAAGACAGACTGATGATGGCTTGTCCATATCCCAGTCTAAGTTCACCAAAGAATTGATCAAGAAGTATGGTATGGAGTCATCCTCCACCATGAGAACTCCTATGGGAACAAGTATGCCCATATGCAAAGATGATGCAAGTAAACCTGTTGATGAGACTTTGTATAGAGGAATAGTTGGCTCACTACTATATCTCACTGCTAGTAGACCTGATATTATGTATGCTACATGTGTCTGTGCTAGGTACCAAGCCTGCCCTAAAGAATCTCATTATACTGCAATCAAAAGGATCCTGAGATATCTTAAGGGCACACCTAATCTAGGTCTTTGGTACCATAGGAATAGAGATTTTCTACTAACAGGCTATTCAGATGCAGATTTTGCAGGATGTAGAGAGGATAGGAAGAGTACTACAGGTACTTGTCAATTCCTGGGAGGAAGACTAATATCATGGAGTAGTAAGAAGCAGACCAGTGTGGCAATTTCCACAGCTGAGTCTGAGTATGTTGCTGCTGGAAGCTGCTGTGCACAACTATTATGGATACAGCATCAACTTAAGGATTATGGTATTCAAGTAAGTAGAACACCTCTTTTATGTGATTCTAAGAGTGCAATTTCTATTGCTAATAATCCTGTTTCTCATAGTAGAACTAAGCATATAGAAATTAAATACCATTTTCTTAGAGAACATGTAGAAAAAGAAGACATCTCATTGGAATTTGTGAAAACAGATTATCAAATAGCAGATGTGTTTACTAAGCCCCTAGATGAGACCAAATTCAATAAATTTAAAATTGAATTAGGTATGTTAACCATTGATTAGTGTAATCACAAAATCATCAACAATGAAGTTGAAGTAGTAACAAAACATACAAGTGATATAAAGACACATTGATGTAGTATCAAGCACTTTGTAGTACTTATAAGTTGTGTTGAACAAACAGAAATTGGCTAAGTAAGATGGTGTCGACACATTCAGTAAAAATGTGTCGACTCAGGGTAGTAATGTCGACAAGTCAGAGATATTATGTCGACACAGAAAATATGTGTCGACACTTAAGAATCTTATTGTCGACTTATCCAGGAATGTAGTGTCGACTTCACCAGGATAGTGGTGTCGACACTTACAGATTTTGTGTCGACACTTATACTAAGAGTCGACACAGAATTTCTGATGCTCTACTATATATCTCTGGTGTCGACATATCCGCAAATTGGTGTCGACACATAATAGACGGACTTGAAGTCGAGACAATAGAAGCTTGTGTCGACACATTCCATCTGTGTCGACACTTATAGTCTGTTTTTGGCGTCTTTTGATCTTCTTTAAACAGAAGGTATAAATAGGTCAAAAACTCATTCTGTCGACACGCTTACAAGGTTTTCGAGACTGAAACCCTGTGTCGACATTCTCCCTCTCTCTCTTTCTCTCATCTTTCAAGCTTTCTCGACTGATCTATGGCGCCAAAGATTGAAGATAATATAAATGAAGGATATGAGTTGGTGCGCCAGGCCTTTGCTGCTGCCCCACCAGATGTTCATGGGGTTATCTCTCTCCTCTCCGACTCGGGATTAGAATTTCTGGTCTCCGAACCATCTAAGATATGGAAGATGGAGGTGCATGAGTTCTTTACTTCTGCATCTATAGATTCTGAAAGTCAAGAGATAAAATCCACAGTTCATGGGTCAACAGTGGAAATTACTCCAAGTAAGTTAAGAACAATTCTTCCATTACCTATAATTGAGAATGAAGAGGACGTCCCTGCTTCTAAATCAAGGGAGGCTCTTCAATGGTGTGGATTGGATTCCACCATGAAAATTGGAGCTGCTTTCAACAGGAAATGAATGAATCAACAGGGCAAGTTTCTGTCTGAGGTGGTTGGCAAAGTTATTCTGTGCAAGCCAGGTGGACATGATAGGATTTCCGCCTATATGTTCAGCCTCATGACCAGGATTGTGTTTACAATTCCAACAGATTGGTCCATTGTAATCTTTGAAAAGATTAAGGAAGGAATCAAGAAGCCAAATCTGGCTAGAGTAATGAGTATATACCTAACTAAGGAGATTCCTGATGTTATGCAACAACTACCTGAAACAAAAATTAATCACATGAGAAGGATGGACATGAGATTGTTTTCCAGATGGGATAGGGTGCTGACCAAAGAGATGCCTAAAGTGGAAAGGCAGGATTCACCTGAGAAATCCCCAGGTCATGCTACCAGTACTGAGCACCCACAAGAAGAGCAAGTAAGACAAGAGGTTGAGGATCAGCTTGCTTCTACACAAGTTCAGGATGCCACTGTACCTGCAATTCAAGGAGAAGAAGTAAGAATACCAGCTCAGCAAGTTTATTCACTTACACAGGCTGTATCTACTCATGACCAGGTACAGGTGCAGGGGGAGCTGGTGTATTTTCCTACAAAAGACGTTTCTAATATTTCTATTTCTGCACAGGTCCAGGGGAAGCAAGTGTACTCACCTGCCCAGGACATCACCAATACTGAACAAGTACAGGGGGAGAAGCTGTCTGAACAAGTGCAAGAGGAAGCTCAAACTGATTTATCTCAAGATTTGAATACTGAAGATGTTCCAGCCCAGAAGGAATATACTCTAGATGAGTTATTTCCAAATGATGAAATAGTTACTGATAGAATGGAAGTGGAGCAAGAAATTGAGGGGGAGCCTGTGCATGTTGAGGCTGAACAACATGGCACTGAAGCAGATGTTCCTCCTCCTCCCAAAGAGAGAGTTCAAATTGATAGTACTTCTGATTCTGAGGATGAAGAAGCCAGGATGGCTAAGAAGAGAAAACTTATGGTCTTCACGAGAAGGAGCAAGAGTTATAAGCAGGCTCTACAGCCTACAGCACATCACACTCCTTCTGAATTTGATTATAACAAGTTTATGGTCGATTTACAAGTGAAATTGGATGAACACAGAGTGGCTATTGAAAAATATATTGATGAGAACAACAAGTCCCTGCAATTTGACTTGGCTCAGGATATAAAGTCTATTCGATTTGAAGTGAATATGCATAAGAAGGAGATGACAGATTGCTTCCTTAAGGGAGGTAATGTTGTGGTATATTTGGCAAAACAACAGCAGTCCATCATCCCTAAAGTGGATGATATTGCTTTAAAGCAAAGCTATGTTTTAGAAAATCAGATAAGGATGAATGACAATTTAACTGAATCTCATCAAGGGATCATTGATGAATTGAAAAAGACTATTCCTGGCCTGCCTGCAGCTAGAGCAAAGGAAATGGAAGAATTTGATAAGAAATTTCAAGCTGCTATTGATTCTGTTAAAACTGCTATCACTACCTCTCAAAAGGACATATCTGACAAGCTTCTAAAGTTAAAACCATTTTTTAAAGAGGGTGTGAATTATCTTGATGGACAAATCAGATTTCAGAAGGAAGATCTAAGAGATCATATTACTAGAGAAGCCATAAAGGGGGAGAGGTTGTTAGTTCATGCAGGCTCAGAGCACACCAAATGGGTGACCAATAGTATTCGAGCCACATTGGGATATCCACCTTTGTGTGATGATGCTATGGTGGCTGAGTCAGGAATACAAACAGGTCTACTTGAAGGCAATCAACTTGAGGTTTCCCAAGTCATTTACCCTCCTCCAGATTTTGATATGATTGATCAGCAAGTTCAAGGAATGTATAGTCCTCCAAAGTAGGTTAACAGGATTGTTATTGGGAAAGTAGATAAGCCTGAGGCTACTTTGAAAGAACAGCAAGATGCTCTACTATCTAAGAAAAGATTTAGAGAGCAGGCTGAACTTAAGCCAGACTTTGAGCAGTGGAGTCCTACTTCCAGAAACAGTATACTCACTGCATGGAAGGCTATCAAAGACCAAGTACATGAAAGAGGCAAGTGGTTCAATGAGATGGAATGGCAGAAGTATGAAGTCGGGCAAGAGGCAATAGTACAGTTTAGAAGAAAGGCCAAGCTGGGTAGGCTGCCACCAGATGCTCAGGAGCCAAGCAAGTACTTTCCAAAGCCCTTTCATTATTTTGAAAGGCAAATGCTCAAGGAAGAAGCTCTGAAGAAAGCTGAGCTAAAAGGCAAGAAACCAGCTGAAGATTCTGAAGCTCCTGTGAAGGCTCAAATCCAATCTGGCAAAGGGATTGTCATAAGAGAGCCTGATCAGTCTTAACTTTTAATTCTTTCAAAGTGTTTTGTTATGTTTTGATCATTAAATGTAAAACTCTGTATTCAAACATTATCAAGTTATAAACAAAATGTTGTTTGGTATCATATAATGTTCATTCTGTGATGGATTGTTTTTATTTTGTTTATATTAAGTATTCCTGTTATGTCATATATCATCAGTTTATACTTTTTATAAATGGTGTATATCATTGGCTATAAGGGTTATGACTTCTCCAAATAGGGGAAGATTGTTGGGTACATTGGAAAATGTGTACCTGATTTGAAGAAGCCCAACTTAGCTCAATGATGTACATCAAGGTGTATTTGATGTTGTTTTGAGTTGACATGTGCAGGTGAAGAAGTATTAAAGAATGCAGAAAAATATTCTAAGTCCACGTGTCGACACTTCAGAATATCGGTGTCGACACAGAGAAAGATAGTCGACCACATTTATGTCGACACTGGGAAGCAGTGTCGACACATAAAGAAAATCGTCGACCTCAGCACTGGGAAGCAGTGTCGACACAGTGAAAGATAGTCGACACCCAGAGAAAGTTAGTCGACCAGTGAAAGATAGTCGACTAGTGAAAGATAGTCGACACCCAGAGAAAGATAGTCGACCAGAGAAAGATAGTCGACCAGAGAAAGATAGTCAACTCACAGAAGATGATAGTCGACCTCAACTGTGTCGACACAGGGAGGATGTGTCGACACCTTGAGATTGAGTCGACACATATTGGCAGAAGTCGACTATGCTTGTGTCGACACCAGAAGACTGAGTCGACACATTTTGGCAGAATTGAAGATCGCTGTGTCGACACCTGAAGGCTGAGTTGACACATACTGAGCTCTGAATCTACAACAACTGTGTCGACATACAGGACTTTTGTCGACACACTGCAGAGTCAAGACCAAGTTATTTTCTGAAGAAGCTGTGTCGACTTAAAGGCAACTTAGTCGACATCATCAAAGACTGTGTCGACACCAAAGTCACTTGTGTCGACACAGATAAACAGATTGGTCTCGACACTTCCTGACAGACTGTCTCGACATTTTGCTGTCCAAGGCTAAGGTACAGGAACTGTTTGAAGACTTGACAGCTGTGGGTTGCCACCGTTTAACTGAAGCTGTCAGACCTGTCAGAAAACAGTTAGAAACTGGATCAGCCGGTTACCAAGAAGAAAGCCTATAAATAGACATATTCAGAAGAAGATCCAAAAAAAGAAGAAAAAAAAAAGATTACTATCCTATTGAAGTTTCAATTCAAGAAAGTGCTAAGCTCTAAAGAAGATCTTTATCAGAAGATCTAAGAAGAAGAAGTCTGAAGTATCAGAAAAGGTGTTGGATAGAGAGGGATCCAGTCATCTTGAAGAAGAAGAAGGAAGCCATCAGTAGTTTCTCAAGAAGCTGTTTGGAAATCAACTCAGCTAAGTTCAGATTCAAGAAGCTTTGAAGAAAGCTCAGTTTCAGTTGATTTCATCAGCTGATCAAGAAGTGTCTTGTCCTCTTCTCTCTCAACAAAGGCAGGACATTAAAATATCTTTTCTAAATTTCTGTAGGATCTGTTTACACAGATCTGAGTTGTAAGCCTGTGTTATAAGGGCTGAGTGTAGGAGAGGTGATCTCTGAGTGGTAGGGCTATTTGCCTGAGTATAGGAGAAGGTTCTTCTCTGAGTGGTAGGCCTTGAGGAAAGGCTGAGGTAGGGCTGTTGAGCCTGAGTTGTAGGAACCTATCCAGGTTCTGAGCTGTAGGATCTACGGATCTGAGAATAGTGGAAGTTTGGCCGAATCTAGCATACTGCTAGATAGGTGGAGGGGGAAAGTGGATGTACCCAAACCTTGGGGAACCACTATAAAACATTGTGCAATCTGTGATGTTTCAATTTCTGTGATTGCTGTACTGGATGTTTTATTTCTGCAATTGAATTCTGCCTAGAAGTATAAACAAGCAATAAGAACCTATTCACCACCCCCCCCCCCCTCTAGGTGTTTAGGTTGTCTTGAAAATAAAACTATCACCATTAATTATATCTTATAGCTAACCTTGGAGGTATACTCAGATTGTTAGATCCTTTTTGAGTAACCTCCCTTTGATACCACTTGAAAGTTATTACTTCAAGGTTAGCTAGTCACCTAGAGGGGGGTGAATAGGTCTTTGAAATTTCTTTAGTTTTTTTATTGTTTACTAACTAAGTGATCTAGAGATTGTCCTTAATACCTATAATATAAAACAAGAACAAGCAACACAGCACATCACACAAGTATTTATAGTGGTTCCCCAATTGGGTATATCCACTTTCCCTCTCACCTTTCTTAACTTATGTTAGACAAGGCATAAAATCCACCAAAATGCTCCTCATAGCTTACACCTCAGGCCTTTTGCCTTACACTCAGATTCTCTTCAAAACCCTACCTCAGAACCACAAAGATTCCAACCTTAGAGCCCTGTAGTGCTCTTACAGCTCAGTGGTCCACAAACCACCTACCTACCCCTTATTTCTAAGGCCTAAAGCTCAGGCTTCTCCGCCCTACAACTTTAGGCACAAGGCCCTACTCTCAGAATGCTACAACACTCCTACAGCTCAGTACCCATCCAGGTACCTACCTCAGTGCCCTTCCAGGCACCTATAGCTCAGCCTCCTCTAAGGCCTATAACTCAGTGACACACTTGTCACCTACAGCTCAATGACTCAACAGTTGCATACCTCAACCTTATCACTAAGTCCTACTACTCAGGCTAGGATGACAGCCCTACTCTAAATCCACACTTTGATCCTACCTCAGTACCCTAGCAGGGCACCTACCTCGGTGACTAATTACTCACCTACAACTCAGGCACAAAGTGCCCTACATCTTAGATTCAGACAACCTGAATCTTATAGGAAATTAATCAAATAAGTTTAAATACTAACCCAGAGAAGGATCTCTGAGTCTAACTTACTGGACTGTGTAGATATCAGTCAAGCCCACTTGCTGTAGAAGGAATTAGTCTTCTTCTACAGCTACTAATTTCTCTACTGCATAGTAGACAGTTAACTGTTGTTGAAGGCTTACAGCCCTTCACACAGCTATCTCCTCTTGCTGATTGAATGAATCAGCCAACTTATTCTCTAAGGAACAATCTTGATGAACTGGAAGAAACTTCAGCTATCTTTCTCTTTACCTTCAAGCTTGCACTGCTGGACTTGGTTTTCAAGCTTGACGGAGAAGATGTAGTCCAGCTGCCTCTCTTTTCATTTTCTTTTTTGTTCCTGTGTTCGTTAACCCTAATCCCCTTTTCTTCTTTTCCTTCTATATCTGTTGATTTGAATCAACAACACAATTTGAATGTGGGCCCCGCCAAGGATGGTCAGCGCCACCTCCCTCAGGAGAGTACAAACAGTAGCTTCTGGCGCAATTATAGCTTTCCCGCAATGGTATGAAATACTTTGTCTGCGCTCGACGAATGGAGAGTTGGGTTCGACGAATTTTGAAATCAGTTAGACTAACTCAGAATCTTCAAGCTTTAACTTGAGCTCGACGAAAGATGAGCTGGGTTTGACGAATTATGAAATCAATTCGATGAATTCTGAATGGAGCTCGACGAAATCATACTCTACAAACTTTAACTTGAGCTCGACGAAAGGTGAGCTGGGTTCGACAAATTTTGAAATCATTTCGACGAATTCTGAACTGAGCTCGACGAATTTAGAATCTTCAAACTATAACTTGAGCTCGATGAAAGGTGAGCTCAGCTCGACGAACTCAGAATTTAGTTCGATGAATTCTGGACTGAGCTTCTTCTATAGAAGCATTGAGTGAGCCTGCCTCACACAACACTTCTGAACTTAGAGAAATTTTGCTGGCTTTGTCTCAGCGGTTTCTTCTCAACTGTCTCAGCGGTTTCTTCTTCATAGCTGAGACTGTATTCTGTCTCAGCGATTTCTTCTTAATTGCTTCGACTATCTCCTGTCTCGGCAGTTATGTTGAGACCATCCCTTCTGCCAATGCTTTGTACTGAGCTTCTCATTTGTCTCAGCGGTTATGCTGAGACAATCTTCTCAGCTGTCTCAACACTTTTTCCTTAGTCAAATAGTCTTACTTAAAGCTTCCTCTTCCTATTCACCTATCCAATCAAGGACAACCTGCATGCAAGAACTCAAGCACATATCAAATACATTATGCCCCTTAGCATGAATAGTTATGCCTCTTCAAATCCTAAGGAACATTGAAGGTAACAATTCCCAACAAGTAGCACCCCTCCCCTGTGATCAATGAGACATCTTTCTTGTCGGGCGGGTGCATCCTGATCTAGTGATAACCTGAAAACGCATCTAAAATACTCATTAGAGAGAAACCAATAATTGAGTCAACCAGTGCGTCGATTCGAGGCAAAGGGTAACAATCTTTAGGACATGCTTTATTTAAAATAGATAAGTCAATACACATTCTACAGCGGCCATCCCCCTTCTTAACCATCACCACATTGGAAACCAAGCCTGGATACTGGATCTTCGATACAAACCCCGTCTTAAAGAGCTTCTCCACCTCCTCTCGGATAGGCTCTGCCAGCTTGTCGGCGGTGGACCTCTTCTTCTGCTGGATGGGACGGGCATTGGTGTCGAGGTTGAGGTGGTGGAAAGACACATCTACATTGATCTGCGGCATGTCCACAGCGCTCCATGTGAAGATGTCGATGTTCTTTTGGATGCATTCCAGCATCCTCCCTTGGTCCTTTGGGCTCAGTTCTCCGCTGACCCGCACTCTCTCCACCCTTCCACCCTGGGTGAGAACTTCTATCTCCACCACCTCTTCCGCTGCCTTCAGCCGGGACTAGTCTTCCCACTCGCCCACATCCCCCTCTCCTAGGGCAAGAGCTTCCTCCACAGCCTCCTCCACAGCCATCACCTCGACCGGCTCCTCCAGAACTTCCTCCTCCCCTCCCCCACGTCTATGGACCTCTTCCTCCTTTACCTTCATCCACTCAGCTTATCCCGTGGCCTCTTGGCCAAACAACTCCTCCATCCTCCTCTCCATCTCCTCAGCTCCTCCTTGTCAAAAGATGGAGTTGACCATGTTCACGTAGCACTCCCTCGCTACCTTGGGGTCTCCCCGAACCTGGACCTGGATGACCTCAGTGTTGAACTTAAGGCATTGGTGAAAGGAGGATGGCACGCAATGGAAGGCGTTGATGAGGGGCCGTCTGAATATGGAGTTGTAGCTATTGGGAGCATCCACGATGACGAACCTATAGTTTCTGGACTGGACCCCAAAGGTGACATGGAGCCCCACTCCTCCTTCTACCACCTTCCTCTCTCCGGAGAACCCGAACAGAGGCCCATATGAGGCCAGCACCCTCTTGGCCTCCACCTTCATCGCATCGAATGCCTTTTTGAATACGATGTTGACAGAGCTCCCATTATCTACGAGGATCTAGGAGATGGTAAAGTTCTCGACGGCGACATGAATGACCAACCCATCGCAGAACGGATCCTCGTGATCTGGCATGTCATTCTGGGAGAAGGTAATCTTCTCCTTTGGGGGTGGGGTCTGGGATGTAGAGGAAACGCTCCGGTGATACATGGTATGGAGGCTCGCCTTGCGAGTGTCCTTGACTCACACCCCCCACCCCCACCCCCACCCCCATGGATCACTTTGATCCCTCCTAGGCCTCTTACATTGGCTCGATCTTCACACCTATCCTCCTCTGCCCCTGGCAAGACTTCCTCGATCTACACCTCCTGGCGGTGTTGCTATTGCTGCAGACCCTCCCCCTGGCTTCCCTCATCTACAAGAACTACGGGAAGGTAGTTGTCGCATTCCTTTCCTCCTGATGGAAGTCGTAGTAGGGAATCTCTGATATGCCTCTCGGTCTCCTCCTCCCTAGGACTATCGCCATAGCCTGGTGTTGATCGGGGAGAGGAGGTATCTGGCCTTGTCTCTAGCCTGGGAGGTTGAACTAGCCTTGCCCCTCTTTGCAGTTGTCCCCTCCGTGGAAAGCTCACTGCTGGCCCTGATCATGCTAGTCTTGCTGCCTCCAGCCCAGCCAATTATTCGGCTCCTAGTGCCCCCACCTCAGTTGTTGCTACTGCTATTGCTCCCTCTTCTTGGTCTCTTCCCTCCTGGCCTCCTGCCCCTTGCCACCTCCTGGCTCCATCTCTTCCTCTGTAGCCAACCTGGATAACTTCCTAGAAAACTCTGGGTTCGACGCCTCTCCTTCATCTTCCCGAGAGGCCCTCTCCATCAGCTCCATAAAAGACACTGGAGGCACCCGCTTCAGCTCCATCTAGAAAAACCCCTACTGCAGTCCCAGGGTGAAGGCCACCATGAGTGTGTGCCCTGGCATCTCCTGTACCTGGAAAACCTCCTCCTGGAACTTATCCACGTAGCTCCCCAGAGTATCTTTCACTCCCTGTTTGATGAGGAATGGGGACTTAGACTCCGTCCTCTTCTTGGAAGTGGAGAACCTCAGCAAGAACCCTCGATGCGGGTCCTCAAAGTAGTAGATGGAGCTGGCCAAAAGCTGGTAAAACCAATCCCTCGCCTTTTCTTTGAGGGTGATGGCGAAGAACCGACACTTGAAGGCATCCGACATTTTCCTGATGGAGACCACATCCTTGAACCACTTGGTGTGTTGGACCGGATTACCCCCTTCCAGTGTAGTAGGACATGTCGGGCTCACGAAACCCCTCTAGAATGGAGGCAGAAAAGACCAACTCACTGAAAGGGCTCCCGCCACTTGCAGGGTTAACCGGTCAATCTCGCGAGTCCACCTTATCAGACCTTCCCGTACTCGTCGAGCCGGGGAACAAGGCTCTCCCTGGGAGGTCTCGCCTAGTACCTTTCGCCACCGCTTCCTTCCTCGGTCTCCTAGCAGGGGCATTCTTGCCCAGAGCTGGGGCAGCGACTAATGGGACGGCGGGTGTTGATCACTCATCGCGAGCCCCGAGTGTGAATGTTATGAGGTTCCGCATCTCCTGTTAGAAGTCCTCAAACATATTGAGAGTGGCGAGAGGGGGACGAGGTGGCGAGTCACCCCAGTCAGATCCTTGTCCTTCACCTTCAGTCATTGAGCTCGCTAAAGTTTTCGGTGTTGGTCACTGTCCACGCTCTCCGCACCAAAATGTTGAAACCGGGAACCGGCTTCTATGAAGTTTTAACCTTTGAGGAAGGGGCGACCGCACACTTACTTCTCCTAACAAGCTTGGCTGACTGAAGAATTAGAGCTCAAAACTAACCAAAGGCTCCAGCACAGAGGTCCCACCACACACACAGAAGATCTTAGAGTGCTTCCCCTCCTTAGCATGTGCTGAGCTAAGGGCACCCCAGAAAGCGCAAGAAGATCTGGGATTCAAAAGATTGGAAAGTTTGCCCTCTGAGGTACCCTCTTGGGTCTATTTATAGATTTCAAAGTCTGGTCTGCTAATAACGTGGATCCGCTATTCTAAACCGCTATATGCAGCCAAAAGTGGTCTGCCAATAGCTGAATTTTGCTGTTCTGGAGAGTTATTTGCAGCCCTTCAAGGGTATCCAAGTAATTTTACTCGGGACCCTACTAGGCGAGTGGCCCGTGAAGGCACCACTCGCTTAAAGGGGTGAGTGATGGGTAAGCCAAGCACTCGCTTCTACAGCACCCCATTATGGGCCACTCATCTGATATAGGCGAAACCCCTTACGCCTGTTATGGGAGAGAGCCTCTCTGCTTGCTCTAGGCAGGATCCTTTTCGCTCCTCCTAGGCGAATGCTGATCTGGAATCGTTCACTTGCCTGCTCTGGCCCTCTCAGACCTGAAGGTTTCGCCAAGCCTAGATCCTAGAGGGGGACCCACTCAGTGAATACAGGGTTGTATAGAGAATTCGGACACATTCGGTTTATTTATGGAGTTCAAGGAGCTGGTGGAGGGCCAGCTTGTCTTGCGGGTCAAGAAGTTGAGAATAGACAATGGAAGTGAGTTCATTTCAAATGAGTTCTCTAACTTCTACAGGAAGCACGACATCCAAAGGGAGCTCACTTGTGCTCATACTCCACGACAAAATGGAGTAACAGAGTGAAAGATTCGTCATTTGAAGGAGACCTGTAAGTGTTGGCTTCATGCGAAAGGCATTCCAAGATCCTTCTAGGCGGAAGGGATGACCTATGTAGCCTATGTCATCAATCAGATGCCTTTGAGTCCGATCAACATGAAGTCTCCTTATGAGATGATTTTAAGGAGAAGCCCAGCATGGAACATCTTCAGGTGTTTGGATCTACCTGCTACGTACACGTCTTGGATTCTCTCAAGACAAAGCAGGATGCAAAGGCGAGGAAGCTTGTCTTCATGGGATATGATGAGCGGAAGAAGGGATGGAAGTGTATGGATCCAGTGATGAAGAAGTTTGTTATTTCGAGAGACGTGGTCTTCGACGAGCTGAAGTCATATGGAGGTGGCTACTCTGTGGAGCTACAGTAAAGCAAGTCGGATGGCAGGTAGGAGGAGGCTGCTAAGGATCTTCTGGTAGAGCTGTCTGTATCACCAGGAGCTCCAGGTGCTTCAAGCTTCATGGCAGAGGCTTCTGGTTCAAGAAGTAGGGGGAGTGATGCTCCTAGTGTGCTCGGGAATGGAGCAGATTTAGAATAAGTAGTGGAGGTGGTCAGCAAGGATTAGACTCTTCGGAGATCAAAGAGGACCATCAAACCATCTCCTCATTATAGCGAAGGAAATGTGGTGAGCTTGGTCTCTTGTTTTTTCGCAGGCCCTCTGGACTAGCAAGAGCCTTCTATCTTTAAAGATGCCACTGGATTTAAGGAGTGGGATAATGCCAAGGATGAGGATATGGCTTCCCTCAGGAAAAATGAGACGTGGGACCTTGTGCCCAAGGTCTAAGGCGTTACTCCTGTGACATGCAAGTTGGTCTATAAGCTAAAGAAGAAGGTAGATGGGAGCATCGAGCAGTACAAGGATCGCCTTGTAGCTCGGGTATTTTCTCAGCAGTACGGAGAAGACTATGAAGAGATGTTTAGTCCTGTTGCAAAGATGACTTAGGTTCGGGTGGTGATGGCCTTAGCGGCTTGCCAAGGTTGAAAGATGTGGCAGTTGGACGTAAAGAATGCTTTTCTTTACGGGGAAATAGATAAAGACACCTTCATGGTTTAGCTACTAGGATACATGTCTAAAGATCATCTAGAATACATCTGCAAGCTCAGGAAGGCCCTTTATGGCTTGAAGCAGGCTCCGCGGGCATGATATGGGAAGATCGCAGAATACCTCCAATTCTGCGGTTTGTTTGCCTCTGATTTAGATTCAAGCTTGTTCGTCAAGAAGAAGAGAGCGCTTCATGTCTTGGTGCTGCTTTACATGGATGATATGATCGTCACGGGAAACTCCGAGGAGGAGTTAGCTAGGCTCAAGGCAGATCTAGCCATTCGGTTCGAGATAAAGTACTTGGGTGAGCTCCACCACTTCCTTGGACTCGAGGTGGAGAGGAAAGAGAGCGGCATACTCATTTCCTAAAAGGGCTATGCGGATTGGATTGTTCAGCAGTTTGGCATGCGAGATGGGAAGAGTAGTTCTACTCCACTTGATGTTGGCATCAAGCTTCGACGAGATGAAGGGAGGATACTTCCAGATCCTTTAGTGTTCCATGCTCTAGTGGGGAGCATTATCTATTGGACGATTACGAGGCTAGACATTGCATATGTTGTAGGCCGAGGAAGTCGGTATATGTCGAAACCTCGAAAGACACATCTGATGGTGGCTAGGAGCATTCTGAAGTACGTGAAGTCTACTTCTGATATGGGTCTCCTTTATGGGAGAGACACAGGCTTCCACCTACACAATTATACAGATGTTGATTATGGGGAAGATTCAGATGACCGGAAGTCAATATCCGGTTACATATTCACATGTGGATCACCGGGTATCTCATGGCGCAGCAAGAAGAAGGATTCTATGTTCGTCTCTACTATAGAAGCGGAGTACAAGGTTTCATCCTTGGCAGCTCGGGAAGCCATCTAGCTTAGGAGGCTAGTATAGGACGTTCATGAAGAAGTGTGTGGTCCCACTCTTCTATGCGGTGACAATGAAAGTGCCCTTAAACTAGTTAATAATCTATCTTGTCACACACGGACCAAGCACATTGAGATTGAGCACCATTATATTTTGGAGAAGGTGTTGGAGGGGTATTTTGTGGTTGGAATGTACGGAGCGAGGACAAGATGGCGGACATCTTCACAAAGCCACTGTCGAAGGGGCCATTTACTCAGTTAGGGGATTGCTAGGGTTGGTCTCCACTTCTCACTTCAAGGGGGAATGTTGAATTTTTTTTAAGTGAAAGTGGGCAGCCTGGGCGGTCTGTCCGCGCGGCCTGTGCAGACAGAGAGTAACGGCTAGTCAGGTCGGAATTTCTGTGACTGGAAATTTGTTCCCTGAGTAACCAGGCAAATGAGATAGTTATCCGCTCTGTTTGCCGGTTTGTGAACTGGTTCTGGAGTCCGTCAGCTTTGTGCGCACTGGTTCTTGTATCCGCTGGTGTTGTGTTTTCACCAAGGATGGCTAGTGGTGTGAACTTGGTCTGGTTTTGTACCAAGTCTAGGTGTGCTCAGTCTGGGAGATCGTGCGGTTTGCGCGGTTTGCTTTCTTTGTCCGCCGAGCTCGACAGTTGTTAGCCTTGTGCTTATTTGTGAGCTTGGAGTATGCGGACTGGAGAAGTGTTCGCAGTTGGAAGCATACTGGAGCTGAGTCCGCTAGTGTGCGGACTTATGGTGTATCCGCAGAGTCTATTATTGTGATGTTAGTCTTAGTTTAGCTGTGGCGGCATTGCAGATAGGATTTCAATCTGGCCTTGGTGGTTGGCGGTTTAGCAATCTGTAGTTGTGTGAATACTCTTTGTACTCACCGCGGGATAGGGTGGTGATCCTATCAGCTAGGGCAGTGATCACACTCCTCTGCATACCTATAAATAGGACCCCCTATCACATCACCTTACACACCGAATGAATAGTAAGTGAGCTCAGGTAGTTGCTGCGGACATGATTTTCTATTCGCGCGGTTTTGAGAGTTTGACCGGGTTATGTTATGCAGGTTGTGCGGATAGCGCTAGAAAGCCATAGAATTTGTTCTAACTTCAGTCAGGGAAAGTACAGACTCTACGGTTAGCAACCAACGGTTAACAACAAGTCACGGCTTGCGACCAGGCGGTCCTCTCTTTTGCAACTTGTTTCCCAGTTCAATAAGTTGTCTGTCTCTGGCGGCTTGTTCAGTTCGGCAGCAGCAGTTTGCGTGATCTGGCAGTTAGGCGACCATGCGATTAGGTGGCTTGCATATCAGCGGGCAGAGTTTGGCATTGGAATAACGGGCAATCCGTACGGCTAGGTTGTGGTTTGACGACTTAGCGGATTCAGCGAACTTCGTAGTGTAGCAGCAGAGCCGACGGTTACTCTTTGAGTCCGTGCGGCTAGTTTCTTGCCTTGTTTTTTCTGCTTCCATTGGGTACATCAGTGAATCATGTCTCGCCATGTATGTCTCATCTTGTAAAGATTTTTTTGATAATATAAGATAATTGCTCTTCTATTTGTATCTGGCTTACTTGGGCTCAGATTGGTTGAGTGTTCCTGCGCCTAGTTTCCCATTTTCTGCAAATTACAAATTTTTACAGAATGAGGTCTGCCACAGTCAGGTGGTCAGCCTCCGGGCCAAGAAAGCCATCCATCCTCGGCTTGGCAAGAATGGTATTTCTCATTGCTCGCTTGATCCCGCGACGAATCACTGGCATCTCATCTCCGTGGAAGCGGATCTTCTTCCCCATCCCATGAGGACTCGCCTCTAGCTGCTACTTAGTTGGGCGAGTATCCGGGGGCCCAGGGCGAGCTTCAACAACTATCGAGCGAGTCTCCTGCTCGGCAACCCGTACTTGGGAAATCTCTAGCTCGTTTTTGGTGTCAGTGAGCTCTTGCTTGAGCTCATAGATTTTCTTCGCCATCTCAATATCGTCAGTCAGCGAGTAATAATAACAAATTATTAGAAGATCCATCAAATGAAGTGGAGACTAAGGAAAAGTCACGCATAAAAGTAAAAGTTACCTCGTAATCCTTCCATCGGACGGACTGCATCCCCAGGTTGATCGCCTTCTTCGAGATGATCTTCAGAGCCTCCTGCGACTTGAGAATCCTCCTCACTGTGTGATGGCCCAGCTCAGTATCTCGTACGAGCGCGCGAGCAGTTTGATGGGTGAGCACCTCTGCTTTAAGGTCCAGCAGCGACTCGGCGTCAGGTTACCCATAGAGCACAAAGTCAACATCATAAGCCTCATCCTTATCCTCTTAGTATTCCAACTTGGCAGGTAAGTTAGTGCTCAGAGTCACCTTATGCTCGCTCTCTGCCCAAGACACCAGCGGGCATCAGAAGGCGTCCTTACCGTTGTGCCTGTGGTTAAAGTTAAGATGGAAGTACGGTGCCCTAACGTCTATCGGTGACTCCCTCCCATCGAAGAGTTCGTAGAAGATCTTTGCAGGCTTCCTCATGTGATTAGGGTACTTGGATTTCCCTTTCCCCTTATCTGATTTCCCCTGCGAGGAACCTTCCTTGTCGCCAGCTCGTGACTGGCCCCTATAACCCGCGGGAGGTGGAATCTCCTAAACTTCAACAGACTGGTTCACCGAACCATAGCGCGATGATGTGGTTTCCTTCGCAAGAGGAAGTGGTTCTCGCAAAAGAATGTGAGTAGCTATAGAAGTGGTATAAAAGTTAGTTAAGTTGCAGCCACTATCAGAATAAACTCGTGAATAAGTTAGCAAGTATAATACGATCTCACTAAGGTATGTAACTTCTCCTAGGAAGACCTCATCAAGCGAGTTGACATTCTGATGCCAGTAGATGACGTCGAACCAGCATCTATTGAAGGCTTCGAACAGCTTCTCGCGGGCCCTCCAGAATGGGCGGCGAGAAGGCGACTTCGGGCAGTTGGTGCGGCCTGAGCGAAACTTGTTCGAAGTCGCCGCGACGACGACTAGGTACTCGCCCCACCAATGGGCTTTTTTCGTCGTACCTACCAAGGTGCAAACATGGCTGCGGAAGAATATGACGCCCTCGGCGATCGCGGCGAAGATCTTCCCGAAGACAGAAAGATCGAAGGAATTCTTCTCTTCCCTTAGGAAGCGTAGAAATCCCATGATCATCGTCACCCCATTCGGGTTGATCTGGGTGGGTACGATCACAAAGTACCAAAGAATTTGGCAGTACTCCGACCATAGAGGAAGTCGCAGGCCGACTTCAAAGTGGAGGAGGTGAAGGACGATCTCGCCTTCGAGACAGGTGTCATCGCTCGGACCGGGCGGGAAGCTTAGTCGAGTATCCCTTGGGCAGGTGTATTTTGCATAAATCTTCTAGAACTCGCTCAGTGGCAGCAAACTTCTTGAAAATAGCTCTGGTGAAGTTGATCGCAACGGCCCGTGTGCGAGTATTAGCATCGTCGCTAACCATCTTCTTAGGAGAATAGCGAGAAGTAGAAGAGAGAAAAAGAAAGTGCGAGTAAAAGTCAGTGAGAATGGAGACGTGAGCAAGATTGGCGAGAAAGAGACAAGATCGAAATACTCACAAGAAGGAGTTAGAAATCGCAACAACGTACTAAAGGCCCACCTACCCCTTCTATTTATAGGCGGAGGCCCGGGGGGCGTAGAGAAACCTCGCGCTAGCATCAACCTAAGTCGCGCGCTAACCGATGAATCAACCTTAGTTACGAATCCTATCTCGCATAAACTCAGTCAGAAGATCGCTTTATGAAACCTGTACAGACAACCCAAGTAATCACAGAATAAAACGAGTATAACCATGGAAAAACAAATCGCAAGATCAAACGCGAGATGCAAACTTTCCATCACAATGAAAGAATATTACACTAATAGTTCATTACAATGTCACCAAAGGTTAGGAAAAATAAAAAAGAAAGAAATCCTAAGTCCTATGTCACAACCTGCATTTTCTCA
Source organism: Platanthera zijinensis (assembly GCA_039513925.1). NCBI lineage: Eukaryota > Viridiplantae > Streptophyta > Magnoliopsida > Asparagales > Orchidaceae > Platanthera > Platanthera zijinensis. Next base: position 142,180,397 of record CM077090.1, read on the forward strand.
AGGTTTAAAGTATTATCATAGTAAGAGAAAATACGCGACGTGATGTGACGCCATGCAGAGGACAACTGTAAATGCTCAGGCAAGGACAAACTTCTGATCAACTTTATAAAAACATCTATTTTTATGGTTGAAAACGCTATTTGAGTTTAAAGTTCAAGACCATGTCCCTCGATTTATTGGATTAACTAGTCCATAGATGAGAAAAATATAATTTGCAGTGAAAAATCTCTATTTTAATACATTCATTTATCCTATGTGATCGTGAAAACCCAACAAACATAATAATGTGTGCAGTTTCTAAATTTAGTATAAGTAAAAGAAAGGAGTTATATATCCATTAAAGTAGATTGATATAAAGTTGAAAGAGATTTGATGAATCTAAGCTAAAATGCATATTTGTTTAGTTGAAAATAACTAACATGCAAACTAACATAAAACATTCCCAGAGAGAGAAACACTTCAATAGTGAAAATGCAGTCGTATTGGAGACAAAAATACAATAGTATGAAGTACAAAAAACTATATTATGGGCGCCAAAAACTGACACGAACCCATAGCAATAACAACAAAAGTCTGAACTTCTGAAGTCAAGGAGAGAAACACCAACCACTCCTCAATTTGGAGAGGAAAGGAAACAGCTGTAGGAGACTTACCAAACAAGCTCGGTCGGCACTACCTGCTATTGACCTGTACCATAGGCATTCAAAAGAAAAGAATGCCTCTGCAACAAAGAGCGCAAAAGCGGTTAAACATAAATCAAAAGGTTTAATAAGGTAAGTGGGTTACCAACCCAACTGCAAAGCAGCAAAACCACAAAAATCAACAACATAAGACTAAGGAGAACGATTAGCTTGGCACAAAGCGGTCATATAAGGAAAAGACTTGCACTAAGTGTGAAAAGGACTCTTAGTGATGTCCTAATTATAAGTATATATAATCGAAGAAATAACATTGATTAGCTTAAAGAGTGAATCATCAGCGCATGACATAAAATGGTATTGAGGCGGTGGCTATCTTTCTAACACAAACCATCATAACAAAATAGCTAAAGAAACTGGCACAGAGGTGGTGGTCCTTTATCCACTGCCAATAAAAAGTATCAAATAATAAAGTTGTCAGGCATGATGATTCACACAGACACTAAGGTGGGGGTCATTTATCCACTACCAACCCAAGTTCTAACAATAAATCCAAATACAATAATAAATGGAAATAAAAGACCCAAGACTTAACATCGGATTGTCACAGCTTCGGAAGAAAGAAAGAAAATCTAGAAATTTCTAAGGGTATACTCGGCGAATCAACTATTCACTCGATGAATTTGGCTAGACTACACGAGACCACTCGATGAATACACTATTCACACAATTAATTCTACTCGGTCTCACGAGTTCACTCGACGAATTCTACTATACTTCATGAGTACACTCGATGAATTTTACTTGACCAACTCAGCTAATTACTCAGGAACACTCGACGAATTCAGCTCGGCCTCACAAGTTCCCTCGACGAATTCGGATAGGCTTAACGAGAACACTCGACGAATCCACCTGTTCACTCGACGAATTCTACTCGGGACAGATTTGTTTACATCATTAAATTCGACCAATGCGATTATTTCCAGAACTAGCGATATTTCTAAGTTCAATGAAGAAAGGGAAGAAATAGACAAGAATAATGGTAACAAAGCAAGAGGGGTATATCGTCACTTGCCTCAAATCTCAACGAAATCGCCTCTACAGCACCCCACACCACGGATTGGCCGAGAGAAATGTCCAATGAGAAGAATTTGAAAGTTTTGGGGTGAAAATGAAAGTTAGGTGTTGGAATATTGCCCTTCAATGTTCCCTGAATTTGAAGAGGCATCACCATCAAGGCTAAGTGCATAATTGTATTTGATTTATGTCCAAGTTCAGTGTATATAGGTTGTCTACTATACCATGATTAGACAGGATTTCAGGGTCACAATACTAGTTGGACTCAAGACAAGTTGCTGGTAAAGCAGAAATCTGGTTAAGTCCATAAGCGTCGAGTGAAGGTAGTTCACTCGACGCCATAAGAGCAAAAGCATTGAGAGAACTACATACAGTCAAAGCCACAATGTTGCTGACTAGAAATCTGGCTAAGTCCAGAAGCATTGAGTGAAGGCAGTTAACTTAACGCCAACTCAATAAGAAAATCTGGCTAAGTCCAGAAGCGTTGAGTGAAGGCAGTTCACTCAACGCAAACTTAACAAGATATTTGGCTAAGTCTAGAAGCATTGAGTGAAGGCAGTTCACTCAATGCCCAACTCAACAAGATATCTAGCTAAGGACAGAAGTCTTGAGTGAAGGCAGTTCACTCAACGCCTCAATCAAGAAGACTGGTTATTAGACAGGCAGAAAATCCACTAAGTCCAGAAGCATTGAGTTCACTCACTTCACTCAACTCTAGATGAGCAGAAGCATTGATAGAAGCTCAAGCAGTTAAAGACTCAAAAAGAGCAGACAGAAAATCTATCTAAGTCCACAAGCATTGAGTGAAGGTTGTTCACTCAACGCCTACTCAACAGGCAATTCAACTAAGTCCAGAAGCATCAAGTGATGAAGGCTCACTCGATGCCTAATTAGTTAAGACTATAAAAGACAGAATGCGTTGAATGATGAAGGCTAACTCAACACACTCAATGCCTAGAGATGCAGAATTCTACTAAGTACTTTTGCATTGAGTGACAAGGCAAAACTCAACGCCTGAGAAGTCTGTCTGGATTTTACTAAGTCCAAAAGCGCTGATTCATGCTGAAGTCAGCAAAAATTCAGATATCACGGGATTTGCTTGCTAGAAGACAAAAGGTATTGCTTGCCTTTAGTATAGTTGTAAATGCAAAAGTAATGGAGCAGTTGCCATTTCCGACCAGTCTTACTCCGCAAAGAGTCGATAGACGGCGGGATACAAAAGTAGAGTTCCGAGGAAGAAGAAAACAACTTTAACTTTTGGAAATAAGAGCTTTGAGGGTCATCTTCTTCCTCTTGACAAAGTTGCAGAGCTTGAAGAACTTGCTCTCACTATTGCTCTAAAAAATTCATACAGTTAGCTATTTAAAGTCACAACTTCAACAGCTAGTTCAGAAAGTTCACTCTCTGAGTTAGAAGAAGGAGCATAGCAAGCCTAAGCTGTTGTTCATCTTCAAGTCCACTACATTCAACTCATCTAATCAAAATGCTTGAAGAAATAGTGCTCTGCATGGTATTTCACAGCATAAGCAAAATAACTTTGAAGATCTATTCTTAGTGTTGTGAAGAAGATAGGACTGAATCTTCTCAGTCCAGGAAGAGGCAGACTCAAAGATCACTTCTCTGGAGTCAATCATCAACAACAACCAACACTTCTTCTGTAGGATCTTAGTTGATCTAAGTTGTGAGCCTGATATATAAAGGCTGAGGTAGGATCCTTCTGTAGTTCTGAGGTAGGGCTTGTGTGCCAGAGATATTGGAGAGTTATTCTCTGAGGTAGGATCCTTCTATGGATCTAAGGTAGGGTCTGCGTGCCTGAGTTGTAGGAGATTTGTTGGGTACATTGGAAAATGTGTACCTGATTTGAAGAAGCCCAAACTAACTCAATGATATACATCAAGGTGTATTTGATGTTTCTTTTTAGTTGACATGTGCAGGTGAAGGATTGATAAAGTATGCAGAAAAATTCTAAGTCCAAGTGTCGACACAGAGGAAGCAGTGTCGACACATAAAAGAAAATTGTCGACACAACACTGGGAAGCAGTGTCGACACATAGCAGTTAGTCTACAACTACACTGGGAAAAAGTGTCGACACAGAAGAAGTAAGTCGACACAACACTGGGAAGCAGTGTCGACACATAGCAGTTAGTCTACAACTACACTGAGAAAAAGTGTCGACACAGAAGAAGTAAGTCGACACAACACTGGGAATTTGTGTCGACACAGAAGAAAAGCGTCGACCTCAACATTGGGAGAATGTGTCGACACAGAAGAAAATAGTCGACCTCAAGTTTGTCGACACCAGCAGAATGTGTCGACACATTATGATTAAGTCGACATATTATAGCAGAGTTAAAAAAATGAATGTGTCGACACCTGAAGGCTATGTCGACACTTACTAAGTTATGATTCTACAACAACTGTGTCGACACACAGGACTTGTGTCGACACACTGAAGAGTCAAGACCAAGTTATTTTCAGAAGGAGCTGTGTCGACTCAAAGGCAACTTAGTCGACATCACTGAAGACTGTGTCGACACCAAAGTCAATTGTGTCGACACAATTAAACAGATGGTCTCGACACTTTCTGACAGACTGTCTCGACAACTTATGGTTCAAGACTAAGGCACAGGACTTGTTTGGAGACTTGACAGCTGAGGATTGCCACCAGTTAACTGAAGCTGTCAGACTTGTCAGAAAACGGTTAAAAACCGGATCAGCCGGTTACCATGAAGAAAGTCTATAAATAGACAGATTCAGAAGGAGAAAGCAACTGTTGAAAAACATTGTTGAGAATCAAAAAGTTGAGAAGGATTACGATCCAATTCATTTCAAGAAAGTGCTAGGCACTTAAGAAGATCTTCTCCGGGAGATCTAAGAAGACTATCTAAGGATAGATCAAAGAAGAGTTCTAATCAGAATTCAGAAGAATCATTCAAAGTGCTGGATAGAGAGAGATCAAGCCAGAATTTGAAGAAGAAGAAAGAAACCACCAGTGGATTCTCAAGAAGCTGTTTGGAAATCAACTCAGCTAAGTTCTTATTCAAGAAGCTTTGAAGAAAGCTCAGATACAGTTGATTGCATCAGCTGATCAAGAATTGTCTTGGCCTTTTCTCTCTCAACTTAGGCAAGACAGTTTAATAATCTTTTCTATATTTCTGTAGGATCTGTTTACACAGATCTGAGTTGTAAGCCTATGTTATAAAGGCTGAGTGTAGGAGTGTTGAACTCTGAGTGGTAGGGCTGTTTGCCTGAGTGTAGGAGAAGGATATTCTCTGAGTTGTAGGCCTTGGGGCAAGGCTGAGGTAGGGCAGTTGTGCCTGAGTTGTAGGAACCAGTTGGGTTCTGAGTTGTAGGATCTTTTGATCTGAGATAAGTGGAAGTTTGGCCGAATCTAGCATACTGCTAGATAGGTGAAGGGGGAAAGTGGATGTACCCAGACCTTGGGGAACCACTATAAAACATTGTGCAATCTGTGATGCTTTATTTTCTGTGATTGCTGTATTTATAGTGTTAGCTATTAAATTGAATTCTGCCTAGAAGTTTTTATAAGAGAAGCAGTACCTATTCACCCCCCCCCCCCCCTCTAGGTGTTTAGGCTGCCTTGAAAGTTAAACTATCAAGTGGTATCAGAGCGAGGTTCCTCAAAAAGGACTTAACAGTCTGAGGTAGATCTGAAAGGCAGATTCAAGATTCAAGAAGATGGGTTCTGGAGAGAATCATAAGGAGCTAGGGTCTAGGAAATTACCCATATGCAAGAAGGAAATCTTTGGGATCTGGAAAGAAAGAGTCAGATTGTTTATGGAAGCATCTGACCCAAGGATTTACATCACAGTACAGGAAGGGCCCTTCATTCCAATGAAGATATCTGTTCTTGATGCAAATATCCAAATACCAAAGACTTATTCAGAAATGACCAAGGATGAAATCATCTTGGCAACCATGGACAAAAGGGCACAGAACATCATTGTTAGTGCCATAGATGATTCAACATTTCAAAATCTGATTCACTGCAAGACCTCCAAGGAGATGTGGGACACATTGATTGTCTACATGGAGGGATCTGAAGAAGTAAGGCTGGACAGAAAATCTATGCTAAATCAGGAGTATGAAAGCTTTAGACAAGGAAAATCTGATAGCATAACTGAGTGCTATAAGAAATTCTACAGAATTGTGAATGAGCTAATATCCTATGGAAGAGTCTTCAGTACCTATGAACTGAATGACAAATTCTTAAGATCCTTATCAAAGGATTGGGATACAAAGATCTGTGCCATAAGAGAAGTGGCTAAATTGGCAGAGATATCTCCTCCAACCCTGTTTGGAAAGTTGCTATCCTATGAAATGCAACTTATGGTAAGGAAGGAGGAGGAAAGAAACTCAAGAGGAGAGCATAGAGAAAAGACTGTGGCATTTAATGCTGAAGCCACTAGAAAGAGTAGGAGGAAATCACCCTCTCCTCCTAAAGAAGTTGAAGAAGATAGTTCTGAAAATTCAAATAAGAGTTCAGAAAGCTGTGATTCAGATGCAGACTTTGCTGCATTTACAAGGCAATTCCAAAGGTTCTTGAAAAAGAAGCAATGGAAGTCTAGGCCTTCCTCATCACAGCAAGTTGATGACTATTATCAGAAGAGAAGGTCATCAAGGAAAGAGAAAAGCAGATCAAAGCCCAGCAAAGCCACTACTTCAAAGATTGTCTGCTATTGTTGCAATAGGCCTAGACATGTAGTGGCTGATTGTCCTGACAAAAGGAAGGAATCTTCAGAAAAGAAGAAGACTTATCAGAAAGGCAAGAAGGAGAAATCCTTTGTAGCAAAGAAAGATAAAAGTCTGTCAGACCAGTCAACTTCAGAATCAGGATCTGAAGCTGAAGCATATATTGGACTATATGCTGTATCTGAGGAAGAGGAGTTTATGCAGTTGCTAGACTCCATCAATGAACATCAATGTATGGGTTTGATGACAAGATCAAAAGAGGACATATGCCAGAATCAGTCTGGTCCTAATGAGGTAAACTGTCCTTCCTGTACATCTGTTTGTAGTACAAGTGAAGAATCAGCTACATCTGCATCAAGTGATGAAGATGCATCTGGATCTGAAGGAGATGTCTATCAGTTGATAGACAAGTATGGGGACCTGTTGCAGGCCCTTAAGAAAAGCAAGAACCTGGTTAAAACACAGGCTCAGGAAATTGCTGAACTAAGGATAGCAACAACTGAGTTAGAAAAAGTCCTTGATCAAAAATTAAATGAAATTGCCAAGCTGAAGAATATAACTATTATTCAGATGGGCACAATTAATTATACTAATGATCAAGTAAAGAGTCTGGAGGCCAGACTTAGAATTGAAAGGGATTTAGTGGCTAGTTACTCTAAGCCAAAATCTGTCTTACCCTTGATAGATGAATTTGTCACTCAGAAGGGTAAGGCTGGATTAGGATTTAAAGGTAACTCCAGGGCTGGCAGATTCAAAAGGAAAGGCAAAGCCTCTATTCAGCCACTAAACCTTTCAGTCCCCATAAAGTTTAGTAAGGAGAAAGTGCCTTCTAACATATATGATCATGAAGACATTCAAGGTCATATTAAGACAAATGTTCTGAAGAACAAGGGTGTTAAGGCAAGCAGGCCTACCTATGGTCATAAACCCAATGGTTTTAAGAAATCAGTAGGTGAAGTTGCAACAGCACCAGCAATGAACAGAAATTCTTCTGACAAGGATGTATCTAGGTCTAGATACAATAAGTTTGAATGTTGGTGCTGTGGCAAGAGGGGCCATTTTGCATTGGACTGCTGGTATAACACAAGTGTTATAAAGAATAAGAGTCTACCTGTTAGAAGAGGTTATGAGAACTTTATTAATGCTAACCTGAACCAAGGACCCAAGACTTACTTGGGTTCTAAGGGTAAGTAATTCTGTATTGCAGGTGAATCCAAGTAACCATGCCCCTATATGGTACTTGGATAGTGGCTGTTCCAGGCACATGACTGGAACAAAGGGGCTGCTGAAGGAGTATTCATCTGTCAAAGATGGACATAAAGTGATCTTTGGTGGATCTGAAAAAGGAGTCATCAAAGGGTTTGGTAACATTTCTTCTAACCTAATTACTATCACCCAAGTGGCCTATGTAAAAGGTTTGAAACATAATCTAATAAGCATAAGCCAGCTGAGTGATCTAGGATATGACATTTCATTTGGTAAGGATGGATGTCATATCAAAAGGTCAAGTGATCAAGAGATCATTTTGACTGGGTATAGGAAGAGAAATGTATATTGCCTTAATTTTGAGTGTGAAAATAAGGCTTTCCCCATTTGTCTTGTAGCTGATGACAATGCTTCCCATTGTGTTAAGTGGCACAAGAGATTGGCTCATCTAAACTACAAGACAATTGGCCAACTCATCAGTAAAGAACTAGTGAGGAATGGGCCTCAAGTTAAGTGTATAAAGGAAGGGGTATGCTCAGCTTGTCAAAAGGGCAAGCAGACAAAATCCTCATTTCAAAGTCTTGAAAACAAGGATTCTGTGAGGTGCTTATACCTCTTGCATATGGATCTTTTTGGTCCTATGCCAGTTCATAGTCTAGGTAGGAAGGTCTACACTTTTGTGGTTGTAGATGACTATTCTAGATTTACATGGGTGTTCTTTCTAAGACAAAAATCTGAAACCCCAAGTGTACTACTTAATTTTGTAAAGCAAATTCAGAATGAACTGAATAGTACAGTGGTCAAAATCAGAAGTGATCATGGTACTGAGTTTTATTCTGAAAGCATAACAAATTTGTGTAAAGACTTTGGGATTTTCCAAGAGTTCTCCTCACCAAGAACACCTCAGCAAAATGGAATTGCTGAAAGAAAGAATAGAACATTAATTGAAGCAGGTAGAACTCTATTGAGTGACACCTCTCTCCCAGAATATTTTTGGGCTGAGGTAGTTAACACTGCTTGTCATGTCATCAATAGGGCTTCTATCACCAAAAGCCACAGAATGACTCCCTATGAGATTGTGAAAGGCAGAAAACCAAATCTATCCTATTTTAGGATCTTTGGTTGCAAGTGCTATATACTTAACAATGGCAAGTCATATTTGACTAAGTTTGCTGCCAAATCCCAGGATGGAATATTTGTTGGGTACAGCACAAATAGTAAGGCCTATAGAGTCTTCAACTTAACTACTCAAGTTGTTGAAGAATCTGTGCATGTTGTATTTGATGAAACAAGATTAATCAATAGTGAGTTGTCTTGTAGATCAAATGACTCAACAGGTATAAGCAAGAAGATGGACAAGCTCTCCATTGCTGAAGCTTTAAAGGAAGATGGAGCATTAGAAAATGAAGGCTACTGTCCAGGGGGAGTACAAGAGATAATGAAAACTGATGAAAACCAAGAGGCTCAGCAGAATGAAGAAGCTGGAGATGCTCAACCTGAAGGGAATCTTCCTCCAGCTATAAGATATCTAAGAGATCATCCAACTGATCAGATAATTGGTGATCCAAGACAAGGAGTGCAAACTAGAAGCAGAAATCAAAGCACAGTCTTGCATTCAAGTTTCTTGTCCCAGATGGAACCTAAGAAGTTTGAAGAAGCTATCCAAGACCAGCACTGGATTGATGCTATGCAAGAGGAGCTGAATCAATTTAGAAGATGCAAAGTCTGGGAGCTTGTTCCTAAACCAAGAGGCCACAACATAATTGGCACTAAGTGGATCTATAGGAACAAGCTGGATGAAAGTGCGATAATAGTGAAGAATAAAGCAAGATTGGTTGCAAAAGGATACAGGCAGGAAGAAGGGATTGACTTTGATCAAACCTTTGCTCCAGTAGCAAGGCTGGAGGCAATCAGAATGTTCCTTGCCTATGCAGCCTACCAAGACTTCAAAGTATACCAGATGGATGTGAAGTCAGCATTTCTGAATGGTGATCTTAAAGAAGAAGTATATGTAGAGCAGCCATCAGGTTTTATAGATCCTCTTAAACCTGATTATGTGTATAAGCTTAGGAAAGCTTTGTATGGGTTAAAACAAGCTCCAAGGGCTTGGTATGAAACCCTGTCTACCTTCCTCATTGAGAATAAATTCTCAAGAGGAAAGATAGACAAAACTCTATTCCTTAGGGAATCCAAAGGAAAGATCATCTTAGTCCAGATCTATGTTGATGACATAATCTTTGGATCTACTGAAAACAACCTTTGTAAAAAGTTTGCCAAACTTATGCAAGGGAAGTTTGAGATGAGCAGTATGGGAGAACTTAAGTTCTTCTTGGGACTCCAAGTAAGACAGACTGATGATGGATTATCCATATCCCAGTCTAAGTTCACCAAAGAATTAATTAAGAAGTATGGTATGGAGTCATCCTCCACCATGAGAACTCCTATGGGAACTAGTATGCCTATATGCAAAGATGAGGCAGGTAAACCTGTTGATGAATCATTGTATAGAGGAATAGTTGGGTCTCTACTATATCTCACTGCTAGTAGACCTGACATTATGTATGCTATATGTGTCTGTGCTAGGTACCAAGCCTGCCCTAAAGAATCTCATTATACTGCAGTCAAAAGGATTCTGAGATATCTAAAGGGCACTCCTACTCTAGGTCTTTGGTACCCTAGGAATAGAGATTTTCTACTAACAGGCTATTCAGATGCAGATTTTGCAGGATGTAGAGAGGATAGGAAGAGTACTACAGGTACTTGTCAATTCCTGGGAGGAAGACTAATATCTTGGAGTAGTAAGAAGCAGACCAGTGTGGCAATCTCCACAGCTGAGTCAGAGTATGTTGCTGCTGGAAGCTGCTGTGCACAGCTATTGTGGATGCAGCATCAGCTTAAGGATTATGGTATTCAGGTAAGTAGAACACCCCTTTTATGTGATTCAAAGAGTGCTATTTCTATTGCTAATAATCCAGTTTCTCATAGTAGAACTAAGCATATAGAAATCAAATACCATTTTCTTAGAGAACATGTAGAAAGAGGAGACATCTCATTGGAATTTGTAAAAACAGATTATCAAATAGCAGATGTATTTACTAAGCCTTTAGATGAAACCAAATTCAATAAATTTAAAATTGAATTAGGTATGTTAACCATTGATTAATGTATTAAACAAAATCATTAACAATGCAATTGAAGTGGTATATAAGTAAGTAAAGGTAATAACAACATAATCAAGTGTTAAAAAGGACACATTGAAGTTACAGAAAATTGGCTAAGTAAGAATGTGTCGACACATTCTGTGGTAATGTGTCGACTCAGAGAAAGTATGTCGACAAGTCAGAAATATTGTGTCGACACAGAGAATATGTGTCGACACTTGAGAGTTATATTGTCGACTTAACCAGAAATGTAATGTCGACTCAACCAGGAAAATGGTGTCGACACTTACAGAATATGTGTCGACACTTATCCTTAGAGTCGACACAGAATTTCTGTCTTTCTACTATGTAACCACGGTGTCGACATAACCACAAATTGGTGTCGACACATAATAGGCTGAAGAAATGTCGAGTTAATAGAAGTTTGTGTCGACACATTCCGTCTGTGTCGACACATTTTGACTGTTTTTGGCGCCTTTTGAACTTCTTTCAACTGAGGCTATAAATAGGTCAAAATCGCATTCTGTCGACACGCTTCCAAGGTTTTCGAGACTAAAACCCTGTGTCGACAGTCTATCTTTCTCTCTTCTCTCAAGCTTTCTCGACAAAACGATGGCGCCAAGGATTGAAGATAACATCAATGAAGGGTATGAGTTGGTGCGCCAGGCCTTTGCAGAGGCGCCACCTGATGTTCAAGGAGTTATCACCCTTCTCTCCGAGTCAGGGTTAGAATTTCTCATCTCAGAACCTACTAAAATCTGGAAGAAGGAGGTGCATGAGTTCTTTATCTCTGCATCAGTCCACTCTACTGGCCTCAAGATTAAGTCGACTGTTCAAGGGACTAAGGTGAAGATTAATCAAAGAAGTTTAAGAAAGATCTTTCAATTGCAAGTAGTTGAGAATGAAGAGGAAGTTCCTATATCTAAGACAATGGAAGCCCTTCAATGGTGTGGACTGGACTCAGGATTGAAGATTGGAGCTGCATTCAACAGGAAGGGTATGAATCAGCAAGGGAAGTTCTTGTCCGAAGTAGTTGGGAAAGTAATCCTCTGCAAGACAGGTGGACATGATAGGATTTCTGCCTATATGTTCAGCCTGATGACCAGGATTGTTTTTACAATTCCTACTGATTGGTCAGGAGTGATCTTTGACAAGATCAAAGAAGGAATCAAGAAGCCTAACATGGCTAGGATCATGAGCCTGTATCTCACTGGAGTGATTCCTGAAGTGATGCAGCAACTGCAAGGGAGTAAGATTAATCATATGAGAAGAATGGATATGAGATTGTTCTCTAGGTGGGATAGGGTGCTGTCCAAGGATGTGCCTGAAGAGAGCAGGCCAGACACCCCTGTGAAATCCCCTACACAAAATCAAGAATCTGTACAATTACAAGAAGACCCACTGAGGACACAGGTTGAAGAACAGCTTGCCTCATCTGTAGTCCAGGAAGTGTCAACACCTGCACAGATGCAGGGGGAGCCAGTTTCCACTCCTGCTCCAAAGGTATCTACTCCTGCTCAGGTATAGGGGGAGCTAATGTATTTTACTATACAAGACATTGCTCATATTCTTATTACTGCACAGGTTCAGGGAGAGCTAGTGTCCACTCCTACTCCAGATACTACAAATACTGAAGTGCAAGTACAAGAGGATGCACAGTTAAACTTGTCTCAAGATTTAACTGCTGAAGAAGTTACAGATCAACTGGAGTTTACTATGGAGGAGTTATTCCCTGATATTGATACTACTGCTGATAAAGTAGGAGGTGGACCAGATATTGAGAAGTCCATAGGTATGGAAATTGATCAGGAAGCTGAAGTTGAGCCACAGGTTGAGGGTGAGCCAGTGGATGTTGAAGCTGAGCAACAGGCCCCTGGAACAGATACAATTCATCATCCTCAAGAAAGAATTCATGTAGATACTTCATCTGAAACAGAAACTGAAGATGCCAGGGTGGCAAAGAAAAAAAAACTTGTTGTCTTTAAGAGAAGAAGCAAGAATTACAAGCAGGCTTTACAGACCACACCTCTACAAGTATCTCCAGCCTTTGATTACAACAAATTTATGGTAGATCTACAAGTAAAATTGGATGAACAAAGGATGGCTCTGGAAAAATATGTTGATGAAAATAGCAAGTCACTTCAGTTTGACTTAGCTCAGGATATAATGTCCATCCAGTTTCAAGTCAACATGCATAAAAAGGAAATGACAGATTGCTTCCACAAGGGTGGCAATGCTGTGGTGTATCTAGCTAAACAACAGGAGGCTATTACTACAAAGGTGGATGACATTGCTTTGAAGCAAAGCTATGTGTTGGAAAACCAGCTAAGAATGAATGATAATCTAACTGAATCTCATAATAAGATCATTGAGGAAGTAAAGAAGATTGGTCCAGGTCTGCCTGCAGATAGAGCCAAAGAAAGGGAAGATTTTGATAAGAATTTTCAAGCTGCCATTGCATCTGTTAAGACTGCCATCACAACCTCTCAAAAAGAAATATCTGAAAAGCTTCAAAAGTTAAAACCATTTTTCAAAGAGGGTGTGAATTATTTGGATGGCCAAATCCGATTTCAAAAGGAAGATCTAAGAGATCATATATCTAGAGAAGCCATAAAGGGGGAGAGGATGCTAATTCATGCAGGCTCAGAGCACACCAAATGGGTGACCAATAGCATTCGAGCCACTTTGGGATATCCCCCATTGTGTGATGATGCTATGGTGGCTGAGTCAAGAATACAATCAAATCTACTTGAAGGCAATCAACCTGAGGTTGCCCAAGTTATTTACCCCCCTCCAGATTTTGACATGATTGATCAGAAAGTTCAAGGAATGTATAGTCCTCCAAAGGAGGTTACTAATATTGTCTTTGGAAAGGTTGATAAGCCTGAGGCTACTCTGAAAGAACAGCAAGATGCTCTATTAGTAAAGAAGAAATTCAGAGAGCAGGCTGTACTTAAGCCAGATTATGAGCAGTGGAGTCCTACTTCAAGGAACATAATACTCACTGCATGGAAAGTTGTACAAGATAAAGTTCATGAGAGAGGGAAATGGTACAATGAAATAGAATGGCAGAAGTATGAGGCAAGACAGGAAGCAATAGTCCAATTTAGAAGGAAAGCTAAGCTGGGGAGGCTGCCATCTGATGCTAAGGAGCCAAGCAAGTACTTTCCAAAGCCTTTTCACTACTTTGAAAGGCAAAGGATCAAGGAAGAAGCTCAGAAGAAAGCTGATCTAAAAGGAAAGAAGATAGCTGAAGCATCAGAAGCTCCTGTGACAGCTACAATTCAATCTGGAAAAGGGATTATCATTAAAGAGCCTGATCAATCCTGATTATGTTTTTTTTAATTCCTTCATATTGTTTTGTAATGTTGTGATGTAATCATTAAATGAAAAACAATGTAATCAAACATTACCCAGTTATAAACAAAATGTTGTTTGGCATATTATAATGTGCATTCTGTGATGGATTATTTTGTTTATGTTTTGTTTATATTAAGTATTCCTGTCATATCATATATCATCATTTAGTACTGTTTATAAATGGTGTATATCATTGGCTAGTAGGGTTATGACTTCTCCAAATAGGGGGAGATTGTTGGGTACATTGGAAAATGTGTACCTGATTTGAAGAAGCCCAAACTAACTCAATGATATACATCAAGGTGTATTTGATGTTTCTTTTTAGTTGACATGTGCAGGTGAAGGATTGATAAAGTATGCAGAAAAATTCTAAGTCCAAGTGTCGACACAGAGGAAGCAGTGTCGACACATAGAAGAAAATTGTCGACACAACACTGGGAAGCAGTGTCGACACATAGCAGTTAGTCTACAACTACACTGGGAAAAAGTGTCGACACAGAAGAAGTAAGTCGACACAACACTGGGAAGCAGTGTCGACACATAGCAGTTAGTCTACAACTACACTGAGAAAAAGTGTCGACACAGAAGAAGTAAGTCGACACAACACTGGGAATTTGTGTCGACACAGAAGAAAAGCGTCGACCTCAACATTGGGAGAATGTGTCGACACAGAAGAAAATAGTCGACCTCAAGTTTGTCGACACCAGCAGAATGTGTCGACACATTAAGATTAAGTCGACATATTATAGCAGAGTTAAAAAAATGAATGTGTCGACACCTGAAGGCTATGTCGACACTTACTAAGTTATGATTCTACAACAACTGTGTCGACACACAGGACTTGTGTCGACACACTGAAGAGTCAAGACCAAGTTATTTTCAGAAGGAGCTGTGTCGACTCAAAGGCAACTTAGTCGACATCACTGAAGACTGTGTCGACACCAAAGTCAATTGTGTCGACACAATTAAACAGATGGTCTCGACACTTTCTGACAGACTGTCTCGACAACTTATGGTTCAAGACTAAGGCACAGGACTTGTTTGGAGACTTGACAGCTGAGGATTGCCACCAATTAACTGAAGCTGTCAGACTTGTCAGAAAACGGTTAAAAACCGGATCAGCCGGTTACCATGAAGAAAGTCTATAAATAGACAGATTCAGAAGGAGAAAGCAACTGTTGAAAAACATTGTTGAGAATCAAAAAGTTGAGAAGGATTACGATCCAATTCATTTCAAGAAAGTGCTAGGCACTTAAGAAGATCTTCTCCGGGAGATCTAAGAAGACTATCTAAGGATAGATCAAAGAAGAGTTCTAATCAGAATTCAGAAGAATCATTCAAAGTGCTGGATAGAGAGAGATCAAGCCAGAATTTGAAGAAGAAGAAAGAAACCACCAGTGGATTCTCAAGAAGCTGTTTGGAAATCAACTCAGCTAAGTTCTTATTCAAGAAGCTTTGAAGAAAGCTCAGATACAGTTGATTGCATCAGCTGATCAAGAATTGTCTTGGCCTTTTCTCTCTCAACTTAGGCAAGACAGTTTAATAATCTTTTCTATATTTCTGTAGGATCTGTTTACACAGATCTGAGTTGTAAGCCTATGTTATAAAGGCTGAGTGTAGGAGTGTTGAACTCTGAGTGGTAGGGCTGTTTGCCTGAGTGTAGGAGAAGGATATTCTCTGAGTTGTAGGCCTTGGGGCAAGGCTGAGGTAGGGCAGTTGTGCCTGAGTTGTAGGAACCAGTTGGGTTCTGAGTTGTAGGATCTGTTGATCTGAGATAAGTGGAAGTTTGGCCGAATCTAGCATACTGCTAGATAGGTGAAGAGGGAAAGTGGATGTACCCAGACCTTGGGGAACCACTATAAAACATTGTGCAATCTGTGATGCTTTATTTTCTGTGATTGCTGTATTTATAGTGTTAGCTATTAAATTGAATTCTGCCTAGAAGTTTTTATAAGAGAAGCAGTACCTATTCACCCCCCCCCCCCCTCTAGGTGTTTAGGCTGCCTTGAAAGTTAAACTATCAAGATTTATTCTCTAAGATAGGATCCTGTGGTGGATTTGAGTGTAGGGCTATCCTACTAGCCTGAGTATAGGACTTTGGATAAAGTCTGAGGTAGTTGATCTAGTGTAGATTACTGAGCTGTAGGAGATAATATCTCTGAGTGTAGGACCTTGGGCTTGAGGTAGGACTTGGAGGAGTCTGAGAGATCCTGAGGGATCTGTATTGTAAGCTCATTAAGCTTAGATTGGAGAAGTTGGCCTTGTATAATACACAATTAGAAAGGTGGGAGGGACAGTGGATGTACCCATAACCTTGTGGAACTACTATAATTACTTGTGTATTGTTGTGTATTTTTGAAAGCTAACTTAAAACTAAATCACAATACACCAAAACACAAAGATAGTCATTAAAGACATAAAACCTATTCACCCCCCCCCCCCTAAGTGTTTAGCTACTCTTGAAACAAAGAATTTCAAGTGGTATCAGAGGCAGGTTGTTCAATAAGAACTTAACAATCTGAACAGATCTCTAAGGGTAGCTAAGGATTATCCTTATGGGTTCAGGAAAGAACCATAAGGAGTTGAGCTCCATGAAGCTTATAATTTGCAGAAAGGAGAATTTTGGTATTTGGAAAGAGAGGGTTAGGTTGTTTATGGAGGCCTCAGACCCTAGGATCTTCATCATAGTTCAGGAAGGACCCTTCATCCCCATGAAGATTTCTGCCCGAGATGCCAGTGTCCAAACCTCAAAGAAGTACACTGAGATGACCAAGGATGAGGTCATCCTAGCAACCATGGACAAGAAGGAACAGAATATTATTGTGAGTGTTATAGATGACTCCATATTCCAGAATCTTATCCACTGCAAGACAGTCAAGAAAATGTGGGACACCTTGATTGTATACATGGAGGGCATTGAAGAAGTTAGGGATGATAAGAAATCCCTACTCAATCAGGAATATGAGGCCTTCAGGAAAAGCAGCAAGGATAGCATAGTTGATTGCTATGAAAAGTTTTTCAGAGCGGTCAATGAGTTGAGTACCTATGGGACGGTCTTCAGTAATTATGAGCTGAATGATAAGTTCCTAAGATCTCTAACCCAAGACTTGGACACAAAGATTTGTGCTATCAGAGAAGTGGCCAATCTTGCTGAAACTCCTCCTCAAACTTTGTTTGGAAAGCTGCTTTCATATATAATGAAGCTATCTACCAGGAAGGAGGAGGAGACCACCATCATGTCTCATGCTAAGGAGAGGACAGTTGCCTTCAAGGCTGAGGGCTATAAGAAGAGATGGGAGAGGATTGCCTCACCCCCAAGGAGGCTAGCTGATTCAAAAAGCTCTGAGTCTAGATCATTTAACAGTAACATGTCAGATGGAGAGTTTGCTGCCTTCTCAAGGCAATTCCAGAATATGGTGAAGAGGAGGCAGTGGAAAAATAATCCTTCCTCCTCCTCACATTACAAGAAGGATCACAACAAATCCGAAAAGAAGTTCTCCAAAGGATACAAGTATGATTCTAAACCAAGCAAACATAATTCTTTTAAAATTATTTGTTATTATTATAGCAAGCCTGGGCATGTCATTGTTGATTGCCCAGTCAAAAGAAAAGAGATAGGTGAGAAGAAGCACCACCACCATAAGGGCAAGAAGGAAAAGACCTTCATTGTCAAGAATGAGAAGAGCTAGAGCCAAACTGACTCAGCATCTTTTGACTCTGAAGAAGAAGATAATGCTTATATAGGGCTATTTGCTGCTGCTGAAAAGGATGAGGACTATCTAACTGCAAGATAGGAATTAGGGCCCCACTATCCGCAGTTGACAATGACTGTGATGAGGATGAGGAAGTCTTCAGCATAGCTCTATCAGAAGATAATCAGGACATTTCTATTCCTGATGAGGTATATTATATCCTAAGCTCTTCTTCTATCTATGAGTCTGACTCAGACTCTGATACATCCACTTCCTCTAGTCGGGATGATGGATCATATTCTGAAGAGGATGTCAATCAATTGATTAACACGTATGGTGTCATTCTAGATGCTCTGAAAAGGAGCAAGAGGCTAGTCAAGAAATAACCTGAGGAGATTGTCTCCATATAGCTAGCTACTTCACCGCAGTCTGAATCAACACCCTTGCTTGATAAGCCAACAGAAGACTATCTCAATCATCCAGATTGGGACCATCACCCTGAAGAACAAGATTATTATGGATCTTGAAGAGAAGCTCCTTAAGGAGAAACAGATTGTGGTTGAATTCAATATGCCCAAGATAGTGTTGCCACTAATAGATTCCTTCACATTTCAAAAGGATAAGAGGGGTTTGGGGTTCAAGTAGAACTCTAGTGTTGCCCATTCCAAAGGGAAGGAAAAAGCTCCTGTAGTGCCTCAAGCAACCTTTCACAAGGTAATCCTACCATCAAACAGGTATGACCAAGATAACATTTATGGTCACTTGAAAAATGGGAACTCTTCTTGTAAGAATATATAGGTATCTTACAATAGAGGGACAAAGGATATGGGTGTGAGTGCACTGAAGGCTCCCCATGAGGAAATCCAAATGGCCCATCATGAACTATTTGTATTTGGTGCTCTAGCCCCCACACTCAAGAAGAGTGCCAACTCAGGCTCTTCCAACAAAAGCTAATACCAAAGGTAAGTCAGTCAGTAAGCCTGACTTGGCCATCTCTGATGCTATCAACAACTTGTCCAATGCAAAGAAGAGTGTTGTTGGAGGAACTCAGAGTAAGCCAAGTACATCTACTGGCAGACTCACTTTCAATCAGATTCTTATTGAAAGAAATAAGAAAAAGGTTGTTGATCTCCCTTTTGAATAGATATTGTTGACTCCTTGCACTCTACAAGGGATGTTCAGAAAAGTAGATACAACACCCATGAATGTTAGTGTTATGGTAAAGTGGGACACTTTGTCGTATATTGTTGGCACAACCCATGTGTGCTAAGGGCAAGGGTAAGTCTTCCTGTCAGGAGAGCTGCAGGTAGAAATGTTCAGTTTCAAGCTAACAAGAACCAAGGACCCAATCCCTTGTAGGGTCCGAAGGTAAACTAAACTGTGTTTGCAGGTTAATCCAAGTACCCATGCACCAATATGGTACTTAGATAGTGGATTTTCCAGGAATATGACTTGAATAAGGAGCCATCTAAAGGACTATACTCCTATGAAGAATGGATCTAAGGTGATCTTTGGAGGTTCAAACAGAGGAGTAACCAAGGGCTATGGTATGATCACCAATAGCATAGTCTCAATCACAAAAGTGGCTTATGTGGAAGGATTGTAACACAACCTGATAAGCATAAGCCAACTATGTGATGTTTGTTATGTCATTGTCTTCTACAAGGATGAGTGTCTGATCAAAAGGTTAAGTGACCAAGAGGTCATTTTGACAGACACTAGGAGTGGGAATATTTACTGTTTAAACTTTCTATGTTTAATGTACAACCTCGGGCCTGCAGGAGGTTACTCAAGGAAAAGCGCTAGGGGAAAAAGATTACATAGGCGAGAGGGATTCATCGAGCAGGGCACTCGCAAGGCGAGAGAGAAGCAGCAGAATAGGCGAGAACCCTCTCGCAGGGCGAGAGGGAGCCATGGAGCAGGACACTCGCAAGGCGAGAGAGAAGCAGTGGAGTAGGTGAGAATCCTCTTGCAGGGCGAGAGGGAGCCATGGAGCAGGACACTCGCAAGGCGAGAAAGGAGCAGTTGAGTAGGTGAGAGGGAGTAATGGAGTCGACGAGACGAGTTACTCGCGAGGCAGGATAGGGAGAAACTCTCGCCCGCGGGATGCTATTTTTGTCGAGCGCCCGTTCGACGATGGGTCAAGCGTCGGTTCGACTAAAGGGCCGTTTTTACCTCTTTACCCCCAGGTAGGGGTTTATTCTTTTATCCCAGGCAATTTTACTCTTTCTCCCTTGATGGTCTGCATATAACCCTTCAAAACAGCGAAGTTTGGCTATTGGCAGACCCAGCCAAGGGTATTTTGGTAATTTCAGGTCGGTTCAGTTTGGTTATTGGCAGGTCAAACTCAAAGGCCTATAAATAGACCGATAAGGTGCCTTAAAGAGGTTGTTGACCCCTTTCTTCTTCTTCTACTAAGGCACCTTGCTCAGTACTGGCTAGGGAGGGGAAGAATTTCTAATTATTCCAGTTAAGAGGTGGGACCTCTGAGCTGAAGCCCACGGTTTGTTTATAGTTCTCGAGACTCTCGTCAAGGAAGTAATTCGGGAAGAGTAGGTGTGAGCTGCAACTCTAGATCCGAACTCTAGATGAAGTCGGGTTTCTGGCTTTAACTTTTTTGGTGCGGTGAGCGTGGATCGCCGCCTACACAGAAGAATCTTGAACCACTTCATGGCAGGAGATCTCGGCGAAGGAGATGAGGGCAGGTCCTAGAACCCAGGAGGATATGTAGGGAGAGAGGAATTCATGGCGTCCATCAAAGGAATCATGGACATGTTGTAGGGGATCTCGCAGCGAGGCGACTGCTTAACTCCCCTTCCTTAGGCGCCCGCTCTCACGCATCAGGACGAGCTCGTCTTGGTAAGGGTCGGAGAGGACGCACCGGGGGTGCGACCTGGGAAAGAGAAAATGGTGGAAGGAAGTGGGCAAGACCTGGCAAGTAGGGAGTTGTTCCCCAGTCCTGCGAGTGTTGTCTCGATGGGTGATGTCGTCGCGCGAGCAGAGATGGCGAGACCCCTGGCGAGAGGACACCCATTCTGCGAGTTGATCCTTTCAGCCCCCATCCCAGAGGGGTTCCGAGAGCTCGAGATGACCTACTATGTGGGGAAAGACGACCCCCTCCAGCACTTGTAATGGTTCGAAGATGCAGTCTCCATCAGGTTGATGATGGACGCATTCAAATGCAGTATTTTCGCCATCACCTTGAAAGATAAAGCTAGGGACTGGTTTCATCAACTCCCGACGGGATCGATATATGGCTTCGAAGACCTGAGTAGAAGTTTCTAGCAGTATTTCTCGACCTCAAAGAAAAGGAAGAGGAACCCAGATTCAATTTTTCTGATTTGGCAGAAGGCAGATGAGTCCTTGGCCCAGTATGTGGACCGATTCCAGGAAGAAATCTTGGACATTCAGGAGGTGCCAAGATTTTCTCTCCAGATGGCCTTCACCATTGGACTGCGGGAGAGTTTCTTCAAGATGAGCCTAACCCGAAAGGCACCATTGTCGTTTGAGGGGTTGATGGAGAAAGCAGCAAAAGAGATAGCGATGGAGGCGGCAAACCCGTTGTTTGCTAGGAAGTTGGTGAGGTTGACAGAGACTGAGTCGAGAGATACGGGAGGGGCAAGGCAGAACGAAGGAAGGAGGAGGGAGGATCTGAGGGCTCCGACATATCCAGAGTTGGGTTAGAGGCAGCTAGGAGGCCCTGTTCAAGGGCAAGGAAGAGGTTTTCCCTAAAGGGGAAGGAACTACCAGGGAGGACCGGGAAAATTCAACCAGCAGGAGTGGTGATATGGTCCTAGACCACCGTTACCCCCGCCTCAGCAAGCTATGGCCATCGGCCGAGGAAGAGGAATGGGAAGAGAAAGAGGGAGAGCAGGAGCTGGAGCTGGAAGGAGGAGGAATCACCAGAAAGGAAAACGGGAGGAGGAGGTAGCCTTGCCATACATTGAATTCCATGAGGAAGAAGTTCATGCAACGGCTACCTACCCAGAGTTTTTGGAAATGAAGAGGGTTAGAGGAGCAAAGGAGCAGCAACTACCAGTGCGGATAGTGGAGATGGTCGGGACTAGGGAGGAGGACCAGTGTGTAGATTGAGCTGATGTGGGAGATCGAGGCGAGATCAGAGTGATCCATGGGGGAGTAGGTATTGAGTCTACCCGTAAGGCGAGCCTTCATACCATGTATCGTCAGAGTGTCGCTTAGACATCACAAGCCCCTCCCCCGAACAAGAAAATCACCTTCTCTCGGAAGGACTTGCAAGACCATGAAGACCCATTCTGCGATGCGCTAGTGACCGGGACCACCATCAAAAATTTTACGGTGTCACAGATCCTAGTCGATAATGGAAGTTCGGTGAATGTCATTTTCAAGAAGGTGTTCAATGAGATGAGGGTGGAGGCTCGAAGGGTGTTGGCAGCAGATGGGTTGTTGTTCGGATTTTCGGAGAAAGGAAGGAAGTCGAGGGGGGAGTGGGACTCCAAGAAACTTTGGGGCTGTGTAGGAATTGTCGCTTCGTGATAGTGGATGCTCCCAGCAGTTACAACGCAATTTTTGGGCGCACTTTGATCAGTGCCTTTAGGTGCTTCCAATCGTCTTTCCACCAATGCTTGAAGCTCAACGCCGGAGGAACCCAAATCAGAGTGCGAGGTGATCCAAAAGCAGCCAGAGAGTGCTATGTGACGGAGTTGAATACCATTTCTTGGCAAGATGAGGTCAAGGAACTAGAGAAGAGGATGGAACAATGGGAGCAGGAGGTCAGATAAAAGGTAGAGGAGGAGAAATAAGGAGGGATGGAGAGAGGCATTGTGGTGGAGCCGGAGACGGTCGGAGAGGAGGGGGAGATGGATGTAGTGGAGGAGAAAGAAGTAGGGATGGAGAGAGACATTGTGGTGGAGCTAGAAACAACAGGAAAGAAGTAAGGAGAGATGGAAGTGGAAGGGGCAAGAGGAAAGGAAAGAAAAAAAAAAGATAAAGGAAGTAGGAGAGTCATCCAGGGTGGAAGCTCGGCTAGAAGAGAGAGGAGGTTCGTTGTTAGGAGGGGTCCCAACTGATGAAGAGGTGGAGAGGTTTTTGAGGGAGGTGGTTGTGGCTGTTGCGGAGCCCGAGGCCGTAGAGTGTGAGGATAGGGAGCAGGAGGAGATGTTGAGGGAGCAAGAGGGGGAGGAGGAGCCATCAAGGTTGAAGGCGGCAGTTGAGGTGCTGGAGATGGAAATTCTCACCAAGGAAGGGAGGAAGGAAAAGATAAAAGCCAGTGGGGAGCTCAGCCCTGGGGACCAGGAGGAGATCAGGAAATGCGTATAGAGTAATATCGACATCTTCGCTTGGAGCGCAGCTGACATGCCAGGGATCGATGCGGACGTGGCATTCCATCGTCTCAATCTTGACCCCAAGGCACGTCCAATACAACAGAAGAAGAGATCCATCGCTTCTAAGATGGTCGGGCCCATCTGGGAAGAGGTGGAGAAAATGCTCAAGGAGGGATTCATATCTGCAAGCAAGTATTTGGGGTGGGTGAGTAATTTTGTAATGGTAAAGAAGGGAGTGGTAAAATTGAGGATGTGTGTGAACTTTTCTCTTTTAAATAAAGCGTGCCCTAAGGATTGTTATCCTCTACCTCGAATCAACGCGCTGGTTGACTCAGCCATCGATTTTTCACTAATGAGTTTTCTAGATGCATTTTTAGGGTACCATCTGATACGCATGCACCCCCCAGACGTCAAAGATGTTACCTTAGTCACGGTAGATGGGTGCTTCAGCTACAACATGATGCCCTTCGGATTGAAGAACGCAAGGGCAACTTACTAAAGAATGATGGACCGGGTCTTCCGGGAGGAGAAGGGACGGAACCTCGAGGTTTATGTGGATGACCTGATGATCAAGAGTCGAGATCTCGGGTCCCGCATCTTGGATCTGGAAGAAACTTTTGGGACCATAAGGAAATACAAGATGAGGCTCAACCCTCTAAAGTGCATCTTCGGGGCCAGTAGGGGAAAGTTCTTATGAATCTCCTTACCCCCTCAGGAGTGGAGCCCAATCCAGACAAAGTGAAGGCGATCTTAGAATTAGAATCTCCAAAGAGCGCTAAATAAGTACAACGTCTCATCGGTAAGCTGGCTGGATTGAGGAGATTCCTCTCTCGGGCTGGAGAGAAGTGCTCGCCCTTCTTCCAAGCACTGAGAGGAGGCAAAAAATTTGAATGGACCCCCGAGTGCGAAGAAGCTTTCCGAGCTCTGAAACAACAACTCACCCAAACACCGCTGCTCCAAGGGCCAAGAGAAGGAGAGGGGTTGTTCTTGTACCTGGGAGTGGGGACTGGAGCAGTGAGTTTAGTCCTTGTCCAAGAAGAAGTAAGGAAGCAGTTCTCGATCTACTACTTAAGTAGAGTCCTAAAGAAGGCAGAGCTCAGATATCCCATCCTTGAAAAGTTGGCTTTTGCTCTCATCATCTCGGCCCAGAAGCTCAGGCTCACTAAATCCAGGTGGTGATAGATCATCCTCTCCGCCGCATCCTGGAAAAAGTGGAGCATTCTGGGAGGTTGGCCAAGTAGTCGATAGAACTCAGTGAGTTCGATCTCACTTTTACTCCTCGGGTAGCTATCAAGGTGCAAGCGGTTGCGAATTTCCTTGTAGACTCTGTGGTTAAGGTTGGAGAAGTTGAGGCACCTCTTCTCGCGGCTTGGGAGATACTAGTAGATGGATCCTCTAGAAAAAGTTCTTTTGGAGGAGTGATGATCTTAGTGAGTCCCGAAGGAACTAGAATTGAGCAAGCCCTGAAGATTCATTTCACCATCACTAAAAACTAGGCAGAATACGAAGCGATCATCGCGGGACTCAAGCTAGCTCGGGAGTTGGGCATAAAATACATCAAAGTCTCCACAGATTCTATGGTAGTAGCAGGACAAATCAATGGAGAGTTTGAAGTAAGGGAGCCCACCCTCCAATTGTACCGGATGAAGGTAAAAGGTGTCATCGGACGGTTCCATAGCTTTTCAATTCAACACATCCCAAGAGAGGAAAGTGCTCAGGCTGACCTACTCGCCAAGCACAACCCTCAAACTGGAGGAACCATGACGGATCTCTTCAGACCATCCATAAAATAAGGAGAGTTGATGGAAGTTGACCAACGAGGATCTTGGATGGACCCCTTCATCACCTTTTTGAACTCAGGACATCTTCCCGAGAGAGACCTCGATAAGAAGCAGATCAGGTATAAATCGGCGTACTACCTGCTAAAGGAAGGGATGTTATACTAAAAGACACTATAGGGTTTATTAGCTCGGTGTGTGTATGAGGGAGAGATCTCAAGAGTTCTGGAAGAAATTCATTCAGGAGAATGCGGGAGTCATTCGGGAAGTCGGACCTTGGAAGGAAGAGTATTGAGGCAAGGCTACTTCTAGCCTACCCTCAGGAGAGATGCGGAAGAATTCGCCAAGAGATGTAAAAAGTGCCAGGAGTTCGCCCCCTTTCAACTCCTTCCCGTCCAAAGACAACGAACAATCATAGCTCCCTGGCCCTTTGTAATATGGGGGCTGGATTTGGTGGGGCCTTTCCCCAAAGCAAGTGGTCAAAGGAGGTTCCTACTAGTCATGGTGGATGTGAAAGTAGCGAACAGGCGACTAAAAACAAGCCAGAAATTTGAATAATTGAAAGTTTTATTATCCAAAAAGATAAGATTTACAAAGGTATGGCCTCCCTTTTATAGAATGGAGGAAAGAGGAGAGAGTACAAATAGACAATGTGGGACTAAAAAATTAACAGAGCTGTGCGGCTAGAAATAAAGAGACCGAACAGGCCGAGCGGTTAGAGAGATGGGATAACCGCTCGGCAACACCAGAAGGAAGAAAACAAGCCACAGTAGGAGACCGCTAGACTGCCCGGTCTCCAAGATGTCGGAGATAAACCGCCAGACCGCTCGGACCACAAACAGCAACAGTCTGGATATCAAACTGCTGGAGATTAACCGCTAGACCGCGCGGTCAACAATCCACCAGACTTAGACCGCCGGACCGATCGGTCTCATACTTCAACACTCCCCCTCAAGCGGAGCATAGATATCAATCATGCTCAGCTTGTCATAAATGTGGAAGAAGGAAGTAGAAACCGTCTTGGGGAAGATATCCGCCAACTCTTTGTCGGAGGTGACAAACGGAGTGCAAATCTGTCTCTTCAAGACCTATTCCCTAATGAAATGGCAGTCAACTTCTATATGTTTCGTTCTCTCATGGAAGACCGGATTTTTGGATATGTATATAGCGGCCTTGTTGTCACAGAACATAGGATGAGGATAGTCGTAGACCTCTCCTAGATCAAGCATGAGAGCACGCAACCATTTTAACTCGCACGTGGTTGACGCCATACTTTGATATTCGGCCTTTACACTGGACCTGGAGACAACAGACAGTTTCTTGCTCTTCAAGCTCATAAGATTTCCTCTAACGAATGTGCAAAAGCCAGATGTAGATTTACGGTCACCTTTATCATCCTCATAGCTTGAATCTGAGTAGGCTTCAACCCTCAGATGACCATTATTCTGAAAGAGTAGCCCTTTTCCTGGTGCTGCTTTGACATACTCTAATATCTCCAAGGTAGACTGAAGATGGCATTCCCTAGGAGCTTGCATGAACTGACTAACCTTGCCTACAGCATAGGCGATGTCGGGTCTGGTCACTGTGAGATAAATGAGTTTGTCCACCAGATGTTTGTACCTCGTGGCATCGGATAGAAGAGGCGAGTCATTTGTCCATGTTTTGTCTTCTCCAGTAGCCATGGGATACCGGGTCGGTTTCGTACCAGTCAATCCTTCCTCTTATAGAAGATCAAGAGCATACTTCCGTTGGGAGAGAACCAATGAGTTGGGCTTCCGAGAGATTTCTATCCCCAAAAAGTATTTTGGGGAGCCCATATCCTTCATGACCAGGTGTTGACGGAGGTGTTTCTTTGTCAAGTCTACCCCAGCCTGATCATCGCCGGTAAGAAGAATATCATCCATATACACCGCCAAAACCACTAGTCCCGATGCGGTTTTGAGAATAAACAAGGAGTGATCGGCTGAACTTCTTGCAAAGCCGATGGCAGCCACAATGCCACTGAACTTGTCGAACCATGTCCGAAGGCTCTGTTTTAGGCCATAGATGGCCTTCTTCAACTGGCATACTCGTGTCTCCCACTGAGCAACATACCCAGGAGGTTGCTCCATGTAGATGTCCTCCTGAAGATCCCCATAGAGAAAGGCATTCTTGACATCAAGCTAGGATATAGCCCAATCCATGTTGACGGCCACAGAGAGAAGAACACGGATGGTGCTAAGGCGAGCAACCAGAGAGAAGGTATCAAAGTAGTCAACCTCATAAGTCTGAGTAAAGCCCTTGGCCACTAGCCGGGCCTTATAGCGCTCCACGGTGCCATCCGGGCCAAACTTCGCAACAAACACCCAGTGACAGACAACCACATCAGTACCCACTGGTGGAGGAATAAGGGTACAGGTACCCCGTTCAGTAAGAGTGGCGATTTCCTCATCCATGGAAGATTTCCAATGAGGAATAGCAAGAGCCTCCTGGTAGGTACGGGGAGTGGTAGTAGTCGAGATAGCCAAAGCAAAACACCTGCGAAAAGGAGTAAGCTGATCATAGGAAATAACTGCCGCAAGAGGGTATTGGGTACACGCCTGTACCCCTTTACGAAGAGCAATGGGAAGATCCAGGTCAACTCATGCCTCAGTGACTAGAGCGTCCGTGGCGGAGAAAGCTGGCCCGAGACTGGAGAGAGACGGCTGCGGAGAAGAGGGGGAAAGTGGAGGGGGTATAATGTAGAGAGGAGGAGACGAAGGAGGAGATGAGAAAGGAGTGGAGACATCGATATGCGTGGAAGGAACAGAGAGAGACGGTGGAGAGTCAGAGACATCAAGAGGAAGAGGGGATTGAGGAGATAAGTAGGACGCATTTTCTAAGAAGGTCACATCCGCAGATACAAACTGTGCGTAGAACGAGGTCAAAGAAACAATAGCCTTTTTGAGTGGTCAAGTAACCCAAAAAGACACACTTGGTGTAACGGGGGGAAAGCTTTTTCACGGGTAGCGGACTGAGTATGCACAAAAGCCGTACACCCAAAGATACGGAGAGGGAGAGGAAATGGTTCCTTGCCTGGGTAGAGAATGGAGAAGGGGGTCTGGCCGTGGAGAATCGTAGAGGGAATGCGATTGATGAGATAACAGGCGAGGAGAACAGCATAGCCCCAGTAAGAGCGAGGCACCTGCATCTGCGTCATGAGAGTGCGAGTGACATCGAGGAGATGACAGTTTTTACGCTCCACCACTTCATTTTTTTTGGAGGTGTAAACACAGTTGGTCTGATGGGTAAGACCATATTGCATACAAAAAGAGGAAAACTCATGACTAAGATATTCCTTAGCATTATCAGAGCGAAAGACTTTAATAGAAATATCAAACTGAGATTTAATCATATAATAAAAGGATTGTCATACAGAAAAGATTTCGGAGCGATCTTTTAATATATACACTCAGGTACATCTAGAGAAATCATCAATAAAGGTTACAAAGTAAGAACTACCTCGGCCACTGGTGAGAGTAGGAGCAGGACCCCAGACATCAGAATGAATGAGATCAAACGGGCGAGAAGAGCCACGGTCTTACTTCGGAGGGAAGGAGGATCGGTGATGTTTGCCAAGCTGACACGCATCACAGTTGAGTGGAGGACTGGTCAGAGGTAAGTGGGGCAGAAGCTGATGAAGAATCCGAGGAGGAGGATGTCCAAGTCAAAGATGTCATTGAAGCAGATCAGTAGAAAAGGAGGAGAAGGCGGATAGAGCGGAAACGTTGTCAAGGAAGTAGAGGCCACCACTCTCAGTCGCAGTAGCAATCGTCTGTTGGGTCCTCGGGTCCTGAAAAGAACAAGAAGTGGGAGTGAATAAGACAGAGCATTGAAGTTGCTTGCATAAAGTAGTAACGGATAATAAATTGCAAGGGAATTTTGGGACATAGAGGGTATCCGCTAAGCGAAGAGACTGGGTGAATTTAACCACGCCCATCCCATGAACCGGGGAAGGTGAACCATCTATAACAAGAACTGGGGGCAACCGATCATGAATTTCTAGGAGAGAGAAGCATGGAGGATTGTCGGTCATATGATTTGTAGCACTAGAGTCAATCAGCAACTTACCTCGGGTAATGACATGGGCACTACCTGAAGTCGTGGCCATAGAGGCAGGCGGCCGAGAGGAGGTAGAGAGACTGGAATTGTCCATAGAGAACACTGGAAACTGCGCGAGTAGAAGAGAAGTCGCGCGGATAGACAGGGAGAAGGCCGCACGGACAAAAGAGAGAAACCGCAGCGGGCTAATAGAAGCTGCAACGGTCACGGTGTCAGCACACCAGCGGCAAGAAGGTCTATGACCAGGAAGCAGAACAAAGTAAAGGGACAGAGGTTAGGTGAACTGTAAAGAGTCCGGGCGAAAAGCGAAGAAGTCGCGCAAACATACACAAGGTTCGTGTAAACTAAAAGAGAAAGAGGAAGCAGAGAGAGGCAAGAAGACCAAGTCGCGGAAAGACGAACAGATTGCGGCGACAAGCAAGTAGCAGACAAAAGAAAGAGACTGTGAGAGCAAGAGAAACCACAACAGATCCGAGGAAAGCCGCAGCGGACAATCAAGGAAAACGCAGCGGTCAATGTGCCAACACACCAGCGGCCAGAGAAGCCATGACCAAACCGCGAGACTAGAGAAGCAGAACAAAGCAGAGGAGAAGAAGTCGTGCGACCAAAAGGAGATTGCACGAAGTAAGGCAGGCCATGCGAACAAACAGAGTTCGAGCGAAAGATAGGAAACCGTGCGACTAAAGGAGGTCGCGTGAAGAAGAGGAGGAGCAGAAAGGCCGCATACACAGAGGGGTAGCAACAGGGTGCGCGAGCAGGAACAAACCCCTCGGACAGGTTAAGCGGACAGAGAGAGCTCAAAGAACAGGAGGAGAAGGGCAAGCCGCGCGAGCAGAAAAGAACAAACCGCGCGGATAGAGGCAAATCGAATCAGGTGGAAACGATCGAGTCCTCTGATACCATGTGAAAGTAGCGAACAGGCGACTAAAAACAAGCCAGAAATTTGAATAATTGAAAGTTTTATTATCCAAAAAGATAAGATTTACAAAGGTATGGCATCCCTTTTATAGAATGGAGGAGAGAGGAGAGAGTACAAATAGACAATATGGGACTAAAAAATTTACAGATCTGTGCGGCTAGAAATAAAGAGACCGAATAGGCTGAGCGGTTAGACAGATGGGCTAACCACTCAGAAACACCAGAAGGAAGAGAACAAGCCGCAGTAGGAGACCGCTAGACCGCCCGGTATCCAAGATGTCGGAGATAAACCGCCAGACTACTCGGACCACAAACAGCAACAGTCTAGATATCAAACCGCTAGAGAGTAAGCGCTAGACCGCTCGGTCAACAACCCGCCAGACTTAGACCGCCAGACCGATCGATCTCATACTTCAACAGTGGATTAATTTTTAAAGTGGCTAGAGGTGAAGGCATTGGCTAAGGTGATGTCGCAGGTGGTCAGAAATTTCATGTGGTGAGAGATCATCTGCCGGCATGGGCTCCCGTTGTCCATCG
The DNA here is from genome assembly GCA_039513925.1 of Platanthera zijinensis. Taxonomy (NCBI): domain Eukaryota; kingdom Viridiplantae; phylum Streptophyta; class Magnoliopsida; order Asparagales; family Orchidaceae; genus Platanthera; species Platanthera zijinensis. The sequence continues at coordinate 142,210,861 of CM077090.1, forward strand.
TCATAGATAATGGACCACAGTTCGCTAGTAAGGAATTTGTAGACTTCTATGTCCAGCTGGGCATAGACCTCTGCTTCGCCTTGGTTCATCATCCTCGAAGTAACGGGCAGGTGTAAGCGACGAACAAGATTATTGTGAATATTTTGAAAAAGAAGATGGAGAACTTAAGGGGAAGTTGGGTAGAATAGCTCCCTTCCATTCTCTGAGCTTTGAGGACCACGCCAAACACAGCCATGGGAGAGACTCCATTCAAACTCTCTCATGGCTCGGAGGTTGTTATACATATAGAGTTCGAGGTTGAATCTCCCATAGTGGCTGCTACCAAGAAAGGATACGAAGGATGGTAGGTAGAGAATGAGGGGGAGCGGAAGCTCTCTCTTGATCTGGTAGAGGACCTCAAAGAATTAGCATCAATCCGACAGGAAGAAATCAAGCGCCGGATGGCCAGATAGTTTGATAAGCATATAAGGGTCAGGCAGTTCCAGAAAGGCAACTTGGTTCTCAAAAAGGTGGATACAGCGGGCAGAGGAGTCTCATTGGGAAAACTCAATCCCAACTGGGAAGGCCCCTTTGTGGTAAGGGAGGTCCTAAAGTTAGGAGGGTACCACCTCCAGAATGTGGACGAGGTATCCCTCGATCGCGCCCAAAGCGGTGAGAACCTGAAAAGATTCTACCCTTGACATCTTTTTTCATCTTTGCAAATACTTATAAATCTGTTATGATTTCCTGATATAATGAAATTCCAGGTGTTTTCTTCCAAGAAATGAGATTGCAATGGATGAAGGGCAAGGCCCCGAGAAGACCCGCTGACCAGGCTCTCATCAAGCTAGTAGGACTGTAGGCTCACTCAGTGGCAAGATGAATGACAAGAACCCGAGAAGACCCGCTGACCAGGCTCTCATCAAGCTGGCAGGACTACTGTTGGGAATTTTCTTCACAATACCCCCGATTTGTGGGAAGTCAGACCTGAAACTAAGATGAATTAAGTTGTATTTGATGTTGTGTTTAAGTTGTGTATGCAGGACTCTATTGCCAAGTGTAACCCAATGTCAGTCTATAGTTGGTCATCAAACATAGGACCATACAATGTAATTCCTCATTGTGTGATCCAAGGTGTTGACTCATGTATAGCCTCTCTATTGGGGTACACTTTGTTTCCATGCACTTGGACTACTGGACTCTGGAGTATTGAAGACTTTATCAGAAGAAATTTTTTCTAAGTCCACATACTCGAGTAGTATCTTCTATATACTCGAGTAAGTGACTTAGTACTCGAGTAGATTGGATTACATACTCGAGTAGTTCTCAAGTTACTCGAGTAAGTGTTCTGATCGTACTCGAGTTGATCTGGACTTCTCATCTCAGAAAGTTTCTAAGTCCATATACTCGAGTAAATCCATTCATATACTCGAGTACCTCTTTTCCTTACTCGAGTAGGTGTTTGTGTACTCGAGTAGAGCCTTAGTCATACTCGAGTAGTCTCTTAGTTATACTCGAGTAGGGCTATCTGTTCAGTCTAAATATTTCTAAGTCCACATACTTGAGTAACTTCGCTCATATACTCGAGTAAGTGGCTTAGTACTCGAGTAGATCCTTCTTATACTCGAGTAGACTGGCTTAGCACTCGAGTTGATTTTTCTTATACTCGAGTAGTTTGGATTAGTACTCGAGTAGATGTTTCTACTTACTCGAGTAATCTGTCTAGAGTAACTCGGGTAGTTCTTCCAAGGCACTCGAGTAGTCATTTCTATTACTCAAGTACATGTTTCTCTTATCTACTCGAGTAGCATACCTTTATACTCGAGTATCTCATCTAACCCGAGTATGTCGGCTCAGAATTCCAGAAATCGTTAAGTCCAGAATTGACGGAGATTTGAAATTAACCTTTTTCTGATTGGTCCACGTGTCAATCTTAATTACGATTATGACCGTTGGAGATGGCCTATAAATAGGTCCTTTCAGATTTGACTAAATACGCGTTTACATAGATTATCTTTTAAGAAAGAGAAAATCCCGAAAACCCTAATTTTTTCATCCGCCACCTTTACCATTTTCGAGAGAAGCTCTGGATCGTCGTTCTCACGCCGCTGCTATCGATCTCAGTTTCTCTAAAGATCCAGACTCAAGAAGAATCATCTAATCTCTCCGTGCTTCATCGTCTCTGATTTACTTTCTTGATCGTGGTGATTCCAGATCTCAGAATCGTGGATCTCAGTCAAGTCTTCTTCAACTGTTTCTGTTCAAACCGAAAAGCTCTCAAGAAGAAGATTACGTCAAAGATCCAGATCTGTGATATTATTGTTATAAATTTTATTTAAACAAATTTCATTGTAGGAGATCTTTCTCCGAGTGGTAGGAAATTTTACCTTCCGAGTGTAGATCCGTTTGGGATCGAGTTTTTGTAGGAACGTGGTTCCGAGGTGTAGGATTGGTTTTTGCAATCCGAGATAGTGGAGTAGCTGAGTCTAGTGATTTTCTAGATCGGTGAGAAAAGTGGATGTACCCAAGATTGGGGAACCACTATAAATCTCTTGTTGTCTGTGTGATTTCTTGATTACGGATCTGTGATGTGTTATTTTTTATTCCGCATTTGACACGAAATTCACCTATTCACCCCCCTCTAGGTGATTTAGGTTGACAACTTAGCGCTCTCAATTAGTATCAGAGGGAGGTTGATCGTTAAAAGGTTAACACCTTGATCTAATCCTCACCAAGTTGTCTCAAGAGAAGTATCAAGCATGAGTAAGACCAAGGATTTTGCTAAGCTCCCTATCTTCACCAAGAACAATTTTCCAATGTGGAAGGAAAGAGTTAAGTTCTTCATGGAAGCAGTAGACCCTCGGATCTTCATGATTATGGAAGAAGGTCCGCATGTTCCTATGACTGCATCAACAATAGACCCAACCAAAAAGGTCCCAAAGAAGTTGATGGACTTGGATAAGGACGAGATTGCACTTGTCTCCCTAGACAAGAAAGCTAAAAATATTATCGCAAGTGCAGTCGATGACTCAATGCTGTAGAATCTAATTCACTTCCAATCAGCTAAAGAAATGTGGTAGTCCCTAGTTACTTTAATGGAAGGTACTGAAGAAGTGAGGGATGATCGGAGGTCCCTACTGAATCAAAAATATGAAGCCTTCCGACAAGGTCACAAGGAACCCATAGCTGACACATTTGAAAACTTCTTTAAGATAGTCAATGGACTGAGAGTGTATGGCCGAGTCTTTACTAATGGGGAGCTGAATGATAAGTTTCTGAGATCTCTCACCAAAGAATGGGACAATAAAGTCTGTGCCATCCGAGAGTTTGGCAGACTAGCAGAGACAGATCCACAGAATCTATTTGGCAAGCTGATGTCCTATGAACTGCAAATCAACTCCAGAAAAGCCGAAGAATAGATAAGTCACTTCTCCTCAAAAGAGAAGTCGGTTGCTTTAAAGGCTGACATTTCAAGGAAGGTCAAAGCTGCCTCGCTAGCACCTCCTCAAGAAGTAAGTGAAGAAGAAGGCTCTGAGCCAAGCACCTCGGGCTCAGAACTATCTGAAGGAGAGTTCTCATTGCTCTCGCGGCAGTTCAAGAAGTTCTTGAATAAGAAGAAGCAATGGAGAGGCAAAGATGCCTCATACAGAAGATCACGACATAACGGTGATCAGCGAAAGAATGGCTCGAGCAGCCATGATAGGTATAACTCCAAACAGAACAAACAAATTTCAACTGACATCATTTGTTATTTTTGTAATAAGCCGGGACACGTCATCGCGGACTGCCCTCACAAGAAGAAAGAGGGTGGCAGAAGAGAGGAAAAGAAATCTTCATACCACAAGAAGAGGACAGAGAAGAGCTTATTAGCCAAGAAGAGCAAAACTCTCAGCGACTCCGACTCATCTGAGTCGAGTGAAGAAGAGGAAGCTTACTTCGGGCTCATGGCTCACTTTGATGATGAACAAGTCCCACAGCTCACTGGGGAGGTAAAATCTCACACTCCTCTCTCTGAATCTGATGATGATAATGAGCAAGAGGGCTATTCCTCTGAAGATGAATCTGAACTCATGGGACAGTATAAGGAGTTACTCATGGCTTACGAAAAATGTCGCAGAGTCGTGAAAACTCAAGCCAAAGAGATAAAATCTCTACAGGCTATTGAGAGCAACTTGAGAGAAGAAGTCACCAAGACTAATTCTCTTCAAGAGAACTTCAATGCTGTTATGGAAGAATACAATCAAGCTCTCAAGCACCTCGACCTTAAAGATGAAATCATCAAAGAATTGGAACAACTACTCGAGGCTGAGAAGAAACTTGTTGAGAGTTTCTCCAAGCCTAAGACAGTTCTTCCACTCGTTGCTGAGTTCTCAGCTAAGGCCAAGGGTGCTGGTATAGGTCACATTGGTGTTTCTAGTAAATCTTCTAGGAGAAACAAGGCCAAGAGAAAGAATAAGGCTGCCCAGAAGTCTCTAGCTGAAGAAAAGGGGAAAGCTCCCTTGGAACCGGTATTGTTCAAGAAAGTTATCTTTCCTACGAACAAACTTGACTATGAGTCCACCTATGGACACTTCTCTAGGCCGATCCCCGAGAAGCCTAAGTCAAGATACCAAGGTTAGACTCGTCCTCGTAACTTTGGCAAGAGTGTCTTTAAGGCACCTTATGAAGAGATTCAACTTCAAAGCTATGGACCTTATGCTCATGGTCATAACATCAAGAAGACACCAAAGGTAAAACCTATTGTGGAAAAGCCTATGAAGGAGAAGACTTCATGTAGCTGCCATAATCATGAAGCTTCTTCCTCCAAGAGTGAAGTTCCTGCTAGACCATCACTTAAGAAAATCAAGCAGGAATACACTAGGCAAAGATACAACAGGTTCGACTGTTGGTGCTGTGGCAAAATTGGTCATTTTGGCATCGATTGTTGGTTCAATCCTAGAAATGTTGCAACCCCTCAAGTTAGCAACGTGAGAATGACCACTCATGAGGCTAATGCTCGTAGGGGGAGTATTCTAACTCGAGACTAAGGACCCAAACTTGTTTGGGTTCCTAAGGCTAAGTGATTGTAATTGCAGGTATGTCCAAAGACCACCAAAATGCCAATCTGGTACTTGGACAGTGGATGCTCTCGGCATATGACCGGGACAAGAAGCCTACTCCAGAATTTCACCTCAGTCTGCAACGGACCAAAGGTCATCTTTGGAGGTTCAGATCGAGGAATAACTAAAGGCTACGGTATGATTACTAACGGTAGCGTATCCTTTTCTGATGTAGCTTATGTTGAAGGATTGGAACACAATCTCATCAGCATAAGCCAACTATGCGACAAAGGATATGTGGTTGAATTTCATGCTGACAAGTGTTTGGTAAAATCGGTTGACAACATGGAAACTGTTTTATCAGGCACTCGAAGCAGAAATATTTTCTGTTTAAACTTCATTTGTATAGACTCGTCTACGCTAGTGTGTCTTTTAGCAAAAAGTAGTGCATCTCTTGCTGACCAATGGCACAAGAGACTAGCACATATTAATTTCAAAACTATTAATAAACTATTCTCCCAAAACTTAGTACGTGATGCCCCTAATGTCAAGTGCATTACGGACAGTCTTTGTCACGCCTGTATCAAAGGCAAGCAAACAAGGAGTTCATTTAAAAGCATAATAGGCAAGGATTCCAATAGAAGCTTACAACTTCTCCATATGGACTTGTTTGGTCCACTGCAAGTAAGAAGTTTGGGAGGTAAGGAATATACGTTGGTTATTGTGGATGATTACTCGCGCTTTACGTGGGTGTTCTTTCTGAAACACAAGTCAGACACCTTCAGTACTTTCACTAGTTTTGTTAGGCAAATCCAGAATGAATACAACTGTTCCGTAGTCAAAATCAGAAGTGACAATGGAACGGAATTCAAGTCTTGAGCCATGACAGAATTCTGTGAAAGTCAAGGTATCTTTCATGAGTTTTCCTCTCCTCGCACTCCACAGCAAAATAGAGTAGCTGAGAGAAGGAACATAACACTCATAGAGGCTTGCCGGACTATGTTGAGTGATGCCTCACTTCCAGAGTATTTCTGGGCTGAAGCCGTCAACACCGCTTGTCACGTGCAAAATCGAGCTCTCATCAACAAGAACCATGATAAGACTCCTTACGAACTTCTAAAAGGCAGGAAACCAATCATTTCATATTTTAGAATCTTTGGCTGTAAGTGCTTCGTACTTAACAACGGCAAGTATCGCACTACCAAGTTTAGCGAGAAAAGCTTTGAAGGTATTTTTGTAGGTTATAGTAGCCATAGTAAGGCCTATAGAGTATTTAATAGAAAAACTCTGGTGGTAGAAGAGTCGATACACCTTGTATTTGTTGAGACGAGTTTGCAGCAAAGCAACTCTTCTAGTGTGCTCATTGAAGATGCAGGCACCAAGATGAAGGAACTTAGCTTGGATGAGCCTACTCAAGATAAAGATGAGACGTTCATCAAGATCACCTCTACAACCCTTATTGGAGAGGTAGATGAAAGTGAAGGGATAGATACTACTCTAGAGGGGGGGTGAATAGAGTTATCAAATTTTGCACAAGACAAAACTTAATGTTCTACCCAACTCCCTTGGAGTGAAGTGCGGAATGAAAGATTATAGATATAGATTTAACCCTATAGCCTAACACAAGTGATGTGCACAAACTCAAGCTAACTGTAATTACAGTTAAGGCTTGGAAAACCTAATCAGCAACTAGCAACCTAGTTATATCTATTCACAGCCACAATGCAGGAATTAAACAAGTGAATCCAGACGACACAAGGAAATTTATAGTGGTTCCCCAAACAACTTGGGTACGTCCACTCTTCTACCCACACGGTAGGAATCCACTCAGGTTTTTGATCAGGTGCCCTGCCACCAACAGGATCTGTTTCAGGTAGATCCAGAAACCCTTTAGACTTTTGATCAGGTGTCTAAAAACCAAGCACAGGTTTTTGATCAGGTGCCCTGCCACCAAGGGATACTTTTGAAGGGAGTAATAACCCTGTACAGGAGGGGGAAGAAGGTTAAGATGTCTTCTCTATTTTACAATAGATTAGAGAAGCACAAAAACTTGCACTGAGCTAGAAAGCTCTAAAGAATCAAGGCTCCCCCTGGCTCAAAGATGTCCAGGTGAAGTCTTGCTTCAGTGCAGAAAAACTCTTCAGAAAGTTCTGAAGGAAAAACTACAAGAAGATAATAAGTAATAAAATAAAAGATCTTCAAGCAGCTATCTTCTTCTTCTTCTTCTTCAAGAGAACTTTGAGTCTGAACTTCCTGAAAGCAGGAGAACTCAGGTTGAAGAAGAGTAGAAGATCTTAACACTTCTCAGTTAGATGCAAATTGCTGAGAGCAGAAAATGCTTGATCTTGATGAAGGCTTGAATGCTTTAAAATATCTGGTTAACTAGTTAGCTAGCTTCAATCCTTCTTCAAAGGGTCCTTTATATAGAAGATACAAGCAACGGCTCTCTTCAGTTTGAATTACTTGTCTTCTTCTGAAACTTGAGACTTGGGCTGCAAATAACACACAGCAAAACAAACTCTGCAGCAGGATATACTATAAAAGGAATGAACCTCTTTCTAAGAAGCTGCAGGATCAAATCAAATAACAGAAGGGCTAAATAAAGTCACATCAAAGAAATACTCTTTATAGCAAAGAGAAGACTTTTCAGTCTAACGGCTATAAAGGGCTGTCAGCAGATAAAGTAAAATACAAAGACAGCTAATAAGACAAACAACTTTATCTAAAAAGATTTTACTCAGGCAAAAAGAATAGAGCAGATATGCCTGGAAATATTATCATAAATCAACTGAAACAACTTGCCAGAAAATGTATTAATTAATTAAATATAATAAATAAATACAAAAAATAAAGGCAGGCAGAAAGCGTCGAACGACCTTCGGAGATCGTTGACCGACGCACGGAGATCGTCGAACTATCGGGCAGATAGTCGAACGATCCAGATAGTCGACCTATCGAAGAAGATAGTCGAACTACCTCGGCAGATAGTCGACCTATCAGAACAGATAGTCGAACTATCAGATAGTCGATCTATCAGGACAGATAGTCGAACTATCAAGCGCAAACAGATAGTCGACCTATCAAGCAGATAGTCGACCTATCTCAGAAAACAGATAGTCGACCTATCAACAGATAGTCGACCTATCAAAACAGACCAGATAGTCGACCTATCGAAAGATAGTCGAACTATCAGATAGTTGAACTATCAGGACAGATAGTCGAACTATCAAAGACGACAGATAGTCGACCTATCAACAGATAGTCGACCTATCAAAGCGAAACAGATAGTCGACCTATCAACAGATAGTCGAACTATCAGATAGTCGATCTATCAGGACAGATAGTCGAACTACCACGCCAAGCAGATAGTCGACCTATCAAGACAGATAGTCGAACTACCACGCCAAGCAGATAGTCGACCTATCAATAGATAGTCGAACTATCAACGCAGACAGAGCGTCGACCAACTGATAGACGATCGTCGATCAGCCGATAGACGATAGTCGAGCGGCGTTCGACTATAGTCGAACGAAAAACTACTTAACCAAATTCTCAATCTGGAAAAGTGAGGACTCTATAGCTAGACTACTAACCATTGACCATAGATAATTCTTGGGTCAAGGAGCACAAAGGAGAGGACTAAACTCAAATCAAACTAGGGTACCAACAATCTCCCCCTATTTGAGTTAAGTCTCTCAAAGACTAAAACACAGAACTAGCTAATAAAACAAAATAGGAAAAGGAAACACAACTGAGCAGCAATTATCAATCAGATAAATAAATATCAAACAGACAAATTAAGGAACTGCAGAGTCAGGTTTAGAAACAGAAGAGCTAGGAATAAAGGAGATTTTCCTTAGAGGGTCATCAGATTCTTTCTTTGATAGCTTCAAATCCTGCACACCAATGATCTTTAATTCTGCAGCTCTTGGGACTACTGCTTCAGGATGCTTTTCCATGTATTTTGAAGGGTCAAACACATCAGGATTAACCTGGAACTTTTCAAACTCTTTCTTTCTGAAAGCAGACATGGTGGTTAAACCAGTAGTATCTTTACCTTCTGCTTTAGCTTTTCTTATTTGAGATGCTCCAACTAGTTCGTGAAAACGAGCCATCCTAAAGTTAGGATCAAGCTCTGGACTTTCATAAACAGGCTCAGGAGGAGCAGCATCGGATTCTTTATCTAGATAAGATATTGGAGCAGACTTAGCAAAAGGGTCTTGCTAGAATTTTAAAACAAAGTGAACTACTTACCTTTTGAAACAGCTTTCTCAGACTGAACTGGTACAGCAGTTGAAACCTTTCTCTTAGGAGAAGGAGGAGGTGAAAAAGTTGGCTTTAGATACACAACCTCCTTAACTTGTTCTTTCCCTTCAGCTTCATGCATTTGACTGCCAGAATGAGACTTTCCATGAGAGCTATGAGAGCTTTTCCTTGATTGATGCTGAGACGAAGCAGATCTTGCTGATGGAGCAGATTTTCCTGAAGAGGCTGAAGGGTTGGCAGAAAGATTACCAGAAGCTCCTGCACCTGGAGGAGGAGGAGGAGGACCTCTGGGAGTCCATCTTGAACCAGGACTATCATATCTTTTAGATCTTTTCCTTTCTTTCTGCTGGTTCTTAGAGAACCACATCCAATGCTGAAATTCCTTTGACTTAGGGTCAATGCCCTTCAGAATATAATAAGGAGTATCATTATCTTTACTGGGAGGAGGAGGAGCAGCTTTTCTCTTCTTTTGAACAACTTTCTTTTTCCTTGACTTCTCAGATACATCAGAATCCTCTTCATCATCAGAATGAGATGAGGGAGGATTTTCATAAGGATCATAGGCTTCAGAGACAGCCTTTTCTTTTAACTTCAGATCTGATTTCTCTCTTTCCTCTTCCATGGCATCCAGAGCCAGAAGGGAATCTAAGTCCAACCCTGGTGAATCATCCCAGATAGTTGACTTTTCAATTTGCAGCTCTTTTTCTTTCTCTTTTAGCAAAGACTGTACTCTTAGAGTCCAAGCAGCTCGTGCTTTTTCTTCTTCCACACTCAGAATAGGAGTGTCATCTTTGACTTCATCTTGCTTCTTAGACTCATCTTCTCTATCATCTAAAAAGGAATCCAATTCAGGATCTACTTGGATATCAGGAACAATTGGATCAGCTTCAGAGACAACTGCTATGATCTGAGAAGCTAAATCTCCTCTAATATAATCTGTAGAATTTATGAATACAGATCTGCTAAATAATCATTCCTTCAAGGTATTCACTAGCAAGCAAATTAATTGACTCGTCAACAAAGCGAATGAATGAATTACCTTCATACTTGACTATCTCCCATGATTCATCTAGATATGAAGTAATAATACCTTCTAGGAATCGACCAACCACGGGAGTGGTGAGGTCTTCTAGGCAGACTTTTACTGCAATTTCAGATAGCATGATTCCATCAGCTATTTCCTTATTTGATAACACTGGAACTACTTCTTTCTCAGCTGGAGCAGACTCTTCCAGAGCTGTCATTACAGTATCTGTTATAGCTGGAAGGGAGGCAGGAGGTTCTGAGGCATCTTCACAGAACATCTCCCCCTGCCTGATTTCAGTGGAGACTGAAACCAGGCCCCTTGAGGAAGATGGCTCAGCATATTTTGAGAGAGATTTGATGGAGGCAGTTAAGATATCAATGGAGGATGCAAGGGGAGCGATTGCCTCTTCAATCATTGTCTTGATTGAGGGGTTAATCAACTCCACAATGCGGGAGATGAGTTCAGGAGTGATCTCAAAAGATGATGGATGTGTAGTGGATGGAGCTGCAGCAGATATGGGTGTAGTGCTGGGATGAAGAATGGTGTGGACAGGGGATTGAACTGGAGATGGAGCTGGAGAGTTAATTGGAGAATTAACTGGAGAATGAATGGGAGACGGAGGAGGTGATGGAATCCTCTCAGACCCTAACAAATCAAAGCTAGGAGCAGATATCCTAGCCAGATGAGCAGGTAGAGGAGATGCTGGAGGGGAAAGAGGAACAACCGTGGTTGTTTCTGGAGCAGAAGAGGGAGAAGGTCGTACTTCAGCTGAAGTTGATAGAACTTCAACTGAAGCAGACAGCAAAGCAGAAGAGGAGGAGGGAAGAGCTGAGCCAGCTTCGACAGGGTGAGGAGTGACTGATTCAGTCCTGGTGTCCTCAGATGTTGCTGGAGCAACCCCTGTGAGAGCGGGTTTCACAAAAGTTCTCTTCCATTTAGAGACCAGGTTAGGATCCATCTTCTTGCTTGCGTTAATTGTTGTTGCGGTTGAAACCAGCAGCTGGGGGTATTTTTCCTTCAGGAAGATTCCAATGACCCTTCCTAGGGTGACTTCCTTCTTACCAGTCTTTTTCCTTATTAAATCAAACACAACTCCGGCCCAATCAATCCTTTTCCGATTTACAATTGCACATATTAGTGCAAATTGTTGCCTTGTGATATTATCGTGGGCAGAGTGCTTACCGAGGAGCACTTTTCCTACCAACTCAGCAAGAAACTTGATTTTGAAAGGGAAATTTACTTTGAGCAGCTTGGTGGGAATGCCCTCTGCATGTCCCAGCTCAACTAGCATTCTTCCAAATTCCTGAGCATCTTGCTCATAATCCTCTTCACCATTTATTAAATCAAAAATTTCAGTCAAAACGGCCGGAGTTAGGATTACCTCTTCTCCGCCGATGGTGCCAGTCATCGAGTCGTCGGTGGAGGACGACGTGAAGGCCCATTCCTTGATCTCTGGGATGTTTATCTTAATTCTTGAAGACATTAACCTCTCGAGTCCTTGATCCCGGCAAAGCTGAAGAACTTCTACGATCCCAGCTTCGCAGCTACTGAACGCGTCGAAATCGACACTGAAGCCTGCATCAAACTTTACAACTGCTAGAACTGCGGGAGAAATCGCCATGGATTGCTGGAGAAAGCTCGAGGAGGACGAAGAAGACGAAGGGGATGAAGCGGCAGAAAATCGTAAGCGGGAAGGCAGAATGCGAAAAGACACGCTCCGTCGACGATAAAACAAAAGATCTTTTAACCTAGGTCGACTATCGGCTTTATATTAGACCGGAGAAAGTCGATCTATTAAAAAGATACAAGACCCGATGGTCGAACGGCCGTTCGACGATCGGCTCAGAAGCAGAGTAGTCGGACAATCATTCGACTATTTCTGGCTTCTCAAACAACAGACTATCGTCATCCAGAGATCGACGATGAGCTCGACTTGTTTGACGATGGTCGAACGCCGGTCGACGATCTTCAATCAGACAAACTTTCATCAACCATAGGTCGACGATGGGCTTGACCTGATCGACTATCTTCGAACGTCGTTCGACTATCTTCAAACAAGTTTCAACAAAGGCAGATAGTCACACTTAGTCTCGTCCATTGATCATGCCTAGTTGAACTAAAAAGAACAGATGCTTCTGTTCATCTAAAGGCTTGGTGAATATATCACCTCTCTGAAACTTAGTGGATATGAACTCAAGACAAATCTTGTTCTTTTCCACACAATCTCTCAGGAAATGGTGCCGAATCTCAATGTGCTTCGTTCTAGAGTGGTGCACTGGATTTTGTGCAATTGAGATAGCACTGGTACTATCACACATGATTTTGGTGTTCTTGTGTGAGTAACCATAATCCACAAGCTGGTTTTGAATCCATAGGATCTGTGAACAACAACTGGCAGCTGCTATATATTCAGCCTCTGCAGTTGAAGTTGAGACAGAAGCCTGCTTCTTACAGAACCAAGAGACCAATCTCTCTCCCAGGAACTGGCAAGTTCCTGAGGTGCTCTTCCTGTCAACTCTGCAACCAGCATAATCAGAATCAGAATATCCAATTAATTCAAATTCTGACTCAGCTGGGTACCAAAGTCCTAGATTTGGGCATCCCTTCAGGTATCTCAGGATTCTCTTTAGAAGAATCAGATGAGATTCCTTGGGGTTGACCTGGAATCTAGCACAAAGGCATGTAGCAAATATTATATCTGGCCTACTTGCAGTTAGATATAATAGGGAACCAACAATGGCCCTATAATTCTTTTGATCAACTGGCTTGCCGTGATCATCAGAATCAATAACTACATTAGTAGCCATGGGTGTAGGCATTGCTGAAGCCTCAGCCATCCCAAATTTCTTTACCAATTCCTTGGCATATTTGGATTGGGAGATGAATATACCATCAGCATCTTGCTTAATTTGGAGACCAAGAAAGTAAGACAGCACACCCATACTACTCATCTCAAACTTGGAATGCATCAAGTTGGAAAACTTTTTGCACAGTTTGGGATCAGTGGAGCCAAAAATAATATCATCTACATACACCTAAACTAACAGGATTGTGTCCTTGTGATGCTTGACGAAAAGGGTTCTATCAACTACTCCCCTAGTAAAGTTGTGCTCTAACAGGAAACTAGCTAAGGTCTCATACCAGGCCCTAGGAGCTTGCTTTAGTCCATAAAGAGCTTTCTGCAACTTAAACACATGAGAAGGCTGAGTTGAAGAAACAAACCCTGGTGGTTGTTCAACAAACACCTCTTCCTTAAGCTCACCATTTAGGAATGCACTTTTGACATCCATTTGGAACACCTTAAACTTCATGAAGGCTGCATAGGCCAAGAAGATCCTTATTGCTTCTAGCCTTGCAACAGGAGCAAAGGTTTGGTCATAGTCTATACCTTCCTCCTGTCTATAGCCCTGAGCTACAAGCCTTGCTTTATTCCTTACTATAATTCCATTAGCATCCAACTTGTTTCTATACACCCACTTGGTGCCTATGATCAGTTGGCCTTTAGGTCTTGGAACCAAAGTCCAAACTTTACATCTCTCAAACTAATTGAGTTCCTCTTGCATTGCAATGATCCAGTGGGGATCTAGCTCTGCATCTTTAAAGGTGAGGGGCTCAACCTGTGAGAGGAAACAAGCATGCATCACATCCTGTCTTAATTGATGTCTTGTTTGCACACCAGCTGATATGTCTCCAATCACTTGAGATGTCGGGTGATCTCTAAGTGTGACAATATCAGCAGGTGGGATGTGATCTTCAGCAACAGTTGGGATTAATTCCTCAGGAGGAATTTGATCTACTGTTGGTGGTACAACAACAGCTTCAACAGCTTCAGCAATGTCTTCATCACTGTCTGATTCAGTGATCTGAAGAGTTGATAGTTGAAGAATTTCTTGAGGGACATCATGTACCTGTAATGAACTTGAGGAAGGAGAATTTTCCTTCTCCTTGTAAAACATCTGAGACTCATCAAAAGACACATGCACAGATTCTTCAATTTTACAGGTAGATTTGTTATAAACCCTATAAGCTTTGCTTACTTGGGAATATCCAAGCATGATTCCCATTGAAGCTTTTGCTTCAAATTTTCTAATATATTCTTTATTATTATTATGAATATAAACAATACAGCCAAAAACTCTAAAGTAATTAATTTTAGGTTTCTTTCCCTTAAGCAACTCATAAGGAGTTTTACACTTAAGTTTGTGTATCAAACTTCTATTCAAGACATAATTGGCTGTACTAACAGCTTCTGCCCAATAGGAGAGAGGCATGTTAGCATCTGCCAACAATGTACTAGCAGCTTCAATAAGTTTTCTATTCTTCCTTTCAACTACCCCATTTTGTTGAGGAGTTCTAGGAGCTGAGAAGCTATGTTTGATACCTTCTCTCTCACAGAATTCTTGCATGAGAAGAGAGTCAAACTCAGTACCATGATCACTTCTGATCAAGGCCACATGAGTAGAGTACTCAGTCTGCATACATAGTAGAAAGTCTGTAAGGGCTTTGAAGTTATCAGACTTAGTTCTCAAAAAGAAAACCCAACTGAACCTAGAGAAGTCATCTACAATTACTAAAGTGTAATACTTCCCTCCTAAACTCTGTACATTTATTGGGCCAAAAAGGTCCAAGTGTAATAGATACAGGATTCTAGGAGAATCACTCTTATTTACAGATTTAAAAGAGTTTTTGGTTTGCTTGCCTAGCTGACAAGCCTTGCATAGGCTCTCCTTCTTGTAGGGGCAAGAAGGTAAACCTCTAACAAGGTTGTGCTTAGATAACCTAGATATATTTTTAAGGTTAACATGACTAAGCCTCTTATGCCACAAAGAATTATTATTAAGAGTTACTTCATTAAACAGACAGATTTCAGAATGAGATGAATTGAAATCTACTAAATAAATATTACCTATTCTAATACCTACTAAAACAGCATTATTATTTAAAGTAATATTGCAAGAGGAGTTAGAAAATGAAACCTGGTAGCCAGCATCACATAGCTGGCTGACTGAAATCAAATTATGCTTCAGTCCATTGACATATGCAACTCTCTTGAAAGTAACTGCCCCAATTGTGATCTTGCCATAGCCTTCTGTCTGACCACAGCTGGAGTCTCCAAAGATAACCTTTGGGCTGAGCTTAGCTTTGAACTTTGACAGAAGATCTTTATTTCCTGTCATATGCTTGGAACATCCACTATCCAAATACCACTTATTTTGAGTGATTGGATAGGCCTTCACCTGCAAGACATTTATTTAGACAGTGTGGACCCAGGTAACCTTGGGTCCCTTGTTTTTCACATAAGAAAAACTGGAAATATATGAAAATACAGGCTGAGGGTGATAACCTAGTGGGTGAGATCTCCTAGGTGGGATTCTCCATGCAGATGATGGGTCAACAAACCTAGGGTTTCTATTTTCACTTAGGTTTCTACGGTACTGATTATGATTTTGAAAATCATATTGAAAACGTCGATCGACGTTCGACGATGGGTGCTCAGATCGTCGACCATCGTTCGACCATTGAGCTTCCGATCGTCGAGCTGCGTTCGACGCTCTTTGCATTTCTTTAAAGAATTTCTTTCTCTTTTCTCTCTTAGCTTTATTTAGGGTTTTATTTACTAGATTTACTTGCTCAGTGTTCTTCTTTCCACTAGCTGAAATGAAGTTCACTGGAGTTGAAAGATTGTTTTTAAGAAGGACTGGGGGTTCACTGGGAGAAGCTCCTAAGCCTAGTTTGTCATTACCTGACCTAGTGTTAGTCATGCTGGTAATTTCTAACAACTTAAGGCTTCTACCATTAAGTGATTCCTCTAATCTCTTAGACCTAGCTAACTCTATTTTAAGAAATTTAATTTCTTCACTACAAGTAGTGAGATCTTCCTTTAACCTAATGTTTTCTGTAGCTATTGATTCTGAGTCAGCTAACCTATTTCTAAGTTCTTTTATTTCCTTTTCAGAGCTAATCAAATCTAAGCATAAAGATTTAAATTCTAATTTAAATTCTTCTGAAGTAAATTCATAGGAAGAGAGTACCTCATCTTCTGTAGGCATCTCTTCATCAGAATCAGAACTCTCTGCAGCAGAGTGGTTGCTGCAGGCATCTATTGCCATTAGGCAAACTTCTTTTGCCTTCTTCTCTTCCTCATCCTCACTGGAGCTTGATGAGGAGGATTCTTCATCAGAATCACTCCAGGTTTCAGCAATGAAACCTCTCTCCTTCTTCTTGTTTTTGTAGGAGGATGGCTTGGAGTGCTTCCTGTACTGTTCCTTTTCTTTTCTCTTTTCTTTGTTCTTCTCCTCTGGACACTCTGGCCAGATGTGTCCAGGCTTCCTGCAACCATAACAAATAATTTCTTTAGCTGGAGAGCGATCATACCTTGGTTTGTCTTCATAGCGTGAAGACTTCTTTCTGAACTCCTTTCTCCCCATCTTGAGAAATCTCTTGGCAAACAATGCCATTAGTTCCTCATTTGATTGGCTGCCTTCAGAAGCATCAGCAGCCTTAAGAGCTAGAGATTGCTCTTTTCTTGTTGGAGTGGGGGTCTTTGCTTCTGCTTCAGCTTCCCTTGTCTTCAGCACTTGCTCAAAAGACTTGAGCTTGCCGAGAAGGGCTTCAGTGGAGATCTCATTTGTACTTCTGGCTTCTTTGATGGGCCAGATCCTTAGATCCCATGTGCTAGGGAAGCACATGAGAATCTTATCACTGACCTCTGTCAATGATATGTCCTTGTCCAGGGTCCTCAGCTCATTGATGATTGAGCTGAGCCTGGTGTACATGGCTTCAACTGATTCAGCATCAGTTTTCTTGAAGTTCTCATACTGTGAGATCAGGTTGGACCTTCTGTCCTTCCTTTTATCAGCTGAACCAGCTACAATCTGGTTCAGTGTATCCCACATGGCTTTTGCTGAGGAGCATTCAGCACCCTTCTAGAATACCTCATCAGACATTGTCTGAGCCAGAATGTTCATTGCCTTGGCATCTGCTATTTTGGCCTTCTTGTATTCATCATTGTAATCTGGAGGAGGCACTGCACTCATATCAGATGATGAGGCAGTGGCAGTAGCAGGTGCTCTTGGGGGTCCTGACAAAATAGAAGCAAAGATGCTTTCATCAATAGAATTCATATATAATTTTATCCTTGCCTTCCAGATGCCAAACTTAGCTAAGTTGCATGCTGGAGGTCTGGTGCTAGAATAATCCTTGGACTGGGCCATGATAGTGAATATCTATAAGCTTTGGTATCTATCAGGATCTTGTGACTTAGGTGTTAGCCTATTCAGTCAGTCAACCTCCCTCTGATACCAATTGAAAGTGAAGGGATAGATACTACTCTAGAGGGGGGTGAATAGAGTTATCAAATTTTGCACAAGACAAAACTTAATGGTCTACCCAACTCCCTTGGAGTGAAGTGCGGAATGAAAGATTATAGATATAGATTTAACCCTATAGCCTAACACAAGTGATGTGCACAAACTCAAGCTAACTGTAATTACATTTAAGGCTTGGAAAACCTAATCAGCAACTAGCAACCTAGTTATATCTATTCACAGCCACAATGCAGGAATTAAACAAGTGAATCCAGACGACACAAGGAAATTTATAGTGGTTCCCCAAACAACTTGGGTACGTCCACTCTTCTACCCACACAGTAGGAATCCACTCAGGTTTTTGATCAGGTGCCCTGCCACCAACAGGATCTGCTTCAGGTAGATCCAGAAACCCTTTAGACTTTTGATCAGGTGTCTAAAAACAAAGCACAGGTTTTTGATCAGGTGCCCTGCCACCAAGGGATACTTTTGAAGCGAGTAATAACCCTGTACAGGAGGGGGAAGAAGGTTAAGATGTCTTCTCTATTTTACAATAGATTAGAGAAGCACAAAAACTTGCACTGAGCTAGAAAGCTCTAAAGAATCAAGGCTCCCCCTGGCTCAAAGATGTCCAGGTGAAGTCTTGCTTCAGTGCAGAAAAACTCTTCAGAAAGTTCTGAAGGAAAAAACTACAAGAAGATAATAAGTAATAAAATAAAAGATCTTCAAGCAGCTATCTTCTTCTTCTTCTTCTTCAAGAGAACTCTGAGTCTGAACTTCCTGAAAGCAGGAGAACTCAGGTTGAAGAAGAGTAGAAGATCTTAACACTTCTCAGTTAGATGGAAATTGCTGAGAGCAGAAAATGCTTGATCTTGATGAAGGCTTGAATGCTTTAAAATATCTGGTTAACTAGTTAGCTAGCTTCAATCCTTCTTCAAAGGGTCCTTTATATAGCAGATACAAGCAACGGCTCTCTTCAGTTTGAATTACTTGTCTTCTTCTGAAACTTGAGACCTGGGCTGCAAATAACACACAACAAAACAAACTCTGCAGCAGGATATACTATAAAAGGAATGAACCTCTTTCTAAGAAGCTGCAGGATCAAATCAAATAATAAAAGGGCTAAATAAAGTCACATCAAAGAAATACTCTTTATAGCAAAGAGAAGACTTTTCAGTCTAACGGCTATAAAGGGCTGTCAGCAGATAAAGTAAAATACAAAGACAGCTAATAAGACAAACAACTTTATCTAAAAAGATTTTACTCAGGCAAAAAGAATAGAGCAGATATGCCTGGAAATATTATCATAAATCAACTGAAACAACTTGCCAGAAAATGTATTAATTAATTAAATATAATAAATAAATACAAAAAATAAAGGCAAGCAGAAAGCGTCGAACGACCTTCGGAGATCGTCGACCGACGCACGGAGATCGTCGAACTATCGGGCAGATAGTCGAACGATCCAGATAGTCGACCTATCGAAGAAGATAGTCGAACTACCTCGGCAGATAGTCGACCTATCAGAACAGATAGTCGAACTATCAGATAGTCGATCTATCAGGACAGATAGTCGAACTATCAAGCGCAAACAGATAGTCTACCTATCAAGCAGATAGTCGACCTATCTCAGAAAACAGATAGTCGGCCTATCAACAGATAGTCGACCTATCAAAACAGACTAGATAGTCGACCTATCGAAAGATAGTCAAACTATCAGATAGTTGAACTATCAGGACAGATAGTCGAACTATCAAAGACGACAGATAGTCGACCTATCAACAGATAGTCGACCTATCAAAGCGTAACAGATAGTCGACCTATCAACAGATAGTCGAACTATCAGATAGTCGATCTATCAGGACAGATAGTCGAACTACCACGGCAAGCAGATAGTCGACCTATCAAGACAGATAGTCGAACTACCACGCCAAGCAGATAGTCGACCTATCAATAGATAGTCGAACTATCAATGCAGACAGAGCGTCGACCAACTGATAGACGATCGTCGATCAGCCGATAGACGATAGTCGAGCGGCGTTCGACTATAGTCGAACGAAAAACTACTTAACCAAATTCTCAATCTGGAAAAGTGAGGACTCTACAGCTAGACTACTAACCATTGACCATAGATAATTCTTGGGTCAAGGAGCACAAAGGAGAGGACTAAACTCAAATCAAACTAGGGTACCAACAGTAGATGATCAAGATGAAGAACACATCCCAGCTGAAGATGCAACTCGAGTGGCTGAAGAGATCCCAGATGCGAGGACTCTAGAATTCAGACACTTGAAGGATCATCCCTTAGATCAAATCATAGGAGATCCTCAGGATGGTGTCAGAACCCGGAGAGGTACAACTAACGAGACTTTATTCTTGAGCTTTCTATCACAGGTTGAACCTAAGAAGTTCGAGGAAGCAAACTCGGATGCATCCTGGATACTAGCCATGGAAGAAGAGTTGAATCAGTTCAAACGTTGTAAAGTTTGGACACTTGTTCCTAGACCCAAGAGTAAGAATGTCATCAGGACAAAATGGGTCTACCGGAATAAGATGGACGAAGATGGAACAATTATAAAGAATAAAGCCAGACTTGTCGCCAAGGGCTATTGTCAAGAAGAAGGAATCGAATTTGACCAAACATATGCTCCAGTGTCAAGACTGGAGGCGATCAGGTTATTTCTTGCCTACGCTGCACTTAAGGGCTTTACCGTCTATCAGATGGACGTCAAGTCCGCCTTCCTAAATGGTGACATAAACGAAGAAGTGTATGTAGAGCAACCGCCAGGTTTTGTTGACTCAACTTTTCCTAATCATGTTTATTTACTGCAAAAAGCATTATATAGTCTTAAACAAGCTCCCCGAGCTTGGTATGAGACGCTGTCTAGCTTCCTTCTTGAGAGCAAGTTCACAAGAGGAAAGATAGACAAGACATTATTTCTTAGGGAAATAAAAGGCAAGATTTTGCTGGTACAAATATATGTTGACGACATTATTTTTGGCTCTACGGATGACAACCTCTGCAAGAAGTTTTCTAAACTTATGCAAGGGAAGTTTAAAATGAGCAGTATGGGAGAGCTGAAGTATTTCTTAGGGCTTCAGGTGAAACAATCTGAGGATGGAATTTTCATCTCACAGACTAAATTCACCAAAGAGCTACTTAATAAATTCGGAATGGAGAACGCAACCTCTATGAGGACTCCAATGGCCTCAACTATGTCTCTGGACAAGGATGAGAAAGGGAAACCTTTTGATGAAACCAAATATAGAAGCATAATTGGGTCCTTGCTCTACCTTACCGTAAGTAGACCAGACATAATGTTTTCCACATGTGTATGTGCTAGATTTCAGGTGAACTCTAAGGAATCTCACTACAGTGCTGCAAAGCGAATCTTGAGATACCTCAAAGGTACACCAAATCTTGGCTTATGGTACCCAAGAAGTAATGATAGTGAACTAATTAGATTTTCAGATGCAGATTTTACAGGAAGCAAAGACGACAGGAAAAGTACTTCCGGGACTTGCCAATTTCTCGGAAGGAGACTTATTTCCTGGATCAGTAAGAAGCACAAACTGTGTAGCCATCTCAATGGCTGAATCAGAGTATATCTCTGCAAGCAGCTATTGTACACAGCTTCTATGGATCAAGAATCAATTTGAAGACTACAACATGAAGTTCCAGAACATCCCTCTGCTTTGCGACTCTTCTAGTGCAATAGCAATCGCCAACAACCCAGTCTCCCACAGCCGGACAAAGCACATAGAGCTTCGCTATCACTTCATCCGGGAGCATGTGGAGAATGGAGACATAGATCTACAATACGTCTCCACAGATAGGCAAGTTGTAGATATATTCACGAAGCCGCTAGATGAGACCAAGTTCTCATTCTTCAAAACTGAACTTGGAATGCTCAACAAAGAAGATTAGTGGTCTCTATCAAAGTCTCAGAGTTAAAAGGTTGTGGAGGTAAAGATCAGTGCTTCGAGAAAAATATTTTGTCAAAGTGACTTACTCGAGTAAGTGTACTCACATACTCGAGTACTTGGAAACAATCACGAGTAGTTACACGACTACACTCGAGTACATTATAATATACTCGAGTAACTCAAAGTATCTACTCGTGTAGGTAAAAATTCACTCGAGTTCATATTCTTCATACTCGAGTACTTAGTAACTCACTCGAGTACTTCATGATCTACTTGGTCTTCGACTTACTCGTGTATGTTACAACAGATTACTCGTGTATGCCGATATATACTCGAGTACCTGGAAATTCCAGAACTTTGAAAATCTCATTTTTCTCTTTTCGCACACCTCGATTTTTGCCGCCCCCCATAAGGTATGTTTTATTTTAAAACCCAATCTTAAACCTAATTAGGGTTATGTATATAAATAGAATGATCCCGTAATCCATTTCCACGAAACCTTTTTCGAGTACTCGCCGGCGCTTCGCCTTCCAGAACCGCAGAGCGCTGTCTTCTCCAGAATCCGTTACTCCAAAACTCGATGGCTCCTCCATCCAAGATTGGAATCGGGTCCGAATTGGTTATAGATGGAATCGCCGAACTCTCCGATGAATTCCGAAACCTTCTCATTCTCCTTGACACAGCCGGGCTGTCGTTCCTATTACAGACGCCGTGTAAGATCCTCTTTTCTGCAGTGGAAGAGTTCTACAAGAATCTGAAGGTCAAGCGAAATGGTACAGTTCTCAAAACCAAGGTCAGTGGGATAAAAATCCGTCTGGACAAAACTTCCTTAGCTACTCTGTTAAAATTGCCAGTGGTGGATGAAGAAGATGATCTGACTCCTGAAGATTCCGAGAGAACCAGTTTCTTCTGTGGAATAAACCCGTATGAAGGATATTCGTTCCGCCGTGCAGATTTCAATTTAGAGGGCAAATTTCTTGTGGATTTCATTGCCAAAGTTCTTCTTTGCAAAACCTATTCCCTCAGAGAAATCTCCCAAAACTTTTTTGATGTTATGCAAGCCATAGTATGACGGAAGAAATTCCAGTTTGGAATGATGATACTGGACAAGATCAAAGAAACTGTGAACAAACCAAGCTATGCCAGGATTATCTCCCTCCTCCTCCATGAGATTAATCCAACAGTGTTTGATTTCTCCAAAGGAACTCCCCTCCATCACATGAAAAAGGTATCCATCTCTTCCATACAAAGATTTGAAATCCAACTCAAGAACACTGCCCAAGCCTCCAAAGTCATTATAGATGAAGATGTCCCCAGCCCACAGCATGTTGCTGATGACAGGACTCCATCTCCTCCTCTACATCAAGCTACTGACACCCAGGGTGCAGTAGTTGAGGGGGAGCCTGCCTCATCTAGCTCCCAGATTCTGTTTACAAAAATTCCCTCCCAGACAGTCAGAGATCCTTCTCCTCCTCCTCCTCCAGAAGATATTCCAATAGATGTACAAATTCCAGCAGATAATCACGTTTCCCAAGAGATTCAAGTTCAACAAGACCTTCTGTCCACAGCTGCAGAGATTAATAAACTTATTGAAGAACTAAGGTCAGACTTTCCCCTACCTCCAGCAGATCCAGTTGTTGGTACTCCTGAGGTTCAGGTACAAGATGAATAGATCCCTCTCAAGGAATCCTCTCCATCCCCAGCTCAGTCTCCCATTGAAGAAGCAGAACAACATGATAGTATCATCCTGTCCGATGAAGAGGAGTTATCCTCATAACCTGTTGAGCCTCCTCTAAGGACATTAGCCTTCAATCTCCCTTCCTTCACAGATCCCCTGGATTCAGTAGAAATCACTCACACCAAGAGAACTGCTAGCTCAGTGGTTGTGAAAGAAATCCCTCCTTGGGATCCCTCAGTCTCTCAGCTCCCTCAGGTCTCTATTTCTCCCAGTCTCTATCTTCTGCTTCTCTCAGCTCCTCAGACATCATCAGTAAGATTGAGAAGATGCTCCAAGAACAGAGACATTACTTTGATGAGTCTCTAAAATCAGTTAACAATAAGGTCTCTGCTCTTGAAACTGAGATGAGCAGAGGCTTTGTAGAAATTCAAGCCAACACTGATGAACTTAAACAACTCTTCAAAATAGGTGGAAAAGCGATAGATCACACCATCACCAGCATGGGTGAAGTCAGAAATCAAGATGAAACAGTGGCACATAACCAGATTCTGCTAGACCAAAGAGCTGAAGCCAATGTGATGAAAGTTTGTGAAGAAGTAGGCACATTCAGAGATGAAGCTATTGAAAAGCTATCTGTAGAAATCAGCAAGGGGGAGAAAATAGTTAAAGAACAAGTTGAGAAAATTTCTGCTGAAATCTCTACCAAGTCTAAAGAGACCCTGGATGGATTAGTTAACACCATGAAAGCAGATATTCTAGCACAGCTACAGTATGTCAAATTCTACATTTATGACACTGCAGTTTGGGTACATAATCAGAATTTTCCAGAATTCCAGCTCGACCCCTCCATCATTCCTAAAAGCTTAGACCCTCTTGAGGAACATCCTTCATCTGATGCTCAGGTTCATGCTACCATTCCAGAGGCAGTGCCAGCCTTCTCTCCCAGACCTGCTGGAGAGATGTCTGAGCCTCCTCTTTCATATTCTGATGTGTGGAAAGAGGATGTCCCTGCCAGCTCTCAGGGGCACTTTGATCGAGGTACTTCCTCCTCTAGAAGACCTGCTGATCAAGGTGGCCCCAGCAAGAAAAGAAAATATGGTGATGGCGCTTCTGCTAGCCGTTCTGCACCTAAGAGAGAGCAAGCTCAAGCTTCAGAGGGCAGATCAGAGTCAGTACATTCAGAAGTTTGGAGTCCAACCTCCAAATCTTTAATCTTTGACACTCTAAAGTTGGTAACTGATTTTGGGGAAAATAAAGACAAATTCTACAGCTACTCAGAATGGAAAGCCTATGAGGCATCTCAAATCAAGATCAGATTACATGACAGACAATGGGGATTCAACAATCCAGCAGCTCCTCCAAGGCCAAAGACTTATTTTCCTAAACCCTTCAGTTACTTGGAAAGGCAAGAGCTGAAGAAAGCTAAACATCACAGAGAGAATTACCCCTGAAAGTGTTTTGTGGAATTGGAAAATCTTTCTATTTAATATATCTAATTCTGATTATGGTTCCCTTATTTGCTATTATTCTCTGTTTTAGTCATTTTTTATTGCTTGTTGTTATAGATGATCATTTCTTTTCTAGAAATTCATCTTAGTGCAAAGGGTGCTGACTTCTACAAATATAGGGAGATTGTTGGGAATTGTCTTCACAATACCCCAGATTTGTGGGAAGTCAGACCTGAAACTAAGATGAATTAAGTTGTATTTGATGTTGTGTTTAAGTTGTGCATGCAGGACTCTATTGCCAAGTGTAAACCAATGTCAGTCTATAGTGGGTCATCAAACACAGGACCATACAATGTAATTCCTCATTGTGTGATCCAAGGTGTTGACTCATGTATAGCCTCTCTATTGGGGTACACTTTGTTTACATGCACTTGGACTACTGGACTCTGGAGTATTGAAGACTTTATCAGAAGAAATTTTTTCTAAGTCCACATACTCGAGTAGTATCTTCTATATACTCGAGTAAGTGACTTAGTACTCGAGTAGATTGGATTACATACTCGAGTAGTTCTCAAGTTACTCGAGTAAGTGTTCTGATCGTACTCGAGTTGATCTGGACTTCTCATCTCAGAAAGTTTCTAAGTCCATATACTCGAGTAAATCCATTCATATACTCGAGTACCTCTTTTCCTTACTTGAGTAGGTGTTTGTGTACTCGAGTAGAGCCTTAGTCATACTCGAGTAGTCTCTTAGTTATACTCGAGTAGGGCTATCTGTTCAGTCTAAATATTTCTAAGTCCACATACTTGAGTAACTTCGCTCATATACTCGAGTAAGTGGCTTAGCACTCGAGTAGATCCTTCTTATACTCGAGTAGACTGGCTTAGCACTCGAGTTGATTTTTCTTATACTCGAGTAGTTTGGATTAGTACTCGAGTAGATGTTTCTACTTACTCGAGTAATCTGTCTAGAGTAACTCGGGTAGTTCTTCCAAGGCACTCGAGTAGTCATTTCTATTACTCGAGTACATGTTTCTCTTATCTACTCGAGTAGCAGACCTTTATACTCGAGTATCTCATCTAACCCGAGTATGTCGGCTCAGAATTCCAGAAATCGTTAAGTCAAGAATTGACGGAGATTTGAAATTAACCTTTTTCTGATTGGTCCACGTGTCAATCTTAATTACGATTATGACCGTTGGAGATAGCCTATAAATAGGTCCTTTCAGATTTGACTAAATACGCGTTTACAAAGATTATCTTTTAAGAAAGAGAAAATCCCGAAAACCCTAATTTTCTCATCCACCGCCTTTACCATTTTCGGGAGAAGCTCTGGATCATCGTTCTCACGCCGCTGCTATCGATCTCAGTTTCTCTAAAGATCCAGACTCAAGAAGAATCATCTAATCTCTCCGTGCTTCATCGTCTCTGATTTACTTTCTTGATCGTGGTGATTCCAGATCTCAGAATCGTGGATCTCAGTCAAGTCTTCTTCAACTATTTCTGTTCAAACCGAAAAGCTCTCAAGAAGAAGATTACGTCAAAGATCCAGATCTGTGATATTATTGTTGTAAATTTTATTTAAACAAATTTCATTGTAGGAGATCTTTCTCCGAGTGGTAGGAAGTTTTACCTTCCGAGTGTAGATCCGTTTGGGATCGAGTTTTTGTAGGAACGTGGTTCCGAGGTGTAGGATTGGTTTTTGCAATCCGAGATAGTGGAGTAGCCGAGTCTAGTGATTTTCTAGATCGGTGAGAAAAGTGGATGTACCCAAGATTGGGGAACCACTATAAATCTCTTGTCGTCTGTGTGATTTCTTGATTACGGATCTGTGATGTGTTATTTTTTATTCCGCATTTGACACGAAATTCACCTATTCACCCCCCTCTAGGTGATTTAGGTTGACAACTTAGCGCTCTCAATTGGTATCAGAGGGAGGTTGATCGTTAAAAGGTTAACACCTTGATCTAATCCTCACCAAGTTGTCTCAAGAGAAGTATCAAGCATGAGTAAGACCAAGGATTTTGCTAAGCTCCCTATCTTCACCAAGAACAATTTTCCAATGTGGAAGGAAAGAGTTAAGTTTTTCATGGAAGCAGTAGACCCTCGGATCTTCATGATTATGGAAGAAGGTCCGCATGTTCCTATTACTGCATCAACAATAGACCCAACCAAAAAGGTCCCAAAGAAGTTGATGGACTTGGATAAGGACGAGATTGCACTTGTCTCCCTAGACAAGAAAGCTAAAAATATTATCGCAAGTGCAGTCGATGACTCAATGCTGTAGAATCTAATTCACTGCCAATCAGCTAAAGAAATGTGGCAGTCCCTAGTTACTTTAATGGAAGGTACTGAAGAAGTGAGGGATGATCGGAGGTCCCTACTGAATCAAAAATATGAAGCCTTCCGACAAGGTCACAAGGAACCCATAGCTGACACATTTGAAAACTTCTTTAAGATAGTCAATGGACTGAGAGTGTATGGCCGAGTCTTTACTAATGGGGAGCTGAATGATAAGTTTCTGAGATCTCTCACCAAAGAATGGGACAATAAAGTCTGTGTCATCCGAGAGTTTGGCAGACTAGCAGAGACAGATCCACAGAATCTATTTGGCAAGCTGATGTCCTATGAACTGCAAATCAACTCCAGAAAAGCCGAAGAATAGATAAGTCGCTTCTCCTCAAAAGAGAAGTCGGTTGCTTTAAAGGCTGACATTTCAAGGAAGGTCAAAGCTGCCTCGCTAGCACCTCCTCAAGAAGTAAGTGAAGAAGAAGGCTCTGAGCCAAGCACCTCGGGCTCAGAACTATCTGAAGGAGAGTTCTCATTGCTCTCGCGGCAGTTCAAGAAGTTCTTGAATAAGAAGAAGCAATGGAGAGGCAAAGATGCCTCATACAGAAGATCACGACATAACGGTGATCAGCGAAAGAATGGCTCGAGCAGCCATGACAGGTATAACTCCAAACAGAACAAACAAATTTCAACTGACATCATTTGTTATTTTTGTAATAAGCCGGGACACGTCATCGCGGACTGCCCTCACAAGAAGAAAGAGGGTGGCAGAAGAGAGGAAAAGAAATCTTCATACCACAAGAAGAGGACAGAGAAGAGCTTATTAGCCAAGAAGAGCAAAACTCTCAGCGACTCCGACTCATCTGAGTCGAGTGAAGAAGAGGAAGCTTACTTCGGGCTCATGGCTCACTCTGATGATGAACAAGTACCACAGCTCACTGGGGAGGTAAAATCTCACACTCCTCTCTCTGAATCTGATGATGATAATGAGCAAGAGGGCTATTCCTCTGAAGATGAATCTGAACTCATGGGACAGTATAAGGAGTTACTCATGGCTTACGAAAAATGTCGCAGAGTCGTGAAAACTCAAGCCAAAGAGATAAAATCTCTACAGGCTATTGAGAGCAACTTGAGAGAAGAAGTCACCAAGACTAATTCTCTTCAAGAGAACTTCAATGCTCTTATGGAAGAATACAATCAAGCTCTCAAGCACCTCGACCTTAAAGATGAAATCATCAAAGAATTGGAACAACTACTCGAGGCTGAGAAGAAACTTGTTGAGAGTTTCTCCAAGCCTAAGACAGTTTTTCCACTCGTTGCTGAGTTCTCAGCTAAGGCCAAGGGTGCTGGTATAGGCCACATTGGTGTTTCTAGTAAATCTTCTAGGAGAAACAAGGCCAAGAGAAAGAATAAGGCCGCCCAGAAGTCTCTAGCTGAAGAAAAGGGGAAAGCTCCCTTGGAACCGGTATTGTTCAAGAAAGTTATCTTTCCTACGAACAAACTTGACTATGAGTCCACCTATGGACACTTCTCTAGGCCGATCCCCGAGAAGCCTAAGTCAAGATACCAAGGTTGGACTCGTCCTCGTAACTTTGGCAAGAGTGTCTTTAAGGCACCTTATGAAGAGATTCAACTTCAAAGCTATGGACCTTATGCTCATGGTCATAACATCAAGAAGACACCAAAGGTAAAACCTATTGTGGAAAAGCCTATGAAGGAGAAGACTTCATGTAGCTGCCATAATCATGAAGCTTCTTCCTCCAAGAGTGAAGTTCCTGCTAGACCATCACTTAAGAAAATCAAGCAGGAATACACTAGGCAAAGATACAACAGGTTCGACTGTTGGTGCTGTGGCAAAATTGGTCATTTTGGCATCGATTGTTGGTTCAATCCTAGAAATGTTGCAACCCCTCAAGTTAGCAACGTGAGAATGACCACTCATGAGGCTAATGCTCGTAGGGGGAGTATTCTAACTCGAGACCAAGGACCCAAACTTGTTTGGGTTCCTAAGGCTAAGTGATTGTAATTGCAGGTATGTCCAAAGACCACCAAAATGCCAATCTGGTACTTGGACAGTGGATGCTCTCGGCATATGACCGGGACAAGAAGCCTACTCCAGAATTTCACCTCAGTCTGCAACGGACCAAAGGTCATCTTTGGAGGTTCAGATCGAGGAATAACTAAAGGCTACGGTATGATTACTAACGGTAGCGTATCCTTTTCGGATGTAGCTTATGTTGAAGGATTGGAACACAATCTCATCAGCATAAGCCAACTATCCGACAAAGGATATGTGGTTGAATTTCATGCTGACAAGTGTTTGATAAAATCGGTTGACAACATGGAAACTGTTTTATCAGGCACTCGAAGCAGAAATATTTTCTGTTTAAACTTCATTTGTATAGACTCGTCTACGCTAGTGTGTCTTTTAGCAAAAAGTAGTGCATCTCTTGCTGACCAATGGCACAAGAGACTAGCACATATTAATTTCAAAACTATTAATAAACTATTCTCCCAAAACTTAGTACGTGATGCCCCTAATGTCAAGTGCATTACGGACAGTCTTTGTCACGCCTGTATCAAAGGCAAGCAAACAAGGAGTTCATTTAAAAGCATAATAGGCAAGGATTCCAATAGAAGCTTACAACTTCTCCATATGGACTTGTTTGGTCCACTGCAAGTAAGAAGTTTGGGAGGTAAGGAATATACGTTGGTTATTGTGGATGATTACTCGCGCTTTATGTGGGTGTTCTTTCTGAAACACAAGTCAGACACCTTCAGTACTTTCACTAGTTTTGTTAGGCAAATCCAGAATGAATACAACTGTTCCGTAGTCAAAATCAGAAGTGACAATGGAACGGAATTCAAGTCTTGAGCCATGACAGAATTCTGTGAAAGTCAAGGTATCTTTCATGAGTTTTCCTCTCCTCGCACTCCACAGCAAAATAGAGTAGCTGAGAGAAGGAACATAATACTCATAGAGGCTTGCCGGACTATGTTGAGTGATGCCTCACTTCCAGAGTATTTCTG
Source organism: Platanthera zijinensis (assembly GCA_039513925.1). NCBI lineage: Eukaryota > Viridiplantae > Streptophyta > Magnoliopsida > Asparagales > Orchidaceae > Platanthera > Platanthera zijinensis. The sequence goes on from CM077090.1 coordinate 142,240,850, forward strand.
GGCTGAAGCCGTCAACACCGCTTGTCACGTGCAAAATCGAGCTCTCATCAACAAGAACCATGATAAGACTCCTTACGAACTTCTAAAAGGCAGGAAACCAATCATTTCATATTTTAGAATCTTTGGCTGTAAGTGCTTCGTACTTAACAACGGCAAGTATCGCACTACCAAGTTTAGCGAGAAAAGCTTTGAAGGTATTTTTGTAGGTTATAGTAGCCATAGTAAGGCCTATAGAGTATTTAATAGAAAAACTCTGGTGGTAGAAGAGTCGATACACCTTGTATTTGTTGAGACGAGTTTGCAGCAAAGCAACTCTTCTAGTGTGCTCATTGAAGATGCAGGCACCAAGATGAAGGAACTTAGCTTGGATGAGCCTACTCAAGATAAAGATGAGATGTTCATCAAGATCACCTCTACAACCCTTATTGGAGAGGTAGATGAAAGTGAAGGGATAGATACTACTCTAGAGGGGGGGTGAATAGAGTTATCAAATTTTGCACAAGACAAAACTTAATGGTCTACCCAACTCCCTTGGAGTGAAGTGCGGAATGAAAGATTATAGATATAGATTTAACCCTATAGCCTAATACAAGTGATGTGCATAAACTCAAGCTAACTGTAATTACAGTTAAGGCTTGGAAAACCTAATCAGCAACTAGCAACCTAGTTATATCTATTCACAGCCACAATGCAGGAATTAAACAAGTGAATCCAGACGACACAAGGAAATTTATAGTGGTTCCCCAAACAACTTGGGTACGTCCACTCTTCTACCCACACGGTAGGAATCCACTCAGGTTTTTGATCAGGTGCCCTGCCACCAACAGGATCTGCTTCAGGTAGATCCAGAAACCCTTTAGACTTTTGATCAGGTGTCTAAAAACCAAGCACAGGTTTTTGATCAGGTGCCCTGCCACCAAGGGATACTTTTGAAGGGAGTAATAACCCTGTACAGGAGGGGGAAGAAGGTTAAGATGTCTTCTCTATTTTACAATAGATTAGAGAAGCACAAAAACTTGCACTGAGCTAGAAAGCTCTAAAGAATCAAGGCTCCCCCTGGCTCAAAGATGTCCAGGTGAAGTCTTGCTTCAGTGCAAAAAAACTCTTCAGAAAGTTCTGAAGGAAAAAACTACAAGAAGATAATAAGTAATAAAATAAAAGATCTTCAAGCAGCTATCTTCTTCTTCTTCTTCAAGAGAACTCTGAGTCTGAACTTCCTGAAAGCAGGAGAACTCAGGTTGAAGAAGAGTAGAAGATCTTAACACTTCTCAGTTAGATGGAAATTGCTGAGAGCAGAAAATGCTTGATCTTGATGAAGGCTTGAATGCTTTAAAATATCTGGTTAACTAGTTAGCTAGCTTCAATCCTTCTTCAAAGGGTCCTTTATATAGAAGATACAAGCAACGGCTCTCTTCAGTTTGAATTACTTGTCTTCTTCTGAAACTTGAGACCTGGGCTGCAAATAACATACAGCAAAACAAACTCTGCAGCAGGATATACTATAAAAGGAATGAATCTCTTTCTAAGAAGCTGCAGGATCAAATCAAATAACAGAAGGGCTAAATAAAGTCACATCAAAGAAATACTCTTTATAGCAAAGAGAAGACTTTTCAGTCTAACGGCTATAAAGGGCTGTCAGCAGATAAAGTAAAATACAAAGACAGCTAATAAGACAAACAACTTTATCTAAAAAGATTTTACTCAGGCAAAAAGAATAGAGCAGATATGCCTGGAAATATTATCATAAATCAACTGAAACAACTTGCCAGAAAATGTATTAATTAATTAAATATAATAAATAAATACAAAAAATAAAGGCAGGCAGAAAGCGTCGAACGACCTTCGGAGATCGTCGACCGACGCACGGAGATCGTCGAACTATCGGGCAGATAGTCGAACAATCCAGATATTCGACCTATCGAAGAAGATAGTCGAACTACCTCGGCAGATAGTCGACCTATCAGAACAGATAGTCGAACTATCAGATAGTCGATCTATCAGGACAGATAGTCGAACTATCAAGCGCAAACAGATAGTCGACCTATCAAGCAGATAGTCGACCTATCTCAGAAAACAGATAGTCGACCTATCAACAGATAGTCGACCTATCAAAACAGACCAGATAGTCGACCTATCGAAAGATAGTCGAACTATCAGATAGTTGAACTATCAGGACAGATAGTCGAACTATCAAAGACGACAGATAGTCGACCTATCAATAGATAGTCGACCTATCAAAGCGGAACAGATAGTCGACCTATCAACAGATAGTCGAACTATCAGATAGTCGATCTATCAGGACAGATAGTCAAACTACCACGCCAAGCAGATAGTCGACCTATCAAGACAGATAGTCGAACTACCACGCCAAGCAGATAGTCGACCTATCAATAGATAGTCGAACTATCAACGCAGACAGAGCGTCGACCAACTGATAGACGATCGTCGATCAGCCGATAGACGATAGTCGAGCGGCGTTCGACTATAGTCGAACGAAAAACTACTTAACCAAATTCTCAATCTAGAAAAGTGAGGACTCTACAGCTAGACTACTAACCATTGACCATAGATAATTCTTGGGTCAAGGAGCACAAAGGAGAGGACTAAACTCAAATCAAACTAGGGTACCAACAATCTCCCCCTATTTGAGTTAAGTCTCTCAAAGACTAAAACACAGAACTAGCTAATAAAACAAAACAGGAAAAGGAAACACAACTGAGCAGCAATTATCAATCAGATAAATAAATATTAAACAGACAAATTAAGGAACTGCAGAGTCAGGTTTAGAAACAGAAGAGCTAGGAATAAAGGAGATTTTCCTTAGAGGGTCATCAGATTCTTTCTTTGATAGCTTCAAATCCTGCACACCAATGATCTTTAATTCTGCAGCTCTTGGGACTACTGCTTCAGGATGCTTTTCCATGTATTTTGAAGGGTCAAACACATCAGGATTAACCTGGAACTTTTCAAACTCTTTCTTTCTGAAAGCAGACATGGTGGTTAAACCAGTAGTATCTTTACCTTCTGCTTTAGCTTTTCTTATTTGAGCTGCTCCAACTAGTTCGTGAAAATGAGCCATCCTAAAGTTAGGATCAAGCTCTGGACTTTCATAAACAGGCTCAGGAGGAGCAGCATCGGATTCTTTATCTAGATAAGATATTGGAGCAGACTTAGCAAAAGGGTCTTGCTAGAATTTTAAAACAAAGTGAACTACTTACCTTTTGAAACAGCTTTCTCAGACTGAACTGGTACAGCAGTTGAAACCTTTCTCTTAGGAGAAGGAGGAGGTGAAAAAGTTGGCTTTAGATACACAACCTCCTTAACTTGTTCTTTCCCTTCAGCTTCATGCATTTGACTGCCAGAATGAGACTTTCCATGAGAGCTATGAGAGCTTTTCCTTGATTGATACTGAGACGAAGCAGATCTTGCTGATGGAGCAGATTTTCCTGAAGAGGCTGAAGGGTTGGCAGAAAGATTACCAGAAGCTCCTGCACCTGGAGGAGGAGGAGGAGGACCTCTGGGAGTCCATCTTGAACCAGGACTATCATATCTTTTAGATCTTTTCCTTTCTTTCTGCTGGTTCTTAGAGAACCACATCCAATACTGAAATTCCTTTGACTTAGGGTCAATGCCCTTCAGAATATAATAAGGAGTATCATTATCTTTACTGGGAGGAGGAGGAGCAGCTTTTCTCTTCTTTTGAACAACTTTCTTTTTCCTTGACTTCTCAGATACATCAGAATCCTCTTCATCATCAGAATGAGATGAGGGAGGATTTTCATAAGGATCATAGGCTTCAGAGACAACCTTTTCTTTTAACTTCAGATCTGATTTCTCTCTTTCCTCTTCCATGGCATCCAGAGCCAGAAGGGAATCTAAGTCCAACCCTGGTGAATCATTTCAGATAGTTGACTTTTCAATTTGCAGCTCTTTTTCTTTCTCTTTTAGCAAAGACTGTACTCTTAGAGTCCAAGCAGCTCGTGCTTTTTCTTCTTCCACACTCAGAATAGGAGTGTCATCTTTGACTTTATCTTGCTTCTCAGACTCATCTTCTCTATCATCTAAAAAGGAATCCAATTCAGGATCTACTTGGATATCAGGAACAATTGGATCAGCTTCAGAGACAACTGCTATGATCTGAGCAGCTAAATCTCCTCTAATATAATCTGTAGAATTTATGAATACAGATCTGCTAAATAAGCAATAATCATTCCTTCAAGGTATTCACTAGCAAGCAAATTAATTGACTCGTCAACAAAGCGAATGAATGAATTACCTTCATACTTGACCATCTCCCATGATTCATCTAGATATGAAGTAATAATACCTTCTAGGAATCGAGCAACCACGGGAGTGGTGAGGTCTTCTAGGCAGACTTTTACTGCAATTTCAGATAGCATGATTCCATCAGCTATTTCCTTATTTGATAACACTGGAACTACTTCTTTCTCAGCTGGAGCAGACTCTTCCAGAGCTGTCATTACAGTATCTGTTATAGCTGGAAGGGAGGCAGGAGGTTCTGAGGCATCTTCACAGAACATCTCCCCCTGCCTGATTTCAGTGGAGACTGAAACCAGGCCCCTTGAGGAAGATGGCTCAGCAGATTTTGAGAGAGATTTGATGGAGGCAGTTAAGATATCAATGGAGGATGCAAGGGGAGCGATTGCCTCTTCAATCATGGTCTTGATTGAGGGGGTAATCAACTCCACAATGCGGGAGATGAGTTCAGGAGTGATCTCAAAAGATGATGGATGTGTAGTGGATGGAGCTGCAGCAGATATGGGTGTAGTGCTGGGATGAAGAATGGTGTGGACAGGGGATTGAACTGGAGATGGAGCTGGAGAGTTAATTGGAGAATTAACTGGAGAATGAATGGGAGACGGAGGAGGTGATGGAATCCTCTCAGACCCTAACAAATCAAAGCTAGGAGCAGATATCCTAGCCAGATGAGCAGGTAGAGGAGATGCTGGAGGGGAAAGAGGAACAACCGTGGTTGTTTCTGGAGCAGAAGAGGGAGAAGGTCGTACTTCAGCTGAAGTTGATGGAACTTCAACTGAAGCAGACAGCAAAGCAGAAGAGGAGGAGGGAAGAGCTGAGCCAGCTTCGACAGGGTGAGGAGTGACTGATTCAGTCCTGGTGTCCTCAGATGTTGCTGGAGCAACCCCTGTGAGAGCGGGTTTCACAAAAGTTCTCTTCCATTTAGAGAACATGTTAGGATCCATCTTCTTGCTTGCGTTAATTGTTGTTGCGGTTGAAACCAGCAGCTGGGGGTATTTTTCCTTCAGGAAGATTCCAATGACCCTTCCTAGGGTGACTTCCTTCTTACCAGTCTTTTTCCTTATTAAATCAAACACAACTCCGGCCCAATCAATCCTTTTCCGATTTACAATTGCACACATTAGTGCAAATTATTGCCTTGTGATATTATCGTGGGCAGAGTGCTTACCGAGGAGCACTTTTCCTACCAACTCAGCAAGAAACTTGATTTTGAAAGGGAAATTTACTTTGAGCAGCTTGGTGGGAATGCCCTCTGCATGTCCCAGCTCAACTAGCATTCTTCCAAATTCCTGAGCATCTTGCTCATAATCCTCTTCACCATTTATTAAATCAAAAATTTCAGTCAAAACGGCCGGAGTTAGGATTACCTCTTCTCCGCCGATGGTGCCAGTCATCGAGTCGTCGGTGGAGGACGACGTGAAGGCCCATTCTTTGATCTCTGGGATGTTTATCTTAATTCTTGAAGACATTAACCTCTCGAGTCCTTGATCCCGGCAAAGCTGAAGAACTTCTACGATCCCAGCTTCGCAGCTACTGAACGCGTCGAAATCGACACTGAAGCCTGCATCAAACTTTACAACTACTAGAACTGCGGGAGAAATCGCCATGGATTGCTGGAGAAAGCTCGAGGAGGACGGAGAAGACGAAGGGGACGAAGCGGCAGAAAATCGCAAGCGGGAAGGCAGAATGCGAAAAGACACGCTCCGTCGACGATAAAACAAAAGATCTTTTAACCTAGGTCGACTATCGGCTTTATATTAGACCGGAGAAAGTCGATCTATTAAAAAGATACAAGACCCGATGGTCGAACGGCCGTTCGACAATCGGCTCAAAAGCAGAGTAGTCGGACAATCGTTCGACTATTTCTGGCTTCTCAAACAACAGACTATCGTCATCCAGAGATCGACGATGAGCTCGACTTGTTCGACGATGGTCGAACGCCGGTCGACGATCTTCAATCAGACAAACTTTCATCAACCATAGGTCGACGATGGGCTTGACCTGATCGACTATCTTCGAACGTCGTTCGACTATCTTCAAACAAGTTTCAACAAAGGCAGATATAGTCACACTTAGTCTCGTCCATTGATCATGCCTAGTTGAACTAAAAAGAACAGATGCTTCTGTTCATCTAAAGGCTTGGTGAATATATCACCTCTCTGAAACTCAGTGGATATGAACTCAAGACAAATCTTGTTCTTTTCCACACAATCTCTCAGGAAATGGTGCCGAATCTCAATGTGCTTCGTTCTAGAGTGGTGCACTGGATTTTGTGCAATTGAGATAGCACTGGTACTATCACACATGATTTTGGTGTTCTTGTGTGAGTAACCATAATCCACAAGCTGGTTTTGAATCCATAGGATCTGTGAACAACAACTGGCAGCTGCTATATATTCAGCCTCTGCAGTTGAAGTTGAGACAGAAGCCTGCTTCTTACAGAACCAAGAGACCAATCTCTCTCCCAGGAACTGGCAAGTTCCTGAGGTGCTCTTCCTGTCAACTCTGCAACCAGCATAATCAGAATCAGAATATCCAATTAATTCAAATTCTGACTCAGCTGGGTACCAAAGTCCTAGATTTGGGCATCCCTTCAGGTATCTCAGGATTCTCTTTAGAAGAATTAGATGAGATTCCTTGGGGTTGACCTGGAATCTAGCACAAAGGCATGTAGCAAATATTATATCTGGCCTACTTGCAGTTAGATATAATAGGGAACCAACAATGGCCCTATAATTCTTTTAATCAACTAGCTTGCCGTGATCATCAGAATCAATAACTACATTAGTAGCCATGGGTGTACGCATTGCTGAAGCCTCAGCCATCCCAAATTTTTTACCAATTCCTTGGCATATTTGGATTGGGAGATGAAGATACCATCAGCATCTTGCTTAATTTGGAGACCAAGAAAGTAAGACAGCACACCCATACTACTCATCTCAAACTTGGAATGCATCAAGTTGGAAAACTTTTTGCACAGTTTGGGATCAGTGGAGCCAAAAATAATATCATCTACATACACCTGAACTAACAGGATTGTGTCCTTGTGATGCTTGACGAAAAGGGTTCTATCAACTACTCCCCTAGTAAAGTTGTGCTCTAACAGGAAACTAGCTAAGGTCTCATACCAGGCCCTAGGAGCTTGCTTTAGTCCATAAAGAGCTTTCTGCAACTTAAACACATGAGAAGGCTGAGTTGAAGAAACAAACCCTGGTGGTTGTTCAACAAACACCTCTTCCTTAAGCTCACCATTTAGGAATGCACTTTTGACATCCATTTGGAACACCTTAAACTTCATGAAGGCTACATAGGCCAAGAAGATCCTTATTGCTTCTAGCCTTGCAACATGAGCAAAGGTTTGGTCATAGTCTATACCTTCCTCCTGTCTGTAGCCCTGAGCTACAAGCCTTGCTTTATTCCTTACTATAATTCCATTAGCATCCAACTTGTTTCTATACACCCACTTGGTGCCTATGATCAGTTGGCCTTTAGGTCTTGGAACCAAAGTCCAAACTTTACATCTCTCAAACTGATTGAGTTCCTCTTGCATTGCAATGATCCAGTGGGGATCTAGCTCTGCATCTTTAAAGGTGAGGGGCTCAACCTGTGAGAGGAAACAAGCATGCATCACATCCTGTCTTAATTGATGTCTTGTTTGCACACCAGCTGATATGTCTCCAATCACTTGAGATGTCGGGTGATCTCTAAGTGTGATAATATCAGCAGGTGGGATGTGATCTTCAGCAATAGTTGGGATTAATTCCTCAGGAGGAATTTGATCTACTGTTGGTGGCACAACAACAGCTTCAACAGCTTCAGCAATGTCTTCATCACTGTCTGATTCAGTGATCTGAAGAGTTGATAGTTGAAGAATTTCTTGAGGGACATCATGTACCTGTAATGAACTTGAGGAAGGAGAATTTTCCTTCTCCTTGTAAAACATCTGAGACTCATCAAAAGACACATCCACAGATTCTTCAATTTTACAGGTAGATTTGTTATAAACCCTATAAGCTTTGCTTACTTGGGAATATCCAAGCATGATTCCCATTGAAGCTTTTGCTTCAAATTTTCTAATATATTCTTTATTATTATTATGAATATAAACAATACAGCCAAAAACTCTAAAGTAATTAATTTTAGGTTTCTTTCCCTTAAGCAACTCATAAGGAGTTTTACACTTAAGTTTGTGTATCAAACTTCTATTCAAGACATAATTGGCTGTACTAACAGCTTCTGCCCAATAGGAGAGAGGCATGTTAGCATCTGCCAACAATGTACTAGCAGCTTCAATAAGTGTTCTATTCTTCCTTTCAACTACCCCATTTTGTTGAGGAGTTCTAGGAGCTGAGAAGCTATGTTTGATACCTTCTCTCTCACAGAATTCTTGCATGAGAAGAGAGTCAAACTCAGTACCATGATCACTTCTGATCAAGGCCACATGAGTAGAGTACTCAGTCTGCACACATAGTAGAAAGTCTGTAAGGGCTTTGAAGTTATCAGACTTAGTTCTCAAAAAGAAAACCCAACTGAACCTAGAGAAGTCATCTACAATTACTAAAGTGTAATACTTCCCTCCTAAACTCTGTACATTTATTGGGCCAAAAAGGTCCAAGTGTAATAGATACAGGATTCTAGGAGAATCACTCTTATTTACAGATTTAAAAGAGTTTTTGGTTTGCTTGCCTAGCTGACAAGCCTTGCATAGGCTCTCCTTCTTGTAGGGGCAAGAAGGTAAACCTCTAACAAGGTTGTGCTTAGATAACCTAGATATATTTTTAAGGTTAACATGACTAAGCCTCTTATGCCACAAAAAATTATTATTAAGAGTTACTTCATTAAACAGGCAGATTTCAGAATGAGATGAATTGAAATCTACTAAATAAATATTACCTATTCTAATACCTACTAAAACAACATTATTATTTAAAGTAATATTGCAAGAGGAGTTAGAAAATGAAACCTGGTAGCCAGCATCACATAGCTGGCTGACTGAAATCAAATTATGCTTCAGTCCATTGACATATGCAACTCTCTTGAAAGTAACTGCCCCAATTGTGATCTTGTCATAGCCTTCTGTCTGACCACAGCTGGAGTCTCCAAAGATAACCTTTGGGCTGAGCTTAGCTTTGAACTTTGACAGAAGATCTTTATTTTCTGTCATATGCTTGGAACATCCACTATCCAAATACCACTTATTTTGAGTGATTGGATAGGCCTTCACCTGCAAGACATTTATTTAGATAGTGTGGACCCAGGTAACCTTGGGTCCCTTGTTTTTCACATAAGAAAAACTGGAAATATATGAAAATGCAGGCTGAGGGTGATAACCTAGTGGGTGAGATCTCCTAGGTGGGATTCTTCATGCAGATGATGGGTCAACAAACCTAGGGTTTCTATTTTCACTTAGGTTTCTACGGTACTGATTATGATTTTGAAAATCATATTGAAAACGTCGATCGACGTTCGACGATGGGTGCTCAGATCGTCGACCATCGTTCGACCATTGAGCTTCCGATCGTCGAGCTGCGTTCGACGCTCTTTGCATTTCTTTAAAGAATTTCTTTCTCTTTTCTCTCTTAGCTTTATTTAGGGTTTTATTTACTAGATTTACTTGCTCAGTGTTCTTCTTTCCACTAGCTGAAATGAAGTTCACTGGAGTTGAAAGATTGTTTTTAAGAAGGACTGGGGGTTCACTGGGAGAAGCTCCTAAGCCTAGTTTGTCATTACCTGACCTAGTGTTAGTCATGCTGGTAATTTCTAACAACTTAAGGCTTCTACCATTAAGTGATTCCTCTAATCTCTTAGACCTAGCTAACTCTATTTTAAGAAATTTAATTTCTTCACTACAAGTAGTGAGATCTTCCTTTAACCTAATGTTTTCTGTAGCTATTGATTCTGAGTCAGCTAACCTATTTCTAAGTTCTTTTATTTCCTTTTCAGAGCTAATCAAATCTAAGCATAAAGATTTAAATTCTAATTTAAATTCTTCTGAAGTAAAATCATAGGAAGAGAGTACCTCATCTTCTGTAGGCATCTCTTCATCAGAATCAGAACTCTCTGCAGCAGAGTGGTTGCTGCAGGCATCTATTGCCATTAGGCAAACTTCTTTTGCCTTCTTCTCTTCCTCATCCTCACTGGAGCTTGATGAGGAGGATTCTTCATCAGAATCACTCCAGGTTTCAGCAATGAAACCTCTCTCCTTCTTCTTGTTTTTGTAGGAGGATGGCTTGGAGTGCTTCCTGTACTATTCCTTTTCTTTTCTCTTTTCTTTGTTCTTCTCCTCTGGACACTCTGGCAAGATGTGTCCAGGCTTCCTGCAACCATAACAAATAATTTCTTTAGCTGGAGAGCGATCATACCTTGGTTTGTCTTCATAGCGTGAAGACTTCTTTCTGAACTCCTTTCTCCCCATCTTGAGAAATCTCTTGGCAAACAATGCCATTAGTTCCTCATTTGATTGGCTGCCTTCAGAAGCATCAGCAGCCTTAAGAGCTAGAGATTGCTCTTTTCTTGTTGGAGTGGGGGTCTTCGCTTCTGCTTTAGCTTCCCTTGTCTTCAGCACTTGCTCAAAAGACTTGAGCTTGCCGAGAAGGGCTTCAGTGGAGATCTCATTTGTACTTCTGGCTTCTTTGATGGGCCAGATCCTTAGATCCCATGTGCTAGGGAAGCACATGAGAATCTTATCATTGACCTCTGTCAATGATATGTCCTTGTCCAGGGTCCTCAGCTCATTGATGATTGAGCTGAGCCTGGTGTACATGGCTTCAACTGATTCAGCATCAGTTTTCTTGAAGTTCTCATACTGTGAGATCAGGTTGGACCTTCTGTCCTTCCTTTTATCAGCTGAACCAGCTACAATCTGGTTCAGTGTATCCCACATGGCTTTTGCTGAGGAGCATTCAGCAACCTTCTGGAATACCTCATCAGACATTGTCTGAGCCAGAATGTTCATTGCCTTGGCATCTGCTATTTTGGCCTTCTTGTATTCATCATTGTAATCTGGAGGAGGCACTGCACTCATATCAGATGATGAGGCAGTGGCAGCAGCAGGTGCTCTTGGGGGTCCTAACAAAATAGAAGCAAAGATGCTTTCATCAATAGAATTCATATATAATTTTATCCTTGCCTTCCAGATGCCAAACTTAGCTAAGTTGCATGCTGGAGGTCTGGTGCTAGAATAATCCTTGGACTGGGCCATGATAGTGAATATCTATAAGCTTTGGTATCTATCAGGATCTTGTGACTTAGGTGTTAGCCTATTCAGTCAGTCAACCTCCCTCTGATACCAATTGAAAGTGAAGGGATAGATACTACTCTAGAGGGGGGTGAATAGAGTTATCAAATTTTGCACAAGACAAAACTTAATGGTCTACCCAACTCCCTTGGAGTGAAGTGCGGAATGAAAGATTATAGATATAGATTTAACCCTATAGCCTAACACAAGTGATGTGCACAAACTCAAGCTAACTGTAATTACATTTAAGGCTTGGAAAACCTAATCAGCAACTAGCAACCTAGTTATATCTATTCACAGCCACAATGCAGGAATTAAACAAGTGAATCCAGACGACACAAGGAAATTTATAGTGGTTCCCCAAACAACTTGGGTACGTCCACTCTTCTACCCACACGGTAGGAATCCACTCAGGTTTTTGATCAGGTGCCCTGCCACCAATAGGATCTGCTTCAGGTAGATCCAGAAACCCTTTAGACTTTTGATCAGGTGTCTAAAAACCAAGCATAGGTTTTTGATCAGGTGCCCTGCCACCAAGGGATACTTTTGAAGGGAGTAATAACCCTGTACAGGAGGGGGAAGAAGGTTAAGATGTCTTCTCTATTTTATAATAGATTAGAGAAGCACAAAAACTTGCACTGAGCTAGAAAGCTCTAAAGAATCAAGGCTCCCCCTGGCTCAAAGATGTCCAGGTGAAGTCTTGCTTCTGTGCAGAAAAACTCTTCAGAAAGTTCTGAAGGAAAAACTACAGGAAGATAATAAGTAATAAAATAAAAGATCTTCAAGCAGCTATCTTCTTCTTCTTCTTCTTCAAGAGAACTCTGAGTCTGAACTTCCTGAAAGCAGGAGAACTCAGGTTGAAGAAGAGTAGAAGATCTTAACACTTCTCAGTTAGATGGAAATTGCTGAGAGCAGAAAATGCTTGATCTTGATGAAGGCTTGAATGCTTTAAAATATCTGGTTAACTAGTTAGCTAGCTTCAATCCTTCTTCAAAGGGTCCTTTATATAGCAGATACAAGCAATGGCTCTCTTCAGTTTGAATTACTTGTCTTCTTCTGAAACTTGAGACCTGGGCTGCAAATAACACACAACAAAACAAACTCTGCAGCAGGATATACTATAAAAGGAATGAACCTCTTTCTAAGAAGCTGCAGGATCAAATCAAATAATAGAAGGGCTAAATAAAGTCACATCAAAGAAATACTCTTTATAGCAAAGAGAAGACTTTTCAGTCTAACGGCTATAAAGGGCTGTCAGCAGATAAAGTAAAATACAAAGACAGCTAATAAGACAAACAACTTTATCTAAAAAGATTTTACTCAGGCAAAAAGAATAGAGCAGATATGCCTGGAAATATTATCATAAATCAACTGAAACAACTTGCCAGAAAATGTATTAATTAATTAAATATAATAAATAAATACAAAAAATAAAGGCAAGCAGAAAGCGTCGAACGACCTTCGGAGATCGTCGACCGACGCACGGAGATCGTCGAACTATCGGGCAGATAGTCGAACGATCCAGATAGTCGACCTATCGAAGAAGATAGTCGAACTACCTCGGCAGATAGTCGACCTATCAGAACAGATAGTCGAACTATCAGATAGTCGATCTATCAGGACAGATAGTCGAACTATCAAGCGCAAACAGATAGTCTACCTATCAAGCAGATAGTCGACCTATCTCAGAAAACAGATAGTCGACCTATCAACAGATAGTCGACCTATCAAAACAGACTAGATAGTCGACCTATCGAAAGATAGTCAAACTATCAGATAGTTGAACTATCAGGACAGATAGTCGAACTATCAAAGACGACAGATAGTCGACCTATCAACAGATAGTCGACCTATCAAAGCGTAACAGATAGTCGACCTATCAACAGATAGTCGAACTATCAGATAGTCGATCTATCAGGACAGATAGTCGAACTACCACGGCAAGCAGATAGTCGACCTATCAAGACAGATAGTCGAACTACCACGCCAAGCAGATAGTCGACCTATCAATAGATAGTCGAACTATCAATGCAGACAGAGCGTCGACCAACTGATAGACGATCGTCGATCAGCCGATAGACGATAGTCGAGCGGCGTTCGACTATAGTCGAACGAAAAACTACTTAACCAAATTCTCAATCTGGAAAAGTGAGGACTCTACAGCTAGACTACTAACCATTGACCATAGATAATTCTTGGGTCAAGGAGCACAAAGGAGAGGACTAAACTCAAATCAAACTAGGGTACCAACAGTAGATGATCAAGATGAAGAACACATCCCAGCTGAAGATGCAACTCGAGTGGCTGAAGAGATCCCAGATGCGAGGACTCTAGAATTCAGACACTTGAAGGATCATCCCTTAGATCAAATCATAGGAGATCCTCAGGATGGTGTCAGAACCCGGAGAGGTACAACTAACGAGACTTTATTCTTGAGCTTTCTATCACAGGTTGAACCTAAGAAGTTCGAGGAAGCAAACTCGGATGCATCCTGGATACTAGCCATGGAAGAAGAGTTGAATCAGTTCAAACGTTGTAAAGTTTGGACACTTGTTCCTAGACCCAAGAGTAAGAATGTCATCAGGACAAAATGGGTCTACCGGAATAAGATGGACGAAGATGGAACAATTATAAAGAATAAAGCCAGACTTGTCGCCAAGGGCTATTGTCAAGAAGAAGGAATCGAATTTGACCAAACATATGCTCCAGTGGCAAGACTGGAGGCGATCAGGTTATTTCTTGCCTACGCTGCACTTAAGGGCTTTACCGTCTATCAGATGGACGTCAAGTCCGCCTTCCTAAATGGTGACATAAACGAAGAAGTGTATGTAGAGCAACCGCCAGGTTTTGTTGACTCAACTTTTCCTAATCATGTTTATTTACTGCAAAAAGCATTATATGGTCTTAAACAAGCTCCCCGAGCTTGGTATGAGACGCTGTCTAGCTTCCTTCTTGAGAGCAAGTTCACAAGAGGAAAGATAGACAAGACATTATTTCTTAGTGAAATAAAAGGCAAGATTTTGCTGGTACAAATATATGTTGACGACATTATTTTTGGCTCTACGGATGACAACCTCTGCAAGAAGTTTTCTAAACTTATGCAAGGGAAGTTTAAAATGAGCAGTATGGGAGAGCTGAAGTATTTCTTAGGGCTTCAGGTGAAACAATCTGAGGATGGAATTTTCATCTCACAGACTAAATTCACCAAAGAGCTACTTAATAAATTCGGAATGGAGAACGCAACCTCTATGAGGACTCCAATGGCCTCAACTATGTCTCTGGACAAGGATGAGAAAGGGAAACCTTTTGATGAAACCAAGTATAGAAGCATAATTGGGTCCTTGCTCTACCTTACCGTAAGTAGACCAGACATAATGTTTTCCACATGTGTATGTGCTAGATTTCAGGTGAACTCTAAGGAATCTCACTACATTACTGCAAAGCGAATCTTGAGATACCTCAAAGGTACACCAAATCTTGGCTTATGGTACCCAAGAAGTAATGATAGTGAACTAATTAGATTTTCAGATGCAGATTTTACAGGAAGCAAAGACGACAGGAAAAGTACTTCCGGGACTTGCCAATTTCTCGGAAGGAGACTTATTTCCTGGATCAGTAAGAAGCACAAACTGTGTAGCCATCTCAACGGCTGAATCAGAGTATATCTCTGCAGGCAGCTGTTGTGCACAGCTTCTATGGATCAAGAATCAATTTGAAGACTACAACATGAAGTTCCAGAACATCCCTCTGCTTTGCGACTCTTCTAGTGCAATAGCAATCGCCAACAACCCAGTCTCCCACAGCCGGACAAAGCACATAGAGCTTCGCTATCACTTCATCCGGGAGCATGTGGAGAATGGAGACATAGATCTACAATACGTCTCCACAGATAGGCAAGTTGCAGATATATTCACGAAGCCGCTAGATGAGACCAAGTTCTCATTCTTCAAAACTGAACTTGGGATGCTCAACAAAGAAGATTAGTGGTCTCTATCAAAGTCTCAGAGTTAAAAGTTGGTGGAGGTAAAGATCAGTGCTTCGAGAAAAATATTTTGTCAAAGTGACTTACTCGAGTAAGTGTACTCACATACTCGAGTACTTGGAAACAATCACGAGTAGTTACACGACTACATTCGAGTACATTATAATATACTCGAGTAACTCAAAGTATCTACTCGTGTAGGTAAAAATTCACTCGAGTACATATTCTTCATACTCGAGTACTTAGTAACTCACTCGAGTACTTCATGATCTACTTGGTCTTCGACTTACTCGTGTATGTTACAACAGATTACTCGTGTATGCCGATATATACTCGAGTACCTGGAAATTCCAGAACTTTGAAAATCTCATTTTTCTCTTTTCGCACACCTCGATTTTTGCCACCCCCCATAAGGTATGTTTTATTTTAAAACCCAATCTTAAACCTAATTAGGGTTATGTATATAAATAGAATGATCCCGTAATCCATTTCCACGAAACCTTTTTCGAGTACTCGCCGGCGCTTCGCCTTCCAGAACCGCAGAGCGCTGTCTTCTCCAGAATCCGTTACTCCAAAACTCGATGGCTCCTCCATCCAAGATTGGAATCGGGTCAAAATTGGTTATAGATGGAATCGCCGAACTCTCCGATGACTTCCGAAACCTTCTCATTCTCCTTGACATAGCCGGGCTGTCGTTCCTATTACAGACGCCGTGTAAGATCCTCTTTTCTGCAGTGGAAGAGTTCTACAAGAATCTGAAGGTCAAGCGAAATGGTACAGTTCTCAAAACCAAGGTCAGTGGGATAAAAATCCGTCTGGACAAAACTTCCTTAGCTACTCTGTTAAAATTGTCAGTGGTGGATGAAGAAGATGATCTGACTCCTGAAGATTCCGAGAGAACCAGTTTCTTCTGTGGAATAAACCCGTATGAAGGATATTCGTTTCGCCGTGCAGATTTCAATTTAGAGGGCAAATTTCTTGTGGATGTCATTGCCAAAGTTCTTCTCTGCAAAACCTATTCCCTCAGAGAAATCTCACAAAACTTTTTTGATGTTATGCAAGCCATAGTATGCCGGAAGAAATTCCAGTTTGGAATGATGATACTGGACAAGATCAAAGAAACTGTGAACAAACCAAGCTATGCCAGGATTATCTCCCTCCTCCTCCATGAGATTAATCCTACAGTGTTTGATTTCTCCAAAGGAACTCCCCTCCATCACATGAAAAAGGTATCCATCTCTTCCATACAAAGATTTGAAATCCAACTCAAGAACACTGCCCAAGCCTCCAAAGTCATTATAGATGAAGATGTCCCCAGCCCACAGCATGTTGCTGATGACAGGACTCCATCTCCTCCTCTACATCAAGCTACTGACACCCAGGGTGCAGTAGTTGAGGGGGAGCCTGCCTCATCTAGCTCCCAGATTCTGTTTACAAAAATTCCCTCCCAGACAGTCAGAGATCCTTCTCCTCCTCCTCCTCCAGAAGATATTCCAATAGATGTACAAATTCCAGCAGATAATCACGTTTCCCAAGAGATTCAAGTTCAACAAGACCTTCTGTCCACAGCTACAGAGATTAATAAACTTATTGAAGAACTAAGGTCAGACTTTCCCCTACCTCCAGCAGATCCAGTTGTTGGTACTCCTGAGGTTCAGGTACAAGATGAATAGATCCCTCTCAAGGAATCCTCTCCATCCCCAGCTCAGTCTCCCATTGAAGAAGCAGAACAACATGATAGTATCATCTTGTCCGATGAAGAGGAGTTATCCTCATAACCTGTTGAGCCTCCTCTAAGGACATTAGCCTTCAATCTCCCTTCCTTCACAGATCCCCTGGATTCAGTAGAAATCACTCACACCAAGAGAACTGCTAGCTCAGTGGTTGTGAAAGAAATCCCTCCTTGGGATCCCTCAGTCTCTCAGCTCCCTCAGGTCTCTATTTCTCCCAGTGCTCCATCTTCTGCTTCTCTCAGCTCCTCAGACATCATCAGTAAGATTGAGAAGATGCTCCAAGAACAGAGACATTACTTTGATGAGTCTCTAAAATCAGTTAACAATAAGGTCTCTGCTCTTGAAACTGAGATGAGCAGAGGCTTTGTAGAAATTCAAGCCAACACTGATGAACTTAAACAACTCTTCAAAATAGGTGGAAAAGCGATAGATCACACCATCACCAGCATGGGTGAAGTCAGAAATCAAGATGAAACAGTGGCACATAACCAGATTCTGCTAGACCAAAGAGCTGAAGCCAATGTGATGAAAGTTTGTGAAGAAGTAGGCACATTCAGAGATGAAGCTATTGAAAAGCTATCTGTAGAAATCAGCAAGGGGGAGAAAATAGTTAAAGAACAAGTTGAGAAAATTTCTGCTGAAATCTCTACCAAGTCTAAAGAGACCCTGGATGGATTAGTTAACACCATGAAAGCAGATATTCTAGCACAGCTACAGTATGTCAAATTCTATATTTATGACACTGCAGTTTGGGTACATAATCAGAATTTTCCAGAATTCCAGCTCGACCCCTCCATCATTCCTAAAAGCTTAGACCCTCTTGAGGAACATCCTCCATCTGATGCTCAGGTTCATGCTACCATTCCAGAGGCAGTGCCAGCCTTCTCTCCCAGACCTGCTGGAGAGATGTCTGAGCCTCCTCTTTCATATTCTGATGTGTGGAAAGAGGATGTCCCTGCCAGCTCTCAGGGGCACTTTGATCGAGGTACTTCCTCCTCTAGAAGACCTGCTGATCAAGGTGGCCCCGGCAAGAAAAGAAAATATGGTGATGGCGCTTCTGCTAGCCGTTCTGCACCTAAGAGAGAGCAAGCTCAAGCTTCAGAGGGCAGATCAGAGTCAGTACATTCAGAAGTTTGGAGTCCAACCTCCAAATCTTTAATCTTTGACACTCTAAAGTTGGTAACTGATTTTGGGGAAAATAAAGACAAATTCTACAGCTACTCAGAATGGAAAGCCTATGAGGCATCTCAAATCAAGATCAGATTACATGACAGACAATGGGGATTCAACAATCCAGCAGCTCCTCCAAGGCCAAAGACTTATTTTCCTAAACCCTTCAGTTACTTGGAAAGGCAAGAGCTGAAGAAAGCTAAACATCACAGAGAGAATTACCCCTGAAAGTGTTTTGTGGAATTGGAAAATCTTTCTATTTAATATATCTAATTCTGATTATGGTTCCCTTATTTGCTATTATTCTCTGTTTTAGTCATTTTTTATTGCTTGTTGTTATAGATGATCATTTCTTTTCTAGAAATTCATCTTAGTGCAAAGGGTGCTGACTTCTACAAATATAGGGAGATTGTTGAGAATTGTCTTCACAATACCCCAGATTTGTGGGAAGTCAGACCTGAAACTAAGATGAATTAAGTTGTATTTGATGTTGTGTTTAAGTTGTGCATGCAGGACTCTATTGCCAAGTGTAAACCAATGTCAGTCTATAGTGGGTCATCAAACACAGGACCATACAATGTAATTCCTCATTGTGTGATCCAAGGTGTTGACTCATGTATAGCCTCTCTATTGGGGTACACTTTGTTTACATGCACTTGGACTACTGGACTCTGGAGTATTGAAGACTTTATCAGAAGAAATTTTTTCTAAGTCCACATACTCGAGTAGTATCTTCTATATACTCGAGTAAGTGACTTAGTACTCGAGTAGATTGGATTACATACTCGAGTAGTTCTCAAGTTACTCGAGTAAGTGTTCTGATCGTACTCGAGTTGATCTGGACTTCTCATCTCAGAAAGTTTCTAAGTCCATATACTCGAGTAAATCCATTCATATACTCGAGTACCTCTTTTCCTTACTCGAGTAGGTGTTTGTGTACTCGAGTAGAGCCTTAGTCATACTCGAGTAGTCTCTTAGTTATACTCGAGTAGGGCTATCTGTTCAGTCTAAATATTTCTAAGTCCACATACTTGAGTAACTTCGCTCATATACTCGAGTAAGTGGCTTAGCACTCGAGTAGATCCTTCTTATACTCGAGTAGACTGGCTTAGCACTCGAGTTGATTTTTCTTATACTCGAGTAGTTTGGATTAGTACTCGAGTAGATGTTTCTACTTACTCGAGTAATCTGTCTAGAGTAACTCGGGTAGTTCTTCCAAGGCACTCGAGTAGTCATTTCTATTACTCGAGTACATGTTTCTCTTATCTACTCGAGTAGCAGACCTTTATACTCGAGTATCTCATCTAACCCGAGTATGTCGGCTCAGAATTCCAGAAATCGTTAAGTCAAGAATTGATGGAGATTTGAAATTAACCTTTTTCTGATTGGTCCACGTGTCAATCTTAATTACGATTATGACCGTTGGAGATAGCCTATAAATAGGTCCTTTCAGATTTGACTAAATACGCGTTTACAGAGATTATCTTTTAAGAAAGAGAAAATCCCGAAAACCCTAATTTTCTCATCCGCCGCCTTTACCGTTTTCGGGAGAAGCTCTGGATCGTCGTTCTCACGCCGCTGCTATCGATCTCAGTTTCTCTAAAAATCCAGACTCAAGAAGAATCATCCGATCTCTCCGTGCTTCATCGTCTCTGATTTACTTTCTTGATCGTGGTGATTCCAGATCTCAGAATCGTGGATCTCAGTCAAGTCTTCTTCAACTGTTTCTGTTCAAACCAAAAAGCTCTCAAGAAGAAGATTACGTCAAAGATCCAGATCTGTGATATTCTTGTTGCAAATTTTATTTAAACAAATTTCATTGTAGGAGATCTTTCTCCGAGTGGTAGGAAGTTTTACCTTCCGAGTGTAGATCCGTTTGGGATCGAGTTTTTGTAGGAACGTGGTTCCGAGGTGTAGGATTGGCTTTTGCAATCCGAGATAGTGGAGTAGCCGAGTCTAGTGATTTGCTAGATCGGTGAGAAAAGTGGACGTACCCAAGATTGGGGAACCACTATAAATCTCTTGTCGTCTGTGTGGTTGCTTAATTACGGATCTGTGCTGTGTTATTTTTTATTCCGCATTTGACACGAAATTCACCTATTCACCCCCCTCTAGGTGATTTAGGTTGACAACTTAGCGCTCTCAACTGTAGACTCACTCGGTGGCAGGATGAATGGCAAGGCCACGAGAAGACCCGCTGACCAGGCTCTCATCAAGCTGGCAGGACTGTAGGCTCACTCGGTGGAAGGATGAATGAAAAGGCCCCGAGAAGACCCGCTGACCAGGCTCTCATCAAGCTGGCCGGACTGTAGGCTCACTCGGTGGAAGAGTAAATGGTGAGATCTCTTAATGAAAAATATCTTTACTAGTCAGCAAATGAAGAAAGTTCATACAAAAATAATAAAAAACTATGGGAGGAGAAGGCTGGAGCAGTGCAAATGAAGACAGGAATTCACAGCTGGTGCTCAGGAACGAGGGTCTCGCCCATGGCGAGTGGGCACTCGCGGGGGAAGAATGTCCTTGCCTAATAAGGGATCAGATTAATTCCTAGGGACCACTCACGCCAGAGTTGTTTTGTGGCGAGATGCGAAAGGGAGGTCAGATGGTCTCGCAAGCAGAAGCGGCGGAGAAAAGTCTGATGACTCGCGCTCTAAGACCGACTCCCCCAAGCGAGACAGCGAGACGATTAGTAGATTCACCTCGTAAATATAAATAAAGTGGAAGGTCGTCTCGCAGTAAATAAAGCAAAGTAAAAGGTAAAATAAAGAGAAGGAAAAACGAGAGGAAAGGGCAAAATTTTCCTTTGTACATTTGATCATGATTGTTCATTAAAAAAAAGGAATACTCTGCTGTGAAGGAATACTTTAAAATCTCAAAAATAACAAAAGTATTAAAAGTACATGTAAGAAAGAAGAAAAAAGAGGGGAGAAGGAGCCCCAGATCTCGCTAGCGGTTCTTCACTCCTCTTCGCTGGAAGGTGAATCCTCATCCTCCTCACCGTAAAGATGCAGCACGAGGTCGTGAACAGTGAAGGTTTTGGAGTTTTCTTTGACAACCCCCAGCTCCTTCATCATCTTCAGAACGAGCTCGTCCGTCTTGATGTTGGCATCTTGACAAAGCTCTTCAGCCTCTTCATAGGAATAATGAGAGGGCAGGGGAGCTTCGAAGGGTTCTGGGCGAGAGGAAGACAGAACACTGTCCCGAAGATGGGCGTTCTGGGCCGTCAAACTTTTATTCTCCTCCTCCAAGGACGATATGCGCAAGCGCATTCGATCTGTCGTCTCGACATCCTGCGAGATGCCCATCAATTAGCAAGAAACATACGCGAGTGAAAAATTGGCCAAGGATAAAACTAAGACTTACCACGCTGCCCTTGGTCTTTGCGAGGAGGGCTTCAGCAATGGACAGCCTCTTTTCGAGACCATCTTTCTTATCGCGCTCCGCCGCTAGGCCCGCCTCGGCATCCTTCCATTTCTTATTGTTGAAAACTAGGCGGTGCGAGATTTGGTGCGAGAGCTCCAGGGCGCGCAGCTGAGCGTGAGAGGTCTTTAAGACGAGATCTCGCGAGGATTCCTTTTCGACAGAATCTGCCTCAGGACCACCATAAAGGCCATAGACAAGGGAGAAGGCGTGGCTAGTGGGGGGGTCTTGCTCCTTCCATGAGGGAATGAGGGTGGATACCGACACCCGATTCGCGTCCTTCTCCCACAGCAGAACTGGGTCGCCGGTGGCATCTTATACCACGGGGCCCATGTTGAAGTTTTAATATGAGGAGGGGATGGGCGACTGGAGGAGGCGGATTCGTGAGACGGGGATCCGGTTGGTTGAGTTGAAGTGTTGGCGGGTTGGTCGAGTAGTGTCGTCTCGCGGGTAGGCGAGACAGCTTATCGGCGAGGCGATTGAGGCGATTGTGATTCTCCTAAGGAGATGGGGCTCAGGGATCTCGACATCTCTTTTTTCTCTTTCTGGACTGTCTCTTTATTCCGTTTTGGGAATGTCACAACCTTTTTAACTTTTTTCTTGGTGTTGTGCCGAGAGGGAGTGACATCATCTCTGGGTCTCTTCTTGGAGGCGGGAGCCAATGACTCTTTCGCCGCCTCGACCGCCATGCTTGGGAGGGCAAGACCTTTTGACGGTTTCGCGCTGCTCTTGTAAGGAGGATGGATGGGTATATTCCGCTCCCCTAAACAAACAACTCAATGATTAGAAAGCGAGACGAAGGAATAACAAAACGTGAAATTAAAGAAGTGTGAGTGTACCTTTGCCGGGAAGCACAGGAAGGAGCGAGTCGAGGCCCCGCCTCAGGAAATGGACTTCAAAGTTCTTTCCTGTAAAGAAATCACAGAGGACTTTGTCCACGCCGCTGACCTGGGGAGACACATAGAACATCTCGGTAGGCGATATGGGCACGAGCGGGATGTCCCCCAGGTTCCCGCGGATGAAGACGAAGCGGGTAAGCCAATGGTGATTTTTGTTGGCCGTCTCGCACACATTCAGGCCTTGCCCTGTGAAGTATGAGATGCCAACGTGATTGGCGTGGTAGATGACTAGCTTGCGGAAGACGGTCAGGCTGACTTCAATGCGCTCCCGACGCATATAACTGGAGAAAGCAACCAAAACCGAGATGGCGTTCGGATTTAGTTGCGCAGGGACGGCTCCAAAATACTTAAAGACCTGTTTAACCTCTGGCCAGAGGGGAAGTCTTAGCCCCGCCTCATGGTGCGAGACGGGGAAGGCGAGTTCGCTAGGGTAGAAAGTGTTGATCTCCTCGCCGACCTTCGGAGGCCGTGACTCGAACCCCTCCGCCAGAAATTCGCGAGTGAACAGGTCGTAGTCCTCAGATATTTTGCCAGGGGAAAGTCATGGTCGACAAATCTCCTTCCTCACCGGCTGCGCCCCTCACCCTCCTCAGGCTTCCTCTTTCCCATTATAAGTGAGATGGTAAAATCGAAAGGGGCGAAGAGGGAATGGCGAGAGCAAGTCGCGAGACGAGGTAGGCGAGAGAGCAAGATCTGAGACGCAACAGGGGTGAGGTAGCGCAGGTGAATCATTTTGGTATGGGGGTGGGGATATTTATAGTGGATAGTGAAAGTGGAAAAATGGGCGGGAAAAGAATGGAGGAAGTCGGAGAGTCGGGCTGCATTTCATGTTCTCTCTCCTGACCTCAAATCACATTGCCCAGCGAGGGCTTTTCCAGCAAGCCAGAACAAAAAATAAAATAAAGGAAAAATCAATCAATGGAACATAGCTATGATAATTAAGCCCAGCAGAGAAAAATTAACAGGATAGCAATGTTATTAATTATTCCCTTCCACACGAGGCGGGCATCGTGTTCGTAAGATTTAAATTATAGACGAGACGGCAGAATAATATAGACTACAGAATTACGAATATAATCAAATGGGTGAGACTATTAAACAGGTGAGACGAGGCAGAGGGTCTTCAGTTCTTGTGCCATTTTCAGCGCCCTCCACCGCGAGACCCCGCACATGGGGGCCGACCCGGGATGTGAAAGACGCGAATAGCATAGAGACCACGGCACGCGAGACGGAGTTGCTAGTCGACCTCATTTATAATGGCCTGAGGGTCTGTCTCGTCTATCTCGATTCCAGTGTCAACCTCGGAGGAGATACGGGCGCATTCAATCTCTAGCCAATCAATACGCCTGTCGGCAGCCTGCTTCTCTAGTTCCATCTCACGTATGATGCGTATATGCTTTTGAAACATATCGGTCGTCCTGCGCTTCATCTCCACTGGATCCATGGGATCGCCCAGATAATCTTCTATTTCGTCTAGGTGAGGATGAGGCGAGACGGCGGGCTGCCCAGAGAAGTCCTCTGCTGGCGAGTCTGTTGGTACCCTAGATGTGATTTGGCTTATGTAATCCCTTTCCAGCCCCTCTTGATCCATATAACTATATATGATCATGATTAAGCCTTGTTCAGTTTCCCTAGGACAGTTTATAACTGACCTAGAGCTTAGGCTAGAAGTTCTAGATGTATTTTTGGTTAAGGCATTTTCCGTTCGACCATCGTCGAACGAGGCCTCGCGATCGTCGATCATTGGTCGACGATAGCAGGGCTATAGAATCGTTGAAGTCAAGACAATTATCGTCGACCGATGGTCGACGATCTCAGAGCAAGTTTATTATGCTCTGAAGGTTGGTCGACGATCTGCCATCAGCAGTTCAACGATCGTGTTCTTGCTTCACGATTTCTGTCTCGACAGATATTTGCCTTAGTCATCGACGATATCTTGAGCTGGTCGACGATTTCTGTTTCGACAGATTTCTGCTTTTAGTCGACGATCTGTTAGCTAGGTCGACGATCATCGAACCCCTGTTCGACGATTATTGTCTGCCTTTATCTTTTTGTATTCATTCTATTCCTTGGTTTATTTCCAAGTGTTTTAGCTTGTGGTTAGAGAATTTTCTGAAGTTGTTTTTGCAGATTTATGGCTTAAATTCAAAATAAATTAATTACCAAATATGTCAAGCTTAAATCACGGGATTCAGTATTTTGATAAAGCATTTTTGTCCTATTATACAAAATATATTGCCAGGCTGTATTCTAGCCGTTGGCACTGTTTACTATTTCCAAGAATGGTAAGTCTTTATGCTGAGATATTTTCCCACTTATTTAATTCCTTATTGGGACTGACAGTAAGCTAATAGGTCATTCTATTCCTATTGCTATATTCTATTTTGAGATAATCTGTTGCAGGGCTCGAGAATTAAAATCAATAGAGCCGTTCCAAAGGAAAAATGAGAAGACATATTTAAGAGAGATTTTTTTCTCAGAAAAATTACAAGTTACAGATACAGAGAGATTTTTTCTCAGTGCTGCATTCTCTCAAGCATCTTCAGAGCAACTCTTCACCATCTCACAAAAAGAAAAAGAAAAGCTCCCCTGAAGAAAAAGCCCAGAGCAATTACTTTCATTCTCAAGTCTCCTGAGCATCTGCTTAGAGTTTTCAAGACTTCAGAAAGAGCTCCAGTTCTGCTTCAATTATTCCAGAATCTGAAGACCTGATAAAAATCAGTCTACAGATCTCTGAGGATTTAGTTTCAGTATATCTAAAACTCCTTCATCCTGAAGCAAAGGCTTTCCCTGGACTTTCACTGAGCCAGGGGGAGACTTTGATTCTTTAGAGAATCCACAAGTCTTTTCTAATCTGTATTTACAACAGAGAAGATAATCTAACCCTCTCAACCCCTTTGTAAAAGAGTTTGTTCACACCTCTTCAAAAGTGAACATTGGTGACAGGGCACCTTATCAACAACCTGTGGTTGATCATCCTTATCAAAAGCTCAAAGAGTCTGTTTGATCTACCTGAATCAGATCATTGGTGGCAGGGCACCTTAGCAAAAACCTGTAGTGGATTCCTACCAGGGTGGTAGAAGAGTGGAGTACCTATTCAGAGGGAACCACTATATCCTGTGTCTCTGGCTATCTTGTTTAATTGTCTATTCTGTGGCTGTGATAGAACTACCTAGGATTGCTAGTTGCTGTGATAGGCTTATAGTTAAACTGAAATTTCAGTTAACTCTCTCACTTGTGCACTTCACTGTGTTAGGCTCTTAGGGTTCAAGTATCAGATTATTTATTCCGCAAATAAACTCCAAGGGAGCTGACAAGTTGTTCATAAAATTTGAATACTCTATTCACCCCCCCCCCTCTAGAGTAGTTTACAACTTATCCCCTCACTTTCAATTGGTATCAGAGCCAGGTTTGCTGTTCATACAGGCTAACACCTGAGTTAAAAGATCCAGTGATAAGTTGTTTCCTGATACCATTCACAAACACTTTCACACATGGCCCAGTCTAAGGATTATGTAAGCACCAGACCTCCTGTATGCAACTTGTCCAAGTTTGGCATATGGAAGGCCAGGATAAGACTATACATGAATTCTATTGATGAAGATATCTTTTCTTCTATTTTGACAGGACCACCTGCTAGGCCTGTTGCTGCTTCTATCACATCTGCTGATCTCAGTGCTGTGCCACCTCCTGATTACAATGAAAGCTACAAGAAGGCAAAAGCAGCTGATGCAAAAGCAATGAATATCCTAGCTCAGACAATGTCTGATGAAATATTCCAGAAGCTTGCTGAATGTACCTCAGCCAAAGCTATGTGGGATTCCCTCAACCACATAGTTGCTGGCTCAGCTGATGAGAGGAAGGACAGGAGATCCAACCTCACCTCTCAGTATGAAAATTTCAAGAAGGATGATGCTGAAGACATTGACTCAATGTACACAAGACTCAGTTCAATAATAAGTGAACTGAGGTCTTTGGACAAGGAGATAACTTTGTCAGAAGTCAATGACAAGATCCTGATGTGCCTTCCCATCTCTTGGGACTCAAGGATATGGCCCATCAAGGATGGAAGAAACACTGTGGAACTCTCCACAGAAGCTCTGTTGGGAAAGCTCAAGTCATATGAGCAAACTTTAAAGAGCAGAACTGTTGCAACTGAAGTAAAAACTCCTACACCTACAAAGAAAGAGCACTCTCTAGCTCTTAAGGCTGCTGAGACTTCTGAAGGAAGTCAATCAAATGAGGAGTTACTGGCACTCATTGCCAAGAGGTTCTTCAACATGGGAAGAAGAGACCTCAGAAAGAAGTTCTCCAAGTATGAGGACAAACCAAGGTATGACAAGACTCCATCTAAAGAAATCATCTGTTATGTTTGCAGTAAGCCTGGACACATTGCTCCAGATTGTCCAGAGAAGAAACACAAGGAGAAGAAACATGAGAAAGAGTACAGGAAGCACCACTCCAAGTCCTCCTCACACAAATACAAGAAGAAGGACAAGGGATTTGTGGCTGCTACCTGGAGTGAAACAGAAGAGGATACCTGCTCCTCTAGCTCCAGTGATTCAGAAGGAGAAGAAGAGAAGAAAGCCAAAGAGGTCTGCCTCATGGCTATCAATGCCTGCAGCTCTTTGTCAACTGCAGAGAATTCTGAAGAAGAAGGAGACAATGAAGAAGATCTTCCTATGGAAGACCAGGTAATCAACTCATTTGATTTTTCATCTCCTGAGTTCAAATTAAAATTTAAAACTCTATGTTTAGATCTACTGTTATCTGAAAATGAAATCAAGTCACTTAGATCAAAGATAATGGAACTAGACATGGAAGGTACTGAAATAATCAGATTAGAACAAGAATTAGAAAGCTTAAGAGGAGAAGTAACATTCCTAAAATTAGAACTAGCTAAATCTAAGAGGTTAGAAGAACAATTAAATGGCAGAAGCCTTAAATTATCTGAAATAACCAGTATAGCAAACACTAGGGTTGGTAATGATAAACTAGGCTTAGGTGCTACATCTAGTGAACCCATCCTCCTCACAAAGGAGAGATTTAGCACTCCAGTAAAATTTATTTCTGAATCAGGAATAAAGAATACTGAGGAAATTGAAAAATGTAAGAAAATTCAGAATAAGATTAAGAAAGAGAACAGGAAGAAAAAATTTCTAGCTTTATAAAAATCGTCGAACATTAATCGACGATCGTCAAACCAATCGTCGAACGTCTATCGACGATCGCTGAACACCTTCACCAAGTATGATATCTTTGGTGCAGGAGATCGACGATCTCATCTTGAGTCATCGACCAGTGATCGACGATCGTGGAATCCAGAACATAGCACTACTACAAATGATCGACGATATGGCTTGCGATCGTCGACCGTGGATCGACGATCTGGACTTAAGCTGGAAAATAAATTTCAAACTTCCAGAATTGCAAATCCCAATCACTACCCTAGGTTGTTTAATCCTTCAACTGAATGGATTATCCCACCTAGGAGATCACACCCTTTAGGATATAAATCTAAGCCTGCAAAATCTTTTATATCTAGTTTTTCTTTTGTGAAGAATACTGGACCCAAGGTAACCTGGGTCCACAATGTATAACTGTTCTCTCTGCAGGTGAAGACCTATCCAGTCATACATGACAAATGGTATCTGGATAGTGGATGCTCAAAGCATATGACAGGAAAGAAGAAGAATCTGTCAGGGTTCAAAGCCAAGCTGGGACCAAAAGTTGTATTTGGGGATTCCAGCTGTGGACAGACTGAAGGGTATGGCAGCTTCACCATAGGAGATGTAACATTCAAGAAGGTTGCTTATGTCTCAGGACTAAAGCACAACCTAATCTCTGTAAGCCAAATGTGTGATGCTGGGTACAAGGTATGGTTTACTGACACTGCTTGTAATATTGCTTTAAATAATACTGTTGTGTTAGTAGGTATTAGAATTGGTAATGTTTATGTTGTAGATTTTAACTCATCCAAATCTGAAATATGCTTATTTAATGAAGTAACCAGTAATAATACCCTTTGGCATAAGAGACTTAGTCATGTAAATTTGAAAAACATTTCTAGGTTGGCTAAATACAATCTTGTAAGAGGCTTACCTTCTTGCCCCTACAAGAAGGAAGGCCTTTGCAAAGCTTGTCAATTAGGTAAGCAAACAAGAAATAGCTTTAAATCAGTTAATAAAAGTGATTCTCCCAGGATTCTGTACTTGCTACATTTGGATTTATTTGGTCCTATTGCTGTACAGAGTCTTGGAGGAAAGTCTTACACTCTAGTAATTGTAGATGACTTCTCTAGGTTCACTTGGGTATTCTTCTTGAGAACTAAGGCTGATAACTTCAAGGTTCTTACAGATTTTCTAAAGTGTATACAGAGTGAGTATTCTACTCAGATTGCCTTGATCAAAAGTGATCATGGTACTGAGTTTGAGTCTCTTCTTATGCAAGAATTCTGTGAGAAGGAAGGTATCAAACATAGCTTCTCTGCTCCTAGAACTCCTCAACAAAATGGGGTAGTTGAAAGGAAAAACAGAACCCTAATTGAAGCTGCAAGTACATTGTTGTCAGATGCTAACATGCCTCTGTCCTTTTGGGCTGAAGCAGTTAGCACAGCTAACTATGTATTGAACAGAAGTCTGATACATAAACTTAAGGGTAAGACTCCCTATGAGTTACTTAAGCAAGTGAAACCTAAAATAGACTATTTTAGAGTATTTGGCTGTGTTGCTTTTGTTCATAACAATAACAAAGAATACCTTAGAAAATTTGAGGCAAAAGCTTCAATGGGAGTTTTTCTAGGATACTCTCAAGTAAGCAAAGCCTATAGGGTCCTTAATATATCCTCTCTTAAGATAGAAGAGTCTGCACATGTCTCTTTTGATGAGACAGTCATGTATTATAAGGAGAAGGACTCTTCCTCTAATAGTACAGTGCAAGTCCTAGGAGTAAGTAAGGATTTGGAAGGTTTGAGACTCACACAGGAGAATCATCCCCAACAAACTCCTCAGGTTGCTTCTTCAGATTCTGAATCTGATGTAGAACTTTTAGAAGTTAAAGCACCTGCTCCAACAATTGATCAAATTCCACATGAGGAATTAAATCTTGAACATGTTGAAGATCAGATCATTGTTGAACCTACTAATCTTGTCACACTTAGAGATCACCCTGTATCTCAAGTGATTGGAGACATTTCAGTAGGAGTCCAGACAAGACATCAACTCAACAAAGATGTGATGTTTGCTTGTTTCCTTTCTCAGGTTGAGCCCCTAACCATTAAAGATGCTGAGCTTGATCCACACTGGATTATAGCCATGCAAGAGGAACTTAACCAGTTTGAAAGATGTAAAGTTTGGACTTTGGTTCCAAGACCAAGAGGCCAACTGATCATAGGCACCAAGTGGGTGTTTAGAAACAAGCTTGATGCCCAAGGCATAGTAGTTAGGAATAAGGCTAGGCTAGTAGCTCAAGGCTATAGATAGGAGGAAGGCATAGATTATGATCAGACTTTTGCCCCTGTAGCTAGACTAGAAGCCATTAGGATTTTCCTAGCCTATGCTGCCTATAAGAGATTTAAGGTCTTCCAAATGGATGTGAAGAGTGCCTTCCTCAATGGAGATTTAAAGGAAGAAGTGTTTGTTGAACAACCACCAGGGTTTGTTTCATCAACCTTACCCACTCATGTGTTCAAACTCCAAAAGGCTCTATATGGACTTAAGCAAGCTCCTAGAGCTTGGTATGAGACCTTAGCAAATTTCCTTCTAGAACACAAGTTTGTGAGAGGTGTAGTAGATAGAACCCTATTTATTAGACATCATAAGGACTCATAACTGTTAGTTCAAATCTATGTAGATGACATTATATTTGGCTCCACTGATCCCAAACTATGCAAGAGGTTCTCTGAACTAATGCACTCCAAGTTTGAGATGAGCAGCATGGGTGAGTTATCCTATTTCCTTGGTCTCCGAGTGAAACAGTGTGTTGATGGTATCTTCATTTCTCAATCAAAATATGCTAGAGAGCTGGTTAAAAGATTTGGAATGTTTGATGCTTCATCAATGAGCACACCTATGGCCTCAAATGCAGTTATTGATTCTGATGTCAATGGCAAGTATGTTGATCAAAAGAACTATAGAGCCATTGTTGGTTCCCTGCTGTATTTGACTGCAAGTAGGCCTGACATAATGTTTGCTACATGCCTATGTGCTAGGTTTCAGGTCAACCCAAAGGAATCTCACTTAACTCTTCTCAAGAGGATCTTGAGATACCTTAAGGGATGCCCTAACTTAGGACTGTGGTACCCAGCTGAGTCAGGATTTGAATTAATTGGATATTCAGATGCTGATTATGCTGGTTGTAGAGTTGACAGGAAAAGCACCTCAGGGACCTGTCAGTTCCTGGGAGAGAGACTTGTCTCTTGGTTTTGTAAGAAACAGGCATCTATGTCTACTTCAACTGCTGAGGCTGAATATATAGCAGCAGCTAGTTGTTGTTCACAGATCCTGTGGATTCAAAATCAGCTAGTGGATTATGGGTACACACACTCAAAAACAAAAATTCTGTGTGACAGTACCAGTGCAATATCAATTGCTCAAAATCCTGTGCACCATTCCAGGACCAAGCACATTGAGATTAGACATCATTTTCTGAGAGATAATGTGGAAAAGAACAAGATAGCAATGGAATTTATATCCACAGACCTGCAGAGAGGAGATATTTTCACTAAGCCCCTTGATGAACAAAGGCATTTGTTCTTCCTGAACCAGCTTGGTATGATTAATGGTTCAGAGTAGTGAAAATTTGGATAGATTTGTTTTCTGTCTAAAATCGTCGAACGACTGCTCGACGATCTTCGACCAGGTTAGGTATCTATCGTCGACCAATGGTCGACGACAGATCGTTTTTGTAGTAAGGCAGAAATCGTCGATCAACTGGTCAACGATCTCTCCTTAGGTATCTATCGTCGACCAATGGTCGACGACAGATTTTCTGTACTGTGTGGAGAATCGTCGACCAACATATATTGATCGACGATCGTGGTGATTGCTTGTAGTCGGTCGATGTTTAACGATTAGTCAAATATTGACTATCGTCGGTCATTGTTCGACGACCGAATTTGTTCCGGGTTCGACGATCGCAGATTTATATCTGATAGTCGATTTAGGTCGGGAGATCGTCGTTCTTCCGCTCCGTCTTTTCATATTCCATCTTCTGGCTTAGAATTCGCTCTCGAACTCTAATCCCGCGCGATTCTCTTCTCCCCTGCCTTGCATCTCGATTCTCCATTCTCTCTTCAATCCAATGGCGATTCCTTCAGCAGTTCTCTTCGAGATGAAGTTCGACACTGGATTCTGTGTCGACTTCGATTCCTTCAGTCGATGTGATCAACCCATCCAAGACATTCTGCAGCTGTGTGAAGATCAAGGCCTAAAGAGATTTATGTCATTCTCACCGAAGATTCATATACCAGAGATTCGAGAATGGGTATATACTTCGTCCTCCAGCGACGAAGCCATGACTGGAAAGATAAATGGAGAGGAGGTCATTCTGACTCCTGAAGTTCTGACTGAGCTGTTTGGACTACCAACCGGTACTGAGGACTATGAGCAAAATACAGAGGAATATGGCCGCATGCTAACTGTGATGGGCCATGCTGAGGGTATTCCAGCTAAGCTGCTGAAGATCAATCTGTCTCCAGAGTATAAGTTTCTGGCAGACCTGGTGGGCAAGGTCGTTTTGGGAAAACACTCTGCTCATGACAACATCAACAGGCAACAATTTGCCTTAATGTCAGCTTTGGTGAATAAGACGCAGATAGCCTGGGGAAAAGTTCTGTTTGAACTGATAAGGAGAAAGAACAACAAGAAAGAAGTAAACCTTGCCAGGGTGTTGGGTGTGTTTCTGTATGTGAAAGCACCCCTGCTGCTTGTTTCTACACCCTCTGCAGTCAACGCCAGCAAGAGGTTGGACCCCTCTCTGTTCAAAAAATCCCAGAGAGTCATCATGAAGTCAGCCAGGGTTGATCCTAACCCTCCATCAGACACAAGGGCTGATTCAGCCACTCTCCAGCTTGCTGGGGAAGGCTCAGTAATCCCTTCATCCTCCCTCTTTACCCCTGCATCCTCATCTCCTGCATTACCCTCCACACAATCTGCAGTGCCACCACAACATGAATCCCTACATGCATCTCCCATCCTACATGCACTTTCACCCCAGTCACCCACACCACAACATCTGGCAGCCTCAGCCAGTGTTGACATAGTAACTGCTACCATCCTCACACACCTCTCTCAACATGAATCCCACACTCATGTTGATGATCACCCATCTCAACATGATTCATTTGATCATGTGGCAGATCATACTGCTTCCATTCCATCACCACCTCAATTTGCATCCCACAGTCATCCATCCACCTCCACACCCTCAGCATTTCAGATAACTCCTGAATTGCTTGCACATATTGTAGAGCTCATCACTCCATCCATCCAAAACATGATTGAGGCTGCCATTGCCCCTCTCATTGCATCCATCAATGCCCTTACTGAAGCCATCAAATCACTTCCACCCTCTGCTGAGCCCTCTTCAGTAAGATGCATGACTCCAGTCCCCACTGAAGTCATGCAGGGGGAGATGTCTGTTGAAGTGGTCTCAGGTGATGCCTTGACCCTTCAGGACAATTCTTCCCTTCCCCTTCCAGCAATTGTAGAAGAACCTCAAGAGCTTCCAGAGGAAGCTATTCCAGAGAAAGCGTCTCTGATGAAAGATCCAGAGCAACTAGAAGGTAAAACACTTCCTCTAAAGGTTATAATCAGGACTTTAAATTGATATCTTTATCTAACAAAGACATTCACTCCCTAGTGAATCTAGCTTCTGATGAAGAAGTCTTTGAGAGAGATAATGAGGAAGTCCTCATGGACTTGTGTGAAAAAGTTCCAATGAACACTACTGACTCAGAAGTAGTGGTTCAATAACTTGAGAATGCTGCTGCTGTTGCTGCTGCTGGAGAAGCTGAGGCTGTGCAAGACTTACCAGAGAATGCCTCCAAGATGACTGAAAAGGAATCAAGCTCAGGTACTCTAAACCTTGAACAATATATAGCCTTTATGGCTGAGAATATTGCCTCTGAGTACATTGAAGAGTTGGCTAAATCTCATATGGTTTCCCTAGCCATCTCTCTAGGAAAAGCATCTGCCCCTGCAGATACAGTCATCTTTTCTCCACCTATCCTTACCTATCCTCTATCCATTCCTTCTATTGCAGAACTGGTCCCCAGGATAGTTCCTGATTTGTATCCTGAATCAGAACTCTGGAAGAGATCTCCAAATGTTGATCTTGATGCCCTCCTTGGGCAAGATGCCATTGAGGAAGCAAGAGAAAAAGAAGATAGAGAGAAGCAGGAGAAAGAAAAGGCTGAACATGCTATAGTTGCCAAGGATATCTCAGAACAAGACTTTGATGATTATGCTGGCAGAACCTCATCCCACTCCTCTGATGATGATGATTCTGAGGATTCTGATAGCACCCAGAAGAAGAAAAAGCTGTATCCAAGAAAAGAAAAGCATCTGCTCCTCCTACTGCTAATCCAGACAAGGATGTTCCCTATTTCATTCTGAAGGGAATTGATCCCAAGAGCAAAGAATTTCAACCATGGATGAGACTCTCAAAGAATCATACAAGAGAGAAGAAGAGAACAAAAAGATATGACACTCCAATTCAGAAATTCCCCCCCAGAGGTCCTCCTCCACCTCCTGGTGCTGGAGCCTCTGGAAGTCTCTCTTCTGCCCCATCTGCAAAATCAGCCAGTTCTAGCACCTTTCAGTCCTACCAGAGAAGGAGTAACCAAAGCCAGGGAGGCCAAGATGTATCAGGACAAGGAAGGAAAAGAAATGAAAATGTTCCCATGGAACAAATAAAGGAGATGACATTTCAGCATCCTACTTTCTCTCCTCCTCCTTCTCCTAAAAAGAAAGTTCCAGAATGGAAACCTTCTCCTCCCAGGAGAGGTCCATCCTCCACATCAAGGAAACCTGCTGCTTCTGAGACAGTTGAAACAAAAGGAAAAAGAGTGGTCTATTCAGAGAAATCCCACAAGAAGTTCAATGAACTTGCACCTCCAAGATCTCTATATGCTGAAACTGATCCTAAGAAGGCTGCACAGATTCCTCTTGACTCAAGCAAATTAGCCACAGCTCTTCAAAGGAACATGGAGATTGCAGCTCAAGCTGATACTGACAGACCACCCTCTCCATCAGATATGACTGAAACTGAAAGAATTGCCTCTATGGCAAGATTTAAGGAATCTATTGCACTAAGCATGATGGAGAGAGCCAAAGCTCAAGGACTAGACCCTACAGCATATACAACTATGTCTGAATTCAGAGAAAAGGAACTCAGCAAAATTCAAGTCAACTCTGAAATTTTTAATACTGAAGAATACATGAAGTTGCACCCTACTGCAGTTCTGCCAAGCTATACTGAAAAGAAAATTATTGGTGAACATGACCTAATGCTATCCAAAAGACAAGCAGCAAATCCAAACAGAGAAATTATTTTCAAACCAGCTGTAATCCCTAAGAACTCATCTGATGCTAAAACCTCTGATAAATCTGCTTGATACTTTATAGTTCTGCTGATTTATGTTTTTATGTTTTTCTGTGGATTGCCTGTGATTTAAATTTTTGGTTAATCTCTGCTTTTGTTATTGTGTGCATTAGTTTTTAGATCGGATTGGATAACATAACCCAAATAGGGGGAGATTGTTGGTACCCTAGATGTGATTTGGCTTATGTAATCCCTTTCCAGCCCCTCTTGATCCATATAACTATATATGATCATGATTAGGCCTTGTTCAGTTTCCCTAGGACAGTTTATAACTGACCTAGAGCTTAGGCTAGAAGTTCTAGATGTATTTTTGGTTAAGGCATTTTCCGTTCGACCATCGTCGAACGAGGCCTCGCGATCGTCGATCATTGGTCGACGATAGCAGGGCTATAGAATCGTTGAAGTCAAGACAATTATCGTCGACCGATGGTCGACGATCTCAGAGTAAGTTTATTATGCTCTGAAGGTTGGTCGACGATCTGCCATCAGCAGTTCAACGATCGTGTTCTTGCTTCACGATTTCTGTCTCGACAGATATTTGCCTTAGTCGTCGACGATATCTTGAGCTGGTCGACGATTTCTGTTTCGACAGATTTCTGCTTTTAGTCGACGATCTGTTAGCTAGGTCGACGATCATCGAACCCCTGTTCGACGATTATTGTCTGCCTTTATCTTTTTGTATTCATTCTATTCCTTGGTTTATTTCCAAGTGTTTTAGCTTGTGGTTAGAGAATTTTCTGAAGTTGTTTTTGCAGATTTATGGCTTAAATTCAAAATAAATTAATTACCAAATATGTCAAGCTTAAATCACGGGATTCAGTATTTTGATAAAGCATTTTTGTCCTATTATACAAAATATATTGCCAGGCTGTATTCTAGCCGTTGGCACTGTTTACTATTTCCAAGAATGGTAAGTCTTTATGCTGAGATATTTTCCCACTTATTTAATTCCTTATTGGGACTGACAGTAAGCTAATAGGTCATTCTATTCCTATTGCTATATTCTATTTTGAGATAATCTGTTGCAGGGCTCGAGAATTAAAATTAATAGAGCCGTTCCAAAGGAAAAATGAGAAGACATATTTAAGAGAGATTTTTTTCTCAGAAAAATTACAAGTTACAGATACAGAGAGATTTTTTCTCAGTGCTGCATTCTCTCAAGCATCTTCAGAGCAACTCTTCACCATCTCACAAAAAGAAGAAGAAAAGCTCCCCTGAAGAAAAAGCCCAGAGCAATTACTTTCATTCTCAAGTCTCCTGAGCATCTGCTTAGAGTTTTCAAGACTTCAGAAAGAGCTCCAGTTCTGCTTCAATTATTCCAGAATCTAAAGGCCTGATAAAAATCAGTCTACAGATCTCTGAGGATTTAGTTTCAGTATATCTAAAACTCCTTCATCCTGAAGCAAAGGCTTTCCCTGGACTTTCACTAAGCCAGGGGGAGATTTGATTCTTTAGAGAATCCACAAGTCTTCTCTAATCTGTATTTACAACAGAGAAGATAATCTAACCCTCTCAACCCCTTTGTAAAAGAGTTTGTTCACACCTCTTCAAAAGTGAACATTGGTGACAGGGCACCTTATCAACAACCTGTGGTTGAGCATCCTTATCAAAAGCTCAAAGGGTCTGTTTGATCTACCTGAATCAGATCATTGGTGGCAGGGCACCTTAGCAAAAACCTGTAGTGGATTCCTACCAGGGTGGTAGAAGAGTGGAGTACCTATTCAGAGGGAACCACTATATCCTGTGTCTCTGGCTATCTTGTTTAATTGTCTATTCTGTGGCTGTGATAGAACTACCTAGGATTGCTAGTTGCTGTGATAGGCTTATAGTTAAACTGAAATTTCAGTTAACTCTCTCACTTGTGCACTTCACTGTGTTAGGCTCTTAGGGTTCAAGTATCAGATTATTTATTCCGCAAATAAACTCCAAGGGAGCTGACTAGTTGTTCATAAAATTTGAATACTCTATTCACCCCCCCTCTAGAGTAGTTTACAACTTATCCCCTCACTATCAGAGTCGATCTGAATGCCTACGCAGAAATAAGCCCAAGGTCAGGATGAAGGATGTTCTCGCAAGAAGGCTTGGAAGCGGAGAGCGGCACAGAGAAGCAAGAGGGAAGGTCTAGTTCATTTACCTGGGTTACGAGAGGTCCCAGCGAGCTGGGAAGGGTCGTCACTCTTTGTATTTAGAGGGGTGGATTGTTGAGACGAGTCGGATTCTCTGTGGTGGACGACGGTGGTATTAAGCGGGTTTACCAGTTGGGGATGATGGACGAGATCCCCCTGAAGAAGCATGAAGTAAGTAGGCGGGAAGATAGAGGGGAAGGAGCAAAAATTCACCTCTCTCTCCTCAAGAGATGCGTGAGGAGGGGTACAGATTTTCCAAGGATGCTGGAGTGGGCTCCTCGACTGAGAAGGGAGCCAGCAGTTTTCACTTTCTTCGGGCGAGACGAGGACGGTAATGAAGCAGGGGTGCGAACCAAAGTAGGGGACAGAGCAGTCATATTGGCCTTGTTTTGTTTGCGCACCATCGCGAGACGCTCGCAGAAACTCTGGCTGTGAGACATGACATCGATGAAGAAGATGAAGGAAGAGGTGAGAAAGGGGGGCACTCTCTATGTGGGGTAAGTGTCGTGTATTTATAGGCTCCAGAGGGGGGCCCCGCAAAAGATTCTCTCATAAATGAACTTTAATGTCGCAAGCCACGGTTGGACTTTCTTTTCAAGCTTGAGGCAATCTCGAAAAGAGCGGGGATTGTGTACAACCTCGGGTAGGCGCGATGTTACTCAAGGAAAAGTGCTAGGGGGAAAAGATTGCATAGGCGAGAGGGAGTCATAGAGCATGGCACTCGCAAGGCGAGAGAGAAGAAGCGGAATAGGCGAGAGCCCTCTCATAGGGCGAGAGCCCTCTCGTAGGGCGAGAGCCCTCTCGAAGGGAGAGAGCCCTCTCGCAGGGCGAGAGCCCTCTCGCAGGGCGAGAGGGAGACATGGAGAAAGACACCGCAAGGCAAGAGAGAAGCAGTGGAGTAGGCGAGAACCCTCTCGTAGGGCGAGAGTTAGCCATGGAGCAGGACACTCGCAAGGAGATAAAAGAGCAGTGGAGTAGGAGAGAGGGAGTAATGGAGTCGGCGAGACGAGTTACTCGCGAGGCAGGATGAGGCGGGATAGGGAGAAACTCTCGCCCGCGAGATGCCGTTTTCGTCGAGCGCTTGTTCGGTGATGGGTCCAGCGCCAGTTCAACTAAAGGGACGTTTTTACCTCTTTACCCCCCCCCCCCCCGGTAGGGGTTTATTCATTGATCCCAGGCAATTTTACTCTTTCGCCCTTGATGGTATGCATATAACCCTTCAGAACAGCGGAGTTTGGCTGTTGGCAGACCCAGCCCAGGATATTTTGGTAATTTTATGTCGGTTCAGTTTGGTTATTAAAAGGTCAAACTCAGAGGCCTATAAATAGACTGATAAGGTGCTTTGATTGACCCCTTTCTTCTTCTTCCACTAAGGCACCTAGCTCAGCAGTGGCTAGGGAGGGGAAGAATTTCTAGTTCTTCCGGGTAAGAGGTGGGACCTCCGAGCTGAAGCCCACGGTCTGTTTCTAGTTCTTGAGCCTCTCGTCAAGGAAGGAATTCGGGAAGAATAGGTGTGAGCTGCAACTCTTGATCTGAACTCTAGGTGAAGTCGGGTTTCTGGCTTCGACATTTATGTTCAGACACTCCAGTATGTTTGGTAGTAAATGAGAAAGTCTCTTACTGTGTGCAATGGAACAAGAGGCTTCTCACTTAAACTACAAGTCAATTAGCAAGCCCTTCAGTGAAAGGCTAGTCAGAAATGGACCCAATTTAAAATCCACCAAGGAGGGCATTTGCGCATCTTGTCAAAAGGACAAGCAGACCAAAGCATCCTTTAAGAGCATTGGGGCCAAGGATTCAGTGAGGTGTTTGTAGCTCCTGCATATGAAATTGTTTGGTCATATGTCAATTCATAGTCTAGGTAGGAAAGTCTATACACTTGTGATAGTTGATGAATATTCCAGATATGCTTGGGTTTTCTTTCTAAAGAAAAGTCTGAAACCCTAGACATCTTTATGACCTTTGTTAGGCAAGTTCAGAATGAAAAAAATAGTTCTGTGATCAAGATCAGAAGTGACCATGGTACTGAATTTCAGTTTGAAGGCATGACAAAATTCTGTGAAAAACTAGGGATTTGTCAGGAGTTTTCTTCTTCAAGAACACCCCGGTAAAATGGGATAGTTGAGAGGAAAAATAGGACTCTTATAGAGGCTGGCAGGACACTACTCAGTGACACTTCTCTCCCAGAATACTTTTGGGCTAAGGCAGTGAACACTACTTGTCATGTCTTGAATAGGGCCTCTATCAACAAGTATCACCAAAAGACTCCCTATGAGATTATGAAAGGCAGAAAACCAAATCTAGCCTATATCAGGATCTTTGGCAGTAAGTGTTTTGTGCTTAATAATGGGAAGTCCTACTTGACTAAGTTTGCTACCAAATCCTATGAAGGGATATTTGTTGGTTACATCAATCATAGCAAAGCGTATAGAGTCTACAACTTAAAAAATCAAGTTGTAGAAGAGTCTGTGAATGTAGTATTTGATGAATCATCAATGATTAACAGTGAACTGCCTAGCTCCTCTAGATCTGTAGGTGTAGAGTTGGAGATGGATAAACTAACCATCAAGGACACTTCTCCAACTACCGTAGAAGAAGATGATGGTGTGTGCATTCCTGAAGAAGGACAAAGTACACAGGATATGGCTAAAGACCAGCAGGATCCAGCCACTGAAGTTCATGATGTTGAAGTAAGAATGCCTCCTGCAGTTAGGCATTTGAGGGATCATCCCAGAAATCAGATCATAGGAGATGCTAGCCAAGGAGTTACAATAAGGAGCAGAACCCTCAACATTGATATGTACTCCATCTTTTTGTCTCAAATTGAACCTAAAAGGTTTGAAGATGCTAACATAGATCCATTTTGGATTATGGCTACGCAAGAAGAACTGAACCAGTTCAAGAGATACAAGGTCTAGAAGCTAGTTCCCAAACCACAAAGACATAATATCATTGGAACCAAGTGGATCTACAGGAATAAGCTTGATGAAAATAATGTTATAATAAAGAATAAAGCTAGACTGGTGGTCATGAGATACAGACAAGAAGAAGGTATTGATTTTGATCAAACCTTTGTACCAGTAGCTAGATTGGAAGCTATAAGACTATTCCTTGCATATGTTGTACATAAAGGATTCAAAGTCTACCAAATGAATGTGAAGTCAGCTTTCCTAAATGGTGACCTAAAATAAGAGGTCTATGTTGAGCAACCCTCAGGTTTTATTAATTCTAACTTTCCTGATTATATTTTTAGGCTTAGAAAAGCTTTATATGGGTTGAAGCAAGCCCCTAGGTTATGGTATGAAACTCTGTCTAGCTTTATCATTGAGAATAAATTCTCAAGGGGAAAGATAGACAAGACATTATTCTTAAGGGAAGTCAAGGGTAAGATCATTCTAGTCTAAATTTATATATATGACATAATATTTGGGTCAACTAATGATGGCCTCTGTAAAAAGTTTGCCAAACTTATGCAAGGGTAGTTTGATATGATCAGTATGGGTGAACTCAAGTATTTCTTGGGCCTCCAAGTTAGACAATCAGAGGATGGACTATCCATCTCTCAGTCTAAGTTCATCAAGGAGTTGATTAAAAAAATTGGAATGGAGAGTGCCTCCATAATGAAAACTCTTATGGGGTCAAGTGTGTCAATAGACAAGGATGAAACTGGGAAACCTGTTGATGAAAATTTATATAGAGAAATAATTGGATCCCTCCTCTACCTTACTGCTAGTAGGCCAGATATTATGTATGCTACATATATTTGTGTTAGATACCAGGCTAGCCCTAAGGAATCTCATTATTCTGCAGCTAAAAGAATTTTGAGATATCGCAAGGGCACACCTGATCTTGATCTGTGGTGCCCTAGGAATAATGACTTTGAACTAACTGGGTATTTAGATGCAGATTTTGCAGGTTATAAATAAGATAGGAAAATCACCTCTGGCACCTATCAGTTTTTAGGAGGAAGATTTGTCTCTTGGATCAACAAGAAGCAAACAAGGTTGATATCTCAACAGCTGAATCAGAATATAACTCAGCTAGAAGTTGTTGTACACAGCTACTATGAATCCCGCATCATCTCTAGGATTACAATCTCAAGCTAAGTAGAACTCCAATGTTTTGTGATTCTACTAGTGCAATCTCTATTGCTAGGAATCCTATTTCTCATAGCCGGACTAAGTACATAGAGATTAGGTATCATTTCATTAGAGAGCATGTGGAATATGAGGACATCAGTCTAGAGTTTATCTCTATAGACAAGCAAGTGGCTGATATTTTCACCAAGCCACTCAATGAATCCAAGTTAAACACATTCAAATTTGAATTGGGTATGATGAACTTAGTATAGCTTCAGTAGCTCTTCATGCATTTTTGTTGCAGGCAGTATTAATCCCTACGGGTTAAAAAAGGAGTAATAGACTAAGAAGAGAGATGCTCTTGTTGAGTGGAAGAAAGTTCAGTCTGATATTCAGGATAAGATTGACACTTATCTAGTGACACTCTAGCAAAGATTAGATCATACTCCTGATGTGAAAGGGAGATTGCCTCTAAGGAACATTTCTTAGTTAAACAAAGACTTTCAAGTGGAAATGTTGCTACTGTTGATGTACATGTTGTTACACATTTATCAGAGTATATGATGGCTGACTTTGAAGAAAGAGTTTCTGTCAGGGATAGAAATGAAGATGTTTGTGAACCAAGAGATAGTTGGAGCAGCAATGCACAACTTTTGTGGATACAATATTAGCTAGAGAATTACAATCTCAAGGTATGTCATTCACCCTTATAGTATGACTCATCTAGTGTAATTTCTATTGTTAAGAATCCTATCTCACATAGCAGTGTAACACCCCAGTTTTCTGGACTTGAGGCTCTGGGAGTGACCGCGTGGCAGTAGGTTGCTATCACCCGACGGTAGCCTTATTTCTTCGATTGGTAGGCGTCGAGTGGTAGCACACTACGTTAGCTAATTACTGCTCGGCGGTAGCCCGATTCGTCGAGTCAAATTTGTCGAGACGAAAGAATTGAGTGAGCTACCGCGCGGCGGTATTGCTACTGTCGACGGTAGTGTTGCGTTATTTTTTTGACTGGCGGGTCGGGAAGTTACCGCAGCGTGGTAGGTAGCGACCTCCCGGTGGTAGCAGATGGAAGCAATTCCGTGGGTTGTGGTTTTCGGCCATCCGATTTGCTTGGGATTTGACTATATGGCTAAGAACCCTTCGTCTAAGAGGCTTAAGTAGGGCTGAAACACTCTTTCTCCTCATTCTTCTCAAGTGAGTGGGAGTTAGGGTTTGGGAGAGAGGGTTTGGAGGAGGAAGAAGAAGTACTTTCTCCACCATTAGCGAAGCTCTGAGGCTCCGTTCGTCGATCCGAAGCCAGATCCGTGGAGAGGAGTGGAAGGCGCGCATTTTCATTCGTGCAAATTGAGATCTCCATGGCGAGGAAAAGGATTCGTAAGGTAATGATACTTCTCCTCTTGTTTTTTAGGATGTGTGAATGGAATCCGTTTCATATTGTTTTCTTTTAAGCATGTAGGCACCGAATCTCTCAAATGAGAGGGGTTCGGGTTGTCATGGCTCAAGAGAAGCCACCGGGTCGATTGTGTCCATCTTCAGCATCATGTTGCATTAGAAATCCGCCCTGCTAGTGGATTAGGCATTGTGGGTAAAGCCGTAGTCACGACCGTTAGTCTTACTCGGTGATGTTGCATAATGAGCCTTAAGGATTTTACTAGAAATTTGTTTACGGTAAGATGTCATTTGTGATGTTTGCCGCCCTTATTTCATGCAAAAATGAATGGTGGATTATGGTGGGAAAGGCTATGTTTGTGGATTGATGTGTGAAGGCACGACTTTGCCTCTGTGGTCAGCTGGCTAGCCCGTGACGCACAAGTCATGTGTGGAGAGTGTCCCGGCGAGACAAGCCCCCTTCTGATAAACTGATAAGAACGCCAAGCTTTTGACAAGCTCGGGCGTTGAAGCCCATGAGCGGGTGGGATCAAGCAAGGGTTCTTAGCATCGGTTTGTTTGTGTGACGGAATCCTGACATGAGAAGTCAGAGCTTGAAGTCAAGCCCGGGTTTTGAGACCCACGAGCGGGTGGGACCTAGGCA
This sequence comes from Platanthera zijinensis, assembly GCA_039513925.1. Lineage (NCBI taxonomy): Eukaryota > Viridiplantae > Streptophyta > Magnoliopsida > Asparagales > Orchidaceae > Platanthera > Platanthera zijinensis. The sequence continues at coordinate 142,284,412 of CM077090.1, forward strand.
AGAGTTTCGTGTGGCGGCTTGAATGTCGTTAGGGCAAAATGCAAGTACTCGTGTGATGTGACGGGATGATGAGTGATGATGTGTTGGATTCATACGCTATAGGGTGCCTTGGGTGAAACCAAGGTCTGCATACATGTTGCATGGTAGGCCCCTTTTTATTAAATGCTCAACCTAGAAATGTGTTTGATGTTTTTGACATTCCAACCTATTTCTTTACTCTCTATGAATATAAACACTTTTATACGAAGTGCTGTCCTGCGGGGTGATGGAGTGCCCGGGGGTCCACTAGGGACAGTCGGGAGGAGATGTGTTGGTTACACAGTTGAGGTCAGCCTTTGCTGAACAATGTTACAATAATCTTTACAGGGCAAGGTGCACACGCTGGAGCAAGCTCGTCGGTCGCCAATTTCCTGGATGCACCCCGTCCATGGAAGAGTTCCGGAATGCCTTCTTAAAGAAGTATATCCCTTCATCGGTGAGGTTATCCCTTTAAAGACAATTTCTACACTTGGTGCAGTGTGATAAGATTGTGGATGAGTATGTACAGGAAATTACTTGTTTGGGCCATTATGTGAGAACGACCATGGCTGATGATGAGGAGAGGGACAACCTCTTCTACCATGGGTTGAGAGAAAATTTGAGAAAATTCCTTATAGCTATAAAGAGGCATCACCATCAATGCTAAGTGCATAATTGTATTTAATGTATGTCCAAGTTAAGTGTATGCAGGTTATCTACTATACCATGATTAGACAGGATGTCAGGGTCATAATACTAGTTGGACTCAAGACAAGTTGCTTGCAAAGCAGAAATTTGGTTAATTCCAAAAGCGTCGAGTGAAGGCAGTTCACTCGATTTCGAAAGAGCAAAAGTGTTAAGAGAACAACATACAGTCAAAGCCGCAATGTTGCTGACTAAAAATTTGGGTAAGTCCAGAAGCGTTGAGTGAAGGCAGTTCAATCTACGCCAACTCAACAAGAAAATCTGGCTAAGTCCAGAAGCGTTGAGTGGAGGCAGTTCACTCAACACAAACTCAAAAAGATATCTAGCTAAGTCCAGAAGTGTTGAGTGAAGATAGTTCACTCAACACCAACTCAATAAGATATCTGGATAAGGACAATCAAGAAGAGTTGAGTGAATGCAGTTCACTTAACGCCTCAATCAAGAAGACTGGTTATTTGATAGGAAGAAAATCTGCTAGGTTGAGAAGAGTTGAGTGAACTTACTTCACTCAATGCCAGAAGAGTAGAAGCTTTGAAAGAAGCTCAATCAGTCAAAGCCCCGGAAGGAGCAGACAAAAAATCTGTCTAAGTCCAGAAGAGTTGAGTGAAGATTGTTCACTCAACGCCTACTCAATAGGCAATTCAACTAAGTACATAAACATAGAGTGATGAAGGCTCACTCGACGTCTAATTAGTTAAGACTATAAAAGATAGAATGCGTTGAGTGATGAAGGCTCACTCAACACACTCAACACCTGGAGATGCAGAATTTTGCTAAGTAATTTTACATTGTGTGACAAGGCTTCACTCAACTCCTGAGAAGTCTGTCTGGATTTTACTAAGTCCAGAAGCGTTGAGTCATGTTGAAGTCAGCAGAAATTCAAATATCACGGGATTTGCTTGTTATAAGACAAAAGGTGTTGCTTTCTTTTAGTACAGCTGTACATGCAAAAGTGATGGAGCAGTTTCCATTTCTGACCGGTCTTACTGCGCAAAGAGCCATTGTATGGCGGGATACAAATGTAGAGTTCCGAGGAAGAAGAAAACAACTTTAACTTTTGGAAACAAGAGCTTTAAGGATCATCTTCTTCCTATCGACAAAGTTGCAGAGCTTGAAGAACTTGCTCTCAGTGTTGGTCTAAAAAGTTCAGAGAGTTAGCTATTGAAAGTCACATCTTCAATAGCTAGTTCAGAAAGTTCACTCTCTGAGTTAGAAGGAGCAGAGCAAGCCTAAGTTGTTGTTCATCTTCAAGTCCACTGCATTCATCTCATCTACTCAAAAGGCTTGAAGAAACAGTACTCTTTGGGGTATTCACAGCACAAGTAGAACAACTTTGAAGATCTATTCTTGGTGCTGTGAAGAAGATAGGACTGAGTTTTCTCAGTTCAGGAAGAGACAGACTCAGAGATCACTTCTCTGGAGTCAATCATTAACAATAACCAACACTTCTTCTGTAGGATCATAGTTGATCTGAGTTTTAATTCTGATATATAAAGGTTGAGGTAGGATCCTTCTATGGATCTGAGATAGGGCATGTGTGCCTGAGTTATATGAGAGTTATTCTTTGAGGTAGGATCCTTCTATGGATCTGAGGTAGGGCCTGTGTGCCTGAGTTGTAGGAGATTTATTTTTTAAGGTAGGATCCTGTGGTGGATCTGAGTGTAGGGCTATCCTCCGAGCCTTAGTGTAGGACTTTGGATAAAGTCTGAGGTAGGTGATCTGGTGTAGATTATTGAGCTGTAGGATATTATATCTCTGAGTGTAGGTCCTTAGGCCTGAGGTAGGACTTAGAGGAGTCTGAGAGATCCTGAGGGATCTGTGTTGTAAGCTCATTGAGCTGATATTAGAGAAGTTGGCCTTGTCTAACACACTGTTAGAAAGGTGGGAGAGACAGTGGATGTACCCATACCTTGGGGACCACTATAAATACTTGTGTGCTATTGTGTATTCTTGAAAGCAAACTTAAAACTAAATCACAACAAACCAAAACACAAAGATAGTCATTAAAGACATAAAAACCTATTCACCCCCTAGGTGTTTAGCTACTCTTGAAACAAAGACTTTCATTAGGGCTACTCGCTCCAACTCCAAAAATCCACAAAATCTGAAAAACTCACCGCACACACGAAGTTCTCGGCGAGAGAAGTTTGAATGTCTACTCTGACGATGATTTCCTGCACTCTAGCTCCATTTGTGGTGGGCTGTAGTCTCCCAAAAAGGCCGACTTCTCCTCTATCGCGTGGTCGGGTTCGACGGAAGAAGAAGAAGTTTCATAAAAAAACCAAATTCCAAGGGTTCAGCTTTTATAGGTGGAGAGATTTTAATTAAATATATTGAAAATTTTATTATTATCTTACATAATCGATGTTTCCAAAAGAATTTACTGATGCACCAAAACACATGAACTAACATAATGCCCTTACGTTACTATTACACGACTGAATTAATTTTAGAAAATTCAAGGGTGTTATATCCTAGGAGGTTGCTGCTCCGGAAGAGGTGGATGTCGCCCGGCCCAGCCCATCTCGCGTGCTCGCCGGTAGTGCTCACTCGCAACTGTAATCGCATCATTGCCTCGACACAGCTGGTCCTCCATCCTCGCTAGACGTCCTGTGGAGCCCATGCTTGCCTGCATTCCCACCAGCTCCTCGTGATGAATCTGTAGGCGATGATCGGTCATTGATTGTCTCTGCTTTAACTCATTGAGCATGCGGAAGCGAGCCTCATAATCCACAAGCCTATCATGCTGCTCTTCCATCTTCGTCATCCTCACCTCTAGTGTCGAGATCCGGTGATGAGGCTCGCAGAGGGAGAGTTGGTCGAACTTCTCCTCCAACTCAATGTACGCGCGGGCAGCAGCTTGGCGGTACTCGTGAGCAGAAAACCCGAGGGCATCGATGAAAGCCTTTCTCGGGGTTGCAGGACGACCTGTCAAGACAAGGAAGAAGTCTTCAAATCAGTTAGAGCCACAGAGTATCAGCATCCAAACCAATTCAGCGATAGATGAACTACCTTGCCATGGGGATCAAGATCGGCGAGGGGTGGGCTGTGGAGAGATGATTCTCGATGGCTCAATGACGAGCCTCCCGGGTTCTCAACGGCCGGCCCCTGTCCACGACCTCTAGGATTGCGACCTCTGGTACTCGGCAAGAAGTAACTTAAGCTCCTTCTGTCCAATCTCACGATGAGCTCTAATGGGGGTTCAAAGGGTTCGTAGTTGTTTTCGAGCAAATTTTAGGATGAGCTTCGTTACTCGGCAGCAAAGGAGGCGGCGGTGACAAAGGGGTGCTTACCCTCGGTTGTGACAAGTTAATAAAAGGAGGAGGTGATGGTAGAGGAGTGCCCACCGTCGATTGCCACAAGGTGGTCATAGGGTGAGTGACCTTTCTTGCCCCAAGTTGCGAGGTCTTCGTCATAGGAGGATCTTTTTTCCTCGCCTCTGGAGTTTGTTTTTTCAGCCTCTTCTTGGGACCGATATTGATCCGAATGGTGTGCCATATCGTGGTTGTTGCTAAGCTTCAAGGGTGACCAGCTGAGTTGATCGCAAAGGAGCGACATGCAGATGCTCGCCAGAAGTAGTCGGCAGAGGAGCTGGGAGTCAAGAACAAAAGTCAGCGAGATAGAATAGAATTATTCAATAACTCAAGGAGTCATTGGCGAGGTAACAACCTTGCGAGGCAGCATGATCTGTTGTAGTTGTGCCTGGGACCCTGCGAGATCCGAGGCAGGGGGAGAAGATGACAGAGAAATGAGAGAAGATTCAGGCGCCAAGTGCTCAAGAATTTCGCTCAACTCGAGATCTTCAAGGAGTTTTTAGTATGGGCTGGAATTTCGGAATGGTCGGTCGGGGAGGCAACATCCTCGGTGCCCGGAGGCGGGTTGGCATTTTTTGAGGCGAGTGATTTCTTTTTCTTCTTCAACTTCTTCTTGTGCAGAGGAAGGTCCGCAGCGCCATCGCCCTCTTGTGGCCTTTTCAGCTTTGTAGGCTCGAGTAATCCAGACAATGCAGTAATACTCGCTTGGTAGACTTCCTCGGGAGATTTTGACATTGTATGCGAGTTTAAAAGGCATGCCTCAAAGACCATCCACCCCCTATTTATTGGATTCATCATGCATCCATCGGTCGCGAGTAGCCCAGATACACGCTAAAGCAACTCGCCGAATACGTGTTGGATGTTTCTTTCTGAGCTCTTACATCATTCGTAAAGAGCCGGGATTGTGTATAACCCATATTTGTCGAGGGTCAGCAAGAGTCAAAGTCAATAAGTTAAAACAAAAGTTAGAGCAAACGCTCAAGACAGTATAAATCCTGGGCAAGTATGACGAGCTCCCCTCGTGTCCTCGTTAGGTAGGAGACTGGCCAGTTACTAGCCCAACTTGAGCGAGCTCCCCCAAGAAGTCACCAAATCGTCGGGGGTGGGTCTATAAATAAGACTCCCCCCCCCCCCCCCCACTCCTCTTGGATTTGCCCGTAAATAGGACCACAAGGGTATGAGGAGAAGGACTTCAGAATATCGCAAAAGATCACGACTACCTCATTTCCTATATTTCGAGCTGGCTTTTAAATCCTTTCTTCAGAGAGACAAAGTCGCGAGCTAGCGATTATCCATCTTAGTCGCCGCATTGACTTGGTCGCAAGCTAGAATCTACCTTGTATCCTAGTCAGCTATCTTTGTTTGTGAAGGGGAAGCTTCTTCTAAGCATACGGGTATGTGGTGGGACCTCTCTGTCGCAGCGTCTGGGGTCCTTTTTGTTATCTGTCTGTTTTTATGTCCTATCCCGTTAACCGTCGAGCCCGACCGTTGAACCGGTAACCTTAGGCTATCTTGATCCGAATTTTGGAGTAGGAATTTTCTAGGCTTCAAAACTGATGCACGTTTTTCTCGAAGGTGCATAATTCTCAAAGGTACATAATTCTTATATGAATATTCGAATGTACATATTCTTGTAAGAATATTATCTTCTCGAAGGCACATAATTCTCAAAGGAATATTTAAAGGCACATAATTCTCGTAGGAATATAAATTTTAAGGTACATAATTTTTCAAGCTAGGCATATTATTCTTGAATACACATTACTCTGAAAAGAACATAATTCTCATAAGAATATTATTTTCTGGAACGCATATATTTCTCAAAAGGCCCATAATTCTTGTAAGAATATTATTTTCATGAAGGCACGTGTTTCTCGAAAATACATAATTCTCGTAGAAATATGTGAAGGAACTTAATTTAGTGGTTGTTAACCTAAATCCTATCACAACGGAGGAGAGCATTTAGAAGAAGTAGAGACTACTTGCCCAGCAACCATTCTTGGTGGCTGTCGGCCTCTAGGGCGAATACTACGGAGTATCCGCAAACACCCTACTGGGGCGCGACAACGTTCGGTGCGGACAATCGACAGACAACCTTCAGGCGGCCTCTCAAAGTGCAGTTTGGAAGCTCTGGTAAAAAGTGCACGCAGACGCCACTGCCAAACCCACGCAAACTCTTCTTCTTCAAATCCAGCTCAGGCAGCATTGCACGGTTTCATGCGGCCTCTTCTTTTAGTCCCCGCCGCTCAACTCTTCATGTATCTCGAACGGCTGCGCATTAAATGTCATGATTAATAAGGCATTAAATGTCCGTCAGTTTACGAACCACCCACATGGCCTACCCTCAAGTATAAAAGGGGGCCAGGGGTGCTTGAAAAGAGGACGCGGACTTAGCCCAGAACTAGTCTAGTTGTTGATGCGGGCACTAAGTCTGGTCAATTTTTTTCTCTTATTCCCCCTTATATTCGTCTGAATTCTCTTGTAATCTTGTTTATTGTGAATCAAGAGGCCCGTCGAAAGGAAGGCATTCGTCGTGATGGGTCAAGTATGGTATTCTCCCCTACCAGCGACACTCTCCTTTCACACTCTTTTTACTCGCTCACACCATCCGCAAGGCAAGTAACTGACCGCTTGCGAACCACTTTTGCCTTTGTCGTCCACCCTACTTGGGGACAGCGCACTGAAATGGTGACATCATTTTTCTCCAACAGAATTTGGTGCGGTGAGCGTGGACCCAAGCAGTTAATAAAATCGCCCCCTACCATCAATAAATAGTAGTGTTAATCGCTCTGCGAACTTCAGATCCAACCAGTTGGGGAAGTCGTCTAGTGCCCGCACGGTGCAAGTACAGATCTCATAGGGGCCTTCAAGAGGTATGTTGCTGACCTCTCCTCCAGGCGAGCTGACGCTCGCAGAATATCACAAGATAGGAGCGGATGCTCAACGTCGGTTTGCAGCTCGCGAGGGCGGATACATCTCGAGCCGTGTAGGAGGTCCAGGAAGTACCCGTCTTAGGGGGAGATAGAAGTAGGATCGTCTTTGTAAACTCCGATTTGGAAGAAAAAAAACAAGGCATACCTCATTCATTGCTTGCTCGACAACCTCGATTTTTTCATGTGGTCAGCCTCTGACGTGCCTGGAATCAGTCCAGAGGTCGCATGTCATCGTCTTAACATCGATCCAAATTTCAGGCCAGTAAAACAAAAGAAGCGAACGGACTAGATTTCCAATGTAGTGAGCATGTCACTACCCTCACTAGTCCCATCTGCGAAGAAGTGACTAATTTGATGAAGGCAGGGTTCCTTCCGGAAGTTCAGTATCTGGACTAGATTTCCAATGTAGTGAGGATACGAGAGCTTAACGGGAAGTGGAGAATGTGCGTTGACTTCACACAGCTCAACAAGGCGTGCCCCAAGGACTACTATCCACTACCCCGGATAGACTCGTTATATGACTCTGCGGTAGAGTTTTTGGTGATGAGCTTTTTGGATGTCTTCTACGGATATCATCATATAAGAATGCATGAGCCTGATGTTCCTCATACTGGGTACATCACGGACGAGGGATATTATTGTCACTGGGTCATGACATTCAGATTAAAGAATCTTAGCACAACGTACCAGAGGATGATGGATTTTGTTTTCAAGAATCAGAAAGGCCTCAACCTGGAAGTCTACATGGATGACCTTCTCATCAAAAGTCATAATGTTGATGATCATATGAGAGATCTTGCAAAGATTTTTGGCATGCTTCGCAAGTTTAACATGAGGCTCAATCCTGCCAAATGTATTTTTGGAGTGAGCAGGGAGAAATTCCTTGGGCACATGCTCACCCCCCCCCCCCCCATGGTCTGGAGCCCAATCCATACAAGATAAAAGCTATCTTAGAAATGAAACCCTTGAAGAGTTTGAAGGAGGTTCATTAGTTGGTAGGAAGGGTGGCGGGGCTCAACTATTTTATCTCGTGATCAGGAGATAAGTGTGCCCCTTTCTTCAAGACCCTTTGAGGAAGGAAGAAGTTTTAGTGGACCAAAAAATGTAATCAGGCCTTTGAAGAGTTGAGGCATCAGTTAACCACAACTCCTGTTCTCTAGAGTCCCAGCCCATCGGAGGACCTTTTCTTATACTTGGGAGTTTGAACAGACGCTATCAGTTCGGTGTTGGTGCGAGAAGAGGGTAAGAAGTAATTCTTCATGCACTATGTTATTCATGTGTTGAAGAGCGCAAAAACTTGCTACCCAATTTTGGAAAGGTTGGCATTAGCCCCAACACGAAGGCTTCGACTGTATTTCTAGACTCATTCTATCTGAGTCGTGACTGATCATCCCCTAAGAGCAGTCTTAGAAATACAAAATCCTTTGGGGCTGTTGGCAAAGTGGGCCATTGAACTCAGTGAATTTGACATCACATACATTCCAAGGGCTGCTATCAAGGAACAAGTCTTGGTTGCCTTCCTCATTGACTTTGCAAGTGATGGCGGAGCCGGGGAGGAAGCTCCAGGCCCATTTTGTTGGGAGATGTTTGTAGACAGGGCCTCTGGCTTGAAATCAGTAGGAGTAGGGATCGTCCTAGTTAGTGTAACACCTCTTTTCGTCAACGTAGAATATAACAAAAGGTCCGGTCTGGGCCCCACGCCATATTCCACGAAAAGTCAGTGGAGTTACAGGTGAATATCAAAACTACCAAACGAATCTTAACTCAGATCATTCTAGCGAAAGCTTCATGGGTTATTCGAACTCAAGTAACAAAGAATGTACAATAATATACCACATAGGAATGTTATATAAAATACACTAAAAAGCGTGGCCTTAAGGCCTTACAATTGTTCTTCACAAAAGTGGTTTACAAACATCGGCACGCAGGACGACCACATATGAAAACTATAAAAATTTCTTTGCTTGGCCTTCGAGGGCCGGCATAGTATCAAAGGGTTGCAACCCGCTACTTCCTACTCGGCTCTCCAGCACCTACACAGGAAAATTCCACCATAAAGGTGGCAAAAAAGGCAACGGTCAGCTTTAGCTGACCAATTTATAACGACCCTACCCCATTCCCGAGGTGGCGGCATTCCTTTCCTACAGGCATAGCATTCAAATAGATATATCACAAGAAGGCACAACTTAAGCACCACTCAATATATCACAAACGTTTGCATCAACTGCCAAACGTTCCGTGCACACAGGGTACATTATCGGTGTACTGGATTCCCAGTCCCACCACCGTCCAAAAGTCTGAGACTGTCGGTAAACCATTAGTATTATTAGCCTGGCATATATCACAAAGACCATATCGCCACGACTCTCCCTCTATGTCAATGGAAAATTGCTGGTCTATTTAACCGAACCACATAGAGCGGGTACAGTTCAGTCTTTTCTCGTTGCTCATATCGTCATGTCATCGTCGAAAGCTGAGCATTTGTGTCTAATGGATAGACTCGGGTAACATCCCATTTCCTGTAATTCAAAACATAACCAACGTTATGTACAATGGCTCTCAAGTCCATCAAAGCGGGGTACCCAGGCTCACAGCTCACCTGCTAGCTACACGGTTTCCACGAGATAGGCTTCGCAAGCACAATACTATTTGGGAGCTATCGCCAGCGATAGCCACCATCATCTGGAGTTAACAATAGAACATCTCTTTCGGTCTCCAGACTCAACCATAATTGGAACATCTTTCCATAAAAACCTGCAGCATCCTACAGTGCCAGAAACTGGACTTTCACAACATATATAGCTCACCAAAAGCTATCGCCAGTGATATCCACTATCGCCAGGCGATACCCAACAGTTATTAAAATCATGGTATTCCCTGGGTATTTTCCTAGAGCGTATCTCCAGTACTTCCTGCTACTCCAATTCACAAGCACAACCCCTCGGACTCTGTGAACTACACGTTTATACTCGGAGTCTTCTCCGGCACTCAAATTAAAACATCACCAATCCAGACCAACCTATCCGGATGGACTTCACACAGCATGCCTATTTTGTACTACGATTTCCGGATTCTATATGCAAGACTACCCGGGGATATCACGTATCAACCCATCGGAATTCCCTTCACTCTCCGCCTTTTTGGTGGGGGATTCCATACATATACAAAATTAGGGCTTCACTTGTCTAAAAAGGAAGATCGTTTCCCTCGTAGATCATATTGGAGACATGATCAAGCCTTCTATTTGTATGGAAAGGATCGCCTTGCTTTCCCCTTCACAGATCTTACTTCAGCTCATAAATCCAACCATGGGATCTCCTTCACCAAGCTTCCAAAGCTCAGCCTTCAGCCCTCTTCTTCCTTTCTTCCAATGGTTTGATGAAAAGGATGAGAGAGTGTGAGAGAAGATAAATGATTCTTCTCTTCACCACTGCTTTGCTCATATAGCCTCGGGAATAAACCCAACCACACGATCCTTTCTTCAATAGGATTGAAGGGCCACGATTTCAACTGACAAGTCAAACTTATCGCTATCACCGTGTGATATCAGCTATCCCCTGGCTGATATCGTCAGTAGTCACTTTGACCCCAACACCACTCTTCGGCCGCTTTTTGGCCATCTGACACATGTATAACTGTCACGTGGCACTATCGCCAGCAGGCGATAGCTACTAGTGAGGTCTGTTTTCCTTTTTTTGGGTGCTATAGTTAGCCCCTATGGAACCAGGATTGAGCAGGCCGTAAATTTCCATTTTCCCATAATAAACAACCAGACTGAGTATGAAGCATTGATAGCAGGTCTGAACTTGGCCAGGGAGATGGGAATCAAGGATCTAGAAGTGAAAACTGACTCTTTGGTCGTGGCATCACATGCCAATGAAATTTTTGAGGCAAGGGAACCACCCCTGCAGCGGTATCTGGCCCTTATCAAGCAGTGCATAGGGGTATTTATGAACCTTTAGCATACGCCATATTCTAAGTGTTGGGTACATTGGAAAATGTGTACCTGATTTGAAGAAGCCCAACTTAGCTCAATGATATACATCAAGTTGTATTTGATGTTATTTTAAGTTGGCATGTGCAGGTGGAGAATTGATAAAGTATGCAGAAAAATTCTAAGTCCAAGTGTCGACACAAAGGAAGCAGTGTCGACACACAGAAGAAAATAGTCGACACAACACTGGGAAGCAGTGTCAACACATAGCAGTTAGTCTACAACTACAATGGGAAAAAGTGTCGACACAGAAGAAGTAAGTCGACACAACACTGGGAATTTGTGTCGACACAGAAAAAGAGTCGACACAATACTGGGAAATTATGTCGACACAGAAGAAAAGCGTCGACCTCAAACATTGGGAGAATGTGTCGACACAGAAGAATATAGTTGATCTCAAGATTGTCGACATCATCTGAATGTGTCGACATAGAAGAAAATAGTCGACCTCAAGTTAGTCGACACCAGCAGAATGTGTCGACACATTGTGATTAAGTCGACACATAATAGCAGAGTTAAAAAATGAATGTGTTGACACCTGAAGGCTAAGTCGACACTTACTGAAGTTATGATTCTACAACAATTGTGTCGACACACAGGACTTGTGTCGACACACTAAAGAGTCAAGATCAAGTTATTTGCAGAAGAAGCTGTGTCGACTCAAAGGCAACTTAGTCGACATCACTAAAGATTGTGTCGACACCAAAGTCAATTATGTCGACACAAATAGACAGATTGTCTCGACACTTTCTGACAGACTGTTTTCAACAACTTGTGATTCAAGACTAAGGCACAGGACTTGTTTGAAGACTTGACAGCTGTGGGTTATCACCGGTTAACTAAAGTTGTCAGACTTGTCAGAAAACGGTTAGAAACCGGATCAGCCGGTTACCATGAAGAATGTCTATAAATAGACAGATTCAGAAGGAGAAAAAAAAACTCTCAATCAACAACATATAGAACTGACCTTTTGAAATACATTGGATCAGAAAGTGGAGAAGGATTACAATTCTACTCGTTTCAAGAAAGTGCTAGGCACTTAAGAAGATCTTCTCCGGGAGATCTAAGAAGACTATCTAAGGATAGATCTAAGAAGAGTTCTAAATCAGAATTCAGAAGAATTATTCAAAGTTCTAGATAGAGAGAGATCAAGTCAGAATTTGAAGAAGAAGAAAGAATCCACCAGTGGATTCTCAAGAAGCTGTTTGGAATCAACTCAGCTAAGTACATTTTCAAGAAGCTTTGAAGAAGGCTAAGAAACAGTTGATTGCATCAGCTGATCAAGAATTGTCATTGCCTTTTCTCTCTCAACTTTGGCAAGACAATTAAAACAATCTTTTCTATATTTCTGTAGGATTTGTTTATACAGATCTGAGTTGTAAGCCTATGTTATAAAGGCTGAGTGTAAGAGTGTTGAACTCTGAGTGGTAGGGCTGTTTGCCTGAGTGTAGGAGAAGGATATTCTCTGAGTTGTAGGCCTTGGGGCAAGGCTGAGGTAGGGCAGTTGTGCCTGAGTTGTAGGAACCAGTTGGGTTCTGAGTTGTAAGATCTATTGATCTGAGATAAGTGGAAGTTTAGCCGAATCTAGCATACTGCTAGATAGGTGAAGGGGGAAAGTGGATGTACCCAGACCTTGGGGAACCACTATAAAACATAGTGCAATCTGTGATGTTTTTTGTTTTCTGTGATTGCTGTGTTTATTATATTAGTTATTAAATTGAATTCTGCCTAGAAGTTTTAAAAAGAAAAGCAGAACCTATTCACCCCCCCCCCCCCCTCTAGGTGTTTAGGCTGCCTTGAAAGTTAAACTATCAAGTGGTATCAGAGGGAGGTTACTCAAAAAGGACTTAACAGTCTGAGGAAGATCTGATAGGCAGATTCAAGAATCAAGAAGATGGGTTCTGGAGAGAATCATAAGGAGCTAGGGTCAATGAAATTACCCATATGCAAGAAGGAAATCTTTGGGATCTGGAAAGAAAGAGTCAGATTGTTTATGGAAGCATCTGACCCAAGGATTTACATCACAATACAGGAAGGCCCCTTCATACCAATGAAGATATCTGTTCTTGATGCAAATATCCAAACACCAAAGACTTATTCTGAAATGACCAAGGATGAAATCATCTTGGCAACCATGGACAAAAGGGTACAGAACATCATTGTCAGTGCCATAGATGATTCAACATTTCAGAATCTGATTCACTGCAAGACCTCCAAGGAGATGTGGGACACATTGATTGTCTACATGGAGGGATCTGAAGAAGTAAGGCTAGACAGAAAATCTATGCTAAATCAGGAGTATGAAAGTTTTAGACAAGGAAAATCTGATAGCATAACTGAGTGCTATAAGAAATTCTATAGAATTGTGAATGAGCTAATATCCTATGGAAGAGTCTTCAGTACCTATGAACTGAATGACAAATTCTTAAGATCCTTATCAAAGGATTGGGATACAAAGATCTGTGCCATAAGAGAAGTGGCAAAATTGGCAGAGATATCTCCTCCAACTCTGTTTGGAAAGTTGCTATCCTATGAAATGCAACTTATGGTAAGGAAGGAGGAGGAAAGAAACTCAAGAGGAGAGCATAGAGAAAAGACTGTGGCATTTAATGCTGAAGCCACTAGAAAGAATAGGAGGAAATCACCATCTCCTCCTAAGGAAGTTGAAGAAGGTAGTTCTGAAAATTCAGATAAGGGTTCAGTCAGCAGTGATTCAGATGCAGACTTTGCTGCATTCACTAGGCAATTTCAAAGGTTCTTGAAAAAGAAGCAATGGAAGTCTAGGCCTTCCTCATCACAGCAAGTAGATGACTATTATCAGAAGAGAAGGTCATCAAGGAAAGAGAAAAGCAGGTCAAAGCCTAGCAAAGCCACTACTTCAAAGATTGTCTGCTATTGTTGCAATAGGCCAGGACATGTAGTGGCTGATTGTCCTGACAAAAGGAAGGAATCTTCAGAAAAGAAGAAGACTTATCAGAAAGGCAAGAAGGAGAAATCCTTTGTAGCAAAGAAAGATAAAAGTTTGTCAGACCAGTCAACTTCAGAATCAGGATCTGAAGCTGAAGCATATATTGGATTATATGCTGCATCTGAGGAAGAGGAGTTTATGCAGTTGCTAGACTCCATCAATGAACATCAATGCATGGGTTTGATGACTAGATCAGAAGAGGACCTATGCCAGAATCAGTCTGGTTCTAATGAGGTAAACTGTCCTTCTTGTACATCTGTTTGTAATACAAGTGAAGAATCAGCTACATCTGCATCAAGTGATGAAGATGTATCTGGATCTGAAGGAGATGTCTATCAATTGATAGACAAGTATGGGGACCTGCTGCAGGCCCTTAAGAAAAGCAAGAACCTGGTTAAATCACAGGCTCAGGAAATTGCTGATCTAAGGGTTGCAACAACTGAGTTAGAAAAAGTCCTTGATCAAAAGTTAGCTGAAATTGCCAAGCAGAAGAATATAACTATTATTCAGATGGGCACAATTAATTATACTAATGATCAAGTAAAGAGTCTGGAGGACAGACTTAGAATTGAAAGGGATTTAGTGGCTAGTTACTCTAAGCCAAAATCTGTCTTACCCTTGATAGATGAATTTGTCACTCAGAAGGGTAAGGCTGGATTAGGATTTAAGGGTAACTCCAGGGCTGGCAGATTCAAGAGGAAAGGCAAAGCCCCTATTCAGCCACTAAACCCTTCAGTCCCCATAAGGTTTGGTAAGGAGAAAGTGCCTTCTAACATATATGATCATGAAGACATTCAGGATCATATTAAGACAAATGTTCTGAAGAACAAGGGTGTTAAGGCAAGCAGGCCTACCTATAGTCATAAACCCTATGGTTTTAAGAAATCAGTAGGTGAAGTTGCAACAGCACCAGCAATGAACAGAAATGCTTCTGACAAGGATGTATCTAGATCTAGATACAATAAGTTTGAATGTTGGTGCTGTGGCAAGAGGGGTCATTTTGCATTGGACTGCTGGTATAACACAAGTGTTATAAAGAATAAGAGTCTACCTGTTAGAAGAGGTTATGATAACTTTATTAAGGCTAACTTGAACCAAGGACCCAAGACTTACTTGGGTTCTAAGGGTAAGTAATTCTGTATTGCAGGTGAATCCAAGTTACCATGCCCCTATATGGTACTTGGATAGTGGTTGTTCCAGGCACATGACTGGAACAAAGGGGCTGCTGAAGGAGTATTCATCTGTCAAAGATGGACATAAAGTGATCTTTGGTGGATCTGAAAAAGGAGTCATCAAAGGATTTGGTAATATCTCTTCAAACCTAATTACTATCACCCAAGTGGCCTATGTAAAAGGTTTGAAACATAATCTAATAAGCATAAGCCAGCTGAGTGATCTAGGATATGACATTTCATTTGGTAAGGATGGATGTCATATCAAAAGGTCAAGTGATCAAGAGATCATATTGACTGGGTATAGGAAGAGAAATGTGTATTGCCTTAATTTTGAATGTGAGAATAAGGCATCCCCCATTTGTCTTGTAGCTGATGACAATGCTTCTCATTGTGTTAAGTGGCACAAGAGATTGGCTCATCTAAACTACAAGACAATTGGCCAACTCTTTAGTAAAGAACTAGTGAGGAATGGGCCTCAAGTTAAGTGTATAAAGGAAGGGGTATGCTCAGCTTGTCAAAAGGGCAAGCAGACAAAAACCTCATTTCAAAGCCTTGAAAACAAGGATTCTGTGAGGTGCTTATACCTCTTGCATATGGATCTTTTTGGTCCTATGCCAGTTCACAGTCTAGGTAGGAAGGTCTACACTCTAGTGGTTGTAGATGACTATTCTAGATTTACATGGGTGTTCTTTTTGAGACAAAAATCTGAAACCCCAAGTGTATTATTTAATTTTGTAAAGCAAATTCAGAATGAACTGAATAGTACAGTGGTCAAAATTAGAAGTGACCATGGTACTGAGTTTCAATCTGAAAGCATAACAAACTTGTGTATAGACTTTGGGATTTTCCAAGAGTTCTCCTCACCTAGAACACCTCAGCAAAATGGTATTGCTGAAAGAAAGAATAGAACATTAATTGAAGCTGGTAGAACTCTATTGAGTGACACCTCTCTCCCAGAATATTTTTGGGCTGAGGCAGTTAATACTGCTTGTCATGTCATCAATAGGGCTTCTATCACCAAAGGCCACAAAAAGACTCCCTATGAGATTGTGAAAGGCAGAAAACCAAACCTATCCTATTTTAGGATCTTTGGTTGCAAATGCTATATACTTAACAATGGCAAGTCATATTTGACTAAGTTTGCTGCCAAATCCCAGGATGGGATATTTGTTGGGTACAGCACAAATAGTAAGGCCTATAGAGTCTTCAACTTAACTACTCAAGTTGTTGAAGAATCTGTGCATGTTGTATTTGATGAAACAAGATTAATCAATTGTGAGTTGTCTTGTAGATCAAATGACTCAACAGGTATAAGCAAGAAGATGGACAAGCTCTCCATTGCTGAAGCTTCAAAGGAAGAGGGAGCATTGGAAAATGAAGGCTGCTGTCCAGGGGGAGTACAAGAGATAATGGAAGCTGATGAAAACCAAGAGGAACAGCAGAATGAAGAAGTTGGAGATGCACAACCTGAAGGGAATCTACCTCCAGCTATAAGATATCTAAGAGATCATCCTACTGATCAGATAATTGGTGATCCAAGACAAGGAGTGCAAACTAGAAGCAGAAATCAAAGCACAGTTTTGCATTCTAGTTTCTTGTCCCAAATGGAACCTAAGAAGTTTGAAGAAGCTATCCAAGACCAGCACTGGATTGATGCTATGCAAGAGGAGCTGAATCAATTTAGAAGGTGCAAAGTCTGGGAGCTTGTTCCTAAACCAAGAGGCCACAACATAATTGGAACTAAGTGGATCTATAGGAACAAGCTAGATGAAAATGGAATAATAGTAAAGAATAAAGCAAGATTGGTTGCAAAAGGATACAGGCAGGAAGAAGGGATTGACTTTGATCAAACCTTTGCTCCAGTAGCAAGGCTGGAAGCAATCAGAATGTTCCTTGCCTATGCAGCCTACCAAGACTTCAAAGTATACCAGATGGATGTGAAGTCAGCATTTCTGAATGGTGATCTTAAAGAAGAAGTATATGTAGAGCAGCCATCAGGTTTTGTAGATCCTCTTAAACCTGATTCTGTGTATAAGCTTAGGAAAGCTTTGTATGGGTTAAAACAAGCTCCAAGGGCTTGGTATGAAACCCTGTCTACCTTCCTCATTGAGAATAAATTCTCAAGAGGAAAGATAGACAAAACTCTATTCCTTAGGGAATCCAAAGGAAAGATCATCTTAGTCCAGATCTATGTTGATGACATAATCTTTGGATCTACTGAAAACAACCTTTGTAAAAAGTTTGCCAAACTTATGCAAGGGAAGTTTGAGATGAGCAGTATGGGAGAACTTAAGTTCTTCTTGGGACTCCAAGTAAGACAGACTGATGATGGATTGTCCATATCCCAGTCTAAGTTCACCAAGGAATTAATTAAGAAATATGGTATGGAGTCATCCTCCTCCATGAGAACTCCTATGGGGACAAGTATGCCAATATGCAAAGATGAGGCAGGTAAACCTGTTGATGAATCATTGTATAGAGGAATAGTTGGGTCTCTACTATATCTCACTGCTAGTAGACCTGACATTATGTATGCAACATGTGTCTGTGCTAGGTACCAAGCCTGCCCTAAAGAATCTCATTATACTGCAGTCAAAAGGATACTGAGATATCTAAAGGGCACTCCTACTCTAGGTCTTTGGTACCCTAGGAATAGAGATTTTCAACTAACAGGCTATTCAGATGCAGATTTTGCAGGATGTAGAGAGGATAGAAAGAGTACTACAGGTACTTGTCAATTCCTGGGAGGAAGACTAATATCTTGGAGTAGTAAAAAGCAGACTAGTGTGGCAATTTCCACAGCTGAGTCAGAGTATATTGCTGCTGGAAGCTGCTGTGCACAGCTATTATGGATGCAGCATCAGCTTAAAGATTATGGTATTCAGGTAAGTAGAACACCCCTTTTATGTGATTCTAAGAGTGCTATTTCTATTGCTAATAATCCAGTTTCTCATAGTAGAACTAAGCATATAGAAATCAAATATCATTTTCTTAGAGAACATGTAGAAAAAGGTGACATCTCATTGGAATTTGTAAAAACAGATTATCAAATAGCAGATGTATTTACTAAGCCTTTAGATGAAACCAAATTCAATAAATTCAAAATTGAATTAGGTATGTTAACCATTGATTAATGTATTAAACAAAATCACTAACAATGCTATTGAAGTGGTATAAGTAAGTAAAAGTAGTAACAAAATAATCAAGTGTTAAAAAGGACACATTGAAGTTACAGAAATTGGCTAAGTAAGAATGTGTCGACACATTCAGTAATAATGTGTCGACTCAGAGAAATTATGTCGACAAGTCAGAAATATTGTGTCGACACAGAGAATATGTGTCGACACTTAAGAGTTTTATTGTCGACTTAACCAGAAATGTAATGTCGACTCAACCAGAATTATGGTGTCGACACTTACAGAATATGTGTCGACACTTGTCCTTAGTGTCTACACAGAATTTCTGTCTTTCTACTATGTATCCAAGGTGTCGACATAACCACAAATTGGTGTCGACACATAGTAGGCTGAAGAAATGTCGAGTTAATAGAAGCCTGTGTCGACACATTCCGTCTGTGTCGACACATTTAGACTGTTTTTGGCGCCCTTTGAACTTCTTTCAACAGAAGCTATAAATAGGTCAAAAGCTCTTTGTGTCGACACGCTTTCAAGGTTTTCGAGACTCAAACCCTGTGTCGACAGTCTTTCTTTCTCTCTTCTCTCAAGCTTTCTCGACACAACGATGGCGCCAAGGATTGAAGATAACATCAATGAAGGATATGAGTTAGTGCGCCAGGCCTTTGCAGAGGCGCCGCCTGATGTTCAAGGAGTTATCACCCTTCTCTCTGCATCAGGATTAGAATTTCTCATTTCAGAACCAACTAAGATCTGGAAGAAGGAGGTGCACGAGTTCTTTATCTCTGCATCAGTCCATTCTACTGGCCTCAAGATTAAGTCCACTGTTCAAGGGACGAAGGTAAAGATTAATCAAAGAAGCTTAAGAAAGATCTTCCAACTGCAAGTGGTTGAGAATGAAGAGGAAGTTCCTATATCTAAGACAAGGGAAGCCCTTCAATGGTGTGGCCTGGATTCAGGATTGAAGATTGGAGCTGCATTCAACAGAAAGGGAATGAATCAGCAAGGGAAGTTCTTGTCTGAAGTAGTTGGAAAGGTAATCCTCTGCAAGACAGGTGGACATGATAGGATTTCTGCCTATATGTTCAGTCTGATGACCAGGATAGTTTTTACTATTCCTACTGATTGGTCAGGAGTGCTCTTTGACAAGATCAAAGAGGGAATCAAGAAGCCTAACATGGCTAGGATCATGAGCCTGTACTTCACTGGAGTGATTCCTGATGTGATGCAGCAGCTGCAAGGGAGTAAGATTAACCATATGAGAAGAATGGATATGAGACTATTCTCCAGGTGGGATAGGGTGCTGTCCAAGGATGTGCCTGAAGAGAGCAGGCCAGACACCCCTGTGCAATCCCCTACACCAAATCAAGAATCTGAACAAGTACAAGAAGGGACACAGCTTGACTCAACTGTGGTCCAGGAAGTATCAACACCTGCACAGATGCAGGGGGAGCCAGTTACCACTTCTGCTCCAAAGGTATCTACTCCTGCTTAGGTATAGGGGGAGCTAATGTATTTTACTATAAAAGACATTGCTCATATTCTTATTACTGCACAGGTTCAGGGGGAGCTAGTGTCCACACCTACTCCTGCCACTACAAATATTGAGGTGCAAGTCCAAGAGGAAGCACAGTTAAACATATCTCAAGATATAACTGCTGCAGAAGTGACCACTCAACTGGAATTTACTATGGAGGAGTTATTCCCAGATGTTGATACTGCTGCTGATAAAGAAGGAGGTGGACCAGATATTGAGAAGTCCATAGGAATGGACATTGATCAGGAAGCTGCTGTGGAAACACAGGTTGAGGATGAGCCTGTGGATGTTGAAGCTGAGCAACAACTCCCTGGAACAGATACAATTCATCATCCACAAGAAAGAATTCATGTAGATACTTCCTCTGACACAGAAACTGAAGAAGCCAGAGTGGCTAAGAAAAGAAAACTTGTTGTCTTTAAGAGAAGAAGCAAGAACTATAAGCAGGCATTGCAGACAACAACTCCACAAGTTTCTCCAGCCTTTGATTACAATAAATTTATGGTAGATCTTCAGGTAAAATTGGATGACCAAAGGATGGCTCTGGAGAAGTATGTTGATGAAAATAGCAAGTCAGTTCAGTTTGACTTAGCTCAAGATATCAAGTCCATCCAATTTCAAGTAAACCTGCATAAAACTGAAATGACAGATTGCTTCCATAAGGGTGGCAATGCTGTAGTTTATCTGGCTAAACAACAGGAGGCTATCTCTACAAAGGTGGATGATATTGCTTTGAAGCAAAGTTATGTTCTGGAAAATCAAATCAGAATGAATGACAATTTAACTGAATCTCATAATGAGATCATTAAAGAGGTGAAGAAGATTGTTCCAGGGATGCCTGCAGATAGAGCCAAAGAAATGGAAGAATTTGATAAGAATTTTCAGGCTGCTATTGCATCTGTTAAGACTGCCATCACAACCTCTCAAAAGGAAATATCTGAAAAGCTTCAAAAGTTAAGACCATTTTTCAAGGAGGGAGTGAATTATTTGGATGGCCAAATTCGATTTCAAAAAGAAGATCTTAGAGATCATGTATCAAGAGAAGCCATAAAGGGGGAGAGGATGCTAATTCATGCAGGCTCTGAGCACACCAAGTGGGTGACCAATAGCATACGAGCCACTTTGGGATATCCCCCATTGTGTGATGATGCTATGGTAGCTGAGTCAGGAATACAATCTAATCTACTTGAAGGCAATCAACCTGAGGTTGCCCAAGTCATATACCCCCCTCCAGATTTTGACTTGATTGATCAGAAAGTTCAAGGAATGTATAGTCCTCCAAAGGAGGTTACTAATATTGTCTTTGGAAAAGTTGATAAGCCTGAGGCTACTCTGAAAGAACAGCAGGATGCTCTATTGGCAAAGAAGAAATTCAGAGAGCAGTCTGTACTGAAGCCAGATTATGAGCAGTGGAGTCCTACTTCAAGGAACATCATACTCACTGCATGGAAAGCTGTACAAGATAAAGTTCATGAGAGAGGAAAGTGGTACAATGAAATTGAATGGCAGAAGTATGAGGCAAGGCAAGAGGCAATTGTACAATTCAGAAGGAAAGCCAAGCTGGGAAGACTGCCATCAGATGCTAAGGAGCCAAGCAAATACTTCCCAAAGCCTTTCCATTATTTTGAAAGGCAAAGGATCAAGGAAGAAGCTCAAAAGAAGGCTGATCTTAAAGGAAAGAAGTTAGCTGAAGAATCAGAAGCTCCTGTGACAGCTACAATCCAGTCTGGCAAAGGGATTATGATTAGAGAGCCTGATCAATCCTGATTTTGTTTTTAAATATTTTGTAATGTTGTGATGTAATCATCAAATGTAAAACTTTGTAATCAAACATTACCCTGTTATAAACAAAATGTTGTTTGGCATATTATAATGTGCATTCTGTGATGAATTATTCTATGTTATGTTTTGTTTATATTTAAAGTATTCCTGCTATGTCATTAATCATCATTTAGTACTGTTTATAAATGGTGTATATCATTGGCTAGAGGGGTTATGACTTCTCCAAATAGGGGGAGATTGTTGGGTACATTGGAAAATGTGTACCTGATTTGAAGAAGCCCAACTTAGCTCAATGATATACATCAAGTTGTATTTGATGTTATTTTAAGTTGACATGTGCAGGTGGAGAATTGATAAAGTATGCAGAAAAATTCTAAGTCCAAGTGTCGACACAAAGGAAGCAGTGTCGACACACAGAAGAAAATAGTCGACACAACACTGGGAAGCAGTGTCGACACATAGCAGTTAGTCTACAACTACACTGGGAAAAAGTGTCGACACAGAAGAAGTAAGTCGACACAACACTGGGAATTTGTGTCGACACAGAAAAAGAGTCGACACAATACTGGGAAATTGTGTCGACACAGAAGAAAAGCGTCGACCTCAAACATTGGGAGAATGTGTCGACACAGAAGAATATAGTTGATCTCAAGATTGTCGACATCATCTGAATGTGTCGACACAGAAGAAAATAGTCGACCTCAAGT
Organism: Platanthera zijinensis; assembly: GCA_039513925.1. Taxonomy (NCBI): domain Eukaryota; kingdom Viridiplantae; phylum Streptophyta; class Magnoliopsida; order Asparagales; family Orchidaceae; genus Platanthera; species Platanthera zijinensis. Next base: position 142,306,679 of record CM077090.1, read on the forward strand.
TAGTCGACACCAGCAGAATGTGTCGACACATTGTGATTAAGTCGACACATAATAGCAGAGTTAAAAAATGAATGTGTCGACACCTGAAGGCTAAGTCGACACTTACTGAAGTTATGATTCTACAACAATTGTGTCGACACACAGGACTTGTGTCGACACACTGAAGAGTCAAGATCAAGTTATTTGCAGAAGAAGCTGTGTCGACTCAAAGGCAACTTAGTCGACATCACTAAAGATTGTGTCGACACCAAAGTCAATTATGTCGACACAAATAGACAGATTGTCTCGACACTTTCTGACAGACTGTTTTCAACAACTTGTGATTCAAGACTAAGGCACAGGACTTGTTTGAAGACTTGACAGCTGTGGGTTATCACCGGTTAACTAAAGTTGTCAGACTTGTCAGAAAACGGTTAGAAACCGGATCAGCCGGTTACCATGAAGAATGTCTATAAATAGACAGATTCAGAAGGAGAAAAAAAAACTCTCAATCAACAACATATAGAACTGACCTTTTGAAATACATTGGATCAGAAAGTGGAGAAGGATTACAATTCTACTCGTTTCAAGAAAGTGCTAGGCACTTAAGAAGATCTTCTCCGAGAGATCTAAGAAGACTATCTAAGGATAGATCTAAGAAGAGTTCTAAATCAGAATTCAGAAGAATTATTCAAAGTTCTGGATAGAGAGAGATCAAGTCAGAATTTGAAGAAGAAGAAAGAATCCACCAGTGGATTCTCAAGAAGCTGTTTGAAATCAACTCAGCTAAGTACATTTTCAAGAAGCTTTGAAGAAGGCTAAGAAACAGTTGATTGCATCAGCTGATCAAGAATTGTCATTGCCTTTTCTCTCTCAACTTTGGCAAGACAATTAAAACAATCTTTTCTATATTTCTGTAGGATTTGTTTATACAGATCTGAGTTGTAAGCCTATGTTATAAAGGCTGAGTGTAAGAGTGTTGAACTCTGAGTGGTAGGGCTGTTTGCCTGAGTGTAGGAGAAGGATATTCTCTGAGTTGTAGGCCTTGGGGCAAGGCTGAGGTAGGGCAGTTGTGCCTGAGTTGTAGGAACCAGTTGGGTTCTGAGTTGTAAGATCTATTGATCTGAGATAAGTGGAAGTTTGGCCGAATCTAGCATACTGCTAGATAGGTGAAGGGGGAAAGTGGATGTACCCAGACCTTGGGGAACCACTATAAAACATAGTGCAATCTGTGATGTTTTTTGTTTTCTGTGATTGCTGTGTTTATTATATTAGTTATTAAATTGAATTCTGCCTAGAAGTTTTAGAAAGAAAAGCAGAACCTATTCACCCCCCCCCCCCCCTCTAGGTGTTTAGGCTGCCTTGAAAGTTAAACTATCACTAAGGGAGGCAAATGCGAAAGCTAACAAATTGTATAAGTACGGGTATCCAATCGAAGGGACTCTTACAGAGTTGTTTTGCCCTGTGATGGAGGAAGTAGGTGTTATGGAGGTAGACCAGCATCCGTCGTGGGTAGATCTTTTTGTTCATCACTTCACGGCGGGGGAAGTTCACCCCTCAGTAAGAGATAAGGGAGATTCAAGCTAAATTCGGCTCACTATTCCCTAATATCAGGTGTCTTCTATTAGAATACTCTTCTCTCACCTGGCAAGATGTGTGATAGAAGAAGAAGTCCCTCGAATCCTGCAAGAAGTGCATTCGGGACAGTATGACAGCCACTCATGAGCCAGGACCCTTGAGAAGAGAATCCTCCGTCAAGGATATTTTTGGCCAATAATCAGGAAGGATTGCGTAGATTTTTCAAAGAAGTGTGTAAGGTGCCAGAAGTTCGCTCCCCTTCAGGTCCAACCAACTCAATGGCTCAAGACAATTCATGTTCCCTGGCCTTTGACCATCTGGGGAATGGATCTGATTGGCATGTTCTCGATGATAAGTGAGCAACGCTGCTTTATCTTATTAATGATCGACTACTTTAGCAAATGGATAGATTCCAATGCACTCGCCTGAACTACCACTCAGGTAGTGAAAAACTTCATCTGGGCAGAGATTGCCTGTCGGTATGGAGTTCCAGCTACCATCATTATTGATAACGACCCTCAGCTTGCAAGTGAAGAATTGGCCAATTTTTGTGGCCAGGTGGGAACGGAGCTCCGATTCTCATTCAAGCATCACTCGCGAAGAAATAGTCAGATAGAGTCGACCAACGAGCAGATCTTAAGCTTACTTAAAAATAAGGTGGAAAATACTTGTGGTAATTGGCCAAATCAGTTTCCAGCAGTTCAATATTGTTGGTTATAGACCCTCCAAACAACTCCTTCCTCGACAACTGGTGAAACTCCTTTCAAGTTTTCACATGGGTCTGAGGCTCTTATTCCGATAGAATTTGACATAGAAATCCCTCGTGTGTTATTAGCCAGGCAGGGCAACGATGATTGGATGGAGTTCAACAATAAAGAGCAGAGGTGTTTTCTCAATTTGATCGAAGAACTCCAGGATCATTAAGTGATCTGACAGGTAGAGGCAAAGCAAAAGATGTCCATGTATTTTGATAAGTATGTCCGAGTAAAGTAGTTTGAGAAGGACGATCTCGTGCTGAAAAAGGTAGATGCAGCTGGGAGAGTGGCCTCGGAAGGAAAACCCAAACCTAATTGGGAGTGACCTTTCGACATCAAGGAGGCGCTCAAGAATGAGGCCTACCTGTTGTGGTCATATGAAGGGGAGGAAATATCCAATATCTAGAGCGACGACAAACTGAAGAGATATAATTCCTAAGTCAAGGTGTGTTTCCTTTCCTCCAAAGTTGGACCCACTTCTCAGAAGCCAAAGGTTTCCCATTCTGTGGAAACCCTTATCATGATGTAGTGCAAGAGAGCATCTCAGAAGGCACATGTGGCCTCTACTCTGGTGAGTCTCAGAGCTTGCATGGACCCCCTCGAATGAATCCAGATGTTCTGAGAAGGAGGCAGACATCAAGCCTCCAACCCTCCTATCAGTATAGGTCACTTCCCCTACCTTAAGACTGCCATAATTTCCCTCATGAGATACTCTCAAGTGGCATATGTGGCGGATACAGATGGGTTGATCAGTCATTTATTGATTGAGGCATTGTTATTGTTACCTGTCTCCTTTCTGAGGACAGGCTCCAAGAAACATGCGCTTATTCCCCTCTAACATTCTTCAAACGTTGTGTGTGGACGAGAGCCCTACGGATGCCTTGTAACCAAAACGGCGGCCCTAACCTCTGACAATGGGCCCAGCTAATATAGTAGCATCATCAAATTTCCTAAGTATCAGTTCAGGATAACACCCCGGACACTCATAAGCTGTGCATGCTTGTTACCCCTGAATGCGTGAAAACCCTGATAATACTGCACGAACTAATATTAAATAACAAGCAACCAAAGAGGCAATACACAAAAAGATAATATAAAACCGTTATGGACACGATTGATCGTGGATCAAAAAATAAATATTGTTTACAAAGATGACGCACGAACACGTGCTCAATAGTTAAAAAAAGTGTTTATTGACTAAATGTTGCCTTTTGAGTACTGCATTTCATCAATTCTGATCCTGCAAAAAGAAATATGTCGTGTGACTGCCCGCTGACAAGTAAGATTTACGTTAGCAACACACCGCATAAATAAAAACACTTCACACAAAGAGTACGACGAGCACATAGAGTGCCCGCCTATTAATGTTCCCACAACATATTTTCCATACATATCTTGTTAATTATTATAAAGCCAAGTACTTTAATTTCTATTTTCTCCTTGGAAGCATCCTCCCCTGGCATCCGCTCCGCACCTATGAACACCGAGTTATTAGTAATCTCAGCGAGAATGCTTGGCGTATAACACCCCAGGTTTCTTATAGCTAAAAACAGCTAGTATCTGAATTTTGATGCTATCGTTGGCGGTAGCTCGATATCGCCCTGTGGTAGTGTTCAAAATAATCAATTCGATGCAGTCAACAAGTTGATGCAGTCGATGCAGTTGATTTGATACTTCTGGCGATAGCTCGATACCGCTGGCGGTAGTGATGCAGTCGACAAGTCAATGCAATCGATTTGATACCGTCTGGAGATAGCTCGATACCGCTGGTGGTAGTGAGCTACATGGTAGTAAGCCACGCGCCAAGTAGTTGTGAAGCGGTCATTAAGTGCCATTCACTTAATCAAGCGGCCACCGCTTGAGATACCGCCCGTGATAGCGCGATATCATAGGCGGTATCGCTTGAGACAGAAAAGCTCAATTTTAATCGTGGCCATCCCTTCCTTAGGAAGTGGAGATCCTATGGCTGATATTAGGCTTGAGATTACTAAGTGGCTGAGGGGGGTTATTTCCTACACATTATCACTTTTACACACACACACTCTCTCTCTCTCTCTCTCTCTCTCTCTCTCTCTCTCTCTTCAACCTTAAGAAAAGAAGAAGGGAAAGGAGGGGAACAATAAGAAGGCCATTATCAGCCTTTAGGAGAGCTATTGAAGGAGTTCTTGAGATCAAAATCACGAGACGAGGCTAGATCTATCGAGGGGAAGGCATTGCAAACATTTTAACCCGGATCAAATCCGTGTTCATGGATCCTAATTGATCTACAAGGGTAACGATTCTGCTCTTGGACAAGTGAAGTCCTTATTTGGCATGTTTGAATGGAAACCCTCACCAATTGGTGAAGAACAGGGAGTTTCCAAAGGGTTGATATGAAGTATCCCCGATTTAATTGCATATAGAATTCAAAACTGAAGTGCGGAATTGGTATGTTATGTGAAGCTCATCTAGACAAGTTAGTCTAAATTAGTGATGTTTGATTTGCGTGCCGGAGAAGTCTCTGTGGGGAAAATGTGTAGTTTTAATGGGTTTTGGGTAGTACTGCTTATTGTAGTTTGTACTGGAGGTGTGCTCCAGGAAACACCCTTTGTGACAACAAAAAATGATATTTTGTCGCTACCGCTAGGTGATAGTGACTATCGCTGGCAATAGATCCTAGGGAGCTTTATTTATGATTGTGAGGTCTGTCTTTTGGAGGCTAAGTCTAACATGATGAGCTATGAGCCTGGAGTGCCCAGCTTTTGGTGGCCATGAGTGCCAGCCTTGGAACATAATATGGTTATGCATGTTATGAATGGGAAAGGGGAGGCTGACCCGCGTTGTGTCTTACTGCGCCCGACAATTTAAGTAGCGGACTGTGGTTGAACTGTACCTACACTATGATGATCGACTTGGAGTGAGTCACTGACTTGAATCTCAGTATAAAAGAGCGTCTTTGACTTTGTCGTAGTATTGGAGAGAGTCATTAGCTTCGTGCCTGACTAGTAATGTTCAAATGTTGAACTATAACTGAGTATGGTGGTGGGACTGGGAATCCAATACATCGATAATGTAAGACCCTTTTTTCCTTTTTAAACCACCGGGGTCTTAGGCCCAGAACCGCCGCTTTGTAGTGACACCTTCACACCCGGGAAGGTCACCACTACAAAACGCCGATCCTGCCGGCCGATTCGATCACAACAGTAGCAAAATAATAAAGGGCAAGTCCACAAACATCACATATATAGCAAATATTCTCCACGAAGGGAGTGCCCATAGATATAATAAAAGTACAGAAAATAGGGCTCATGCCCAGTACATCAATATCCTCACTACATATCACTCAGCGTGGAAGCAAAACTAATCATCTAATAACGATCGGGACTCACAGTCCCAGCTATCTGAACTCCGGTACTAGACTGCCCCATCTCCAAGCGTGTCAACCTCCGGGGCTGCTCCTCCATGCTGGGCTCCACAGTCCCCTAAAATGATGTGGTTCGAAAACTTTTAGTCTAAAAGACTAAGTCCTATCATCCCCCCGCCCCTTCCCCCATGGCTCCTAGGCACCGAGTGGGGAGGAGGAAAGGAGAGGTAATGAAGGTGGAGAATAACAAATAACAGGTGACGGCGGAGCTAGTCTAGCAGTTCTATAAGTATGTGCGGCAATAATAAAAGCAAGAAAACTGAACAAGAAATAAGTAACCTTAACTTATATGAAAACACATAAGCTAAGGGATCTTCTACAAGGCTCCTATCGTATAAAAAGTCTCATACCAAATTATATGATAGGGTGTCGGTTTTCTAGCAAGCATACATATATATTTACTGAATAAAAACCTTAACTTATAAGTACGCTCGCGCGAACTTATAAACCAAGGGGTCGTTTTGCAGGGCCTATTGTATAAAGCATCTCATATCACTTTATACAATAGGTGTCAGAGTTATATGCAATGGTTATGCTATGACATGCAATTATGCCATGATGTGAACATGCAAGTGCAACTCACCCACTCGACTCTGTGTACACAAACCTTTAGTTCCCCTTTCTGGAGCCGAACCTCCCAGGATACCTCCATAGTGGCAAACGGAAGTGGTGGGTTGAGCCTCGTCCACCTCTAAATCGGTAATTGCACTTCCAGTCAGACCTATCGTACGCCTCAACGCTGGTGCACTAAGCGGAGCTCCTGCGTACTCTTGCCGGCTAGCGCACCGGACTTTGATGGTGAAGTGCTAAACCATACTTGCCGAGTAAACGTATTGGCATCGGTGCATCGACCCTCCAATACAGAAGACCCACCACCTTATACTATATGCACATGCAACTTATGTATCAGCTACCAAGCAAAAGCTCCCCGGACTATCGTGTTTGTCACAGTCAACAACCGAGCCAAAGCTCGTCGGGCCAACCTGCCCATCACCAAATCCACCGAGCCTACAGCCCGAGTGACCCATCCTAACATCCCAAGACATCAAGGTGAGTGAAAGTGAATCCCTATTTATGCTAGTTACTCTTGCAATTCAGTTTTACCTATAGTTTAGGTTAGCTCAGGACTGCCCCCGGCATACCCCGGGTAAGGGCTCTCAAAGGGCACTAGGAACTACGATGGGCTGAAGCCCAAAACTCCATTTTGCAAGTCACTTATTATTATTGGTGGTTACCCAACTCCCAATCCTCATCATAACTAGTGCCCCGAGCACGGGAAAGACGGTGTTTCGTCGACTCCGAGCACATCTTAACACTAGTAAAACCTCTCACTCCTCATCATAACTCCCGATGATGAACTCATTTCACTTACCAGATCAACACACCAACATCCCAACTCTCTGGGTTCATTTTTCACCATATCATGATTTATGCAGTTTTACTAAACGCAGACCATCTTAAGCTAGGTACTCAAAATAATCATCCAATATCGCTATAATAATTATTGGGGGTCTAACATGACATTTTTAGCCTAAATCCAGAAATGTATAATTTTACTAATTTATCTGATAATTTATTTAATTTTCTAAGAACTCCCAATGCCCTAGTTTTGAACATGAAGTACCTTTTTAATTCATGCAAGATGCATCACAAAATTAAGACAAATACTAGGCATCTATGTTACTGTAAATTAAAGGTCTCCTAATTTTTATAGTAAATAAAAAACTCTAAATTTTATTTTGAAACATATTCCATTTTCATATGTTAATGAAGTAAGTACAAAAATTGTACATCCAAAAATTATGAATAAATTTCTACATGAAATTATTGACCTAATAACACTACTGATCAGCTTTCACAATTTTACAACAAATAATGAGCTCTTAATAAATTATTGAACAAGTTTCCATTTTTATGATCTTGTGAAGTAAGTACTATAAATATGCATCTACAAATTGTAATAAAATTCATGTGTAAAGTTAATAATCCATAATTCCCTATGCCTAAATTACACAAACTTCCTATGGACAAGGAGGTCAAAAATAATAAATATTCAATTAAGGGCTAACACTTGCATAACAAAGGAAGTACCAAAATAATTGCTCCAAAATTCCCATTAAAATTTACAAGGACTCATACTAACCCTATGACTACTCTACCCAAATTTCACAACTTTTCACAGAGTTTTGATAGCCTATTATACCATTAAATAATTTGTGACCTAAACTAGGGTTAGGGTTTTGAGAGGCTTAGCTATCCCCAAGTCCACTAGTATTTTCACCAGAGGACCTTAGCTACCATAAGGTCCTCTCCACCAAACTTCAAGTCCATACAAGGGCATTTGAACACATGCCCTTCTCAAACCCCCAAAGTCAAAACATAGGATTTGAACTTGGGTCCTAAGGCAATTCAATCCCAAACCACCCCTTATCCCATATAAGGGTGTTATATGTCATGCCAAACCAGTGGCCCAAATCCCAACCTCTGTTGAGCGTATTTTGGCACTCAAACCACAAAGTGCACTTTTGACCTAAATACCCTTATTATGGCAAGGCTAGGGTTTGCAAGAATTCAATCCATATCATCTCCAAATGGGATGAAACTTTATCCAGAGTTTTATGATGACCCCAAGGACCACTCACCAAAATTTGGGAGAGTTTGTAGGTCATTTCGTTCCTTAATAAATTTACCCTAGAGTAATTAAATAATTTCAAAAACTATAGGACAATAGACCCCAAAAATTCTCATTTTTGGGAAGGACCTAGGAATAGGTTAGGGTGACTCCCTGTATAAATTTCAAGTCATTTGGATAAGAGATGAAGTGTGGGAACTCATTTTAATCTTTAACTAGCTCTAGGTATAGACCCCACCAAAATGGGTGCCCTGGTCAAACCAGTGGTCTAAATTGACTCAAATCAATTTTAAAATAAATTATACCCATATGGCTACAAATTATATATTGACCACTTTTTCTGATTTAACCTCTAGATATTTTTAAAATAATTTACAAAATAACTGAAAAGGTGTGACAGAATTATTGAAAAATAGGAGGCATCCAGTCATCTTCAAGCTCCAGCCAACGGCCAGGATTCACCCAACCTAGAGATTGTTCCACCCTCATTTCCTGGCCATCCAGCTACCTCCCTGGCCAACCACTACCACCACCACCTCCGTCGAGGTGGTGGCCATCGCTGGGCGGCGGCACGGCCGCCGGAGGGGCAGATTTCGGCGTTCCCGACAGGTTGTTTTTCTTGGAAAAACCAGGAAAAAGGAAGGTTTGATCGGGCTCAATTGTGCCCGATCCTCATTCTAAATGAATCCTAGGATCTACCCATAGAGAAAGGAGAGGAGGAGGACCTGAATTGCAGCCTGAGAGCGAGTGTTGTGCCTCCTTGCCATTTCCGACCTCCGATTTGGGCTTCTCTGCAACCTCCATAGTAACAGTAAGGAAATTGGAATTGGAATGGGGGAAACGCTTGCTCTCGACCTGGTGAAGGTTTTTGAAGAAGGAATTGAGGAGAGGAGGTTTGTAACTCCCCAATTTCTCAAAACACCATTAATGGCCATTAAACCTAGTTTTCGGTTTCACCCAAATTGATGGGCTGAGCCACCCCACTGGCCGGCCATCTTCTGAAAACTTCTCCCCTGCCTCCAAGGAGTTAATGCCCCATCAAAAGGAGGGGTTATGGAGCCTCCATGGCCATGATGGCCATTAAGCTCTCACTTTCTCTCTCCTCCAAAGTGGGTAACTCTTTTATCTCTCTCTCCTAGACACTTTTCTGAATTTGGTGGGCCCAAAATGTGTATCTCCACTTCCTTAAACTAATGGGCCACACCACTTGAGCTTAGCCCACTTGAATTGGGCTATGTTAACCTAAGTTGACCACTTTGACTCATGAGTTGACTTTGGTCAACATGACAATTTGGGTTGACTCCAATGGGTTCTTGGTGACTCATTGGCATCCCCTAAGGTCTAGAAATACTTGGGTAGGGTTGGTTGGCCATCTTGGGGGTCACTTGACCCTTAGTTAGGGCACTTTGACCTTTTTAGGGCTAAGGTTGACTTGGGTCAACTTAGCCTCTTTGGTTGACTCCAATGGGTCCTAGGTGACCCATTGACCTCACTCTAGGGATAGGAGGACATAAGTGGGATCCACTTGGCTAAGGAAAGGTCAGTTGACCCTATGTAGGCCAGTTTGACCCATTTAGGGTTATAGTTGACTTAGGTCAACTTAACCACTTTGACTGCCCTCAATGGGTCCTTAGTGACCCTATGGACTAGCCAAGGTGTTAAGGGTGTTGTGGTAGGGTTATGGGGTCAAGTTGAAGCCCTAAAGTCAGATCTTAGGTCAGATGTTGAGGATGTGCTATAAGTAGACCAAGGTGATTCCACCTTGGTCCTTGCCCACTTAATCTTGAGCTTCTGATGGTTTTGTCATGACCTAGTCATGACAAAATAAAGACTTAGGGGTCTAGTTGTTTGAGGGATGTTACAGATAATGTGCACTAAGTATACGGGGCATGTGGCAATGCGTGCCAATATCTGTGATGAATGGTGCTTATATTGCATGTTCTTATTTCAAAAAATATACATGTTGCATACCTGCAGGGAAGAAGCACCACCGCTCCTAGTGAGGGGTGGGGTCGTTGTAAATTGGTCAGCTAAAGCTAACCATTGCTTTTTTTGCCACGTCTTAGTGGATTATCCCTATACAGGTGCAGGAGAGCCAAGCGGGAAGTAGCGGGTTGAAGCCCCATTTGTGTTATGTCAGCCCTCGAAGGCCAAGCGAAGCGTTTACGTACTTTTCATGTGTTGTCAGCCTATGTGTCGAAGTATATAAATCATCTTGGTAGTGGAAACATTCCATTTGTTGTAAGGCCTTAAGGCCAGACTCTGTGTATAACCATTGTTGGGTATTATATCCACAATAATCCAAATTTGAAGAAGGGTCCCCTTAAGCTAAGATGAATTGAGTTTGTATTTGATGTTGCGTGTTTAGTTATATGTTTGCAGGATTATATTGCTAAGTACACACCAATGTCAGGTTACGGTGGGTCAGTAAACACAGGACTATATAATATAATCCTTCATTGTGTGGGCCAATGTGTTGACTCATGTGTAATCTCTCTATTGGTTTGTACTTCTATCCCAAGTGCATTAGAAGAATCAAGGAAGGACAAGGACTTGGAATTAGAAGTACAGAAATTTACCCAAGTAAAATTCGTCGAGTATCATAAGGGATATTCGTCGAATTTGTCAAGTATACTCATAGATACTCGTCGAATTTGTCATGTATACCTACTAGCACTCGTCAAATTCATTATATGTACTTAGGGTAAAATCTCTGAGATTTGAAAAATATGTTAAGTAAAAATCGTCGAGTATCATAAAGTATACTCGTAAAATTCGTCGAGTGTATCTTCCGATACCCGCCAAATTCGTCGAATATACATGTTGATACACGCTGAATTTGTCGAGACTCATTGGGAATATCTTTAGTTTCTAAATTTACTTCTCTAGACTTTTTTAAGTCAGATTCGTCGAATAACGCTTAGCTCATGCATCGAATGCGTCGAGTGTATCAGCCGATACTTGTCGAATTAGTCGAGTAAGTCAGCTGATACTCGTCGAATTTGTCGAGAATATCTTCTGTAGAGCGCCGAGTGATAAGTTTTATCGGGCTGAAATTCTCCAAGTAAATATCGAGTTAATATGCAGTTCGATGAGTATACTCGGCTATACTCAACGATACTCGACGAATTATACTTGCGTTATTTCTTCTATTTTTCAAAATCCGGCTCGGCTTGTCTAGATTGCCATGTATAGTAACTTGCGACCTTCCCGGTATGGAATATCTTTTCTAGCCATTGCAAAGGAGAATTCCTATATATATTTAGGGTGGACTTTCCATCAACCCTAATCGTGCTCAAAATCAAATCGAGAAAAGTTTTGTTCATCGGCTCCCATACGTATTTCGTGAATACCATTTGGCCGACGACTGTGTTGTACGATTCGATCTTCCTCCACTGAATTGACTAGATTGTTGTTCTCTAAAGATTTTGATTCTCTCAGATCTGGTCGATCCGTGATTTCAGATCAAAGTCTTCAAATATTTTGGGTTCACTTGTTCTTCAAGTCATTCAAGATCAACCTTTTCGAAGAAAGAGTGAGATCTAAATAAGATTATTTGTAATCTTTATTGTGTACATCTTTTTACTATTGTAGGAGGTTTTTCCCTCTGAGTTGTAGATCCATGTTTGGATCGAGTTGTAGGAGAGTTTATCTCCGAGTTGTAGGAGAGATTGCTCTCCAAGTGGTAAGAGCATTGTCTCCAAGTTGAAGGAGTTGAGGCTCCGAGGTGTAAGATTTATTCAAATCTGAGAAAAATGAAGTAGTCGAATCTAGCCCTTCGTGGTAGATAGGCAAGGCGGGACAGTGGATGTACCCAACTCAGGGAACCACTATAGATCTTTGTGTTTTGTGTGCTTTATTTTTAAAGTTATTTTTATTCCGTGAAAAGACACAAACCTCACATATTCACACCCTCTATGTGATTTAGGTTGACTCTAGATTCCTTCAATCATCATTTCTGATGTTTATATAGTGGACATTCCTGGTTGTGGGTTCTTCATACTTAAAACCTTCCTCTAGAATGAAACTTTGAGTTAGGATATGTGGATGTTTTGGTTTCATCAAACTCAGTCACGCCTGGGTTATACACCCATGTACCACTTGGCACGCCCGTGACATCACCCGTGACCAAGCAAACTCCCAATTATTACGCCGTGCTGAAATCCTGAAGCCAACGAACTCAAGTCACGCCCGGTCTATACGGTCGTCTGCCACCTGTCACGCCCGTGACATCACCCGTGACCAAGCAAGCAGCGCGTTGTCACTCCCTGCTGAAGTCTTCATTTCTATTGAGGCAAGGTGTGCGTATTTCCTTTCTTTTTCATAATTCTTTTACTTCCAGCCCCATTCTGGATGAGAGGCTAAAAACTTTTTTAGGCTTTCTTAAGATATATGGTTGAGACGGATATTATTTCTGTACTTTTATATATCTTTTAATTTTCTACTACCGCCCTCATCCCAAATGAGAAGCTAAGAACCTTTTAGCACTCGATTGAGATGAGCTTTGGGAAGGATATTAATTCTGCACTTTAAAACCCTATTTTCATTCATAAAAACTTAAGATTTACCATGATCTGATCTCTCGTAGGTAAAGAGAAACTACGCCTCAGTCTCGAAAGAGATGAACGTAAGCCTCCCGAGTTGAACCTTCGAATATCAGTAGGAGGTCAATAGCGGGGTTCACCATGTAAAGCGTGCATTAAAGGTATTTTTGATTAGATATAAAAGTTCAGTCAAAGTACATAATCACAGGTGGATGTATCTTCAAAAGAGGTGCACTCATATTTAGGGAACCTTCGCGGTCAAAGATTTTAATTAATAGAAAAGTAGAGTTTTGTTATTTAAAAATTATTTTTCTAAAGTAAATCAAATTCGAGGGCTTTCTACCTAATCTAGTTTCAAAACCCTAAGTATTACTTTTATTTTCAGTTTTAAAAACAATATCTCTTTTCGATAAAATAATAATTCAATTTCTTAAAGTAGAATACTCGACATAGATCCATAGAAAAATATGACATTGATATTTTTAAAAAATACCGTACTATTACTCGAAGGTAAGCTTGCCTTAATCACAGTATATAAGTAAAAAACATAAAGAGATAGAACACACAAATGCGTAATTTACAAATCCAACTTTGTTTTCAAATTTAACTTATCTCTAAAACGAAAATTTTACTTATCACTGAGACGTTCTCTTGAAATTAAGAGGGTAAGTAATATTTTAATCATTCCTAATTAATGAGTTGTATCAAGTTGTTCTCAACAAATACCCACAGCAAGGTCGCTTTCTAGGATGACTGTCTCATCCTTCTCATCTTCTCCCTACTCCTCTTCCCAAGAGAAGTGTGTGTAGTTGGAGGCAGTGTGATAACCGTCTTGGCGATCATGGTGTCCGCCTTCAACCTCTCTATCTCCGCGTCGAGCTCATCATCAGTGTCCTCTGGGTTTTCATTTTCATCATCGTCAGTCTCGTCTTCAGATTCCCTCGGCACTGCGGCCTTGTCGGGTGACTTATGCCGACTTATCTCTTCCGTCAAAATGTGATGGAGGGATATGCGTGGATCTCTTGGGGTAGTCGGATTCTCCTAAGGGCCCTGTGTCTTTTTCACCACAACTCTTCTGATCTTCATAGGAGGTGCCGCAACTAAAGGAATGTCGGCCTTGCTGGTCTTCGGCTTTTAGGAGTCGGACTCTTTCCATTTCTGCGAAGTGCTAGAAGATGGTGTATGAAGTTGGTTGTCCGCTGGGAGGCTCGTGTGAATGTCTTTTCCCGCATCAAGATGGTTGTCCAAGTACGTGACAAGCTCAGACACTGAGGAATCGAGCTGGTTTTTCTTCTTTGTATGTTTCTTTGGTGACGGCGGTGGCATTTGCTTAGAGGAGCTGCCCGGGAACTTGGCAGGCTTTCCTGGCCTATTCGGGTCAATTTTACTTATAGTGTTCGCACCATAACCCATCTACGCGAGCAGAGCTTGGTTCATACTCATGGCGAGCAAACGCAAGAAACAACTAGAAATTTGTAAAGAATGACCTGTTTAAGCATGGACATGCACTATTTATAGACTCCTGGAGGCATTTTGTGTGTGTCACAGTCTTTGCAGTTACCAGTTTACTTTTTCGAAGCTCGCGTTGTCTGTAAAAAAAGTGCGGGATTTTGTTAACTCAAATTCTACGACGACGGAGAAGAGCATCCCAAATAAACAGAGTCTACTTGCCCATCAACCATTCTCGGTGTCCGCCTGCCTCTCGGGCGAATACTCCGGAGTACCCACAGACACCCCACTGGGTGTGCGACAATGTTCGTTGTGGACAATCGGCAAGCAACCTTCAGGTAGCCTCTCAAAGTGTAGTTCGAATGCTCTAGTCTAGAGTGTGCACGGACGCTACAACCAAACCCACACGGACTCTTCTTCTTTAAATCTATCTTAGGCAGCTCCACACGGTTTTATGCGGCCTCTTCTTTTAGTCTGCGCCGCCCAACTCTTCATGTACTTTGGGCGGCTGCACATTTAATGTCACAATTAATAAGGAATTAAATGCCCGTTGGTTTGCAAACTACCCACGTAGCCTACCCTCAAGTATAAAAGGGGTACCATGGGTACTTGGAAAGGGGACGCGTACTTAGCCCAGAACTAGCCTAGTTGCTAGTGTGGACACTAAGTTTGGTCTAGTTTTCTCTCTTATTCCCTCTTATATTCGTCTGAATACTCTTATAATCTGCTTATTGTGAATCAAGAGGCCCTTTGCAAGGAAGGCATTCTCCGTAGCGGGTCAAGTCTTGTGTACGTCGCTGCCAACGAAACTCTCCTTTCACACTCTTTTTACTCACTCACACCATCCGCAAGGCAAGTAACCGACCGCTTGTGAACCACTTTTTCTTTGTCGTCCACCCTATTTGGGGACAGCGTGCAGAGTGTTGGTGACATCTTTTGGCTCCAACAATCCGGTCGTTTAGAAAATAACATGAGGTCAGTCACAAGCTTTTACCTATAACTCTATAGATATTGTTTATTAATTATCTTCATTAACGAAACTACATAGGTTAATGTCAGGTAACCTCCACTTTAGGAAATCCTATAGGTAGATATTTGATGGGTTCCCCCTGAATTTTCTATATCAAATCGAGAAGATTTTGACCGAAGACACAAAGGGAAGATAGCACATCGGAATGAGTCATGTGCATCTAGCCGCACTCACCCAAAGATCCGAAATCACCCCGAAAGATAGGGCAGAACCAAGTACATATACCCAAGCACATCACAAACCCGCACGACGCGCACACAAGCTTCCTATGCGCGCGTAGAGCACATATGCGTGCTCTGCCCATGAGTGTGCATGCTCCTGACGCGTGAGTGCACACGCTCTTGACGCATGAGCACAGCGCGTAAGTACGTACACTGTACGAGCGCGCACAATCCCTGTGCATGCCCCTTGCGCACACACACACCCTGTCCCCCATACGTCGGTGGTCGCCGGCCTCCCACGCCACCTTTGGCCTCTTTTGATCACTTTCGTCATTGGGCAACCTGCTCGTGCTGCCCGGACCGCCAGGGGGGCACTTTCATCACTTCGCTAAAATTAGTGATTCAGGTGATCAAAACGGAGTGACGCCGTTCGCCAGCACAAATTTCTCCCTACCACAAATACCAGTATATCCCTCCAAAAAACTATAAAAAGGCCTCCAGGGCTTCAGGCAACTCCAAAGGCTAGAAAGAGCTCTGAGGTTTTCTTGCAAGAACGTGGGACTTAGATCGTTCCTTCGCTTGGAATTCTCTTTGTCCCCTCTCTAGAATTAAGATGTCTCGAGACTTCAAGAACGTGGTTTTTTCTTCTCCAAAGGAGCTCTCTCATTAAGGCGCTGACTCAACAGGAACGCTTCCATCAAGGCTCCGAGGACTTAGAGATTTTCACTGACGTAGCGCTTCAACCAAGGCTCCAATGACATAGTTTTTTCTCCTTCATTTTATATTCTGCAATTGTAACAGAGAGGTGGCATGTCATCCTCTGAGGAATTGTCTCAACTCTTGTAAACTCCAACGAAATAGGGGATTTTGGCCCGACACAAATCCGGTCACGTGATTTTTTTACCCTTTATGAGTTTTCTACGTTATAAAAAGTCATTTATCATTTGTTGCTGTTTTTCATTGACGGTTTACGTGCCCGGCCCAGTTCTGACTTCTGAGCTAAGGCGATCTGATTCTCCGGACCGGGGAAAAACTTGGTGACACACAATAGTTTGGCATCATCTGTGGGAAAGTGATCCTAAACTTTGCAACTTCCTAGAAGCAGCAAACATTCCCTAACTATCAGCAATGGCAAGGAAGAGTACACGCACTACTAACGGCATGGCCCCAGAAGAGCACGTTGAGTTATCCCCCATTAGCTCACCTGCAAGCAAAGTTCCTCTACTAAATGAAGCCCCTAACACCGCGCATACAGACTTGGTAGAGCAATGTGTCCGACTAATGGAGGAGTGCCAGGCAGAAGTACTCACTCTCCTACGGGATCTGGGAGTGTCCAATCCTCCCAACACAACTGATGCACAAAGAGCACGACCAGCAGTTTCGCAGGAGCGCGTCGTGCCTCGGGGTGAACCTTGCCCTACGGATCCTCCCCGCTGAAGAACTCTCTAATGAAGTGAACTTCATACACGCCGCCCGAAGGCCACAGCCGCAGGCTGACGCTCAGCCCGACCCCCACCCAATGGATGCCGGATATGATGACTGTTGGCTCACTCACTAGGAGATAAGGTATATAATTGAAGAGGAGTATGCCCAGGAATAATGCCGCCCCGTGAACGCATGATGCCCCTTCCACCATGGGTACCCACTTGCCCCGTAAGTCCTGGCGCGCCCAGTTCCACACAAGTTCAAGCTTCCACACTTTGAGGCCTTCGATGGGATAGAAGATTCCCTTGAGTACGTAAACCACTTTGAGATAATCATGCGCCTATTCAACGTACCCAATCAATTACTATGTCAAGTGTTCTCCACGAATTTGAAGGGGCAAGCATGCATATGGTTCCACTCCCCTACAGGAGGGAGAGATCAACAACTTTGGGAAGCTCACCCTTCTCTTCATCGACTAATTCATATATATTCAACGGATTGTCAGATAACCCACTCACCTCTCCAGCATCTGCCAAAATTAGGGAAACTCACTCAAGGAGTTCTTCCGCCACTTCACCTTCAAGGCACGGCAAATCCCACAAGTTGATTTGAAGCTCTTTCACAATGTCATTCTCGGGGGGCTCCGCCTGAGTGGATTCTACTCTGCTCTAATAAAAGAAATGGTACTAAGCTACGCAAATCTCATTCACCAGGTCGATGCAAAGATTGCAGCTGATGAGGCCATCGAGGTCCACCACCAACAATTTGAAGGGACCTCAAAGCAAAAGAGGGAGTCGGAGGCTGCACCCCCGACACACTGCCAAAATGACATGCCCCCGCAGCAATCCTTGCCAGGATCAAGGCTCTCGTCGACACTAGGAATTTGCCCCGTTGAATACTGCCTGAATGCAAGTGCTTATGGCCATTCAAGACTCTGGCATGCTCCAAAACCCTAAGTCATTGCCCCAGAATCGAGAAGACCAGGCGCAATACTATGAGTTCTCCCGTGGGAACGGGAACAGCACAGAGGACTACACCTAATAAAAGGAGGAGATAGATCCCCTCATCAGGCATGGGCATCTGGGGAGGTACTTGCAAAATCAAGTGCCCAAGCGGCCCCCGACACACTAGCCTGAGCGGGATCAGCCCTCGACATTCCAGGATGTGCAAGGGGGTAGACAAATGGTCGGAGAGGTCAAGAACATCACCGGCTCACCCTTCCAAGTCCTCTCTATCGCCCAGCATGAGAAGGACCCGGAAGACCCGAAGCCACTAATGGATACTACCATCAACTTAAAAGACGAAGATTTAAAAGGTGTGTGCACACCGCACTAAGATCCCCTCATCATCTGCGCATGAATCAATAATCCATGTTTCAGGGTTATGCGAATAATGGTCGACAACAGAAGCTCGGTGTACATCCTGTTCGTGTCCACACTGTTCAGGATGAAGATCCCCAAAAAGCGCCTCGAGTCAGCAACCATACCGATATACGGTTTTGAAAATGCACTAGTGCTCATACGAGAGACAATAACTCTCCCTGTCACCCTAGGGGAGTTCCCAAAGCAAACTACCCTGGACATTTAGTTCATGGTAGTCGACTCCAGCTCGGCGTACAACGTAATCTCTGGTCGGCCTCTATAATTGCTCTTTGAAGAAATCCCCTCTATTCCGCACCTAGTTATGAATTTCGTCACCCCTTGAGAAATAGATGTCATATGGGGCGATCAGGAGGCGGCACAACTTTGTTACCTTCAACAGGAGCACCCTAGTCACGACCTAGGCCATGAAGGATTAACCGGAGATTGAGTCAGCACGCCCCATGATATCTATTTATTTCCCTATTTTCTCCGGAATAAGAATCAAGAAGAAATTCATGAGCACTTGTATCTTCCTTTCCAGCAATAAAGTATTTGTTTTCCCTTTCATAGTGGATAGATCACCCCGAAGGCAAGATCGGCAAAAGTCTCTCTACTCCTTCCAAGCGAAATAGACGAAAGTCTTTCTGCACCTCCCAGACAAGATAGACAAAAGACTTTCTACACCTCACAGGTGTGATAGACAAAAGTCTTTCTGCACCTCCTAGCAGAGGCAAAAGTCTGGTTGCACCTCTCAGGTGAGTTGGACAAAGGTCCACATGCACCATTAGCTAGACGAACCCCGATTCTCGTGAAGAGCGAACAAACAAAGGTTTTTGTCCACCTCCACTCGGGCGTACCACGGTCCTCCTAAGGCGTGAATGAATAAAGTTTCTTCGCCACATCCACCAGGACGGACCCTGGTCCTCCTGAGGCATAAACGAACAAAAGTACTTTGCCACCTCCACCCGGACGGACCTCGGTCCTCCTGAGGTGCAAACTAACAAAGGTTCTTTGCCACATCCACCCAGACGGACCTCGGTCCTCCCGAGGTGCGAACTAACAAAGGTTCTTTGCCACCTCCACTCAGACAGACCTCGGTCCTCTTGAGGCACGAACAAATAAAGGTTCTTTACCACCTCCACCCGAACAGATCCTGGTCCTCTTGAGGCACGAACAAACAAATGTTCTTCGCCACCTCCAACCAGATAGGCCTCGATCCTCTCGAGGTGCAAATGAATAAAGGTTCTTCGTCACCTCCACCCGGATAGACCCTGGTCCTCCTAAAGCATGAACGAACAAAGGTTCTTCGCCACCTCCACCTAGACAAACCCCTATTCTCTTGAGGTGTAAATAAACAAAGGTTCTTTGCCACCTCCACCTAAATGGACTCTAATCCTTCTGAGGCTCGAAAAAACAGGTTTTTTGCCACCTCAACCTAGATGAACCCTGGTTCTCCTAAGGCACAAATAAACAAAGGTTCCTCACCACCTTCACTTGGATGACTTTGGTCCACCCAAAACACAAACGAACAAAGGCTCTTTGTCACCATTAATAGAACGGATCATAAGCCCTTCCAAGACAAGATTGCATCCTCGATCCTCTGAGGGGTTTTCACCAAGATCAACTGTTGGGTATTGCATCCACAATAACCCAGATTTGCATGATTCACCCTTGAACTAAGATGAATTAAGTTGTATTTGATCTTCTATTTTAGTTATGTGTTTGCAGGACTCTATTGCTAAGTGTAGACCAATGTCAGTCTATATTGGGTCATAAACACAGGACCATACAATGTAATCCCTCATTGTGTGATCCAAGGTGTTGACTCATGTGTAGCCTCTCTATTGGGATACACTTCATATTCAAGCACTTGGATCAATGGATGAAGTGTTGGTGATGATTGGATTCAAGAAGGAAAACTTCTTGGAAGTCAGAAATTCTCTAAGTCCATTACTCGAGTAATCTGTTAGTTCTCGAGTAATATAAGTTAAAGTTCTCGAGTAATTAGTTTTATTACTCGAGTACAAAATTTAGTTCTCGAGTATTATTACTTTAGTTCTCGAGTAACTAGGTTTAGCACTCGAGTAGTCTTTATCTCTACCTCTCAAGTATTCAGATTTTATCTCAGAAAATTTTTAAGTATAGTTCTCGAGAAGTTCCTTTTCTCTCGAGAAATCCTATACCTTGTTCTCGAGAAGTTCCTTTTCTCTCGAGAAATCATTTCTTGTTCTCGAGTAACTTTCTTCCAGAATCAGAAATATTTTTCTAAGTCTTTGTTCTCGAGAAGTATCATTCTACTTCTCGAGTAGATTTCTAGTTCTCGAGTAATTCCTTTGTACTCGAGAAATAACTCTTCTGTCTCGAATACTTTCTGTTAGACTTCTTCTCGAGTAATTCTATTGACTTCTCGAGAACCCATCTTGTACTCGAGTAATACATTCTTCTTCTCGAGTAATTTCAGAAATTCTTTTCTCGAGTAATTTTCATTCCACTTCTCGAGTAACAAATTTTACTTCTCGAGAAATACTTCTTCACTCGAGAAATGGAGTTCAGATTTGCAGAAATTTTGTTAAGTCCAGAATTGACGAGATTTTCAAATCACATGATGTGATTGGTCCACGTGTACGTCATTAAGATTAATTATGACCATTAGGGAGATCTTATATAAGGTCTTGTCAACCGACTAACCCTAATAAGAAGGATTTTCATGCCGTCATAATTTTTCTAAGCTCTCTGAATCTTTCTCTCTCTCTCCAAAAATGAAAGCCGTCGACGCCACCGATCTTCATCGTGTAAGAGCTAGGGTTTTCGATTCAAAGGATTCAGACCAAGATTGATTTCCAGATCGTGATTGTTGTTTGTTCTCCATCATCGTTCCGATCGGGTGAAATCAAAAGAAGTCTTCAGATCTCTTTCTTGCCGAGATTTCTTCTTTAATAAATCTGACAGAGCCGCAATTTATAAAGAAGAAGATCCAGCCAGATTGTTTCAAGATCTTAAGATCATTTGTTTGTATTTTCAATTTATCTCTATTTAATTCTTGTAGGATATTTCTCTCCGAGTTGTAGGAAGTTTTATCTTCCGAGTGTAGATCCGTTTGGATCGAGATTGTAGGAACTTGGTTTCGAGGCGTAGGATTGGTTTTCAATCCGAGATAGTGGAGTAGCCGAGTCTAGTGGTTTGTTAGATTGGTGAGGGAAAGTGGATGTACTCAAGGTTGGGAAACCACTATAAATCTTTTGTCGTATGTGATTGCTTGGTTGATATTTATGCATAGATCGCTAAATTTTTTATTCCGCAAAAAGACGCACAACTCACCTATTCACCCCCCTCTAGGTGATTTAGGTAGACAACTGAACTCATTCATCAACCACGATTCCTCTTGCGCCACTCATCCAAAAACAAACTTTGAGCCCTCGGGCGCCATTCAGGCAAAGGGGGCATGTGTCCTCCCTTATCGCACTTAAAAAATAAGCTCTTGCCACTACCTAGCGGTGACAATCGCCAACAATAGTGCACAACAAACAAGTAACATAAGCGGAAGACACTTCCAAACCATCGCAAAAGCAAGGCATGGTTCTATAGTCGCCAAGATCCCACGCCTATTGACAATAATAGGATCTTCGTCGCGCAAGGCTAACTCTCGATGGTAGTCACAAGCTCAATACATCACGCAAAAATTGCACGCTTAGGAAAAGGGAGTAACGTCAACAATACAGTAACCAGAGATGTAAAGTGGGCGCATGACATGGATGCAATTGACTACCCCACCGACGTTGGCACCATCCCACGAGGCATTGACAATTTAAGGGACAGAATGCCCCCTACATCCTTTGCGCCGCATAAAACTTATCGCCAAAAGCAAAGTGCAATGACATGCTCATGACGGCCCGACCCTCATGACCGTCTTCTCTAAGCTTCCTAGTCGTCCAACATTGCCCCGCTCCAAGGCCCTATGACTCTCTATGCTCTGCAAACATGAAATTTTGCGACGTTCCAACATCCCAAAGCACATACGTCATCAATGGACTCTGCCTTAGAAGAATCTACTTTAGCTTTTGAAAATAAAGGACACCAAGCCTCCGCGTAAAAACAGACACAGATTCCTTCTTAATCTCCCAGTAGGAATGGACCCGCTGGTCCCTCCGCAATGCCATGACAAGGGGGCAGAACTTCTGTCCACGAAACTTATAAAAATCCACCACCAGTGTTAACCTTCTGCGACAGCCGCACAAGTCAGTGCACAGTGTCATACTTGCATATTCATATAAGGAGAAAGTGTGAAAAGTGATACGTTTCTGCACCAACGCAACACACGGAGTGCAAAATAGAGGGGCGCCCCCACAACATGTTACGAGCACCGTATAATGAATAAGGGAAATGCATGAGCGATCGACCGAAAGACTCACCGTCTAGGCATCCACCGCAGAATGCGAGTAGTGCCAAGTGATCAATGCATACAAACAGGAAGTGCCTTATAACGTGCACTTGGTGGAACAGTCCAAGGCCGACAACCCTAAGGCAAAAAAAGTTGAGGTCTAAAAATTTTTGGGCCCATCGCTATGCGGTTCACGTCCCACAAAAATTTGGGGGCATTTGATGGGGCTCCCCCATAATTTTCTAAATCAAACAGAAAAGATTTTGATCGAAGACACAAAGGGAAGACAGCCCATCGAAACGAGTCATGCGCATAAAGTAATACTCACCCAAAGACTCGAAATCACCCTAAAAGAAGGGGCAGAACCAAACACGTACACCCAAGCATGGCGCACTCGTGCGATACACGCAAACGCTCCTTACACACTCACATCGCACAAGCATGTGCTCTGCCCGCGAGCGCGTGCACGTGTAGTGTGCAAGTGCGCGCACGTGAAGCGCACAAGTGCGCGCACTCCCTGCACAAGCGCACACACTCCCTCGCATAGCGCACACGTGTAATGCATAGGTGTACACTGCTTTTGCACGCACTAGTAGCTGTTGGTGCCTCCATCCACCTCCGCCTCCGGGTAAATTTCTCGAGCCGCCCAGATCGCCTTGGGGTCACTTTCATCATTTCGCTAAAATTGGTGATCCAAATGACCAAAACGGAGCATTTCCATTCTCCAACACAAATTCCTCTCCAACGCAATTGTCAACATATCCCTTCAGAAAACTAAAAAAAAGTCCCAAAGCCTTTGTTTGAAGACAAACAACTCCGGAGGCTAGAAAGAGCTCTGAGGTTTTAAGGAGAGAACATGGGACTTAGATCGTTCCTCCTCTTGGAATTCTCTTTGCTCCCTCTCTAGCACGAAGACATCTCGAGACTTCAAGAATGCGATTTTCCTTCTCCAATGGAGTGCTCTCAACAAGTCTCCGGCTAAACAAGAGCGCTTCCATCGAGGCTCCGAGAACTTAGAGATTTTGATCACCGGAGCGCTTCCACCCAAGCTCCGAGGACATAATTTTTTCTCCCTTGTTTTCATATTCTGTACTTGTAATGGAGATGTAGTCTGTCACCCTCTGAGGAATTGTCTCAACTCTTGTAAGCTCCAACAAAAAAATGGGTTTTGTCTCGGCATAGATCCGACCACGTGGTTTTTAACTCTTTTCGGGTTTTCCACGTTAAAAAAAACCTTTTGTCATTTGTTGTTGTTTTTCATTGATTGTTTGCGCACTCAGTCTAATTCCGAGCTAAGGCAGTCTGATTCTCCAAACCGGGGAAAAACACGCAATAATATTTATTAAGCATAACTTTACAATGGGCCTACAAATAATCACTGTTAACTTTAAATTATTGGATACTATGCAGGTTAATTATAATTAACCTATGATTAGGCCCCGTTTGGAGAGTTTTTTCCTCATTTTCATTTGCTCGAAAACACCACAGCCCAAAATTTACTGTTTGTTTTCTCTACCAGTGGAAAACATGGCTGGTGGAAAAGGTATTATTCTTTGATCTACTTCAAGTGCTTGAACAATGTTATGGGCTACGTTTCGAGGAGAACTACCTCAAGAGAAGGTCTCGCATTGACATTGTACGTTTTAGCTCAGAATGAATCAATGAGACTAACAAAAGAAAGATTCAACACTCAACTTAAATAACAAGTAGATATTTTTCAGCGGGAATAACTTCCCTAAAAAAACTATCATATGATGTTATAGCGCCAATAGATGAACACTTCAGTGAAATTCCACACAAAAATTTAAATAGTGCACGATACATGTCATATTTTGAGACATGCATTGGGGCAATAGATGAAAACATATCGGTGCATGGGTTCCACCTAAACTGCAAGCTACATACATTGTACGTCATGGTACGCCAACCAAAAATATTATGGCAATATGCAACTTTAACATGTGTTTCACATTTGTGCTAGCTGGATGGGAGGGTTCGACCCATTACAGTCATATTTTTTAGTGTGCACTCATAGAATCAAGCTATAAGTTTTTATTTCTACCTACTAATTGATGTTGGATTTCCACTGCAATAGGTGGTTCTTAAAGCCATATTTAGATACACTATATCATTTACCAGACTTTGCGTAGGGAAATCAGCTTATACAAGGAAGACCAGAAATATTCAACCATGGGCGTTCATCACTATGTAGTGTCATAGTATGGACATTCGGTGTCTGGAAGAAAATTGAGCTATACTCAGAGACATGCTTCAATATAGTTTGGCAAAACAACGTGATAATTTCATAACAAACCATGAATTTGCATAACTATATTTGTAGGCATGCATCTCATTCTGATCCAAATTTCATGGCCTACAATGATGATGAAAACTTAATATATCCTGAGACACATGTAATAAAAGAAAATCATACACCAACCACTAAGAGAAAATCATACACTTACCACTAATATAACATCAAATGCAGATCATGTTAGAGGTACGAGAGTGGGTGTTCAGGAAATGTTTGCATTATGTAACTGCATTGCAGAACAGTTGTACTAAGCTAATATGTAATCTGCATGCATTAAAATCATTTCATTCAATGTAGTATCAACTTTTATTTCTAAGTGAATGAAGTATTATTATGGTTTTATAGTTTTTTTTAAAAAAAATGACTTTACATCAAATATTTCAATGTTTTACACTTTTACTAAAAAGTCACCACATCGGAGATTTGTCAAACAGTTTATAAAGTTCTTTGTTCTAAAAAAAACTCTATAAAGAAGTTTACACAAACAGATCTTCATTTGCAATAGACATTTTTCAAAAGCATTTTCTCTTACCATCTATTTCATAATGTAAGACCCCCCTCCCGGAACACAAAACACGACACGAGGGGAGTCTTATGCCCAGAACAACAGCCTTGTGATAGCGTTAGCACACAGGCTAACATGTACTAAAAGACGTCTATCCTGTCGGCTAATTATATCATACATGCCAACCCAACATAAAGAATATAAAAACAGAAGTCAAAATAGCACACTAGTATATGAGTCCAAAACAAATACATCAAATAAGAGAAGCAACAAGGCTTCTACAATATCATAGTACAAGCCAAAAAGGCTACAAGATGTGTCTCTCAGAACTCACATCAGTCACTGATGGTAGCGATGGTATCGTCACGTCAAGCCAGTCGTCCTGGCCTGACTGCCCTGCTGCGTAACCTATTGTTGCTCTGTCTGCGGGGTTTCCTCCTAAAAAAAGGAGACGTAGCAACCGTTAGTCATAAAGACTAAGTAGCTATCACATCCGCTCTTCTGACAACTCCTCGGCACTGGGTGGAGAAAGGAACAAGGGTGCAATATATATATAAATAGTAGTACAAATAGGTGGTAAAGGATTAATCAATATTAGTGAATATCAGAGTAAGTACATCAAATGAGTATAGCAATTTACTCTAGCAGTCCTACCATCAACAGCAGTATAAAATATGAATCTATGACAGGAAGTAACTTAACTTATATGAGTGTCATACAGACATATAAGTTAAGGATCGGCTCAACAGTAAAGTAACTCATCGTATAGGAGTGTCCATACAAACTTATAAGATGAGGATCTTATGTATGTAATATATATAATGATATGAATGCAATGCAATGACTCACCCATGATCATGCACATGTAACTGCTATGTCAACACAGACTTGTAGTTCCCACTTTTTTAGCAGGTAGCTAACCTATCAGGCGTCATCCGTCGTGGTCAGACGGTGATAGTAGAGCAGGCTTCTCTACTACTAGGCGGGCATCCACACTACCAAGCCTAGGCCTCTATACGTCTCAATGCTAAGAACACAACAGCGGAGCTCATATGCGTACTACGGCTCAGAAGGAGCCTCTAGTAGATGTGCACCGAGGACCAAGCCTTACTGGCCTATCATCGTGGCATGGAAGGAGCCTATGGGAGTGTATCACCAAAGTACCAAGCCCAACCATCCACTTGGCACAGAAGGAGACCCGGGAATGAGCACCGAGGACCAAGCCCAACTGCCCAAGGTCTATCTGTCAACTCTCGTCGGTGTGACGACTGGCGAACCCGTAGACCTGCCACACTATCCTTAACCTAGGATTACGACAATGCGTATTGACTCACATCGCTTTCAGTTTCACAACATCATGGCACAGAAGGAGCTTATGGGAGCGTATCACCAGAGGACCAAGCCCAACCAGCCAAAGCCTTTTTTCATCATTATCAATCATGTGCGATCAAATACATGCACTACACCCTTCCATATTTCCTATGCTTCCAAGCATGCAAGGGTTCTTTATTAACACAGGTGGAAAGCCACCTTACACAACACATTAATTCCACACTGCTATCCGTAGGGAGACACGACTCTAAGCAGTGGACCACTTTACACCTTCCTTATTTAACTCATCTCATGGCCATGTATCAACCTCTTTCGATTTATTTTAAGGTAAAAGAATACACCAATCATTATGCTTACATCACGGTAATCTCATTAGCATAAGATAGTTCACCCCTTTCATTAGCATAAGATGGTTCACCCCTTTCATTAGCATGAATACACGGTTTACCCGTTCAATTACCAAGCATCACATCTTCCTCCAAACCCATTCCATTTCACAAATTACGATCATGCCCAATTATGTTTCCAAACCATTTGTTTAATACATTCTCATAGGGCCAAATTCACTCAAAACTACTACAAATATCCTTAACATGTCTTTACTCAAATAAAGCCCAATACTATACAAACCCGAGAGTATTAAGTACAAGACTTGACTGCACAGCCACTTTGATCGACCATTCCTGAGTCTATAGGACTTGTATGAAGATGTGTAACCATCCATTGGAAAGGTATTTCCAAGGACTACAACTTTGATATTCGGTCCATCACCCAGATCATACAATAGAGTACTTGAAATCAGCCTCGAAGTCTTCTGCGTGTATAAAACAGATTTCTGCACATTTATAGCCCAGCAAGTTCGATCAGACTTTCCTGTGGCTAAGGACCTCGTATGAAGACGTGTAACCACTCGTTGGAAAGGTATTTCCAAGGGATACGACTTTTGTGTTTAGTCAAAAGCCCAGATCTGGTTGTATCATATCCGAAAATGGCCTTGAAGTTCGCTGCGCGCAGAAAACAGATTTTTGCACGCATCATAAGGCGGAATGAACGGCATTGGTTCGTCTTCCTCCTCTAACTGATATTCCCAAATCACATCCAGAATTCCTCCTCCCTTATTCACCCTCATAAGGCCACTTCTCTTCACGAAACCAGCCCCCATCTTCACATTGAAGGAAGGAGAGGTTGAAGTCATCTAATTCCTAGGACACAAGTCCTAGCATGGCCTCTTCCTAGAAACCTTCTTCTCACAAATCAAGACTCTTTTGAGTCGATATCTCTCCTAGGAATAACTAGAGATCTAGCACCAAGGGATAGGGTGGGAAGCTTACCTTATTTCTGGCGGTTTCGGCCATGGATCTTGTCACTCTCCTTGGCGGCATACTTCCTCTTGTTAGTATCGTGCTTCACGGAAAGGAAATTGGCTCTGGCGATCTGCTTCTCTTCCGACGGTTTCGGCACAGATAATTGCTCGGCAAAAAATGGCAAAGTGAAGGCTAGGGTTTTCTGCGAGTCTCTTTTTATAATGATAAATTAGGGTTAACTGCTTTGCCACGTGTCGGCCTGACATTGGACCCCCTATTATAGCTTTAAATATGTCTTATTGAGAAGACGCGTCCGATGCAATCATTTTGGCGCAATTCTCGAAAATCCAGTTCAGGTCGGGCACGTGACAGCAAGCAGATTGCGACAGAAAATTAGCCAAGTTGAAATTGTCGAGTAAGGAACCCTTACTCGATGAATCGTCGAGTATCATACACTTACTCGACGAATCGTTAAGATTCATCATGACCACTCAACGCCAGACATAGTCCAGCACTTCCAAGTTTAAATCGCCGAGTATACCCTTTTTGCTCGACAAATCATCGAGTGGCGTCGATTGCATTCAACGCACTCGATGCCACAGCTCTCCAAACTATCCTGAGTGAAAGCGTTGAGTGGCGTCAAGTGCACTCAACGCACTCGATGCCTTTTACCTAATGGCGTCGAGTGCACTCAACGCACTCGATGCCAATCATCCCAGATATCTTTCTAAGTCAAATGGCGTTGAGTGGTGTCAAGTCCACTCAATGCCTCAGCATAGGTCGTCTAATGGCATTGAGTGCACTCAACGCCCCGTTTCCAAAAAATCCTCCAAGTCCACATTCGTCGAGTGGTGTTGAGTCCACTCGACGCCTAAGCCTAATTCATCGAATGGCGTCGAGTGCACTCAACGCACTCAACGCCATGGGTCCAGGAAATATTCTAAGTCCCGTTCTTCTTATATATTCGACGAATTCGTCTGTTATTCGTGACGATATTCGACAAATAGTATTGGTCTCAACTCACAAGTCATACTCGACGAATTCGTCGGATATTCGCGATGATATCCGATGAATTTCACTTGTCGAGTCTGGCACACCCCGATCCCGAGTCAACTCCATTGACTCAAAAACACGTGCGAGGGGTCTAGCGCGAAACGGGATGTTACAAATCCTATAAATAAATAAAAAATATTTCGTCCCCGAAATCAGGCTAAGGCTGTGGGGGAAATAAAGCAAGAAAATATAATATGCTTTTAAAATTACCTTGGGGAAATAACTGTAGGTAGCGCTTTTGCATCAAATCCATCGGTTCCCAAGTGTATTCTTCTTTCCCGTGGTTAGACCATTGGACCTTTACCAATGGTACGCTTTTCCGCCGCAAGTTCCTCATTTCAGTGTCCATTATCCGCACCGGCTCTAGTCGGATGGATCTATCAGTTACTACTGCTCCGTCTGTAGTGAGGACATGTTAATCGGGCCGCAATAGTGCCTTCTGAAGTGACAACACATGGAACACATCGTGTAAATTCTCTAGCTCTGGTGGTAGCTCCAACCGATAGGTCAAAGGGCCAATCCCTTCCAATACAGCATAAGGCCCAACATATATTGGACTGAGCTTCTTCATACCATACACCCGTGACACTCCATTCATTGGCCGGATCTTCGGGAACACTTTGACACCCACTTGAAATTCTATCATCAGGTGCTTTGCATTATAATATTTAGCCTGCCGACTTTGAGCCTTAAGCATGTGGTCCCGTATTAGTCTAATAACAACATCAGTATCATCAATGTACTCAATTCCCAAAACCTTCGGGTCTTCATCTTGCACCCAGGACAAAGGAGTCCTACACCTTCTTCCATAAAGGGCTTCATGGGGTGCCATCCCGATACTGGCCTGATGACTATTGTTGTATGAAAATTCTACCAGGGGTAAGAGCCTTTCCCACGGCTCTCCTCTATCTAGCACACACAATCTTAGTAGATCTTCCAAAGTTCTGATGGTCCTCTCAGACTGAGCATCCGTCTGAGGATGAAAGGGTGTACTGAAGGTAAGGCGTGAACCCAAATACGCATGTACTGCCTTCCATCCTTTAGAAGTGAAATGACCATCTCGGTCAGAAATAATTGTCCTTGGCATGTCATGGTACTATACAAACTGCTCCACAAAGAGGCGTACCAAAATATCCACATGAGCCTCTTTCTTCATAGGGATAAACCTGGCTACCTTTTTCAGAAGATCAACGATTACCCAAACTGAATCATTCCCTGAGCGTGAGCGAGGAAAACCGTGAATGAAGTCCATTGAGATTTCCTCAAACTTCTACTCGGGGATGGGCAATGACTGCAACAATCCTCTGGGGCTCTTGCATTCCGCATTTACCCATTGACAGGCCTCACAGTGTGTAACAAAATACATGACATCTCTCTTCATTCCTGGCCAACACATGGTCTTCCGCAAGTCATCGTACATTTTGGCAATCCCAGGATGCACTGAATACTGAGAGAAATGTGCCTCTCTCAAAATATCTTCCTGAATTCTGCCGCCTTCGAGAATTTAGAGCCGGCCACATAAATGAACGAGGCCATCCTTTAGGTAATATTCGTCAGTGGACCCACCTTCAATTGACTTAAACACTTGGGCTAGAGCAGCATCCTTCCCTTTCTCTGCCCGGATTCGGTCCCGAATATCACAGACTATGCGCATTGCAGTTAGGTACTCTGTATACTCTTCAAAATGATCTTTATACACTAGGGTGATCTCCATCTCTTCAAGCATCCGAGCCAATTTCATACTCACCAACTGAGACTCAGGGTTTGATTCTGGTACCTTTTTTCTCAAGGCATCAGCCACGGAGTTTGCTTTTTCGGGGTGATAGTTCAAAGTAAATCCATAATCACATAAAAATTCTTACCACCGCCGCTGTCTCAGTTTCAGCTCCTTTTGGGTATGAACATACTTTAAATTCTTATGATTTGAAAATATCTCACAGTGGACGCTATATAGATAGTTTCTCCAAACCTTCAAGGCAAACACCATTGCCCCCAACTCCAAACCATGAACCGGGTAATTAGCTTCATGATTCTTTAGTTGTCTCAAAGAATAAGCAATCATATGCCCGTGCTACATCAGCACTATTCCCATCCCTTGGTATGATGCATCAGTGTAGGCTTGGAATCCTTCCTTACCAGATGGAAGGGCTAGGATGAATGCGGAGGTAAGTCTATACTTCAGCTCTTGGAATATGGCTTCGCATTGGGGTGTCCACTCGTACGACACACCTTTCTTTGTCAGGGCAATAAGAGGGCAGGCTATCTTCGAGAATCCTTTCACGAACTTGCGATAATACCCAGCAAGTCCAATGAAACTCTGCACATCGGCTGCCGACTTCAGAGGCGACCATTCCTTCACAGCATGCACCTTGGCCGGATCCACAGCTAACCCAGCACCACTGATCACGTGGCCTAAAAAGGCAACTTCTCGGATCAAAAATTTACACTTACTAAACTTTGCAAACAAGGTATGCTCCTTTAACTTCTTCAGCACCGGGGTCAGGTGTTCTACATGCTCCTCATCTGTCTTCGAATAGACCAAAATGTCATCGATGAAAATGATGACGAAGACATCAAGGTACGGCTCAAACACTTTGTTCATCAGACTCATGAATGTCGAAGGAGCGTTCGTGAGTCCAAAAGGCATCACGGTGAACTCATATAGCCCATACCTTGAGCTAAATGCCATTTTCTGGATATCCTCCTCTTGTATCCTCAGTTGGTAATACCCTAAGCGTAGATCTAACTTGGAAAACCAGTGTGCTCCTACCAGTTGATCGAATAACTCATCTATCCGGGGTAGAGGATAGGTGTTTTGCACCATCAAACGGTTGAGCTCCCAATAATCTATACATAATGTTGGGTATTGTATCCACAATGTACCTGATTTAAAGAAGTCCCTGAATAAGCTAAGGTGAATAGATAATGTATTTGATGATTTTCTTCAAGATGTGCTTGCAGCTATTCCATGCTAAGTACACACCAATGTCAGGGTCCAGTGGATCAATATACACGGGTCTGCGCAACGTAATCCCTCGTTGAGCAGATCAGTGTGTTGGCTCATGTGTACTCTCTCTATTGGAGTGTACTTATTTTCAAGTACAGGGCTGAGATAGATCAAGAGCAGAAGAGGAGCAAAGATGGGTCAAAGACCAAGTGCAGAGGAAGGAAGAAGAAATCTTCCAAGGAAAATTCGACGGGAATCACCAAGTGATTCTCGCCGATTCGACGGGAATCACTAGTGATTCTCGCCGAATCGTCGAGAATCACTCGCGGATTCCCGCCGACTGCATCCGGCTGACTCAACGTCTTCAAGAATTCTGCTAAGGCAGAATCGGCGGGAATCACCAAGTGATTCTCGTCGATTCATCGAGAATCACCGCGCATTCCCGTTGATTCCCTCCGGATGACCAGAATTCCAACTGGAATTCTACCAAGGAAAATTCGACGGGAATCGTAAGTGATTCCCACCGACTTCGACGGGAATCACCAGCGATTCCCGCCGAATTTGCCTTAGGTATTTTTTTGTCTGCTCGCTGGACCGGCCCTGGTCGTCACGCGCTATTCTGACCCGTACGTAGGGTTGACCTGGTGGGTCCCCCAACGGCTATCTTGGGATGTCTTTGGGTATATATACTCATGTATTTTGAAACCCTAAAGACAAAAAAATAGTATATTCATATCTACGAAATCGAGCCGCCGTCGACCTAGCTGATCGAGAAACTCCACTGCTCGCCGTTGCCGCTCGCAAGATCATCGTCGTTGCAGATCTCAGATCTTCTCTGATCTCCCGACGACAGAAACGAAGCTAAGCTTAGCGTCTCACGTATCTATCTTGAGATCCTTTGTATCTTGATTTGTTGAGCGGGAATATCTTTCCCCTCCGAATCGATTGAGACGATCGATCCAAGTAAGATCATTGGTAGACTTCGCTAGCTTCGTCAAGAAGTTTGGATCTACAAAGCATCGCCGCCGCAATCCTTTGCCGCCGCCGATCTCGAGAAGATCCTCTCCAAGAGAGTGCTTTGGTCGTGGACTCTTCGTCTTCTTCAAGAACGCTTCATTGAACGAAGAGGGACACCGAGCTCTCCATACGTAGTTTGTATTTCTATACATTCTATTGTCATTTTGTTGTAAGGGAATTTTGATTCCTAGTTGTAAGGGTTGGGTGCAACCCGTGGTGAAGGAGTAGTGACTCCTTTGGGTGGAAGGGTTTCTTCCATAGTGTGAGGATTGGATTTCAATCCAGTTGGTGAAGTGACCGAGTCGTCCCTTGTTGGGAGATAGGTCGAAGGGGGAAAATGGACGTACCCAAATCGGGGAACCACTATAACTGCCTGTGTGTTTCTGTGTTATGCTTGTCTTGTTTCTTGTGCAGGTTAATTATTAATTCCTTAAAAAGACTGCAAATCACTTATCCCCCCCCCCATAGGTGAAGGTAGTTGACACTAGATTGACTTTCACATAATCATAGCATTTCGTCCTTCTTCTTAACGAATAGAACAGGGGCTCCCCAAGGTGATGAACTAGGACGAACGAACCTTGACTCTACTAATTCCTACAACTAAACTCTAAACTAGGCGAGTTCCCTTGGGTCCATTTGACAGGGGGTCCTAGAGATGGGCTTGGCACCCGGTACTAGCTTAATTTGGAAGTCCACTTCTCGATGCGGGGTTAATCCCAGCAGCTTCTTGGGAACACCTCGGGGAAATCCCACACCACTCGCACATCTTTCATATTTATTGTCATCTCCTTCAACTCGAAACAAATTATATAGACTTCATCCCCCTTCATGTGGGCTTTTAAGGCCTGAATTGAGGACAGTAACATACGAGGTGCGAATCTAATACCTTAAAAAATGACTTCAGGGTTCCCATGTCTCAAGGAAATCTGCTTCTCTGCACAATCAATTCTGGCGCGGTGCCAATCCAACCATGTCATGCCTAGAATGAGGTCGAATTCCGGCATTCTCAATACTGTGGCAGGGGTTTAAAATGTCATTCCTCCAAGAAGTATCTCCAATTCGCACTTGGCGGTTGCAGTCATCTCAGATCCATCTGGGAGGCGTACTCTCCGAGCAATACCAGTGAAGTATTGCTCCGGTATCGAATATAGTGTAGGCCGGTTTCCCACTAACCATCATGGTGCCTAGGTATCAATTACAAAGACTCAAAGCTAGACTCCTAGCATATCCTAGGAAATCGAAAGGAAATTCTCCTAACACATTAACCAAATTACGACATACTTGCAATCACCTCCTGAGGATTCCTTTCTTATGCCATGTCCAGTGCAAACACCTGATCCCGAGCAGGCCCGAGGTTTCTTCCTCGTGGTCCTCGTCCTCATACAAGCATGTGTCCCTAACCTCGTGGAGCTGCCGGAGGAAGGGCAGGGAGAACATTCCCACCTAACTATGGGCAATAGCGCCGGATATTGCCCGTTTGGTTGCACTGGAAGCAGACTCGCTTGTGTTGCTCCCTAGGTTGTAGGTATTGTGGTTGTGGTGGAGGTAGTGCTGGATGCGGTGTCGGACGCTCCATCCTGAAGTTCTGATGGAAGCGACCTCCGCCTTTATTGTTTCCTCTTCCCTGGTTGTCCTGCTTCCTTCTATAACTGGGACCAGCTTCCATTACACCCTCTGCGGGTCTCTTATTACTCCCCAAATGGTCTGCCTCCAGTTTTTTTCCATGTCGATGATCTTAGCTAAACTCGAGTCTGCTATAAACAAAATGGCTTGCCTCAGGGGATCCCGCAAGCTTTTGTAGAATCGTTTAGCATAACCTCGATCATCTAACTCGTAGGAGTCAGTAAACCTTGCCAAATGCTGAAACTCCCTCTGGTATTCTATTACTGACTTAGATCCATATTTTAACTGCAGGAATCTTTCCTCGAGTTCGTCTCTAACTGTCGACGGGATTAAATGTTCCAAGAAGACTCCAATGAACTCCGTCCAACTGATCTCCGTATAAACTCAGCCCTGGAAGGTGGAGCCTATGAGGGACTTCCACCACTTCTTGGCGTATAATTCCAGGACAGACACTGCTAATGTTACAGCTATGCTGGCTGGACAATGGATTCCTTCCAACAGCTCCTGCACTGTATCGAGCCATTCCTCTGTACACACGGCCGACTCTGTCCCGAGGTAAGCAGGAGGGTAGAGAGCCCGAAATGTGCTCAGCCAGTTTGAGCCCAGAGCCTGTTGCTGCATTGGGGCCTGTTGAGACCTAAAGGCGTCCAGAATAGTCGTGAGCGTCTGTCCCAACTCTGATTGTTGGAACTGAGTGGGTACGGAAGGGGCGGGAGTGCCCCCACTGGCTCAATGTGCACTGGGATCTACACATAAGGTACAAACCTAAGGTCAGGTTGGCTAATCTTAAGGTAAAAATTGGATATACTTAATGTGAATTACATATGGGCACACCACTACTTCCGCTAAGTCAGTTTGTCCCCAAACTGACTAATCGAACGAGGGTGTCCCCATTGTTGAATAACTTCTTTAGTTCAGGATCGTAGCAAGCTGATACCATTTATAAGACCCCCCTACCGGAACACAAAACACGACACGAGGGGATTCTTATGCCCAGAATAGCCGCCTTACGGTAGCGTTAGCACAAAGGATAACTTGTACTACAAGACTCCTATCCTGCCAGCTATTCATATCATCTATGCCAACCAGACATAAAGAATATAAAAACAGAAGTCAAAATAGCACACTAGTATATGAGTCCAAAACAAATACATCAAATAAGAGAAGCAACAAGGCTTCTACAATATCAGAATACAAGCCAAAAAGGCCACAAGATGTGTCTCTCAGAACTCACATCAGTCACTGACGGTAGCGATGGTATCGTCACTTCAGACCCTATCGTCCTGGCCTGGTTGTCCTTGTTGGGTATTGTATCCACAATCACCTGGATTTGAGGAAGCCTCCTATCAAGCTAAGATGAATTCACTATGTATTTGATGAATTCCTTCAAGTTGTGCTTGCAGTTATTCCACGCTAAGTACACACCAATGTCAGGGTGCAGTGGGTCAATATACACGGGTCTGCGCGACA
Organism: Platanthera zijinensis; assembly: GCA_039513925.1. Taxonomy (NCBI): domain Eukaryota; kingdom Viridiplantae; phylum Streptophyta; class Magnoliopsida; order Asparagales; family Orchidaceae; genus Platanthera; species Platanthera zijinensis. Next base: position 142,342,939 of record CM077090.1, read on the forward strand.
TAATCCCTCGTTGAGCAGATCAGTGTGTTGGCCTACGTGTACTCTCTCTATTGGGGTGTACTTAATTTCAAGTACAGGGCTATGATAAAGCAAGAGCAGACAAGGAGCAAGGATGGGCCAAAGACCAGCTCACGGTTTGAAAGAGGAGAAATCGTCCAAGTGTAAATCGTCGAGAATTACTAAGTGATTCTCGCCGATTCGTCGAGAATCACTTGTGATTCTCGACGAGTCGTCGAGAATCACTAGATGATTCTCGCCGGTTGAGGCCAGCTGACTCAACGCCGCCAGAAAATTCTCCAAGGCAGAATCGTCGAGAATCACTAAGTGATTAGTGATTCTCGCCGATTCGTCGAGATTGTCTTTGCATTCTCGACGACTCGGCGAGAATCTAATGTGATTCCCGCCGATTCTCCCCGGCCTGTATAACTGTGATGCCAGAATTTGTCAAGTAGAATTCGGCGAGAATCGTAAGTGATTCTCGCTGATTCGTCGAGAATCACATTCGATTCTCGCCGAATTTGACTTGGGCAAATTTCCGACATTTCCTGGACCGGTCCAGGTTTCCTGCGGTATTTCGAACCGGACTTGGGTCTTATTGCTGGTGGGGCCCACAATGGTCATCTTTATGACCTAATGTATAAATATACAGGTATTGGTGAACAGTGAAGGAGCACATGCGCGAATTCAAAAAGGACAGCCGCCGTCGAGCCCTAGCTCTCGATCTTGCTCCGCCGATCGTCTCTGCCGGTCGCACAGTTGTCGCCGCTGTTGATCTCAAGTTCTTCCAGATCTCCGGCGACAGAAGCTTAGGCTAGCATAGCGTCTCACGCGTCTAACCAGAGATCCCTTGTCTCTTGATTCGTTGATCGGGAAAAACCTTCCCCTTCCGAATCGATCAAGACGACCGATCCTAGTGTGACCGTTGGAAGACCTTGCTTCCTTTGCTACGAAGTTTGAATCTCGATTGCACAGTAGCAGCTCTCCGTCGCCGCCGCTTATTCCGTGAACCTAGCCGCCGCTCCAAGCCGCCGCTCCAAGCCGCCGCTGGTTTCGGGAAGGTTCACTCCAAGAGAGATTTAGGGTTGTGGACTCTTCGTTGACTTCAAGAACACATCGTCGAACGAAGAGGGACACCTTAGTCTCCATAAGTTGTTTGTATTTCTTACAAGCTATTTTATATTTCTTTGTAAAGGACCGATTGGTCTCTAGTTGTAAGGGTTGGGTGCAACTCGTGTTGTAGGAGTGGTGACTCCTACGTGTGGAAGGGTTCCTTCCGTTAGTGTAAGGATTGGATTTCAATCCTGTTGGTGAAGTGACTGAGTCGTCCCTGATTGGGAGATAGGTCGAAGGGGGAAAGTGGACGTACCCAAATCGGGGAACCACTATAAATTGCCTGTGTTATTTTCTGTGTTGTGTGGTTTGTTTTGATTCTGCAGGTACAATTTTAATTCCGCAAATACGTTGCAAGTCACCTATCCCCCCCCCCCATAGGTGAAGCTAGTTGGCACTAGGTGGACTTTCAAGTGGTATCAGAGGAAGGTTACTCATCAAAAAGGTTCACACCTTGAGTTGAATCCTTCCACCTGTGTCAACAAGGATGGAGCTGGAATATGATATCTCTCCGCTTAGACTCCCTACGTGCACAAAGGAATATTACCCCATCTGGAAGATGAGGGTATCTTTTTACTTGGAGGCCATTGACCCGCGGATATCAATCATCCTGGACGAGGGTCCATTCATTCCTATGAAGACCTCCTGCTCTGGAAAGGGTCTTCAAACACCTATGGATGTCTCTGAGATGTCAGAGCTTGAACTCTCCTTATTCAACTTGGATAAAGAGATCCGTAGAATCATCATGGAAGTCTGGTCTGGACCTTTTCGATCAAGACTGGAGAGGTGTAGGACAGCCCAGTCCCTATGGCAGACAATATCAGACCTCATGGAGGGATTAGTATCTGCTGAAACAAGTTGCCAGCGAGAGGATGAGGCTTATGTGGGGGTCAGCATTTCAGAAGATGACAGTGATGACCAATCTCTCTATATCAGGGCTCCAGTTTCCTTATCAGAGACTGAGGAGGAAGTCGAGGAAGACTGCCCTGATGAAGATGACACAGCTGTCCCTGTCAATCTGAACGTTACCTCAGAACAGCTAAGTCAGGAGCAGGTAACTCCTTCATCTTGCCCCTCTCCCTCTGAAACTCCTGAAGACAGGAATGGTTCAGAGGATAGCCCCTCCAGTGTTGCCCAGGATAAGGAATGCCCTACTCCATGGCTTGAAACACCTGACTCCCTTGAGTATGCTCTTCAGAAAAGCAACCAACTTGTTGGGGAGCAAGCTCTGGAGATTGCTAGATTGAAGATCTTAATGGATCACCAATTGGAATCTATCAAGATAAAGGACGCTCAAATCTCAGATCTAGAGAGTCGTCTAGAAAATGAGAAAAGGATAGTATCGAACTTCTCCAAGGTTGATGCTATCAAAAGAAAGGAAGAAAATGGGTGGATCTCCCGTATTATTAAGTCTTGGAGAAATGGGGAAACGGTATTCCGTCCCCCCATCTCAGGTAGGGAGAGTACTCATCATGCCTTCAAGTATGACCACAGGAATAATCGTGGTCACTGCAAGGCTGATTTGCCCTCATGTGGAGGCACCCATAATGCAAGAGCTATCATGGCCACCCAGAAGAGAATACCTCAGGATTCCACCAAGCCCTTTGTATTCTCGGCCACAGCCCCAACTAGTCATGAATCTGCCAGCATCAGCTCACAATGCGCCTCTCACCTCCCTAGGACTCAGGAAAGGGGGGTTAGAAATCATGTTGTTGGGACTCATGGGGTCCTTGGAAGGGGCTGACTGAAAGGAAGGCACCACCTCCCAGGCCTCATGACGCCTGCCATATGCATTCTTTCCACCCTTCCAATAGTCACGGTGGAAGAGACAATTCTGTTAGCATATCCGGCTCTATCCCGTTTAGACCTAGAACTATGACTACCTCAGTCACCAGTTCAGGTCACAAACGGCGATACAACATTCATGAATGTTGGTGTTGTGGCAAAGTGGGTCATTTTGCCATAGATTGTTGGCACAACTCTTCTGTGTCAAAGGCTAGGGGACTTCCACATCCTCGAGGAACTGTTAGTCCTCCCACCAGGATTCCTGAGAGGAGGCATTCCAACTATTTTGCTGACAGGAACCTAGGACCCAATACTTATTGGGTTCCTAAGGCAAGATAACTCTTTTCTGCAGGGTGGTCTGGGTTCCCGCAATCTTGATGGGAACCGGACAGGAGATGCTCCAAGAATGACGTGGAAAAAGTGTCGAGAATGGGAGCAGTGCCTTCATTACAGGCACATGCATACTGACCTCCTGATATACTCTGTGCTGGTAATGTGAAGGTTACATCTTGTTATCACAGGTAACTGCAATTAGTTGTAAATGTTTGAGCCATAAAGCATAAACAATTCCATATATGTATTTATGTATGTTGACATATCCACACTTTATAATGAGTTCACTTCTTTTGATATTGGATGGTCATATAGAAACATTATTCACGTATGCTCAGTCACTTAGGGAAGGAGTATAAGCGTAAGATAACCTTTAGTTACTTTAGTAGTGATTAGTTTGACATTGTCAGCCATAAGTCCGCCCTTGAAAATTTTGAACCCCCTGGTTGGATTAAGAAACCATTATGCCTATTAAGACTTTCTTACCCTTGACAACGACATAAATTTGGAATCTCAGCGACTTCCCTCATACTAAATTCCACCATAGTATCGTCGAACTAAGGCTTCGGACATTAATAGATGCATAAACCCGGTTATACAATGGACTAAATTTAAATCCCGCCGACTCCTCAGGCCGACTCTTCAAATTCCTCTGAATCATCTTAAGTCTCGCCGATCTAACCTAAATCCCGCCGACTCTTCAACTTCCAGCTATTCGCCGAGACTCTTCCAAGCTCTCGTCTAACGACACCTCCAAGCGGGAATCCCTTCGACTTCTCCTCCCAGCGGGTTCCTCCTTCGGCGCTGCGTGGTGATCTTACGACACTTCTGGAGTCTTCCTCTCGCAACCAGGGTTTCGTCCAAGCCTCGCCTCGGATCGGCGTCTCTCTCGCAACCAGGCTCGCCGACTCTCCGGAACCTTCACTGCCTCTCCGCACTAGGTAATCTCCTACTTGTCCCCTACCGTGTGTTGAGCTCAGTGTAGATTTGGTTCTCACTCTCTTGGTTTCGGAGATCCTTAGACTTGAAAATTGATATTCCCATTCTTTCTAGTTTGCTATGGCCCCACGGACGTCTGCTGGGCTGACCACTGGATGCGAGCTCGTGAGAACCGGATTCTCCCAGGCCTCGGACGAGTTCCGGAACATAATCATTATGCTCGAGGAAGCAGGACTGACGTTCGTGCTGGAGCACCCATGCAAGATCTTGGATAAGGAAGTCCTGGAGTTCTTTGCAACTGCCAAGCTCCGTCACGAAGACACTTCCATCAAGAGCAAGGTTGCTGGGAAGAAGGTCAAGTTATCCGCCAGGAAACTGACCCAGTGCCTGCGGCTATCCAGTTGTGAAGAAGAAGATTACCTGGAGGAAGAGGATAGAGCAAGGACCATATCCTTCTATGGACTGGCCAGGGGGACCAGGTCAATCAAAAGGAAAGACATGAATGAGGAGGGAAAATTGCTGTCTGACATCGTTGGGAAGGCTCTAATCTACAAACCAGGATCCCACAACCACATTTCAGGAGAAATGTTCAAGACTCTGGTGGCAATCGTCTGCCGAAAGCGGTTTAATTGGGGAGCCATGCTCTTTGAAAGAATTAAAGACACACTCCGTACCCCCAGCTTTGGCAGAATCATCAGCCTCTATCTGAATCAGCTGGACGGAGATACATTCGACATGAGCAAAGGAGTGACGTTGCACTATCTGAAAAAGATGGACGTAAGCATATTCGACCGGTGGGAGCGGCGAATAGGGCAGGTTGCCAGGGAAATAAACCAAGAGGAAGCATCTCCGGCCGAGGACCCCAGTACTCCCGCACACTCTATGGCAGCACCCAGTGAAATTCCTGACGCACTGATTGCAAGAACTGAGGGGGATCCTGTACACTCTTCTGCAAACATCATATCTGATATTTCTCAGATAGCTAAAGATGTTGTGGAGACTGTACAAGAGGACGGTGTGGAGGAAGTGGCAGATGTGGAAGAGGAAGAGGAATGTGAGGAAGATATGAATGACCTGGGAGATGAGGTGGCTGATGAGGAGGAGGAAGAAGAAGAAATAGAGGAAGACATGCACAACTCTGCAGATAAGCCTGAGCACTTGGAGACTGAGATGGAGGAAGAAGTAATTGAGACGGAGAAAGTGGTGGATCCTCAGGAGGATGCTGCTGGTTCATCTAAGGAACAAGCTCCTGAGAGGTCGGATGCAGGAATGCAGGGGGAGCCCTCTCAACAACCCTTTGTCCCCCCTGTGGACTCTATTATACTGTCCAGCTCTCCCAGTACCTCTGCTGGGGAGCCTGACCAGGGTCTGCCTGCTGCTCCTCCACTTCAAGCAAACCTAGCAAATTAGACTGTTAATTTTGTCCAAGGAATGCTAGATGAGCTCAAGGATACGTTTGAGAAATCCCACAACAAAGTGCTAAAGAGACTGCGGGACTCTGAGGATCTCATGCTTAAGAATGTGGTTCAGATCAACCACAAGCTAGATGTGATGGAGAAGAAATTTGATGAAAAATATACAGAGGCAGGGACAGCCGTATCTCTTCTCATGAAAGGACTGAAGAAGAATACTGACGACCTGACAGTAGTCAATAAAATGTTCATGTTGTGGCAGAGACCATACAAAAATTTGATGCCAACATGGTAACGCTGAACGCAAATCAGAAATCTCTACTGGACGAATTCAGTAAAACTGTGAAGCACATTGATGCATCTCTGCATTCCCATACAAACTCTATAGCCGCCGAAGCCAAAAAGGGGGAGGAAGCGTATAACGCTAAGATGGCGGGGCTTCAAGAGTTAGTACTTCTAAACTTCGATCAGACTAATAGGTATGCCTTTCAAAAGTACCAAATCATAACTGCACCTTTATTCAACTTAATAAATAATAATTGACAAATACAAATTCGATAATTCGAATAGGTACATGTTTGAAACGGCTCACTGGCTGGTAACAGAGGCATCGGGAATACATGTTCCTGTCGCTCCGCTTGAGAATGTGGATCCTGCTGGTACTGTTGCGGGTGAAATAAGGACTGAAGAAGTACCAATGAGCGAAGCCGAGGCAAAGAAAGCTGCTGAAAGGGCTGAACGAAGAAGCTGGTTTGATCAAGAAGCCATAGCAAGAGCCAGGGACAAGAGAAAAATTCAAGAAGGGACTTCTAGGGAAACGCAAGCTGAAAAGAAGATCAGATTGAAGGAGGATGATGTGAGGAATGAAAAATGGAGTCCTGTATCAAAGAGTATTATCCTGGACACATTTTTGTTACTGCAGAAGGGGCAAATAAATCGAAATGATGTATACAGTCAGTACGAATGGGAGCGGCATAAAGAATTTGAAGCTAAACGTAGCATATTTTTCAGGAACAACACCGCGGCAGATAAAGCCCCTCCTCCGAGATACTATCCAAAGCCCAAGGAGTATCTTGAGCGACAAAGCAGAAAGTTATTAGCTAAACAACTTAAAGAAGACATAGCTAAGGACAAAGATCTTTAGGATGTTAGCTTTTGGAATTATCACATTTAAACTTTCTTTATCATGTGATCATGTGAACATTTCTGTGTGGATATTCATATTTATATATACATGTGTGTGGTTTATTATTTGACTCTCACATTGATCTAATTACGTTTATTGTTCACTCTGTTGGTTAATGCATATTTTGTCTTAAGTGTTGAAATTCATCTTAGCTTAGTAGGATTTTGGCTTCGTCAAATAGGGGGAGATTATTGGGTATTGTATCCACAATCACCTGGATTTGAGGAAGCCTCCTATCAAGCTAAGATGAATTCACTATGTATTTGATGAATTCCTTCAAGTTGTGCTTGCAGATATTCCATGCTAAGTATACACCAATGTCAGGGTGCAGTGGGTCAATATACACGGGTCTGCGCGACGTAATCCCTCGTTGAGCAGATCAGTGTGTTGGCCTACGTGTACTCTCTCTATTGGGGTGTACTTAATTTCAAGTACAGGGCTATGATAAAGCAAGAGCAGACAAGGAGCAAGGATGGGCCAAAGACCAGCTCACGGTTTGAAAGAGGAGAAATCGTCCAAGTGTAAATCGTCGAGAATCACTAAGTGATTCTCGCCGATTCGTCGAGAATCACTTGTGATTCTCGACGAGTCGTCGAGAATCACTAGATGATTATCGCCGGTTGAGGCCAGCTGACTCAACGCCGCCAGAAAATTCTCCAAGGCAGAATCGTCGAGAATCACTAAGTGATTCTCGCCGATTCGTTGAGATTGTCTTTGCATTCTCGACGACTCGGCGAGAATCTAATGTGATTCCCGTCGATTCTCCCCGGCCTGTATAACCTGTGATGCCAGAATTTGTCAAGTAGAATTCGGCGAGAATCGTAAGTGATTCTCGTCGATTCGTCGAGAATCACATTCGATTCTCGCCGAATTTGACTTGGGCAAATTTCCGACATTTCCTGGACCGGTCCAGGTTTCCTGCGGTATTTCGAACCGGATTTGGGTCTTATTGCTGGTGGGGCCCACAACGGTCATCTTTATGACCTAATGTATAAATATACAGCTATTGGTGGACAGTGAAGGAGCACATACGCGAATTCAAAAAGGACAACCGCCGTCGAGCCCTAGCTCTCGATCTTGCTCCGCCGATCGTCTCTGTCGGTCGCACAGTTGTCGCCGTTGTTGATCTCAAGTTCTTCCAGATCTCTGGCGACAGAAGCTTAGGCTAGCATAGCGTCTCACGCGTCTAACCAGAGATCCCTTGTCTCTTGATTCGTTGATCGGGAAAAACCTTCTCCTTCCGAATCGATCGAGACGACCGATCCTAGTGTGACCGTTGGAAGACCTTGCTTCCTTTGCTACGAAGTTTGAATCTCGATTGCACAGCAGCAGCTCTCCGTCGCCGCCGCTTATTCCGTGAACCTAGCCGCCGCCGGTTTCGGGAAGGTTCACTCCAAGAGAGATTTAGGGTTGTGGACTCTTCGTTGACTTCAAGAACACGTCGTCGAACGAAGAGGGACACCTTAGTCTCCATAAGTAGTTTGTATTTCTTACAAGCTATTTTATATTTCTTTGTAAAGGACCGATTGGTCTCTAGTTGTAAGGGTTGGGTGCAACCCGTGTTGTAGGAGTGGTGACTCCTACGTGTGGAAGGGTTCCTTCCGTTAGTGCAAGGATTGGATTTCAATCCTGTTGGTTAAGTGACCGAGTCGTCCCTGATTGGGAGATAGGTCGAAGGGGGAAAGTGGACGTACCCAAATCGGAGAACCACTATAAATTGCCTGTGTTATTTTCTGTGCTGTGTGGTTTGTTTTGATTCTGCAGGTACAATTTTAATTCCGCAAATACGCTGCAAGTCACTTATCCCCCCCCCCATAGGTGAAGCTAGTTGGCACTAGGTGGACTTTCAGTCCTGTAGTGTAACCTACTACTGCTCTGTCTGCGGGGTTTCCTCCTAAAAAAAGGAGACGTAGCAACCGTTATTCATAAAGACTAAGTAGCTATCACATCCGCTCTTCTGACAACTCCTCGGCACTGGGTGGAGAAAGGAACAAGGGTGCAATATATATATAAATAGTAGTACAAATAGGTGGTAAAGGATTAATCAATATCAGTGAATATCAGAGTAAGTACATCAAATGAGTATAGCAATTTACTCTAGCAGTTCTACCATCAACAGCAGTATATAATATGAATCTATGACAGGAAGTAACTTAACTTATATGAGTGCGCATACAGACATATAAGTTAAGGATCAGCTCAACAGTAAAGTAACTCATCGTATAGGAGTGCACATACAAACTTATATAATGAGGATCTTGTGTATGTAATGTATGTAACGATATGAATGCAATGCAATTACTCACCCACGATCATGCACATGCAACTGCTATGTCAACACAGACTTGTAGTTCCCACTTTTTGAGCAGGTAGCTAACCTCTCAGGCATCATCCATCATGGCCAGACGGTGATAGTAGAGCGGGCTTATCTACTACTAGGCGGGCATCCACACTACCAAGCCTAGGCCTCAGTACGCCTTAACGCTAAGAACACAATAGCGGAGCTCACATGCGTACTACGGCTCAGAAGGAGCCTTGGGTAGATGTGCATCGATGACCAAACCCTACTGGCCTATCATCGTGGCACGGAAGGAGCCTATGGGAGAGTATCATAAAAGGACCAAGCCCAACCGTCCACTTGGTACAAAAGGAGCCACGGGAATGAGCACCGAGGACCAAGCCCAACCGCCTAAGGTCTATCTGTCAACTCCCGTCGGTGTGACGACTGGCGAGCCCGTAGACCTGCTACACTATCTTTAACACAGGATTACGACACCATGTGTCGACTCACACTGCATGTAGCTTTGCATCATCGTGGCACGGAAGGAGTCGATGGGAGCGTATTACCATAGGACCAAGCCCAACCGGCCAAAGCCTCTTTTCATCATTATCAATCATGTGCGGTCAAACACATGCACTACACCCTTCCACATTTCCCATGCTTCCAAGCATGCAAGGGTTCTTTATTAACACAGGTGGAAAGCCACCTTACACAACACATTAATTCCACATTGCTACCCGTAGGGAGACACAACTCTAAGCAGTAGACCACTTTACACCTTCCTTATTTAACTCATCTCATGGCCATGTATCAACCTCTTCTGATTTATTTTAAGGTACAAGTATCCACCAATCATTATGCTTCTATCACGGTAATCTCATTAGCATAAGATAGTTCACCACTTTCATTAGTATGAATACACGAATTACGCGTTCAATTACCAACCACCACATCTTCCTCCAAACCCATTCCATTTCACAAATTACGATCATTCCCAATTATGTTTCCAAACCATTTGTTTAATACATTCTCATAGGGCCAAATTCACTCGAAACCCCTACAAATATCCTTACCATTTCTTTACTCAAACAAAGCCCAATACTATACTAACCCGAGAGTATTAAGTACAAGACTTGACTGTACAGCCACTTCGATCGGCCATTCCCAAGTCTACAAGACTCGTATGAAGACGTGTAACCATCCATTGGAAAGGTATTTCCAGTACTACAACTTTAATATTCGTTCCATCACCCAGATCAGACAATAGAGTACTTGAAATCAGCCTCGAAGTCTGCTGCGTGTAGAAAATAGATTTCTGCACGTTTACAGCCCAGCAAGTTTGATCAGACTTTCCAGTGGCTACGGACCTCGTATGAAGACATGTAACCACTCGTTGGAAAGTTATTTCCAAGGGTTACTACTTTCGTGTTTAGTTGAAATCTCATATCTTGCCGTATCATATCCGAAAAAGGCCTCGAAGTTCGCTGCGCGCAAAAAACAAATTTCTGCACGCATCATAAGGCGGAATGAACGGCATCGGTTCGTCTTACTCCTCTAACCGATATTCCCAAATCACATCCAGAATTCCTCCTCCCTTATTCACCCTCATAAGGCAACTTCTCTTCATGAAACTAGCCCTCATCTTCACATAGAAGGAAGGAGAGGTTGAAGACGTCTAATTCCAAGGACACAAGTCCTAGCATGGCCTCTTCCTAGAAACCTTCTTCTCACAAATCAAGACTCTTTTGAGTCGATATCTCTCCTAGGAATAACTAAAGATCTAGCACCAAGGGAGAGGGTAAGAAGCTCACCTCGTTCTGGCGGTTCCGACCATGGATCTCGTCCCTCTTCTTGGCGGCATACTTCCTCCTTGTTAGTATCGTGCTTCACAGAAAGGAAATCAGCTCCGACGATTTGCTTCTCTTCCGACGGTTTCGGCACAGATAATTGCTCGGCAAAAAATGGCAAAGTGAAGGCTAGGATTTTCTGCGAGTCTCTTTTTATAATGAGAAATTAGGATTAACTGTTTTGCCACATGTTGGTCTGACATTGGACCGTCTATTATAGCTTTAAATATGTCTTATTGAGAAGACGTGTCTGATGCAATCGTTTTGGCGCAATTCCCGAAAATTCGGTTCAGGCCGGGCACGTGACAGCAAGCAGATTGCGACATAAAATTAGTCAAGTCAAAATTGTCGAGTAAGGAACCCTTACTCGACGAATCGTCGAGTATCGTACACTTACTCGACGAATCGTCGAGATTCATCGTGACCACTCAACGCCATACATATTCCAACACTTCCAAGTTTAAATCGTCGAGTATACCTTCTTTGCTCGACGAATCGTCGAGTGGCGTCGAATGCATTCATCGCACTTGACGCCACAGCTCTCCAAATTATCCTGAGTGAAAGCGTTGAGTGGCGTCTTTCAGCTAATGGCGTCGAGTGCACTCAACGCACTCGACGCCAATCATCCCATATATCTTTCTAAGTCAAATAGCGTTGAGTGATGTCGAGTCCACTCAACGACTCAGCATAGGTCGTTGAATGGCGTTGAGTGCACTCAACGCCCCGTTTCCAGAAAATCCTCCAAGTCCACATTCGTCGAGTGGTGTTGAGTCCACTTGACGCCTAAGCCTAATTCGTCGAATGGTGTCTAGTGCACTCAACGCACTCGACGCCATGGGTCCAGGAAATATTCTAAGTCTCGTTTGTCTTGTATATTCGATGAATTCGTCAGTTATTCGTGACGATATTCGACGAATAGTATTGGTCTCAACTCACAAATCATACTCGTCGAATTCGTCAGATATTCGCGATGATATCCGACGAATTTCACTTGTCGAGTCTGGCGCACCCCGAGCCCGAGTCAACTCCATTGACTCAAAAACACGTGCTAAAGATCTAGCACAAAACGGGATGTTACACCTAATGTCACCGCTCTCCCAAATAACCCCTTAAGAAACCTCGTGGGTAAGAAGTTAGTAAAACACACTTTTTAAATTATAAGTCATATTTTTATATATTGTTTTTATTCTAGCTTCTATGTCCCGCGGCAGGCATTTTTCATCATGATGGTAAAGGATAGATATGCATCAAATAATTTATTAAAATTTTGGATGCTAGATTAATTACTAAATCCTTCTACCATTCACTATTTCAATGATTTGACCGTTTTAATGTGTCAGGAAATTTTGAATCTGCAATTTGGAAATCTTTTGAATTTCTCTACCAATTTTAGGGAAAAAAAAATTTGTGCGTGTAATGTACAAAAGAATAGATGCGCCAATAAATACCTCTTTCTCTAGGGGGGCACTATTTTGTAATGTTGCACGAAACCTTCCTCCTTTCTTTAATTTCCCCTTCTCTTGCGAAGAAAAGTGCGGCGACCTAGCAGTCGATGTCATCCTTGTCTTCCCTTTTTGATGGCGACCTCTACATTTCGCCGAACTCAACCCAAGTTCTGCCGATGGAAATATTTTGAGTGTCAAGAAAAGGCAAAGTTCCTGCTCACCATTCGAAATGTAGTAGGGATATTGTTGTTTCTAAGGTTTGTGTTGTTTTTTCATTGAGATTATGAGAATTCCAATAGAAATCCACGTACAATACCTTTATTAAATTTATGCTATTCTTCCCTGTATGGTCATGTATTATAATGGTTGCCACTATAGATACAGTCTAAATACGGATGCACAATTTTTTTGTACAGTAGTATTCAGTGCAAATACGGCTGTAAATATGTTGGTTCAATGTATAGAAACTTTTTATTTGCAATACATCAATGTTCACTATACAGACGTATTAGTGTTTTGAAGATTGCAAGAGCTAGGAAGATTACCTTATTCGTGTTGGATGCAGTAGGGATACTGCCGTATCTAGGGTTTCTGTTGTTTTTTTTCATCGAGTTTTTTGAGAATTCTAGTAGAAATCGCCATATTGTACCTTTTGCCACTATGAATTTATAAAATTTATGTTGTTCTTTCCCATATATACCCATATTGTAGTGGTTGCTACTATAGATACAATTCAAATACTATCGTATAATTATTGTGTACAACCATATTCAATGCAGATATGACCGTAAATATGTAGGTTCCATGTATTGAAGCTTTTTATTAGCAATACGTACAACAATGTTCGGGATACAAACATATTAGTGTTTTGATGATTGCAAGAGGTAGCATGTGTGTTCCTTAGATACAATTGTATCTGCACCACATTATTCTTTATAATACAACCATATATTTAGATGGAACATCTTAAAGTTGTTTATATATTGAACAATATCTATTTATATATTGTTTTTGCAGGTGACGGGTTCAACAACACTGAATATCGCTGTGTCGTTTCATCTTTCAAGGAGAGAGCACATCCGTTACTTAATGCCCTGAATGAAAGTTCAAGGGGGTGATTTACAAGCTGCTGGAGTTCTTTCGCTGTTTGGCATTCCAAACCTAAATTAAAATATTCCTCTTTTGACTAAATTGATTAGGGCGTACTCACCAAAACATAGAGCTTTTCTACAATGAAAGGTCTACAAGAAGCTAACAGTCAACCAAGTTGCATTAATGCTCTATCTATCAAATAGAGGACTTCCTTTAAACTTTAATAGGACACCTCTTGCAAACTATGAGCAGAACAACTCTACATCTGGGATTTTTGCAGCTTTCTAATGCAGAGTGGTCTGAAAAGGTAGAGGCATAAAGAGTTGACACCCTAGTGAAGTACTTTTGTGCAAGTTGTTTTCCCATTAAAGACAATGAAGATACCCACTTGTCTACACACATTCAGAGGATTGGAAGAGTTTAAAAAATATAGTTGGCCCGAGGCGGTGCATAAATTCCTGCACCCACAACTCTGGCCACTAAGTAGTGCAGTCTCAAAAAAGAAAGACAACTAGTGCTTGGGCTTGTGGAAGAGTTCTCAGTGCTCCTGGTGGTAAGCCATATATTAATTTTACCCCAAATTTTTTCAATAAATGATTCATTTTAAGTTATGTCATAATTATTGGTTTGGTTCTATGAGTTGACACACTTTCAACCGGCTGTTGACGACTTAGAGCAACCCTGATTTTGTCGGTGGTCAGCTAAGTTTAGTTTTAGTGCCAAATTTTGTTCACAATTGCATTCAAAGTTACACGTATGTGGGAGAGTGAGAGGACTTAGCGCAACCACTCGCACCAAAAGCCCGGACTGATGGAGGACGGCGCCACTAATCTTTATATCAAAGGTCCTCGGGCGGATCCATGGGGCAGCCAGTTAAGCCATTACCGCATAGCACCGCAGCGAGGGGGCGATTCCGGACCGCAGCCCCAACAATCCCCCCCCCCCCGGAAACGACCCCGGGGTTTCGAACCCGCAACCTCCCTCTGATACCAATTGAAAGTGATGATAGATACAACTCTAGAGGGGGGTGAATAGAGTATTCAAAAATTAGGACACCCTACTCAACTCCCTTAGAGTTAATTTGCGGAATTAGTTTATAGATAATGATAACCCTAGAGCCTAACACAAAGTGTAGTGCACAAGAGAGAGCTAACTGTAATTACAGTTAAGCTTGGGATCCTATCACAGCAACTAACAATCCTAGTTATTTCTACTCACAGCCACAATACAATGAATTAAATAAACAGCTCAGACGACACAAGAAATTTTATAGCGGTTCCCTCTAAATAGGTACGTCCACTCTTCTACCACCCTGATAGGAATCCACTACAGGTTTTTGTTCAGGTGCCCTGCCACCAACTGATCTGCTTCAGGTAGATCAAGTAGACCCTTTGAGCTTTTGATCAGGAGCTCAAAATCCAACACAGGTTTTTGATCAGGTGCCCTGCCACCAAGAGTTCACTTTTGAAGGGAGTAATAACCCTTTGTACAGGAGGTTGAGAGAGTTAAGACTTCTTCTCTATTGTTAAACAGATTAGAGAAGCTAGTGGATTGCACAGAGCAAGAAGCTCTAAAGAATCAAGGCTCCCCCTGGCTTAGAGAATATCCAGGAAGGAGTCTTGCTTCAGGGTGCAGGAACTCTTCTGAACTAAGACAAAGAATTGTCTTGAGGTTCTGAAGGAGAAGCTTGAAGAAGATTCTTGATTGTTGAATGATTGTTCTTCTTCAAACAGCTTCCTTTCTTCTTCTTCTTCTTCTTCTAAAGGCCTCTGAGTGAAAGTCTTCCTGTAAGCAGGATGAACTCAGGATGAAGAAGAATGCAGAAGAGCTTTGATCTTCTCAGTTGAATATGAAATTCTGAGAGCTGTAGAACTTTCTTGCTTTCTCTCTTTTTTTATGCTGCTGAGTGTATATGATATGGGTTCTGTGTATCTTCTCTTCTTTCAAAAGAAGCTCTTTTTATATGAGCCTTTGCAACGGCTTTAATTTGAGTTTGAATCTTTGTCTTCTTCTGGAATCAGCAATCTGGGCTGCAAAAAGCATAAAGCAAAAACAAATCCTGCAGACAGACATACTATAAGAGGATAAAGCTTTCTAAGAAGCTGCATAACCAATCAGATAAGAAGGGGCTAGAAAAAGTCACATCAGAAAGAACTCTTTACAGCCAGAAAAGACTTTCTGAGTCTAACGGCTATAAAGGACAGCCTGGCAGATAAAGCAGAAATTGCATTTCAACTAATAAGACAAAACACTTTGTCAGATAAATATTGGCTCATGCATAAGGAATGGAGCAGAGATTGCATGGAAATAATATCACAAATTAACTGAAATAATATGCCAAATAAATATGAAATAAATCATAAAAATGGAAGAGGACAAAATTATTAAAGACATACAGCAAAACGTCGAACGACCCTCGGAGATCGTCGACCGAAGCACAGAGATCGTCGACCTATCAAACAGATAGTCGAACGATACAGATAGTCGAACTACCAAAGAAGATAGTCGAACTACCACAGCAGATAGTCGACCTATCAGAACAAATAGTCGAGCTATCAGATAGTCGACCTATCAAGAAAGATAGTCGAGCTATCAAGCAAAATAGATAGTCGACCTATCAAACAGATAGTCGAACTATCAAAGAAAACAGATAGTCGACCTATCAAACAGATAGTCGAACTATCAAAGAAAACAGATAGTCGACCTATCAAACAAATAGTCGAACTATCAAAGAAAACAGATAGTCGACCTATCAAACAGATAGTCGAACTATCAAAGAAAACAGATAGTCGACCTATCAAACAGATAGTCGAACTACCAAAGAAGACAGATAGTCGACCTATCAAACAGATAGTCGAACTATCAGATAGTTGAACTATCCAAGCAGATAGTAGAACTATCAAACACAACAGATAGTCGACCTATCAAGACAGATAGTCGAACTATCAAGCAACACAGATAGTCGATCTATCAAACAGATAGTCGAACTATCAGATAGTTGAGCTATCCAAGCAGATAGTCGAACTATCAAGAAATCTGTCTGGTCAAAAGACGTCGAGCGGGATTCGACGATCGGCGAGGCAGATTCCACAAAACGTCGAGCTAATAAGAGTTGAACTAACTCAGAGATAGACGATCTGCTGACAGATGAACGTTGAACAACTGATAGACGATCGTCGACCTGTCGATAGACGATAGTCGAGCGACGTTCGACCATAGTCGAACAAAAAAACAACTTAACCAAATTTTCATCTGGAAAAGTGACAACTCTAAATCTAGAGCAAACTAACTAAACAACTAACCTTTGACCATAGATAAATCTTGGGTCAAGAGACAGAAGGAGAGGACAGAACTCAAATCCAAACTAGGGTACCAACAATCTCCCCCTATTTGAGTTAAGTCTCTCAACAACAAAAAAAACTAATTACTGAAAATAAATAAAGTACATGAAGGGAAAAATTTAAGCAGATAACATCAATCAATCAGATAAGTAAATAACTGTCAATCAATGAAATTTAAGAGGTATCAAAATCAGGTTTAGGAACAGATGAACTAGGAATAAAAGTAATTTTCCTAGAAGGGTCTAGAGCTTCTTTCTTTGACAGCTTTAGATCTTGCTCTCCAATGATTTTAGATTCAGATGCCCTTGGAACAACTGCTTCAGGATGCTTTTCCATGTATTTTGAAGGGTCAAATACCTCAGGTCTAACCTGGAATTTATCAAGCTCCTTCATTTTGAATTTGGACATAGTTGTTAATCCTCCAGTGTCTTTACCTTCAGCTTTAGCTTTTCTAATTTGGGCTGATCCAACAAGCTCAAGAAATCGAGCCATCCTGAAATCAGGATCAAGCTCTTGGCTTTCATATACATTCTCACAGGTTGGATCTACAGGTTTCACAGCTTTAAATTTAATAGACATATCTAGCAGACTTTCAGCTGACTCTTTATCCTGAATAACTAGAGAAAAAGGAGGAGCAAACTCAGCAAATTTCTTGCTAGATTTTTCAGAGAAAATAATTTTTTTACCTTTTGAAACAGCTTTCACTGCATGATCTAGATTTGGAGAGGATGTGCTCTTGAATTCTTTGGAAGGAGGAGGAGAAAAAGTTCGTCTTTGATAAACCACCTCCTTCACTTGTTCCTTTACATCAGCGTCATGTCTTTGATAGCCAGATTGCATTCTGCCTTGATATCCTTGAGAACTTTTCCTTTGAGATGACTGAGATGGGTTAAACCTATCAGTCTGAGCAGAAGGATTTGCAGATAAGTTTCCAGAGGCTCCTGCACTGGGAGGTGGAGGAGGAGGACCTCTAGGAGTCCATCTTGGGGCAGGACTGTCATACCTCTTAGACTTCTTTCTTAGCTTCTGCTGATTCTTAGAAAATGTCATCCAGTGCTGAAATTCTTTAGATTTAGGATCAATGCCTTTCAAGATATAGTAGGGGACATCATTGTCAGGATTTGGAGGAGGAGGAGCCACAGCTTTCCTTTTCTTCTTAGCAGATCTCTTTCTCTTGGACTCATCAGATTCATCAGAATCATCTTCATCCTCAGAATTTGAAGAAGGAGGAAGATCATAAGGATCATACGCCTCTTGCACAGCTTTTTCTTTCTCTTTTAAGGCAGATCTTTCTAACTCTTCTTCCAGGGCATCCTGTGCTAGAAGAGTGTCTAAATCTAATCCAGGAGAATCATCCCAGATTGTAGACTTTTCCATTTGAATTTCTGAAACCTTTTCTTTTTCATCAGAAACTGTCATGGGGACCAATTCTTCTTGCACTGCTAACTGAGCTGGCAGAGCAGCCTCAGGATCTTGAACAATTGGTTCTGGTTCAGGTTAAACTTCTAAAGCAGATTGATGATCAGGCTCTTGGACAGCTAATACTTCTTCCATTATATCTGTAGTATTATGAACACAGATTTGCTAAATGACATTTTATCATTCCTTCTAGATATTCTCATACTAACATATCAGTAATCAAGTCTAGAAAATGAGTAAAAGGGATACCTTCAGAATTTTCCTTTGAATGTCCTAACTCCCATAATTCATCTAGGAAGGAAGTAATGACTCCTTCTAGGTAGAGGGCAACCAGGGGAGTGGAGCATTCTTCTAGGCATACTTTGACAATAAACTTAGATTTCATTATAGCATCAAAAATATCTGTTTTAGACAATGGAGGAACTGATTCTTCTATCTCTTTTTCTGCATCTGCTTGAGGAACTGCTGGAAGGGAGGCCAAGGGCAGCTCAGAGGCATCTTCATAAAGCATCTCCCCCTGCCTGATTTCAGTAGAAACTGAAACTAGGCCCCTAGATGAAGAGGGCTCAGCAGATTTTGAGAGGGCTTGGATAGCAGCAGTCAAAGAAGTGATGGAGGAAGCAAGGGGAGCAATTGCCTCTTCAATCATGATTTTGATTGAAGGAGTAATTAACTCCAGGATGCTAGAGATGAAGGCTGGGATGATTTCAAATGTAGGTGGGGGAATCACAGAAGATGGATGAACAGCAGGGATGGTGTGTTCCTGATGAGATGGAGAGTGAACTGGAGAATGATGGGTAGATGCAATAAGATCAACATGATTTGAATGAAGAATTGGAGACTGAGGAGGAGTGGATAGCTCAGAAACCAATAAATCAAAACTAGGATGAGATATCCTAGCAAGATGATGAGGGAGAGGGGATGCTGGTGGTGATGCATGGAGAATTGTGGAGGAATCAAGAAGAAGAGATGCAGAAGATGGAACTTCAACTGAAGTAGATGGAACTGAGGTAGATGGTAGCACTTTAGTAGAGGTTGAAGGTAATGCAGAAGAAGTGGAAGGAACGGAGAGATTGGCTGAGCCTGCTTCTTGAAGGAGGGGAGTGACTAAAGCAGTCCTTGTGCTCTCAGATGCAACTGGAGCTACCCCTGTTGGAGCGGGCTTCAGAAAACTCTTTTTCCACTTGACAAACAGGGTCGGGTCCATCTTTTTGCTGGCATTTATTGAAGTAGAAACTGAGACCAATATATGGGGATATTTCTCCTTTAGAAAAATCCCAAGCACCCTACCCAGGGTGACTTTCTTCTTGCTATTCTTTTTCCTTATCAAATCAAACAAAACTCATGCCCAGTTAATTTTCTTCTTGTTCACAATGGCACACATCAGGGCAAACTGTTGCCTGGTAATATTATCATGGGCAGAGTGCTTTCCCAGTAGCACTTTTCCGACTAGTTTAGCAAGGAACTTAATCTTTAACGGAAAATTCACCTTTAACAGCTTAGAAGGAATGCCGTCGGCATGTCCTAGTTCAGTCAACATTCTCCCAAACTCAGGGGTATCTTGCTCATAATCTTCTTCCCCATTCAATAATCCAAAAATTTCAGTTAAAACGGCGGGAGTCAAAATTACCTCTTCTCCGCCTATCATTCCGGTCATAGAGTCGTCATTTGAGGACGAAGTGAATGCCCATTCTTTAATCTCGGGAATGTTTATCTTTATTCTTGTTGACATGAGCTTTTCCAATCCTTGATCTTTGCATAGGTTGAGGATTTCCACTGATACCACTTGAGAGGACTTAGCGCAACCACTCGCACCAAAAGCCCGGACTGATGGAGGACGGCGCCACTAATCTTTATATCAAAGGTCCTCGGGCGGATCTACGGGGCAGCCAGTTAAGCCATTACCGCATAGCACCGCAGCGCGGGGGCGATTCCGGACCGCAGCCCCAACAGAGAGTATGATATACCTTTTTAAAAAATATAAATAGATTGATTACATTACATACTTGCCAATCTTATTACATGACCCACAAATAAATGTAGAGGTGAAGGTGTCATCATTCGATGGCATATTGCCAACTTAAGAGAGGTTATTAGGAGTTGAAATGTCAGAGGATAGTAATTTTGAAGAATCATATCCTGAGGAAGAGGATATGGGGGGATAAAGAATCAAGGGTGGAGGAAAACAAAGAGAAATTTAAGACACGCTGGAAGAGAAAGTTTGAAATATTCACGAAAAAAACAGAAATAAAGGAAACAAGGAGAAGAAAGAGGATGAAAAGAAGAATACGAAGTTGATAAGGATGACAAACAAGAAAGAACATTGCAAAAGAGAGGGGAAGGTGGAAGGGAAGAGTGATGTGAAGGAAGAGGGGAAGGGAGAGGTGGAGAATGTTTCAAGCATAATGGATCGACAGGTTTTAGAGCTAGTAAAACAATCCAAATTGACTAAGGATTTTATATTAGAAGAGATTTGTAAATTATATACTCATATTGATACCAGGATAAATGCTTTAACAACCACAATCTTAGAAGGATTCAATCGTCCCTCATCGCTTAAATTTGAGGAATCAGTTCTCTCATCCTTCTATACCTAGTAGAGCACCATCATATGTGAGAGATGTACTGGTGCTTGACGAGCACCCCCCCAGCAGTATATATTCCATTTGTTTTAGTGTTACTGATCCTCCTTCCAACAAGGCGAGGAGTGATAGAAGTTTGATTAAATCTACTAATCTGTGTTGTGATTGGAAGGAAAATACTAAACTTCCTTCATCGTCCTCTCAAATAGAATATCCTGGAAGAAAATGCATAGCCAAATGCAAGCGGCTTATCACAGACCATATTTTTCAGAGTTCTTGAACAAGTTTTAGCTATTTTTTGTGTTTTCCATTATATTGGATAGTTTAATTTATAATGAGATATTGTTTGACTAGTTGATGCTTTGATGCGGAAATACTATAATAATTCAATAAGGTAATATCTGATAGAAAGTTAAGGTTGACTAATCACCTAGAGGTGGGTGAATAAGTGTTTTACTGATTTTATATCTTTTAGTATTTTCTTTAGTTAAATATAACACAATAATAAAATAGCATTAGCAAACCATAGTCATAGCACAGGACAGAAAGATGTATAGTGGTTTTGTAATTATGGAAACATCCACTTCCACCTTCACCTATCTAACAAAGTGTTATCTTATGACAACTTCTCCAAATATTCTTAAATCCAAAGATCTTACAACCCAGGAACAACAGTCCCCTACCTCAAACATTCAACAGAAGGTCCTGCAACTAAGATATTTTATTACAAGATCCTACACTCAGGCTAAACACAACCCTACCTCAATCTAGAGGCTTGGTGAACATGTCTGCCACTTGTTAAGGAAGGAAAATACTAAACTTCCGTCTATATGGAAGGATATCGGCAAACCATATTCAAAGATATCCTTCCTTACAGATGGAAATCATGTCTTCCCATCAAGCCGATGTATTTCCTTTTATATTTTATCTCCTACAACTTTGTTAGGTGTCTAACATCTACTAACATTCATAACATATAATTTGTCTAACTAAGGTATGTCAAAAAATTTAAAAAATTGTCAGGTATGATAATTATTCTAGATTTAACATGTCTAATTCAATTTTGAAGAAATTGAACTTTTCATCATCTAGAGGCTTGGTGAAGATGTCTGCCACTTATTTGTCAGTGGAGACAAACTCAAGGCAAATATCTTCTTTCTTAACATGCTCTCTGATGAAGTGACACCTAATCTTAACGTGATTGGTGCAAGCCCCCCCCCCCCCCCAAACTTTGCTCGAGTCAGGCTGGAGGGGATTTTACTTGCCCAAGACGTCCACTCAGTGCTCCTTAAGGGGTATCAACCCATACTACTAAGCACTAGTTGACCGTCTTGCTCGACATGAATCATAACATACACATCACAGAGTATTGCGGAAGTATTAACAGGAAGCCACAATATATATATATAACAATATATAGTTAAGGAGAACGTAAAGGTTGTAGCCACTATTTATACATGAAGCCTGAAGGCTATAAAAGTATGTCTAATCTAAACTTCATGCACTCTCAATCATGCTTGCTAGTACTCATATCTCGAAACTCCGGAGACGACGGGGGTTCCTCTGCTCGAGTAGTCCTGTCAGCTGACGTATCGTCCCGCGGCAGCTAGTCACTACGGTGCTCCATCTCTTATGAATGGATATTAAAATAACAGTTAGTCAAAGAGCTAAGCAAAAATAAATCTCCTCCCCGGATCCATATTTTGGGGACCAACTCATGCACCCAACAAAAGTAGATAGCCGAAGCATGAGAGAGTTAGTACAATATTTCATATATAGGCTAGGAGTAACCATAAAAGGGGGTGCAACATAGTATAACTGGAATAGCAGCAACAATATACAAAATTTATAATTTAAGCTCCACTAGCACAGCAACACATCAGGTATTCATGACCTGTATTCATACAATAGACATTCATAATCGTGCGCTCATCGCAGGCATTCACAGTCGCGCACACATCATAGATATTCATAGCCTCGCTAAAGACCCTATGTCGACATAGTATGGACCGCCTCTCTTCAAACAGGGTAGCGAGCCATGCGGGCCTCACCGATGTGGTCATCGGTAACAGTGGACAGTCCTGCTATTTTTGGGGGTGGACGTACTGCATAACCCAGGCCCTAACGTATAACCCCGCGTACTCTTGGATGTGAGCGATATCTGGCGATTCAAAATTTTGGCCGACCAATGGTGGAAACCAAACGGGGAAAAACACAACGGCTGGTCACCCGTGGTACTCATCTCCCTATTGCCTTGAGTCATCAAACTTCCCGCACTAGTACGATCGGTCTACAGAAGTCACCGACCCGCTATAATTTACCATAAGTAATTTACAAGAAAACAAGTAAAAACAATTTTGCTAGCATGCACCAGGTCTACAGAGGCTTGCCCTACTATTCTTTAAATAATTCGGGCAAATGATACTTGGCTTGACTTTTCACAAGGAGCGTAGGAGCACTTTATTTGGGGCTAATTTGGGAGGAGCATCTCAACTCTTGTTATCCACAACTAAGACTCAACCTATCAAAATAACTGTCCGTCAGAGCAGGACTCGTGCTTAAAGTAGTAAAGCTTATACTAATAGAAGTTGCTGTTAGTATAAGCTACAGAATTGAAATGCTGTAATGAAAAAGGACCAATATGAAACTTGAGTAGTACTGAACTAAAAGTAAGTATTGAAAGGAACTTGACCAATACGAGACTAGAATAGTACTAAAATAAAAGAACTGAGCTGAAAGTAAATAAGTAGGACCAGCATGAGACTGAAGTACTTGAAAAGAAATAACTAAACAGAAATAAATAAAGGAACTGTATCAGTGCAAGACTGGAATAAATCATAAAGAAAATGGTTAGTAGTCCAATTACTCCATTCAGAAGGCTTCAGTTCCATCTCTCTTCTTAGGAGGCAAGTTCAGTTCCATCTTCGTTCTCAGAAGGCATGTTCAGATCCATCACTATTCTCAGGAGAAAAGTTCAATTCCATCTCTATTCTCAGGAGGCAAGTTCAGTCTCATCTTCATTCTCAAGAGGCAAGTTCAGTTTTATTTCATCTTTTAGTAGGCTTCTTTGGGTTTTACCCATTGTTAGGATCCGATAATAATTCAGTTGTACACTGTTTAATTACGGCTTAATCGGATTAAGAGAACTTCATAAAGAGTTATATCTTTATTATTTGTTGAGAATAATTAGCAACTAATTTGCTCGTACTCTCATCTTCCGAGTCTTCCCAAATTTCCCGAGAGTCTTTTTTAAAACGAGGCGCTCGACAATTCATATGTTTATTCCTTTGGGTATAAATAGAAGATGCCTTAGGTTTTCCTAAGTGCTACTGTGCTACAAGCGGACCACGATGAAGACTGACGGAAAACGTTTTTGGAAGGTCCCAATCCTGTCGCCATTGCTCAGCCCGACTCCGACGCCCATCGTCGTCGCCTCTTTTGGAGCTGACCTAGCAGTCTATGAAGATGCATAGTGCTTTCCGTTCCCCTTCCCGAATTTTGTTTGACGAAGTGTCGGCGTTCTCCAGTTCATATAGATCACTGTAGAGCCGCATATTTATTTTTGCGTGGACTCACTCACCGGCAGGAGACCTACCTTTTAGAGCATCTTGGTTGAGTGCCGACTCAATCCCGCTAAGGTATACTTTTATCTAAAGTTGTTTTTTACTTCTTAATCAATGTTCATCGCAAGATCTATTTCTCTTTGGGTTTTCTTAATTTTTTATTCCGCTGCGCACATGTGACGTGTCTCTCATGAAAACCCAACAACCGCCGGTGCTAACCCTACCGTCAGACGGTAGCTCACAGAACTAATCTCCAGGCTACGGGAAACTTGGGGCGTTACAATCTCTCTGAAGAAAGGATCCAAAGCCTCAGCTCGAAGTCTAGGAGAAAGGTGCTCGAGATCTTTTGCGAGATTCTCAAGTTCGTCTCCTCGTACCCCTAGGGTCTTGTTTATAGACAAATCCAAAGGAGGGGGATCTTATTTATAGACCCACCCTTGGCGACTAGACGACTTCTTGGGGTAGCTCGCTCGGCTGAGCGAGTAACCGACCTAGTAGACTACCTGGCGAGTATGCGAGTGGAGCTTGTCATACTCGTTCAGGCCTTTTATCGTCTTGCGCATTGACTCTGATTTCGGTCTTGACTTGCTAACTTTGACTCTTATTGACCTGGCTCTAGAGGGGTCCACCCTCGACTAATATGGGTTGTACAATCTTACTTAACTGATTCTATGTTTGTTGTTTATGTTTTATACGAGCATGTGTAACCCAAAGTTCTGTTTTGCTACTATTTGGTTTTGGGACTTTAGTGTGGTTATCTGTGACTACTTATTTGATTTAAGTTAGTATTACTTACTATTTTACACTTGCTATAAACTTACGTACTATCTCATATACTTCGATGTGGTTTTGTGATATTGGACGATAGGGTAAATGCCACATGGTGATGTATAACCACCTTGTGGGGTGTCACCGCGGGATGGTTACAGTGTGCATAAAATCTATTTTCCGATTTTTAGGAGGGGTTTTTACATCCGGCGTGACTGCAATGGATCACTTGAGCCCATGAATTCCATGCACACAACAATGAATGGGAAGAAAAATTCCCGCATTCCTCTCGCTCGAGCCGCGGACTCCGGGAGTTTGGGGGCAGATGATGGGGATCCCCTAATTTATAGAAAATCTGGGTTGTGGATAGCCAAAAGAAGCACCACCCCACTACCTTAGTGAGAGGAATAGGGAGAGAGGGGTTGACCTAAAAGTCAACCTACTAACTCCACTCACACCATGACCGCAAACCGCATGCAACGACGAACGACAACAATCGTTGTCACCAAGCCACCCCGGTTGGGCGACCGCCAACACTGCCTACTAAAATTGCATGACTACGCGACGCCAAGGCCACACGACTGCATCACCCGCGCGGCCGCACCAGCTACAAAGCCTCTCGGTCGCGCGGTTTCCTGGGTCGCTCACCCTCCCAGGAGCGCGACCGTCCTGGCCTTGTTTGCCGTGCGGCCTCCCCGTTGCGCGACATCAGGCCACATGGCCGCACCGACGCCCAGCCGTATGACTGCACTCACCGCGTGGCCTCCTGGGTCGCATACCCTCTCGAACACGTGGCCGTGCCGGCCCCACGACCATACTATCATATTTCACGTCGACCCTAATAGTTTGGAAGAACAATTGTAATGAGCGGTGACCTGTCACCCTTGGTAAAATAACTATTATAACTCCCCAAAAGATAATGAAATTTTGCCGACACAGACCCGACCTCATGGTTTTTCCCCTTTTCGGGTTTTTTATAAGAACCCGCTTCTTAGGCATTAGTTCTTTTCTTTGACTGCTTGAACACTCAACTCGCTCACGAACTAGGCCGATTCTCTTAGACTGGTTTCCGAGCGTCTCGAGGGACTCACAATCATTTTATATGTTTTGCTATGACAGAGGATAACACCGATGAATATCTGACTTATGATAATGAAAAACTCGTGCATCCGGAGGCGTATTAACATATGATAAGAAATAAATAGACTGTCAGAGTCACAAATCCAAGCATAACGACAATCACACATGAGAGGACAAGTGCAACTCATATGTCTACTTTGCGAGAATTCACTGCGGACAAATTACAAAATACCAATGAGTACACTTAAATATATAATTTAGCATTGATGAGGTTCCCACTTGATTTTTCCGAGTCAAACCGATAGGACTCTAACCAAGAATATTCAAGCAATACGACCCAACCGAGCAAGCTGCGCTCGCGCAATCCACGCATGTGCAAGGGCTCTAAAACAACCCGAAAGGGGAACAAAGCCAATTGCGCTTAGACGGTGCACAAAACCCGCACCCCCGCACAAGCGCCAAGGCGCGCGGTAGCGCAAGCGCTGTCGGCCGACATCGCTGCTGGGCAACCTGCCTGAGCCGGTCGGGGGGGGGGGGGAGGGCACGCCCGTCATTTCGTGAAAACTAGTGATCTAGGTGATCAGAACGAAGCGACGTCATTCACCAACTCAAGATCTAGTCCGACGCAATTACCAGCACGTCCCCCCCCAGAAAACTATAAAAATCCCCACATGTCTTCATTTGAAAACAAGCAACTCCAAAGGCTAGAGTGAGCTCCGAGGTTTTCTGTGGAGAACATGTGACTTAGATCATTTCTCCGCTTGGAATTCGCTCCGCTCTCTCTTTAGCTTGCATAATCCCCGATGCTCACTTGGACGCTTCTGTGAGCTCGAGAAAAGGCACTGAAAACGCTCCCGCAGAGGAATGCTCACGTGGACGCTCTCATCCAAGCTTTATGAGCGCTTTCAATCAAGCTTCGTGAACGCTCTCATCTAAGCTTCGTGATCTTAGTTTATTTTTCATTTTTTTTGCACTCAAAGCTTGTAACGGAGAGGTGACCTGTCACCCTCCGAGAAACTCCTAACACTTGCAATCAAAGCTAAATAGTGGAATTTGTCCTGACACTGATCTGACCATGTGTTTTTCACCCTTTTTCGGGTTTCCACAGTAAAAAAGCATCGTGTCATTGCCGCTGGATTTCATTGACAGTTTTGCACGCCCGATCCAACTTCGAACTAAGACGGTCGATTCTCTTTGCCGAAAGTGACCCGCAACAAGTATAATAATTATTTAATTTACATCATTATTGTTCCAAATACTCATTAACGATCAGTATTGATTAGTATTTAATATTGCATGAGACTTAAGATATTAGATCAAAAATCAAACTGCAGGATTTCATGACCAATGACGGCCAAACGGAGCCTAAAATAAACCTAACTAATAAGAAATAACCATATATTTGCCGCCCCTCATTCCTCCGGCTCACATATTTCACGAAACCGCCCCCTTTTTTTTCCGCGTTCCTGTGCCGGCGACTTCCTTCTCCCTCCATTCGCAGGCCATTTCACCGGCCGTCGCCGCCCGTTTCGCCGGACTTCGAACTCTTCAGCCATTGTTGATCCCAATTCGCTAATTTCTCCAAAATTTTTTGCGTTCCTGTGCCCGCGACCTGGATCACTGCCCGCCATACAATATTTGACCACCTCCAATGCTAAAACGCCGCCTCTCTGCCGAAAAAGTACGATTTGGAGTCGCGATTCTCTCGCGTCTCCTCTCTCCTCAAAGGCTCCACTGCACTGCCGCCGTCTCTGGAAACGCAAGGATTTGTCTTGCAGTGTATCACCGCCTCAACTCTCTTGCCATCTGCGATGACGGAAAGGTGTTCTGTTTCTCTCTCTCCGCCGCGGCCACCTCCGTCTCAGCCTTCTAGTGGCCCTCAATCTCCAGTCGATAACCATGGAGATGAATCAGCCTCCACAGACAATGATGAGGCTGCACTCGGACTACTCATGTTGAATTTTCGCAAACATGGCGGTTTTGGCTTGGCAGGTCATGGTGGCGACTCGGAGTCTTGTTCCGACGCCGAGAGCAGCGGAGATGATGATGTTGCGTACCTACGGCAGCTCCAGGAGCAGTTTCTACCTCCTTCTGCCGCCCGGGACGCCTCAGGAAACGACGATACACCTTCCATCATCAAGCCTATCCGCTCTTTCCCGCCCTCTGATACAGACGATGAGGAGGATATTGAGACTCTCCGTGCCATCGAGAGGAGGTTCGCTTGCTACTGCCGCGGTATGCAGACACATTTTCATTGATTTTTTCTGAGTGCTAGATCTTTGATGGTGTTTATATATTGAAGATACTCATTAGGGCTATGATAGAGTTGTAGGAATGGAGGTTAGGGTAGAAGATTGCGCCTACTAAGTTGGATACAATGGAAAACCAAAAATGCAACTTACAATAACTAGTAAAGAAAAAAAACATGAGAACATTTAATCCCTTTGTTAGAAAAGCCCATATAAATGGTCTATTATTGGGCCCTTGTACTAATTTATTTCCTTCTTCTCCTATTAGTCCCACATCATTGTATAGGATTTTCTCTCTCCTTTTCTCTCCTATATATTTGTATTCTCTCCTTGTATTTTGATACACAAGCAATACATACAAGTTTTGAGCTCACTCAACATGGTATCAGAGGGCACGGTTCAGTCCTTGCGGTTTCACTTCATCTAACCGCCCGGCCCGTCTTCCTCTCCTGTCCGCAACTCCTCTGCGGCCTGCTCTTCTTCTCGCTCCGGGTAGCGGCCTCTTCTTGCCGCCCCTTTCTCTCCGCGGCTTCTCCCTTGCTAGCCGCTGCCTGCTCCCCTTTCCCTCCCTCCCTCCCTCCCTCCCGTGGATCCACCCCTCAGTCCTCTTTTATAGCTTCCCTTCTCAACTCGTGGGCCCCACTTCCCGCTGTCTTCCTCTTACTGCGCGGGCTCCTTCTCTCCTTGTCCCTCTTCTTGCCGCTCCTTCTTGCCGCTCGAGTAGTCCTTCTCGCGGCCTCTTCTTTCGGCGTGCCGGGTCGCGCGGTCTCCCTCTCGCTCATCCCTCTTCGCCTTGCCGCTCGAGTACTCCTA
The DNA here is from genome assembly GCA_039513925.1 of Platanthera zijinensis. Classification (NCBI taxonomy): domain Eukaryota; kingdom Viridiplantae; phylum Streptophyta; class Magnoliopsida; order Asparagales; family Orchidaceae; genus Platanthera; species Platanthera zijinensis. Next base: position 142,372,184 of record CM077090.1, read on the forward strand.
CTCGCGGCCTCCTCTTGCGGCCCTTCTTTCCGCTTGCGGTTTCTCTCTCTTGTCGCTCGAGTCCCTACTCGCGGCCTCTGCCCTCTGCTTCCTCTCGCTGCTTCCCTCTTCTAGTCGTGCGGTCTCTATTACTAGCCGCTGCGACTTCTCCTTATCTCTTTTGGCCACTGGTGTTCTCACAGTGACCGTGCGGATTGTCCTTGCTCTCTATCCGCACCTGGTCGCGACCTCCTGTCACTCTCTCCCCTGGGCTTGTCGTCGTGTCTACCCGCTGCGACCTCTTTTCTAATCGCGTGGGCTTGTCGTGCGTCTCTTCTCCGGCGGCCTCCTCCTCTTCCCGCAGCAGGCGCTGTGTCTAACCGCGCGCTCTTCTAGTCGCTGCGGCCTCCCCAGGCTCCATGGGCTCCTCCCTTGACTCTACCGGACAGGCGGTACTCCTCCTGTTGACCGCCCGGCTTCTCTTCCAGACCTCCGAGATGAGCTGCGGATCACAACTATCTCATTATCTAGGAAGAAAAATTTTGTTCCGTGGGTCCACTCGGTTCAGCGTGTTCTTCAGGCCAAGGGCCTTGTGCTATGACATTTTTTGCGCATTGAGCTGAACTTCTATACTTCATGAAATTGTGCAATTAAAAGTGAAATGTCGAGTATTCTTATAACTCTTAGTTCGTTGGTTGTAGAGAGAACTTTCGATTAGGGTAAGGTAATTGATATCAATATTTACTGCCTTATTTCTACTTTCTACGGACAAACTTTCAAAGACCAATATTTTTTATTGAACTGAACTTCACACTTATTTGATAATGTAACTACAAACAGTACACCTACCCTTTTGAACTTGTTCACATATGAATTTTATATTCTTTTACTATTTAAGGGTTCCACACATGTCTGACCAATCGTAAAAATCACATCTAAACATGATGCATATGATATTTTTTGCGCATTGAGCTGAATTTCTACATTATACTTCAAGAAATAGTGCAATTAAAAGTGAAATGATGCGCATTATTGTAACTCTTAGTTAGTTGGTTGTAGAGAGAACTTTCTATTAGGGGAAGGTAATTGATATCAATATTTACTGCCTTATTTCTACTTTCTACGGGCAAACTTTCAAAGTCCAATATTTTTTATTCAACTGAACTTCACACTTGTTTGATAATGTAACAACAAACAGTACGCTTGTCCTTTTGAACTCGTTCACATATGAATTTTATTTTCTTTTACCATTCAAGGGTTCTACACATGTCTGCATATTGAAAGCTTGAGCAGCAGAGAATTTTACTTGATTTTGTTTATGTGCATATGACAGAAGTTACACTCAAGGATTTCTCACCAGAAACAAGCAGCACAGTTTCAGCTGTAACATCAGAAGAAGACCCTAATAATTTACCTTGGACCTTAGTGATTAATGAAGAGCATCAAGAGCAGAGTTCGGTCGGATTGCCCGAAGCTGGAGATGAAACTAGCAGATTGTCAGTGTATCCTAAGTTTGGAATGAAATTTCTTGATACCCCCAGTGCAGTTCCTCCTGATACATTCTCAAGGAATAGAGCAAGGAATGAAGATTATCCAGAGCATAGTCACATTGACTTTAATGAAGAAAACACGTCATGCAATTTATCCGCACGGCACGTCATTTCTCCTAAGTTTCCCAAGTCTGTCCAGAATTTTATCGAGGCACTCAAGAAAAACAGGTCATGCCAGCGATTTATCAGGAACAAGTTGGTGGAAATTGAAGCGAAGAGGGAAGTAAATAGAAAATTGAAAGAGCGCATCAAATGTCTTATGGACTTCCATCACGCATATAGAAGAAAACTAGGGAATAATTTATGTCACAAAAGGGATCCTCGTATCAGGTTGATTTCATTGCGAAATCAAATATCATCAAGGAAAGTTAAGGTTGAAATATTTGTCCACATTTTATGCAAAGCTATAGTTCTCATTATTTAAATTTTTATTTACTCTTTACCTCTAGACAGGTTACTCTTTAGGTCTACTTTATGGTGCCGTTGCAACTGTCCGTATGCTTAACATGTTTTTAGTCGTTAGTGTTAATGTGGTTGTATTATCCTAATTATATATATATATATATATATGGGTGACTTAGTCTATGAGGACAGGAAGTCACTTTTCATCCATCGTAACCCTAACATGGTATCAGAGGACATCCGCCGCCCGCGCTAGGCTTCGCGCGCATCCGCTTCCGCTTTCGCAGCTTCCTCCCGTCGCATCCGCTTCCCGTCGCATCCGCTTCCCGTCGCATCCGCTTCCCGTCGCAGCTTCTCCGCTACCCATCGCAGCTTCTTCGCAGCTTCTCCGCTTCCCCCGTCGCTTCCCCCGTCGCTTCCCCCGTCACAGCTTCTCAGCTTCCCCCGTCGCTTCTCAGCTTCTCCGCACAGCAGCAACAGTCGCAGCCGCCTGGTCTCTTCCATGACCTGACGGAGGCGTGCTCCATTCCGATGCCGCCTGCCGTCCTTCTCTAATCAGCCGTATGCTTCTGATTGCTGCCTCTTCTTGATGTTGCCGCAAGTTTATGCCGTCTCCTCCTGCTGGTTCCTCTCGTCTCCTCCGGATCTCCCTCACATGACCTAGGGTCCATCAACCCCTCGTTCTCCTGCTGCCCTTGGCCATGGGTGACTCGGCTACGAGCACCACTCAGACGACTGTTCCCTCAGGGGATTCTACCAATACCTTTCCTCCTAATGCGAGGCTGGCTACTACTATCCTTACCTCCTCCAACTTTCAGTTGTGGAAAAAGGGGGTTACTATGTCTCTAGCAGACATCCGACGTACTCACCACCTTACTCGTCTACCTACGCATGCTGTGGGGAGCGCTGAATACGACGATTGGTACAGTGATGATTGTCGTATCTTTGCCCTTCTTCTGAGTTCCATGGACCCTTCAGTTCAGCAAATGTGCAAGAACTGTGATAACACCAAGGAGTTATGAGACACTTTACATATGATGTTTTCCCAAGCAAACAACCTTTCTCGCCTTGGTGAACTTTTTCCCAAGATGGTTGAGCTACGACAAGGAGCTCGTCCTGTCACCGAGTACTTCGCCGAATGGAAGGTCCTTGCTGATGAAATCCTCGATCTGTGGGAGATCCCCTCTACCCGTGAAGGACATCAGGCTCAACGTGAGCACCTTGTTCTCATCTGGCTTCTGAACGGACTTGATCCGAACTTTTCAACAACAAGGACAGAAATGCTTGCGAGTCCTTCTACATTGCAGACTGCTAGTGTGTACCATCGGCTGACTAAAGCAGGCTCTGCCTCTTCCCCAGCTGCGCTACATGTTTCCTCCAGCGAGTCACTGGCGCTGGCCTCTCGAGGGGGAACGAGGACTAGCCGAGGTGGTCGATCTGGTTCTGGTCGTGGTCGGGAGACTGATACGCGACATTGTACTCATTGCGGACGTCGTGGCCACACGAAGGATACTTGTTGGCTTGTGCATGGAAAGCCAGACTGGGCGTCCAAGACCTCGTCATCTTCACCTCGATCTGCTCATGTTGCCGACTCGACACTGACACCTCCGGGTCCCCGCACTGTTCAAATCTCTGAGGATGAGTATCGTCGCCTGCAGGCTCTCCCGATTTCTTCTCCAACTCATAGTGCTGCTGTGGCCCAGACAATTCAGCCTGTTTGCACCTCCCAGCGCCCCGTCCAGTGGCTGGCAGATTCTGGAGCTTCTGATCACCTGACTAGTTCTTCAGGTATCTTACACTCATACCATCCTCATTGTGGGTCCTCTATCACTGTTGCAGATGGTTCCACTGTTCCTATCGTTGGATTTGGAAGCTGCAATGTGACACCGGAGATGCCCCTATCCTCAGTTGCTCATGTCCCTCAATCTGCTTACAACCTATTGTCTATTAGTAAGCTTACTCGTGATTTAAACTGCACTGCTATCTTCACATCTTCTGGTTGCATTTTTCAGGAACAGTCGACGAGCCGTATTATTGGTAGAGGGAAGCTGCGTGGTGGTGTTTATGTTCTGGATGAAGTTTCCCACCTTGCTTGTTCGGCTGCTTCTGCCAAACTCTTGGACCTCCACTTTCGTCATGGTCACCCGTCTATGCAGGTCATGCGTCGTTTGTATCCTGAGTTTGGGAACGTTTCCCATCTCAGCTGTGAGTCGTGTTTGTTTGCTAAACTCCGTAGAGTTAGCTATGTACCTCGTTTGGATGTTCGTGCATCTGCACCTTTTGATTTACTTCATTCTGATGTTTTGGGACCGTGTCCTGTCCCTACGTTGTTAGGACACAGATATTATGTTACCTTTATTGATGATTTCTCACGCATGACTTGGGTTTACTTAATGAAAAATCGCTCTGAAATGCTATCAATTTTTCAACATTTGTGGAATGAAATTTTTACTCAGTTTTCTATTCGTCTGAAATGTCTCCGTACTGATAATGGGAGGGAATACCTGTCCCAGTCTATGTCTAACTTTCTCTCTGACAAAGGCATCATACACCAAACCAGTTGTCCTGATACCCCCCAACAAAACGGGGTTGCCGAACGAAAAAATCGCCACCTTCTTGAGGTTACCCGTGCTATTCTCCATCATAGGCAAGTACCCAAACACTTTTGGGGAGATGCTGTTCTTACTGCTGCCCATCTCATTAATCATCTTCCTACCCATATCCTTCAGGGGGAGACACCCTATCGCATCCTTTATCCCGATCACCCGGAGCCTCCTCTACCTTTAAAGGTATTTGGGTGTGTTTGTTATGTTCGGGATGCTCGTCCCTCCGTTTCTAAACTGGATCCTCGCTCTCTGAAGTGTATCTTCCTTGGATACTCTCGGACTACCAAGGGATATCGATGTTATTCTCCGGAACTTCACAAATATATTCTCTCTTCAGATGTCGTCTTCCTCGAATCTGACTCTTATTGTACTACTGGCTCTCTCCTTCCCACTTCACCTTCTGATCCCTCCCTTGACGATATGTTGGTTCCTCGTCATGATTCTGCTCTTATCTCTCCGACCGACATATTGTGTCCCCTTTGGGGACAAGTCTACTCTCGTCGCTCTTCTGATAGAACCGAAATGTTACCACCTCAGCCTACCTCGACCACTGATGGCACAACAACTGTTCCTCCAACTGCACCTACTAGTGAGCATCTGGGTCGCACTGAAGTGCCTGCTGCTCCACCTCCGGATAGTACCGAGCTTCCTATTGCTCTCCGAAAGGGAAGTCGGACTTGCCAGAATAAACCTCTCTATGTGAGCTCTTATCAGGGGTTGTCTGCCTCCCATACCGCTCTTCACTTGACTTTGGATCAACACACCATTCCTTCAACGGTTGGGGAGGCCAAAACTCACCCTGGATGGATGGCTGTTATGCACGAGGAATTGACGGCAATTCAATGGAACAATACTTGGGAACTTGTTTCTTTGCCTCCAGGCAAGCGTGCCATTGGTTGCAAATGGATATATTCCGTTAAAGTAAATGCTGATGGCTCTCTTGCTCGCTTGAAAGCCCGCCTAGTTGCCAAAGGTTTTGCCCAAACTTATGGCGTGGATTATGAGGAATCTTTTGCTCCCGTCGCCAAGATGTCTTCTATTCGTATCGTGATCTCTCTTGCAGCCACTCACCGGTGACCCCTTTATCAGTTGGATATCAAGAATGCGTTCCTTCATGGGTCCTTGGAAGAAGAAGTGTATATGGAACAACCACCTGGGTTCGTTGCTGAGGGGGAGCGTAACAATGTGTGTCGTCTCCTTGCTTCTTTATATGGGTTGAAACAATCCCCGCGTCAGTGGTTTGCTCGTTTTTGGTCCGTTGTAACCAAATTCGGGCTTAATAAGAGTATCAAAGACTCGTCTCTTTTTTATCGAAACTCCTCAGCTGGTACCGTGCTTCTAATTGTGTACGTTGATGATATTGTCATTACGGGTAGCGATTCTAAAGGGATAACTGATCTCAAGGCGTTCTTACACTTACACTTCCAAACCAAAGATCTGGGGCATTTGCGATACTTCCTCGGGATAGAAGTTGCTGATCATGACGACTCCATCTTTGTTTCTCAACGTAAATATGCTCTCGATCTGTTATCTGACCTTGGAATGTCTAACTGCTGCCCTATGGATTCTCCACTTGAACCAGGAGAAAAAGGCCTTCATGCCGAGAGCAAATCATTTGAATCTCCAGAGAAGTATCGAAGAATAGTTGGAAAACTTAACTACCTTACTATGACTCGCCCTGATATTGCCTGTGCTGTGAGTAAGGTCAGTCAGTTCATGGCCACCCTAACTATCTCACAATGGGACTCTGTTCTCCGTATTGTCAGATATCTAAAGAAGGATCCTGGTCTGGGAATATCATACAAGAATCGTGGGCATTCTAATATAGAGGCTTACTGTGACTCCGACTGGGCAGGCTGTTTAGCCACTCGGAAGTCTACCACAGGATTTACTATATTCATGGAAGGAAATCTTGTCTCCTGGAAGAGCAAGAAACAGACCACTGTCGCCAGATCTAGTGCCGAGGCAGAGTATCGGGCTATGTCACACACAGTTGCCGAGATCATGTGGATCAGACAGACCCTTCGTGAAATCGGATATCCTGTCCAAGACCCAACTCCGTTATGGTGCGATAATCAAGCTGCAATACAGATAGCAACTAATCCTGTGTTTCATGAACGTACAAAACACATCAAGGTCGACTGTCACTTCGTGCGTGAGAAGTATGAAGAAAGTCTTATTTCCTTGAGCCATGTGAAGACCGGGGATCAAGTTGCTGATATTCTCACGAAAGGAGTTACTGGGGTCAGAATGAATTTCATATGTAACAAGCTAGGTCTGGGAAGTTCCCACGACCCAACTTGAGGGGGAGTGTTAATGTGGTTATATTATCCTAATTATATATATATATATATATATATGGGCGACTTAGTCTATGAGGACAGGAAGTCACTTTTCATCCATCGTAACCCTAACAGTTAGCATGTTTTTTGTCGATTTAAATAGGACCAACTATCTGATGCTTACAGTAGTTTTGCAATGTATTATGGGCCAAACCGTATTGACTCGTTATCTTGTCGGAGGTGCTGGTTGAGGCGGTGATACAAGAGAGCCGAGCTTAACCTACAAAGAATTTGAGAATGAAGAAGGGGGAGCGATGTTCAACCCTAACTCTAGAAGGAGAGTAAAAGAATTAGGTAGGATGAGGCTTTCTTTATTTCTTTGATATACCATTCTTGATCCAAGGGGTCTACATATATAGAATTACAAGATGACAAAATCGTAATAAGTCCGTACATTTGGACTAAATAAATATTTTAAAATCCATATCTATTCATGCGATGCATTTCAATTAATTGCTTAGCTCTTGCGGTACTACCATCTATTAAGATGTACTAGATATATATGTTACCCCTTAAAGTTTCACTGCCCCAATTCGGGAAAATCAAGAGGAAGGAAGAAAGGAAAACCAATATGGACTCTCAGACAACCCTGGATCCAAAGCATTTCATTCCAAAATAACCAAAAGATATAAGAGGTTTTGGGTATTAGAATCCCTCACCGGGCAAAACCGTAATTATTCAAAAAATTTGAAATACAATTTAAGTAAAAGATAAAACACCCCGCCCAGAGAATTAACAATCATGCCAGTGTCTCTGTCATGGCCCTCTTTCTCTTGGAGTAGACACGCCAGGTTGTCGACGCCCCTTTGAGCTCCGTGCTACCGTCCACATCCTTAACAATACCCATACAACACTCAAGCCTTTATCCCACTATAGTGGAGTCAGCTATATGGATCCTTTGTCGCCATTGTGCCCTATCTTTTTTCATAATCTCACTAATGCCTAAGTACATCATGTCTTTCCTTATAGTTTCATTACAAGTTTTTATTGGACTAGCCCTCCCACGTTTAACTCGCCTAGTGACTAAACTCTCACAACGCCTAACAGGTGCCTCTAATGGTCTCCTTTGTACGTGTCCAAACCTCTTAGTCGAGCTTTTCACATCTTCTCTGCAATTGGTGCTACTCCTGTCTTATCTCTGATACATTCATTCCAAATTTTATCCAGTCTCGTGTGCCCACACATCCACCTAAGCATTCTCATCTCCGCAACTCCCATTTTTTGCTCATGTACACAATATGATGCCGCAATTAATTCAATTAAATATTAATAAGTGAGAAAAGGGAATTATTAATAATTAATTAATTAATCAGAATTTGATTAATCAATTAAAATACCCATATTTGGAAAATTTCCCTTGTCCTCAAGGAAAAAACTCAAAAAATTGGTTGCGGAAGTCATCACGATCCAACCAAGTCGCGTTGAAAGGAGGATGTTGTTTCTATGTTACCAACATTTGCTCTCGAACACAACCGCCTTCTGTGATGGTTTTGCGGTCCAAAGTGGCGTTGATAAGGTCTACGGGGAACCATCTGATGTGATGTTTGGCTGCAAGGTCTTCTCGACGGAGTGATTGCCCACTACCCATTTGAGCTGGGAGGCATAGAAGTCCAGATGAATTTGACTTCGGAGAGGAAGAAGAAGACGGTAGGCCACTTCATCGATGCGAGAAAGTACTGTTAATGTGTCTTAGAAGCGGGAAGATAGGTTGGGATGGAGGTGATTCTCCATCGATGTTTGGCGGTACGACCAGGGCTTAACAAAAACTCATCTCTCACCCGGAACTGGATGCCTCAGCGTTGTTTTTTCGCCCGGTGGAGCATCTTCTACTGTGCACTGCGAAGATGGATCTTCATGATCCGCAATATCTCATCTCTATCAAAGAGCTTCACGCACACCACGCCGACATGACATTCTCCTGGTAGATGCTAGACCACGAAGGGCGGTGGGTGACTGTAAACTGCTTGAAATACTGTCATGCCGACGAAATAGTGGAAGGAAGTGCTATAGGGGAAACCAGCCCGCCCCAACCATTTGCTCCAATCACGCAGTCAATCTGAAGTGAAACAACGCAAGTAAGTCACAAGACATCAGTTCAGTACCTCAGATTGGCCATCCATCTAGGGATGGTAGGAAAATATCATCCGTAACTATGTCCATTGGAGTTTGAACAACTCCTACCAAAAGATGCTTATAAAAATTGGCCACCACTGGGGTCGTGAAAGGATGTCGCAAGGAAAGAAATGTTCATACTTGGACAAACGATCCAGCACGACGAAGATGTAGTCGTATCCTGACAAGCGTGGAAGGTGCGTAATGAAGCCCATCGTCGGGTCATCCCATATGAGATCAGGTATGCGTATGGGCTGCAGAAGAGCCCCAGGAAAAATGGCCTCATATTTCGCATGGTAGCAGACCAAGCCGGATACAATGTATTTCTCCACATGCCGCATCATCATTCTCCAATAAAGCGCATCCACGAGTCGACCGTAAGTGCAGAACGCGCCCATGTGACCCAAAAATAGTACAATGTGGAGTTCAGCGCGAAGGAGCGTAATGCTGGCCGACGAGGAAGAGAGGACCAACCAGCCCTGGTAGAACAATCGACCTCCTACAAGTGTGTACAAGCGGCAAGTGGTGGCATGCATCTGCAAGCTGTCCATGATAGGTTGGAGGGTCGGGTAGGCCTCCACCTCACCTGTATGATTGTCCCCTCCTGCTAGACTGTGCTGGAGTTGCCCATAATCTCATCTGAAGTCGTCTGACACGATGAGGCGTCAGCCGCCATGTTGGATCTGCCGGAACGAAACTCGACGAAAAAGTCATGACCCAACAACTTCATCGGCCAAACCTATTGGGATATCGGTGGTCATCTTCTGGCTGAGCAAGTATTGTAAGTTATAATGATCTGCACACACAATAAAGTTTCGCCCCAATAGGTAAGAGTGCCAATGCTGAACTGCCAAAACGAGCGCCATCAGCTCGTTTTCGTAAGCAAAGCGGGATCAAATGTTCGTGGAGAAGGACTAGCTGAAGTAAGCTATGGGGCGCCCAATTTGCTTAAGAGTGGCGTCGTCTGTCCCCGTGGCGCCACACTCTACGATGAAAGGTTGAGAGAAGCAGGCATGGCTATAACCGGCGCCGTCACCAAGGCCTGCTGAAGGGATGTGAAGGCGGTGGCCTCCTTGGTGGACCATCAGAAGGTAGTATTGGTCATCTTGTGGAGAAGACATGTTAGTGGCTGTGCCAGCGTGCCATTGACCCGGATGAAACAGAAGTAGCAGCCTGTCAAACCGAGGTAGCCCTGTACCTTGCGTAAGGATTACAACTACGACCATTGCAACACTGCTGTGACATTGTTTGGGTCCATAAACAGCCCCCCCCCCCGAGATGATATGGCCCAAATAGGAGATCTCACGCTGAGCAAAGGCACATTTCTTCAGCTTGACGACGAAAGAATGGCGCCGCAGTGTCTCCAAGGTGGTTTCCAAGTGATGTAGGTGATCCTGCCATGTCAGGAATTAAACGAGGATGTAAATAAAAATTGAACATACTTACAAGGCACCGACTGGAAGATGTCGTTTATCGTGGCTTTGAAGGTAGCCAGGGCATTGGTGAGGCCGAACGACATCACTAAGAACTTGTTGCGGCCTTCGCGGGTCAAAAGGCAGCCTCTAGGATGTCCTTGACACATACCCAGATATGATAGTAACCCAAGAAGAGGTCATTCTTGGAGAAGTAGGTGGCTCCACATGGTCCGTCCAAGAGCTCCTAGATGATGGGAATATGATACTTTTCTGCCACGGTGGTTTTGTTAAGATCACAAAAATCAACGCAGAAGTGTCAGCTGCTGTCTTTCTTTCGCACTCGGAGGACTGGGCTCGAGAATGGACTTGCATAGGGTTGTATCAGACCGACAACTAACATGTTGAAAACCAAGCGCTCAATCTCATCCTTTTGAATATAGACGTAGCGGTAGGGCCGAACCAAAATTACCTGTACACCATCCCGGAGTGGGATACAATGGTCGATGTCGTGGGGTGTAGGAAAGATCAGAATCTGCGCGAACATGGACGTGAAAGTCTCTAGAAGGCGAGACAATTGTGGCGGAAGGGAAGAATGCGTAGGAATTGGGTCTGCATCTGTAGGTGAGGTGACCTTTCATAAGAGTGCCCGAAAGTTTATAGAGTGAGTCCGTAGGGCAGCACACGATGAGACGACGTCCCACTGAAGGGAGTGGTCCCACGGGAGTTTGCAGGACTGATTTGCCCACTGGAAGGTCATTAGCATGGAGGCCCAGTTGTGATTGACGTCGCCCAACGTCTGTAACCACGTAACGCCCAGGATGGCGTTCACGCTGCCAAAAGGAAAAACATAAAAATTAGCAGAGGCGCTGTAATCGCCCAACTGGAGCAGAAGTCCACTAGGTCGGGAGCGACGCCTGCCACCAAGGTAAACCAGAACTTTCTTCGGGTCAGGGCATCTGCAGGCGCGTCACCAAGTCATGGGAGACGAAGTTGTGGGTTACCCTACCATCAATCATAATCACCACGAAAATCCCCTACAGAAGTCCCCGCAGCTTCATGGCGTGGGGCCCCAAAATTCTACAGATTGAAAAAAGTGAGATCTCCAAATGCTGAAAAGAACTCATCGCCATGTCCGCCGGAGGGACATCATCAAGGAATTGGGCATCGAAGTCGACGGTCGTGACTTCGTCCCCATCATCACACATGAGAACCCACAACTTCTTGAGCAGGCAGTCGTGCATCGGGGTGTAGTGTTGCCTGCAGCAGAAGCACAAACCCGCGCAGGTCATTATACTCCTTTGTCGAGAGGCTGTTGGGGGCCGGGGGCCGTGGGGGCCAAGGTAGGGTGACTGGTTTGGGGGGAGGATGACCGCATGTGAAGGATTACCTACTGGAATCCGTGGCAGAACAGGAGGAATGAACATGGAGCGAGTCGAGGAGCTGAGTGTGGCCGGCTGAAAACACGTCCGATTTACTGATTTTACTGAGAAATCTGCTTCCACTAAGCGAGCGACGTCCATAGCATCGGTAATAACCCAGGGATGGTGAGTACGTAGCCGTGAGCGGATGTGGGGTTGGAGGACTTGAAGGAAGAATCCCATATAGTGATCTGGAGGGAGGCCGGGGACATGGTTGACGAGCTCGATGAATTCGTCAATATATTGATCCATCAAGGACGTGTGGCGCGAAAAACATAGGATCTCGACGACATTGCCAAAGTAGCGGCGATCGTAACGCATAACCAAGACCAGCTTGAGGTCGACACATGAGAGGAGTGGGGTGGAGTAAGGAGGAGCCCTCCATGAAAAGGAGCATCAAGGAGACCTATGTGACTCAAGTGCCCTAGATGTCAAAGAATTGTTCAGCCCTGACAATTCACCCAAGAGGATTGGTCCCGTTGAAATGAGGAACTTCGAGGGCGCGCGACGCATGTGCTGTGGCAAGTGTGGGGAGCGAAGGAGGCGTTGTGGATTGGCCGACAACCCATTGGAGGACGGGTCCTCCAACGGTAATGACAGTGTAGTTTAAATTGGCATCACGAGCCTCTAGGCACCTGAGGCTTGCCTGGATGGAAGCGAGGAGGTTGGCTTGATCGCCGAGGCAGCGTTCGACATCGAGGAGGGCGTCTGTCATGGCACAGGTGCTCAACTTTCTCGGCGACGACGCTAAGATCAGGAAGGAAATGATGGTCGGTGCGATTGAAAGAGGCATGTCTGAACCCGCCGCTGGGAACTCACGCAAGGAGGCTGGTTGGACTCGCGCAGGGGGAGATAGCGGGATGCGCAAGTATGCGTAGCTAGACGTGAGCAAGGTCTGAACCGAGAGCTTAGTACGAGCGGGACACAAAAGATATTTGTGCGTTGGACGTGAGCGAGGGTCGCAGGAGTCCCGACGACTGAGGAAGTAACGGATGGGGTCAGTGCCAATTAGTCGTGGGCAAATAGCCCGGGTCCGGGCTCGGCAAAAGCCCGGCTAGGCCCGGCCCGGGTAAAGCCTGGCCCAGACCAATGCCGGGCTTGGGGCCCTTATCGGGCCCCCATTTTTGCCGGTTGTTCGGCCCGGTGCCCGGGCCGGGCAAAGCCCGGGCGTCGGGCTAGCCTGAGCTCGACATCGGGTTGGGTAGAAATCCCGCCAGGTGGGATTTTAATCCCGCCTTTTGAATTCAGGCCGGCCCGGTCCCGAACCCGGCCCGGCCTGAAGGGCCTAACCGGGCTCCCCCTTTGAGAGGGAGCCCGAGTCCGGCCCGTCCCGGTTCAAACTGGGCCCGGGCCGAGCCCGGTTGGTGAAAAGCCTGGGCCGGCCCGATCGGGCTTTTTGGCCACGACTAGTGCCAATGCTACCTCTTAGGGTTTCACTGTTCTAATATGTGAAGATCAAGAGGAAGGAGGAGAGGAAATCCAAGAGGGACTCTTGGTCAACGCTTGGCTCCAAAGCATTTCATTTCAAAATAACCAAAAATACAAAATACAGGAGGCTTGGGGTATTGGAACCCCTCACTGGGCAACAATGTAATTATCCAAGAAATTTGAAATACAACTTAAGTAAAAGATAAAACACCCCGCCTGGGGCATTAGCAATCACGTCGGTGTCTCCGTCGTGTCCCTCTTCCTCCTGGAGTAAATACGTCACGCTGTCGACGCCCTTTCTAGTTCCGTGCCACCATCCACATCTGTAATATCTCCCACCTACAATGTGACCCAGGCTAGGCTGCGACAGGTGTGTACTGACTCTAATTCAAACCTATGTGAGTGATGATGGATTGACTCAAACAGACCAAAACTATATGATGCGTATTTTATTTGAGTTTGATCTAGAAATCATTTTCTTAGCAAGTAAAACTGTTAAAATTTAGCAACAAACACGACAGTTACCATAATTTCAAATAAACAAGCAAATAAGGTTTTGTTCGCACGAAGGATTCCAAGCTACACTTAAACAAATGAGAATTCTAGGAAATAGGAAAACAAAACACAACAATCACAATCACAAGCACTATGCAATGCTCATCCACAGATTCAATAGTAAAATAAATGCACACTACAAAATTCTCACAAGTATGGAGATCTGGTGGTGGTAATAGGAAAAGTTCTGACGGAGGAAGCGACGAGAATGAGCGGATGTAGAGGGGCTGCTGTAGTGGGACTGTCATGCAACGACGGCTGTAAGTAGACTGCTGTAAGGGGAGGAGGGGAACCTATAGTTTGGAGGGGGAGATGTAAGACTGCTGTAAGGGGAGCTGTACGTAGACTGCTGTAGAGGGGCTGATCGTGTGGGATACAACAAAGGGGTAACACAATGATCGGGTATGGTTAAGTGGGGTTTGTAGCTTTATTGGTAGAGGGAGGAGGCTTGCAATTTGGAAGAGGGGATTGCCTAACCGTGATGGATACAAGGAAAGATGGAGATGGGGATGCCAGAAACTGAGGAACATAGGGCGGGAGTGTGCAGCTGGGTCTGGGGGAAGTTATCACCGTCACGGATTTGGAAGAGGGACCCTTAACCACCAATGGTGAACAACAAGTAGGCGGACAAACATCAACAGTTTCTTTGAATTAGGTCATGGGAATGTGCGGCAGGGGCACTTACAGGCTAAATAAGGGAGTTACGTGAATAAAAAAAAATGAAATTAACTAGGACGTTGCATCTCTGGGGTTTTGCGGCATCACACCACGATCTGATTACTGACTTTGGAATCTCTCATAATGCAAACAATGCCTTAAAATGACAGCCCTCCCCCTTATTTATACCAAAAGAGGGGCTAGGACATCCGACGTAAACGACTATGATTGGTCGCTCTGTCCGATGCCCAAATAACACTAAAAATGTCCAAAATAAAACAACAAATGCATATAAAATGTAGAAACGATGCTCCAGACATGCTCATGATGTCAGATCGATGATTTGAGCAATGTCTCCTTTGCAAGTACACAATGCAGGCCCTGGCGTGGTGTCTCGAAGCCCTGTGACGATCCCATGGCTAATCCCCAACAACTCCCCCTAACTGAAAAACATTCATTTCCAATGAATGTGGATGATCGTACTGACGTCGAAAACCAGGGGCAAGTCTATTATTCTCCGTCATTGAAATCCAAGTGTCGTCAAAGGTTAGTTGACCGGTCTAGCACATCAGTTTACGACAAGATGGGCTGTCCGGGGTGAGAGTGCGTGCCTCAATTTCAGAAATGCTCTCAGCTCTCACCTCTCGTGTTGGATGATCCAGAGGAACCTATACAATTATAGGTTGTGCGGGCAAGCCCGTTGATGCTCGTCCAAGCTGATCAGGGTATGTGTTAGGCTGTAAGTGGGAGGGTGGTGAAGTTGTCTCAAGGTAGGGGGTCCCTATGCCCGAGAGACTCAAAGTAGAGAGTCAAATATTCCGTATTGAATACGGGATGAATACCCATATGACCATATATGCTGGGTGGTCGATCTCGCAGGCGTTTGTTCCAATTTTCTTTAGAATCCTATAAAGACCCATTTGCTTAGGAAGCAGTTTTTTAGCGATCCCATTTGGGAGCTTCGACGTGCGAATTCTTCCCATGACCTGCTCGCCCCACCTGAAAATGCTGCTCACGCTTGTGTTCGTTTACCCAAGCTTTATATAATTTAATAATGCTAGCAATTTTCTTCTGAATCATTTCATGCAGTTCATGTATATGATAGATGAACGACTCAGTGGACTCGCCAGGGTGTGACGCTAAGGGAACCGGTGCGAGGTCAATAGGCTTCCTAGGCTTATATCCTAACACTATATGAAACAGACTCATGCCCTGTAAACCTATTGACAGAGCTATTGCACGCGAACTCAGCTATGGAGAACACAAAATCCCAAACCGACGGTTTCTCACAAACTAGCCACCATGACAAATTTCCTAATCTCCTATTTACGAGCTCAGTCTGGCGTCTGTTTGTGGGTGATAAGTTGTGAAATTTTTTAGAGTCGTACCTATCTTATGAAATAATGTCTTCCAAAAGTAACTCATTAATCGTATGCCACCGCCGAACACTATGGACTTGGGTAAACCATATAAATGAAAGATGTATCTCATAAAGAGGGCCGCTACGTGGGCTGCATCTGCGGTCTTGCAACAAACAATAAAATGATCCATCTTCGAGAACTCGTTGGCCTTAAGAAAATGGAATCCTTCTTCCTCAAAGTCAGAGGAAGGCTCTGGTGCGGGACTGGAGGGGGTGGGGGTATAAAGTCTAGTATCCTATTTTGAATCCTTTGCAGCCTAACATATGCTGTAGTGACACATCGTTCTTCATGGTAGGTCAATAAAAACAGTTCTCAACCAGCGCAATCATCTTGTCTTTGCCAAAGTGGTATGCAACGCCACACGCGTGCAATTACCAAACAAGAAAGTATTGGAAGGAGGTCCGGGGAATGCAGAGACGAGACCCACAATATAAATATTCCTCGACGACATCGAACCCCTCAGCGGGCTCAGGGGAATCACTCGTCAATCCAGAGTAAATCTCACCGAAGTCAGTGCAAGTGGGATACTCCCTAGCTAGTTGATCAAACTAATCACACTAACGCTCTGTGTGTGGAGTAGGGTGACACGATGACTAAGGGCGTCAACAGGCTTGTTCTTAACACACGCGCGGTGTTTGAGAATGTAGTGAAAATCCTGCAAGTATTCAACCAAATTGGCTTGTTTATGCCTCAATTTTCGCTGTGAATCAAAATAGTGCAGAGCCTGATGATCGGAGAATAAGGCGAACTCCCGTGGGAGAAGATAATATCTCCAATAATGAAGCAGCTGCACTACTGCATAAAATTCTATCATAATTTGAGTACTTTTATTGGGCCTCATTCAACTTCTCACTAAAGTAAGAAATTGGATGCCCCACCTGGCTTAGTACTCCGCCAATACTAACACCAGATGTGTCCTAGACTACCTCAAATACCTTAGAAAAATTGGGTAATCTCAGAACAGGGGTTGTGATCAACTTCTCTTTGATTTCTATGAAAAATCGAGAGGCGACCGCTGTCTATTGAAAATCTCCCTTTCTCAGGAAGCTCTTGTAGGGGGCCATGATGGTGCTAAAGTCCCAAAGAAACCTTATGTAGGTGCCTAGTCTGTGGAAGCTACATGCCTCAGTGATAGTAGAAGGAATAAGCCATTCACGAATGTAACATACCTTGTTCGGGTAAACAAACACGCCAGGCGCTGATATAATAAATCCAAGAAAGTGCACAAAATAAACCAAAAATGAGTACTTCTTCAAGTTAACATATAACTTTTTCTTACAGATGATCTCAAATAAGAACCTTAGATGACTAAAATGGTTATCGGGTGAGTGGTTGTAGGTCCTCAAACAAGGCTAGAGTGATTGGAACCAGTCACCTCTGGGTAACCTGTATGGCCGTCTTATTGACCTAAATATCTCGATAAGGATGGGGATGAGGCTCAGGGGTCACCCGCATTCACTCTAAGGCCCTCCAGGACACAATGTTTACACAACTCCCACTATCTCAATGGCCTACTTGCATGGACCGACTGCTCTAGGAAAGAAAGTATAAAATATTGTCGTACGACGCCAATCATCATCAGTATGTGAGGTGTAAAGGATACGTTGTATAACACCTAACTCTAGGGAGCCCTCAACATCACTCTCCCAACCGTCCTCAATGGTGGCAATAATCTCCTCATCGACAACCTCCTCAACATCAACACTGGGTTCGCCTTCTTCAACTAATAAATTTCTTGTAGAGCATTGGACTGTAATATGGACCCTATATGAGCAACGATAACACTGAACGTTCCCTGACCCGGTAGACGTGGGAGGTCCGGTGGCGACAACCTTGCTCTTCGTGTCCATGAGAACACGAGAGGGTCTTGCATAAGTGGTAGTTTTCGGTGGTGGCCTCTTAAATGTGGGCCCGTCTGATCTGGAAGGAGTCTGACAGTCACTAACGAGTCACAGGTACTGCTCATACTCGAGGTTCATATGATAAACTTGCTTTATAGTCTCTATCTGATGGGGAATAATCTCCCTACGCAACTCAGATCTCAAGCCAGAATGAAACCGAGAAGCGGTGACACTAGTCTCCTCTCGTAGATCACTTCTCACAGATAGCTCATCAAATCATGACATGTACTCTGCCACAGATATTGTGCCTCGGCACAACGCATAAAGCTGATCTAGCAAGTTGTCCCGATTAGAGGCGGGAAGATATTTATTCTTCAATCGTCGCTTCATGTCATCTCAATAGATAATACGACGGTATCCATCTCGATGAACTGATCTCTCCAGGATGGTCTAGAAAATCTTGGCTGGGTCAACCAACTTCATCCTCACAAATCTAACGTGCCGCTCGTCATTTATACTATACCACTCGAAATAGTGATCCATCTCTTGAATTCAATTACTATCGGCCTTCGGGTCAAGGTGATCGCCGAAGGTGGGAACATCAATGTGTATATGAAGAGTGATGTCATCCTTCGAATGTGGTGCTCTACGTGGCTTAGGATACCCGTCAAAGTAATCATCCCGCCTAAATTCAAAACGGCCCTGGATTCGATCATAAGGGGTTGGGTGTCGAGGTGGATAGTACTCTTAAGGATGAAGATGTCTATTTGGGGCAGGTACAGGTCGACGATTGTGAATGTGATCGAGGGGCCGCCTTAGGTGTGGGGCTGGCTCTCATGGAGGTTGATTCTTAGCACGCCAATCTTTAGGTGGGAGGGCATCTCGTTCTTCCTCAAAGAGAACATCAGGTGGAGTGGGTTGGTTCTCCCTGCTCCGGGGAGTGACATGCTCTCGATGATCCTCAAGGTTGTCGACGTGGGTGCGTAGATCGTAAAAGTGAGCATTCATTTCTTTTATCCGATCTATGACCAGTTGATGAAATTCCGCATGTGTCATTTCGAAGTTTGAGTTGGTGGTTCTCTTGTCGGTAAGGTTCAGGCTGAACATGGATAGACAGACGATAAGGACTACCTCTATGTAGGCTGTGAAAGGCACGTGCTTAATCTAATGCAAACTTATGTGAGTGATGATGAATTGACTTAAATAGGCCTAAACTATATGATGCGTATTTTCTATGTTGCACCGACACCGACACGCGACACGTGACAACACGACACACGACTCGTCCATTATCCTAAACTATTAATATTCGACACGTTCGGACACGTTTGTTAAATTCATATTTTATAATTATAGAAATTATAAAATACTAATAAATAGAAAAGAAATGAACACAACATATAAAAATGTAATACTCATACTTACATATTATGTATCATCTAAAAAGATAACTGATTTCATGTCCGGCTCATCCAGTGAGAGATTTGCAATTTCTAGCATACCAACATCTTCGAATGTATCAAAAGCATCTCCGTCAATATCCCACATCTTTGTTTCTCGTGTATATTGTGGATTTTTTCTTGAAAGTAGACGTGGATTGCTGTGTATGAAAACTAGATCTTCTGCACGCTTTAGTGTCATTCTATTTCTCTTCATTGAGTGCACAAAAGAATATGTACTCAGATTTCTCTTCATTGTGTATATGTTCATTTCTATCAAATGACAAAACAGTAATATATGATGCACGACAGCCTGGAGCATAGCCAAGCAGAAATGAAGGCTAAGCGTGCAAAAAATATGAGATCATTCAATTGAGAAATAATTATAAATCTATTATTTAAAGATGAAAGCAAATGAACAAAATGATAGAGCCTCTGGCAGTGACAGAGTCCCGAGGAAGGATAGAAAATAAACTGATGCAATTAACGGCTCGAGTACCCTGGCAGTGGCAGAGACGCGAGGAAGGATAAAGCTTGAAGGACATAAGGTTCGCCGAGTAGCACCGAAGGCTAGAGCAGAGCCGGCGAGGAAAGCTGGTAGCTGGAGGCTGAGACAGAGCTGAAGAGGATCTCTGGAGCCTGGGGGAGTGTCGACGAGGAAATCTGGAGGCTGGGGCAGAGCCTACGAGTCGTTGGAGCCTGGTGGAGTGCCAATGAGGAAAGCTGGATGCCAGGGCAGAGTCGGCGAGGAGCTGGAGCCTGGGGAATTGCCAGCGAGTAAAGCTGGAGATTAGGGAAGTTTTGGCGAGGAGCGCTGGAGCTTGAGGAATTACCGGCGAGGAAAGCTAGGGTTCAGGTCAGAGAGTCGAGCGAGCGAGCACAACGAGCAGTCAATTTAGGTTTTTTTTATAAATCAGCGGGACTCGTGTGCCCGATTGAGCGGGACACACGATTCCCGCAAACAGCAACATGTCGGTCTTCCGACACGCAAGTCCCGCAAACAGCAACGTGTCGGTCTTCCGACACGCGTGTCTACACGTGTCCCCGTGTCGATATGCGTGTCGGAGAGTACGACATGAACACATTGACCCTCCAAGAGTGTCGGTGCTTCATAGCGTATTTTATTTGAGTTGATCCAGAAATCATTTTTTAGCAAGTAAAACTATAAAAGTTTAGCAACGAACACGACAATCACCGCAATTTCACATAAACAAGCAAACTAGGCTTCCTTCGCACGAAGGATTTCAATCTACACTTAAACAAATGTGGATTCTAGGAAATATGAAAATGGAAGAAAACACAACATTCATGATCACAAGCACTATGCAATGTTCATCCACAAATTCAGTACTAAAATAAAGGCACACTACAAAATACTCACTGGTATGGAGACCCGATGGTGGTAGCAGGAGAAGTTCCGATGGAGAAGTGATGACAGTGAGCAGATGTAGAGGGGCTGCTGTAGTTGGACTGTCGTAGAGCGGCCGATACATGTAGATTGTTGTAAGTGGAGGTGGGAAGCCTGCGGTTTGGAGGGGGGATTCCCTGGCCATGCGGGATACACGAAAAGGACAACACAGTGATCGGGTATGGGGAAGTGGGGTTTGCGATTTTACTGGTTGAGGGGGAGGCTTGCGGTTTGGAAGTGGGGATAGACTAACCTTGAAGGATACATGGAGAGATGCAGATGGGGGCTGGCAGCTTGACTGTAGTGGTGGGGGCGTCGACGGCGCTGAAAATGGAGGAAGACGAGACGAGAGTGTGAGGCTGGTCCTGGAGAAGTCACCATTGGCGTTGATTTGAAGAGGGAACCTCAACCGCTGACGACGAGCAGCAAGGAGGCGGAGGATATACAAGGGAGGCGTGCTCAGCGGGCTTGGCATTGTGGATCGTGGGAGGAAAGAGGAACAACAACGTCTTCTTTGAATTGGGTCGTGGGAATATGCGGTTGGGGGCTTACATGCTAAACAAGGGAGGTACATGTATAAAATGGAAAAAACTGAAATTAACGGGGAAGTCGCACGCCTGGGTCTCGTGGTGTCACATTACAATTTGATTGCTGGCTCTGGAGTCTCTCACAATGCAAACAATGCTTCAAAATATCTGCCCTCCCTCTTATTTATAGTGAAAGTGGGGCTAAGGCACCCGATGTGAACGACTATGATTGACATCTACTCTTGATATCCAAAAAACACTAAAAATGTCCAAAATAAAAACAAAATACATAGAGAATGTAGAAATGGCGCTCCAGACGGGCTCTTGGTGTCGAATCGACGATCCGATCAATGTCACCTGTGCAAGTACACAAATGCGAGCCCCACCGAGTGGTGGCCCGAAGTCCCATGATGATCCTGCGACCGATCCCCATCGCTGTGAAATCGCAAAAAAATGTTATTGTGACTTGCATATTTTCCGGTAGATATTTGCTATGACTTTTTTCATAAAAAAATCGATTATCAATAATAAATTTTGGGTTTTTAATTTTGTTCCGTCACTAGATGAAATATTTTTGACTCCCTCTTTTCCTTGTAATCTTTGTATGCTTCTACTAGAGAAACAATTTTTATAGTATGATGAATCATGGAACTATATCATGTGACAGTATTTTGCCTTAATGCAGCAGGATTCCAAAGATAGTTCTGCCTTACATTTTTCTCCAGATGAAAACCCTGAATTGTCCAATTATGAGATGGTAATGAGGAGATTCCCCGTTTCACTTCGAGAGCGACAATGGTCACACAAAGAGAAGAGCGAACTTCTGAAGGGCGTAAATCAACAATATCAAGAAATACTTATTTTAAAGTCCATCAAGCATGCAAGGTAAAATTTTGAAGTATAAAGTATTTAAATTATAGTTTTAAAATGGTGAAGTTGCATTTTTTTTCAAAGTTAAGTTTCATCATTAACACATTTTGTGATAATTGTTTGCAGTGGTTCTGATGGTTCAATTGACTCAGTTATAATGTCTACTATTGATTGTGTCAATCATCAAGCTACACCGGAAATTTTAAGGTCTTTGCTTCCTTTGGTTAATTGGGATAAATTAGCTTCCAGCTATCTTCCAAGACGTTCCGGTCCTTCATGTGAATCCAGGTATGATTGGGTAATTTAAATAACCTTGAATGTTGTGCCCAACACTTTGCTTCTTGTTTTGTGATAGATCCGATAATCGTTGAACAACAAATTAGTGCAAAAGCCGATATAGGATTTCGAGACAAGCAAAACTTAATATCTTGAGGGTAGGATCCCACTAAGAGCCTTCTTTCCCAAAGAGAGCATAAAGCCTAATTATTCAAAATAAAGAAAATAACTCACCTCCACTCCCTTATATAGGCGGCCTGGGCATACATTGAATGACAAAAAAATCTATGGTGGCTGCATAGACTGATATGGAGGTTCGTGGTTGGCCCATGGACAACACTCCTTTTCCAAACATTGACATTTCCCTAACGTTAAGGCTCGTAGGGGTCATCCACGATTGTTAGTGGTTCCAATTCAATGAAGTTAGGATCATCGTCTTCAGTGTTGAGCAGCAAGCACAAATCCTTGAAAGGGCATTTGTGTGCAGACGAATATGTTTAGTGCTTGCGCCATTCAGCGAAGCTCGAGGTGTTACTGGTAAGGTAAGCATTGGTGTGGCGTGGATACCATCAAAGGCAAGAGTAGTGGAACTAGTGGCGGTGGTGGGCCCTTCAGTTGGGATCCAAGTAGAGGCGAGTGATCTAGGCGATGGAGTGGTAGTTGACATTTCGGTTGTAGCGGTGGCTGGTGGGGTGGCTAGGTAGAGGTGAGCGGCTAGGCTACGTAGAGTTCCTCATCGAGTTAATGAACTTGTTCCATGGCATTGGCGAGAGTACCAGGGTTGTAGAAATGAAGACGTGCTCGAAATTGAGAGTGTAGGCCCGCGAGAAAATATCTCAGATAATTGTTAAAGGATAGTCCAGTGATGTGCATGCCATTCTTGATGAATTCAGTGATGTAGGTGGTGATAATGTCAAGACTGGTGAATGGAGCTGAGACGCTCATATACATTACAAGAGAGTTTGTCTAGCGATGTGAATCAGGATGGATGAGCGCGCAGAATCGAGGCATGCAAGAGTCTTCATTCAGTGATGTGGATCCCACAAGAGAGGAGACACGCTGAGGAGGCCTTCATTTAGGACCGCACACGAAGTGACGATGGACAGTTGGGATTCAAAAGATGGCGTGCAGACAAACACGACCTGTCCGATGGAAGAACTAGGGGATCGAGAGGGCGTGGGTTTCTGGGACAGTGAAGGAGGATCCAATTATCGTTCAGGAGGAATCCTAACTCCTAAGCGAGCGACATGTCATATCAATTCGTAGCTCCAGCTATCATCGAACAACAAATTAATGCAAAAGATGATAGAAGGGTTCAAGAAAGTTTGACCTAATTTCTTGAGAGTAAGATCCGTCCAAGATCCTTCTCCCAATGGGAGCCTAAAGCCTAATGATTCTAGATAAAGAAAATAACTCTCCTCCAATCTCTTATATAGGCGGGAGTGCACATACATGAAATGACAAAAAAATGCCATTGGAGCTACATAGACTGATAGGAAGACGCATGGCTAGACCGGGGAGCCATCTTCGTGTCATTTTGACATGAGAGTTATAGTTAAAAACTTGTGGTTCACTTAAGCTTGAAAAGACATTCAACCCCAACTATTTTTTCTCAAAGAAAGAAGTTGTAGCTCCATTCACTTACAATTTTTTTGTTATTTGCTCCCTGTTTGGCCCTTAAATTTTTTTTCGAATGTGGACATCCATACACTTTCTCTCTGTGTGCAACTCTCCTGCAAACTTACAGTCCAAAAACATCTTAGGAGTCAACACATACCTATAATAGGCCTAAAAGGAAATACAGTGCTGCTAAGCTCAAGTGCAAGGAAAAAAGTATTTTTTTCTAAAGGAATGGATCTCAAAATTTCCTTTTTTTTGTTTATTTGTATATTGAGTGAATGCTCAACTTAGAAGAGCACTAGTTCTCTGCTTTATAATTTTTTTCAAATGTGGACATCCATACACTCTCTCTGTGTGCAACTCTCCTGCAAACTTACAGTCCAAAAACATCTTCGGAGTCAACACATTCCTATAATAGGCCTAAAAGGAAATACAGTGCGAATGGATCTCAAAATTTCCTTTTTTTGTTTTTTTGTATATTGAGTGAATGCTCAACTTAGCAGAGCACTAGTTCTCTGCTTTATATATATATATATATATATACGAGTGACAGTGCAAGGGGGCCCCGTGCCCCGCGCGACAGTACCCAGGCTGCGGCAGCAGGCTTCGCCGGCCCCGACGAGCTTCGCCCGGCCCCGGCGGGCGAAGGCGGTTGACAATCCGGCATAATTAATTAACTATAAAGAAAAATAACATTGAAAATCAAGATCACATCAACTAATGTGCGTGCATGATGGGATCTCCAGCGATTAATAAATTTAATTAAAATAAATTATAAATCTCACATCTTTTCATCATTTCATGTGCTTTCATTGCCTCCATATCAATTTCTTATTCAGTGAAAGCTTCTTGGCTTTTTGAAAATAACAATTTTATTATTTATTTTTAGGTAATGCCAATCAGTGAGAAAGAGCCCTGTTCCATAGAAAGAGAGTCATTCACGCTTGCGTTTTCATGTGCTTTCGCTGTCACCTTTGATGCTTTATTTTTTTTTTTAAAAAAAACTAAAACATTTAAAAAAACCTTCCCCACCTTTAGTCTTACCTCGTAGAATTCAATTTTTTGCGTTTTTTAAAACAAGTTCGGACTGCATAACTTGAAAACGAAGTTAGACAGTGCCTTGGTAATGCCGGTCTTTGAGCTGCACTATTGTTCACTCGGAGAGGCGAATTTATGTAATTTTTTTCAACGTTGGAAGGGTAAAATTGTAATTTTATATTGTAGGGTAGGAGCTTTATAAAATATTGGTTTAGGACACTCTACTATCTTAGGTGTAGGAGCCCTATTAAAAATTAGACGGACGGTCCTAATTGATTCGATGGTATGCCGGTGATCGAACGACTGAGATCTTAGGATCTAATCAGATCGTACGGTCAGAATTTATTGGATGGTATGCCAGGGTTATACGGTATGATATGAAAGTATTTCTTTATATATATATATCACGACATTGGGGTGCGAGTGGCAGACACGGCTTCGTGCAGGCAAAGCCCGCTAGGATGCGGGCGAAGCCCGCCAGAGAGCACTGAGCACGGGCGGAGCCCATGCGTAGATGCTCGTATATAATATAATAAAAAAAATATTTCGTCCGTGCAGAGATGCTCATATATACTAAAATAAAATAAATATTTTGCTCAGTATATAATAAAATAAAATAAATATTATATTTTTAATTATTATATACATGAATCCATTTCCTTCTTATTTATCAAGCACATATTTAGTTGTGATGTTATAGAAACCTAGATTGTCGTAGATCTTTGGAATCTTTGCAAGTTCCTCAAAAGCTTCCATAATTGTTATCAATCTAGCTGTGGGAGTCACCTCACGTATACCTAGGGGTGATATTGTGTCAATTCCTTCTCGGCTCAAAATCAAAATTTTGGACTCGAAATCAATTTTGAGTCGAGCCGCCTCGACTCAAAATCGACTCGATTCCGAGCGGGCTTGAATCCATTTCATGTCGGTTCGAAATTTACTATTTTATTTTTTTAGTAGCAATTAAAATATAAAAAAATTTTAAATAGTGGGTTTTTAAAATGTTATTGTTATAACAATTTTATTTTTTATTATTGGCTGGCTAACGGGATTGGCGAGAACTTAAGCAAGCCGGTTAAGGGTCCCACACGCTAGTTTTTGGACTTAGGCATTAGTGAGATTATGACAAAAAATAGGGCACAATGGCGACAAAGGATCCATATAGCCGACCCCACTATAGTGAGATAAAGGCTTCAGTGTTGTTGTAATTGTATAACCATAGGTCAAAGCCTAGCCTTGAAAGAAACCTACCTTTCGACGATTAAATAGTCTTTCAAATGGAAACTCCAATTAATCATTAACTATATAGTGGTTATCTG
This sequence comes from Platanthera zijinensis, assembly GCA_039513925.1. Taxonomy (NCBI): domain Eukaryota; kingdom Viridiplantae; phylum Streptophyta; class Magnoliopsida; order Asparagales; family Orchidaceae; genus Platanthera; species Platanthera zijinensis. The sequence goes on from CM077090.1 coordinate 142,398,407, forward strand.
ATGTCTCCACAATGTGTGTAGTAAATATTGAAAAATATATTAAAAATTCAAGTCATTTTGATTATGAATTAATTATTCAAAGATGAGAAATCTTATCGAGTGTTTAGATTTGTCAATACAAACATCATGAATCTCAATTGATTCATCTATGATCAAATGATGATCAAATTATCAAAGTCATGCAATATACTCTCATTCTTCTAGAGATCCATGGACTGGGAGTTACATGAGTACGATCGAGCAGACAAACACGGACATCTCGTATCTTGATCATTTTATTATTAATTTGCAAGTCTCCTGTATGTTTCATACATTCGCCTGTGTGAAAATCAGATTTTTTTGCATCAAAGTTTCCACTTTAAAGCACAACTTGTAGAAATAATACTCCAAAAAAACTTTCAGTCCATCTGGCTCAAATAAAATATGGATCTGTAATCAACATAAGTTAAATAAATTGAACTAAAATTAGTCATCTTAAAAAACAAAAAACAATTTCTTACTTGCACATGGCACATGCCATATTGAGCTGCTTTCTTCCAAATTGCCCTCAATGCAGCTGTGCCAGTTCTTCAAGCTCCATACCTCAATCACAACTAGAAAGAAAACTTAAGAAATTACAGCAGAAAAATAACAGGCTTATAGGAAGGAATTTGAGAGGCAGCAACATATTTAAGCGGTGAAGCAACATGTAAATATAGCCAAAAATTAAGTCAAATTGAAATTTGTTTGTCTACTTCAATTTCTACTCATTATTATTCAATCTCGTATCTGAACAAAATCTAAATTGAAACTCGAACTCCAGACTAACCTACCCACTATCCCACTCACCAAAACTCCTATAGCTGGATACTGAAGTGAAAAAAGCAAACTCACCTTTCCACAAATGGGAACCGAGGGCTGTAGGGCTCCAACGCCTTCAAGTCTCTGTTGTTCGACGCCTTCACTGAGGACTGAGGGCAGCAGGGCTCCGATGTCTTCACTGAGGACTGAGGGCAATAGGATTCCAGCGTCTTCAAGTTGAAACCCTAGTTCGTCTTGCCATCTTGCGCAATGCTGCCGTTGAAACTCTGGAAAGAGAAAAGGTTGAAGAGGCGCGTGAGCATGATTGCAGAATGCGTGTGTGGTTATCTCTGTTTTGATTTTCGAGGGACTGGCGGACAACAGATGAGGAAAACATAATTGGAAAGTGGGAAATTGGAAAGTGGGAAATTGGAAAGTGCAAAATTGAATTAGACGTGTCACACCTCATGAGGCTAGTGTCTACGCAACAACCAACTCCTCTCCTACTCCTTAGCGCCACAAACCTAAAAAATTGAAATAATAATTAATCGAGCCAGCTCAAATGAAAAATCGAGCGACTCGTATAGTCGTATGAGGCTCAAAATTGATTTCGAGCCAATTTGGTTAGAATTATTTTAATTTTATTTCGATTGGACCGAAAAATAGAGCAATTTTGAGCAATTGTTGAGCGAATATTGAGTTTCGATTATTATGTTGAACCCTAATAGTACCTATCAACTCCTTAACCTGCGAAACTAGTTGTTGTGTACTACCGGTGCTTCTACAAAATTATCTAGAATCCCCATAACAGGTACTATAATATCCTCATCATCATCTACATTTGAAACTATTTACCTTTCCATTACTTCAGGAGGAATCCATGTGCTTGGTATCCACACATCATCCCCAGCTGCTACCACAAGGATATACATTTTTCCAGTCTTTCTTCTAGCTCTAGTGAAATTCTCAAATAATGGAACTCTATCTTTGTTGTAGGAAGGGACCTAAGAAAATAATTTTGTTAAAAAAGTTAACTGAATTGATGCAAGACTGGTTCTTTGAAATTAGAACCTTTATCTTCTCGAACCACCATTCATTTGGCGCGTCAATTAATTTTTAATATGAGTTCCAAACTAACCCTATCTCACCATATTTCAGTTCTTTACGTAACTTCCATTTTTTTTTCAGTTGATCCCATTAGTTTTTTAATTGTACCTGATCATACAATTTCCCCACACGCTCTTTGAAATTCATCGTTTAATTTATCCAACTATCCTTATTGAAATGTGTTGTTGGCCTATTGCCTAATTCAATTTTCTTTATGCAAAATTCACCAAATATCATTGTCATTTGGGCCCATGATGTTGATAGTCCCGTCTCCCTTTGATTATGCATTTTCTATGAATCAAACCTAAAATTTAAGATGAAAAGATTAAGTTTGTAAATATCGGATGCTGGCGACAGGTCCAACTAAGTTTATAAATATCAGATGTCGGAAATCAAAGACATCGGATTTTCATATCTATATCTTATAAATAAAAAATTAATTTTATGTATATTAAATATAATTATATGTTCTAAAAGGAAAAAAATTAACATAACAAATAATCGAATAATCAGTCATGCATATCTGATGGAGACCAGACGGACATAAGGCGCGGGATCACGCGCGTTTATTCCCGCCGGAGGCGGCTTTGATCTTCTCCGTTAGTTGGGCCCTCCTTTGCGAACGATCCGGCTCCACGGATGCGTTCGGAAAGTCGACGCCCACTATTTTTGTATTTTGCTTTATTTATTTCGGTCATTTATGTTGGTAGTTTTGGCACCCGGAAGTTCGGCCAATCATAGCCGTCCATTATGGAAGCTTCCGGATGCCCCCTTTTCCTATAAATAAACCCTAAATCTAAGAGGAGAGGACCGATGTTTTGAGAGCTTCTAGCAGCCGGTCTTTGGTGCGACGCCAACCCTCAGGTGCGACTCCTGTTTATGCTCCCCCCTTCCGCGACAATACCCATCCCCCGCCTTCGCCGATCTCCTTCCACGGCCACTGTTAGCTTCTCCAGCCCCACCACTCCCGCCGTCAACCTCGCCAAGCATTCCCCGTCCCTCGGCATCCGCCGGCAACCATACCCGGCCCCGCTCCCATACTCCATTAACCCCGCCGACAACCCTACCTCCATCCACCACCGTCGACAACCCCACCCCATCCTTCCAGCAACTCGCCGACCACCGTTCTCCCTCCCACAGCCACCGATAGCCACGCCATGCCCCGGTTTTCTCCTCCAGCAGCCTCGCCGAGCCCCTGCCCCCACCTACCACCATCAGCAACCCCGCCTTTCCCCCTACAGCAGCCTCGCCGGCCACTCACCTCCCTCCTACGGCCACCAACAACCACCAAGCTCCCCGACAACCACCTCACCATTCCCCGACCTCCTCACGGCCGTCAGATTCAGCAAGAGCCTCTCCCGTCGATTCCTATTTCCTCTCAGATTTGGGTTCATTTGGGTTCGCACGTGTTTGTAAGTCATTATTTGTTTTCATATCTCGAACATTGAGTATGCTAGTTGATGTTATATGTTTATGGTGATTCCGTCTATTATTGCGTTGGTTGCTTGAGATCGTACTAATTTGCAGGGACATTCGAACGACAGTTCGACTAATTGCACTCTCCGAGTGTGAACCGCTCTCGTGGCTTACCTTCATTGCGTAATCCCCTCCCGTATATTTGCATATGCCATAAACACACTTTTAATACATTTAAAAACGGTTGGCTTCATTGGTGTTCTGCTCGTGTTTGACAAACTACCTCTCGGGTCCCTTTGGCGTGTCAAGTTTTCATCACCCCTAGTCTACCCCTGCATCAAATTGGTATCAGAGGGTTTTGGTTAGTTTCTTAGCTTGCCATCGACCCCCGCCTCCCCAACCTTGCACACGTTAGGCTGGGGAGCGTATGCTACGTAGTGGTAGACCATTTAGGCATAGCATGTCTGATCCAAACCCCACAGACGATCGGCCCGACAACTCCAACTCGACGGCGGAGATGCCTACCGCCGAATTCCAACACTTGATGCTCGATCGCTTTAACCAACTAAGCGGTCAACTGGACGAACTCCGTGCGCGTCAGGATGCTTATGAGGGCCAGGGCGACCATGCCGCCCCTCGTCAAGGTGGTCAACCTGAGGATCGTCGCCATCACCCCATTCCCGATCGTCGCCCCCGACAGCGACCACAGTCCCCCGACTATGCCCCTCGCGACCACTTCGATGGCTACCCCGGCCACCAAAGAGGGCCCCCACCTATGGACGAAGAGATCTTACGCCGTATCCGTATTGAGGTCCCAACATTCGATGGTCATCAAGACCCTGGTGCCTTCAGTGATTGGCTCCGAGAGATGGAAACATGTTTCGACTGGTACGATATGAGTGACGAGCGTAGGGTGAGATTTGCACGCATGAAACTAGTAGGTTCCGCCATGAACTACTGGACTAGTGTGGAACGAACCTTAGAGCGAGACGGTTATCGACCCATCATCCGATGGGAAGACATGACGAGACGCTTAAAAGAAAAGTACCTCCCCGCTTCTTATCGCGACCGACTCCTAGACCAAGTCTATGCGCTGCGACAAGGAACGATGTCGGTGGCGGAATATATGACCAAATTCGATGACTTGATCGTGCGGAGTGATCTTCGGGAAGAGAGCAGTGCCTCGGCATCCAGGTTTCGGCACAGCCTGAAACATGACATTAGGCGTGAGCTGATTCCCCATCGTCGAGAGACCGTTGAGCAGATTTATGAGTTAGCCCTTGAGTATGAGCTTTACCTCCAGTCCACTGGCTCTCGCCAGCAGACCCCCAAGCCCGAGGGCTCGACATTCAGGAGATCCACACCTCCTCATTCTCAGGCCTCTGCGCCTCCCCGCATCTCCGAGGATGCAAAAGGGAAGGCCATCTGGACTGGACCTTCTAAGTCCAGTGGGCCTCAGTGTTATAGATGTTCCAAGAGAGGACACTACGCCGCTCAGTGCCCGATGCGGAGTCTGATCATTGAGGAAGACGAGAACGAGAATGTAGAGGAGACCAAGGAGGACTTGGTAGCTACTGCTGAGGAAGATTGGGAGGATGACGCTGAGAGATCACTGGAACTGGGAGTTGTACGCCGCCTCCTGCACACCCCCCGTGCGGAGGATGACTGGCGTCGCACCACCATCTTCTATACGTATTTCCAGAGCGCGGGCGGACCCTGCAAACTTGCCATTGATGGTGGGAGTTGTGTCAATATTGTGGCCAAGAAGGCTCTTGAGCGTATGCAGATTACCCCAGAGCCACACCCCCATCCCTACCGTGTCCTTTGGGTGGACAAATCTGCGATCCAAGTTACCCAGCGGTGCTTGGTGCCTCTTCGATTAGCGTCCTTCGAGGACAAGGTCTGGTGTGACGTCATCCCGATGGACGTGGCCCACGTCTTATTAGGTCGACCCTGGTTATTTGACCACGATGCGACGTGCTTCGGAAGATCGAACACATGCGTATTCTATGATAAGGGCCAGAAGATTACTCTGACCCCGACCCAGCCCAAGGGACCACCCAAGGGCAAGGTTGAGTCATCTGTCAGTTCTGGGTCTGCCAAGCCCTTACATATGATGAGATCGAGTGATTTCTTGAGAGTTAGTCATGAGTCAGGGATAGTATTTATTGTGGCTGCCACCTTAGCCTCGGACACCCCCACTGGAGATTTCGTCACTACAGACCCCGCAGTGCAGCGACTACTACGGGAGTTTTCTGACGTTATGCCCGAGGAGCTCCCCGATGAGCTCCCTCCTTTGAGAGACATCCAGCACGCGATTGATCTTGTACCTGGGGCATCGTTGCCCAACCTCCCACACTATCGCATGAACCCGACTGAGCACGCCGAGCTAAAACGGCAAGTGGACGAACTACTGGGGAAGGGCTTCGTGCGTGAGAGCTTGAGTCCGTGTGCGGTCCCCGCCCTTCTCACCCCGAAGAAGGATGGTAGCTGGCGCATGTGCATAGATAGCAGAGCCGTCAACAAGATCACGGTAAAGTACCGTTTTCCTATTCCCCGCCTCGATGACTTACTTGATGCCATGACTGGTGCTCGCTTCTTCACAAAGATCGACCTCAGAAGCGGGTATCACCAGATTAGGGTGCGCGAGGGCGATGAGTGGAAGACGGCCTTCAAGACGAAGGATGGCCTCTTTGAGTGGCTCGTGATGCCCTTTGGGTTGTCAAACGCCCCCAGCACGTTTATGCGGGTGATGACTCAGACTCTGCGGCCCTACATGGGCAAGTTCCTGGTCGTATATTTTGACGATATCCTGATCTATAGCCAGGAGCGCGCTGATCATCTTCATCACATCCGACTGGTGTTAGACACCCTCCGAAAAGAGCACCTATTTGTGAACTTGAAGAAGTGTGATTTCCTAGCCGAGTCAGTTCACTTCCTTGGGTACATTATCTCTGCGTCAGGTATCGCTGTGGATCCTGACAAAGTGCGAGCTATCCGCGAGTGGCCTGTTCCCACGAATATCCATGAGGCCAGGAGTTTTCACGGACTTGCCACCTTCTATAGGAGGTTTGTTCGGAGCTTCAGTGCGATTATGGCCCCCTATACGAGCTGCCTTCGTAAGGGAGAATTTGCGTGGACCAAGGCAGCAACTAAGGCCTTCGAGGAAATTAAGGACCGACTAGCTACTGCCCCCGTCCTTAGACTACCAGATTTTGGTTTAGCGTTTGAGGTGGCTTGTGACGCCTCCGGACTTGGGATTGGTGGAGTACTCAGCCAGGAGGGCCACCCGGTTGCTTATTTAAGCGAGAAGCTGAATGAGGCCCGACAGCGGTACTCTACATATGACCGGGAGTTCTACGCGATAGTTCAGGCCTTACGCTATTGGAGACACTATCTCCTGCATAAGGAGTTCGTGTTATATTCCGATCACCAGGCATTCCGGTATCTAGACTCCCAGTCAAAACTTAGCCATCGCCATGCCAAGTGGGTCGAGTTCATGCAGAGCTATCATTATGTTCTCAAGCACCGCGCGGGTATTGAGAACAAACCGGCTGATGCTTTGAGTCGCCGGATCACCCTGCTGCAGGCAATGAGCACGCAGGTGGTGGGATTTGAGCGCCTACCCGGAGACTACGTTGAGTGCTCAGATTTCAGAGATATCTACGGAACCCTCACCCGGGACCCACCTGGGGTGATGGAGGATTTCTCCGTGTCTGACGGCTACCTATTCTTTGGCACTCGGCTATGCATTCCCGATACCTCCCTCCGCGATTTCTTGATTTGGGAGATGCACGCGGGAGGAGCCGCAGGGCATTTCGGACGTGATAAGACTACCACCCTGGTGGAGGATCGCTTCTTTTGGACCTCCCTAAAGAAGGACGTGGCACGAGTGACCAGGCACTGCAGGACGTGCCAGATAGCGAAGGGCTCACGCCAACCTAGTGGGTTGTATACACCTTTGCCCATTCCTCACAGACCTTGGGTCGATATTAGCATGGACTTTGTTCTTGGACTGCCCCGCACGCTCAAGAAACTTGATTCCATTTATGTCGTCGTGGACCGCTTCTCCAAGATGGCCCATTTTATTCCCTGCCGCAAGACGGCCGACGCGTCTTCAGTAGCCACCTTGTTTTTTAGGGAAGTGTTCAAATACCACGGACTACCATCCTCTATCGTGTCTGATCGTGACGTTCGATTCATGAGCTATTTCTAGAAAACATTATGGATGAAGACGGGCACCACACTGAAATTTTCCACGGCCTATCACCCACAGACCGACGGCCAGACCGAAGTGGTCAATAGGAGTTTGGGAGCCCTCCTTCGGTGCCTTGTTGGCGAGCACGTGTCTACTTGGGATTCTGCGTTGCCCTCGGCCGAATTTGCATACAACAGTTCGGTGAATAGGACCACGGGTCTCAGTCCCTTCCATATTCTACTAGGATACGAGCCTAGGAAGCCTGTAGATCTGATACCCCTTCCCCTAGAGTCTCGCCCTAGTGCGTCAGCTGAGTCGTTTGTCGAGCACTTGCATGAGCTCCACGAGTCCATCCGAAAAAAAATTGCAACAAGTAATGAAAATTATAAGGCATATGCAGACATACGCAGAAGGGAGAGAAACTTTGGGATTGGCGCACAGGTTTTGGTTCGCATTCGCTCTGAGAGGTTCCCTTCGGGGACCGCAAGGAAGTTGAACGCCCGACGAATGGGCCCCTATACGGTAGTATGAAGGATTGGGACTAATGCTTATGAGATTGATATCCCAAACCATATGGGCATCAGCCGGGTATTCAACGTTGAAGATTTGACTGCATACTTTGAGGAACAAGCATATGAGGATCCATTTGAGTCCCTTCCCGTGGAGCCACCACTTGAGCCTACACTCCCACACGTGCCACCCTCACCTCCCCAGCCTCAGCCAACCGCGTCCCAACCCGAGGACTTGGCAGCACCACCGACAGTACCACCTGTGAGCCCACTTGAGTGTGAGACACCTTCAGCAGCATTGACAGCGGACTCGGAGACCATCGAGGGCATCTTGGCCCATGACTATGTGACAACGGCGGATCCACGAACACTGCGGTACCTGGTTCATTGGCGAGGTCGTCCCAGTCTTGATGATACGTGGATCGCCCCAGCTGAGCTTGAGAGACTCGCCCCCGAGCTACGCCAGGAGTACAATCGTCTCCATTCTTCGGAGATGAATGCTTTTAAGCCAGGGGGAGTTGATGGAGACCAGACGGACATAAGGCGCGGGATCACGCGCGTTTATTCCCGCCGGAGGCGGCTTTGATCTTCTCCGTTAGTTGGGCCCTCCTTTGCGAACGATCCGGCTCCACGGATGCGTTCGGAAAGTCGACGCCCACTATTTTTGTATTTTGCTTTATTTATTTCGGTCATTTATGTTGGTAGTTTTGGCACCCGGAAGTTCGGCCAATCATAGCCGTCCATTATGGAAGCTTCCGGATGCCCCCTTCTTTTCCTATAAATAAACCCTAAATCTAAGAGGAGAGGACCGATGTTTTGAGAGCTTCTAGCAGCCGGTCTTTGGTGCGACGCCAACCCTCAGGTGCGACTCCTGTTTATCCTCCCCCCTTCCGCGACAATACCCATCCCCCGCCTTCGCCGATCTCCTTCCACGGCCACTGTTAGCTTCTCCAGCCCCACCACTCCCGCCGTCAACCTCGCCAAGCATTCCCCGTCCCTCGGCATCCGCCGGCAACCATACCCGGCCCCGCTCCCCTACTCCATTAACCCCGCCGACAACCCTACCTCCATCCACCACCGTCGACAACCCCACCCCATCCTTCCAGCAACTCGCCGACCACCGTTCTCCCTCCCACAGCCACCGATAGCCACGCCCTGCCCCGGTTTTCTCCTCCAGCAGCCTCGCCGAGCCCCTGCCCCCACCTACCACCATCAGCAACCCCGCCTTTCCCCCTCCAGCAGCCTCGCCGGCCACTCACCTCCCTCCTACGGCCACCAACAACCACCAAGCTCCCTGACAACCACCTCACCATTCCCCGACCTCCTCACGGCCGTCAGATTCAGCAAGAGCCTCTCCCGTCGATTCCTATTTCCTCTCAGATTTGGGTTCATTTGGGTTCGCACGTGTTTGTAAGTCATTATTTGTTTTCATATCTCAAACATTGAGTATGCTAGTTGATGTTATATGTTTATGGTGATTCCGTCTATTATTGCGTTGGTTGCTTGAGATCGTACTAATTTGCAGGGATATTCGAACGGCAGTTCGACTAATTGCACTCTCCGAGTGTGAACCGCTCTCGTGGCTTACCTTCATTGCGTAATCCCCTCCCGTATATTTGCATATGCCATAAACACACTTTTAATACATTTAAAAACGGTTGGCTTCATTGGTGTTCTGCTCGTGTTTGACAAACTACCTCTCGGGTCCCTTTGGCGTGTCAAGTTTTCATCACCCCTAGTCTACCCCTGCATCAATATCCCAATGTAAATTAGAAAAAAATCCAAAGTAAAATATTATAACATGTGCAAATCATATAATGTAAAATATAATTAATATTATTAAGCATTTTATTTTATTAGTACTTTGTTTTATAGCAAATAAAAAAGATTGAAATACTAAATATCCTTAATTGATTATAAGTCGTTCTATGCATACTAAGTTTATGTTAAAATGATATATGTAAAGAGAGGCCCAAAACCTTGTATATACTTCTTGAGATAATAATTACAAGTATGAATATATTTATATAGGAAAGGAGAAAGAAGTGAAATCCCAATCTAACAATGTGGGACTAATACAATGAGGAGGAAAAGAGGAGAAAAAAGGAAAAAATGGTCCACTAGATGAGCCTTTAACTGGACTTCTCTAACACTCCCCCGCAAGTTGGAGCGTACAAGTCGTAGGCACCAAGCTTGGATAAAAACTGATAGTATAGCGACCGAGAGAGGGCTTTAGTCAGGATGTCAGCAACTTGGTTTGTAGCAGGGACATGCTCCAACTCTATCTTCTTTGACTGTACTTTTTCCCGGATAAAATGACAGTCAACTTCAATATGCTTCGTGCGTTCGTGAAAGACCGGATTCTTGGCTATATGTATGGCAGCTTGGCTGTCACAAAATAGGGTTGCCGGTGATGAGAGACAAACACCTAAGTCACCCAGAAGGACCTCAAGCCACGTTAACTCAGAAACGACAGTTGCCATAGCCCGGTACTCGGCTTCAGCAGAAGAGCGAGCAACCACGGTTTGTTTCTTGCTACGCCAAGTTATGAGATGTCCTCCAAAGTAGGTACAGAAACCCGTTGTGGAACGCCTATCATCAATAGATCCAGCATAGTCTGCGTCAGAGTACGCAACAAGAGACAGAGATGTGGATGGCTTGTATACCAGCCCTTGTCCTGGAGCGGTCTTGAGATATTGAAGAATGCGCTCAACAGCCTGAAGATGAGATTGGGAGGAGAGAGAGGTTAGGAAGAGACAGACCGCATGATACAGCGGCTAGGAGGGTGGGGAGGCCGCGCGGTTTCCAGGAGACAGGTCGGACAGAGAAACTGGAGACCGCAAACAGTAGACTCGGAGCGAATATTCAGAAAGACAACCTCCCTCTGATACCATGTAAAGAGAGGCCCAAAACCTTGTATATACTTCTTGAGATAATAATTACAAGTATGAATACATTTATATAGGAAAGGAGAAAGAAGAGAAATCCCAATCTAACAATGTGGGACTAATACAATGAGGAGGAAAAGAGGAGAAAAAGGGAAAAAATGGGCCACTAGATGGGCCTTTAAGTGGACTTCTCTAACAATATAAATAACAATTAATAAATGTGTTGAACTTTTCACATCTTTGTAATATGAAATAAGAAAAATAATTATACAAAATTGATTATAAGAATAACTAATTAAAAGAATGAAATAATAAGTGCAATTGATTTAAACATGCATAATATAATATGTATATGATATATAGACATATATTGTTAGACTGTTAGCATAACATAAAATAAAATAGTGAATGATATGTTCAAAAGCCGCGTCAGTCAATATATCGGAAATCATAAACCTATATTTTAAAAAAAGGACAATCAATTTTTTAAAGAAAAAAAATGTCGTTTTGCCCTCTAAAATGATATGTCAGCAGACATATCGGAAGACATTTAAAATAGTGAAAAATATATTTTTTATGCAAATGAATATACAAATGAAAATGCTAATTCAAATATCATAAAGAAGGAACTGCGACTTGGAGGAAGGGCTATTTTTTTACAACCAACTTTTTGCATACTCATATTAAATTCAGTAACAGCAGTAGGAGTACCTATCAAATTTACATGAAAAAACAAGTTGAATAGCAACACTTTCATGAGGACAAATGCCTCACTATCAGAAAAAAACATGGAAAATCAAACTATAAGAATCATTAGTCACAAGAACCACAATCTAAACGCATAAATCAGGCTTCATATAAAAAAAGGACACTTTGCCACCGCGTGTCTGGCATCAAATCTCAATCAGAGGATTACCAATTAGCGGCAGAAATGAAAGTGAAACAAATTTTGGGGATAACCAGTTTGCGGCAGATCTCAGCAATCAGAATTGTCGTCGACGGAGGAACACTGCTCTTCATTGGAGGAAGATCTTAGGTATGGCTGCTTGTCATGTGATGGAGAGAACCCTAGAATGATGGACAAATAGGTTGCTTGTCATTGGAGGTGGAAAGCATCGGATGGGGCTCCTCGTTGTGTGCCGGCTGGAATCTTAGACTGCAGGTGAAGAGGGAAGTGATGGAGAGTATTGGGTTTAGGTGTTTTCTCTACCCCATCTGTTAAAGTGAGGACGTGAATGTTACCTCATGTATTTTACAAAGAAACCCACAGTTATGGTCCGGCGGCCATGTACACTATGATAAGCGCACAAATTAATGTGGTAGCATTTTTCCCAATATGCCACCACACCAAAATAGCCCCCAAACCTGCCCTTAATAACAATTTCATTCTTGATTTTCATCTAAGTGTTCTTGTTTGTTTTTTCTTGAAGCATCAAGTATAATGAGCTTAGAGATGTTCATAAATCTATTTTTGCTGATTGTGTATGGAGGCTCTATGCTTCAACTCTACCAGTCCACTTGCATGCTCTATTGATTCGAATTTGTTGTCAGATCACCTTATTATGATGCCATTTAGTATTAGTTTAAGAATTGATCTATATCACACTTGGCAGGTGGTTAAATCATGAAGATCCAATGATCAATCACAATTCTTGGACATTACTGGAGGACAAGAAACTTCTATTTACTGTACAAGAAAGAGGGCTTTACAATTGGATTGACATAGCTGTTACATTGGGAACAGATAGAACCCCCTTTCAGTGCTTGGTTCGATATCAAAGGAGTCTTAATCCTCATATTTTAAACAGGGAATGGACTAGTGATGAAGATGCAAAATTGCATGACGCTGTGGAAACTTTCGGTGATAATAATTGGCAGATTGTAGCTTCTCATTTGGATGGTCGTACTAGTAATCAATGTTCTGTTAGGTTAGTTGCCCTCTTTATTATTCATTCAATTATCTATGAGAATACCTGCTTTTCCTTAAGTGGATCTGAGAAGTATGGCAGTTTCAAATATTGGTCAGAGCATTTAATACTCCATGGCTGTCTTACCTCCGACTCTTTTAATCCTCTTTCTCTACTGTTAATGAATCATTCCTGGATGCATAATACTGCCAAGTTTTGTTATGTAATCCAATCTGCCATAATTTTCCAAATTTGCATTTTAATATCTGGAACCCGATCAAGTGGAGTGATCGAAGTTGATTTTTCATCTTTTTCATTCTGTAATAGCTGTATGCCTGAATCTCACTATTTTTCGCCTGGCCATTCTTAAATTTGCTCATTTTTTACTTATATGTCAGATTTTTTGTAACAATTTGTAGCCACCTTTTCCATCCATTCATCTTTTATTGAGGTGAAGTATATTGCAATTTCATCATGTGGAGAAAACCGCAAACTTGTATATATTTTGATTATTTTCTCAATAATCACAAACAAGGTATGAATACACATTTATAGGAGGGAGAAAGAGAGAAGAGATCCATATACATGATGTGGGACTAAAGAGGAGAAAAGAAGAAAACTAAATAAATGGGTTCCAACATGGGCCTCTTTACATGGGCTTTTCCAACATTCCCCCGCAAGCTGGAACATACAAGTCGTAGGCACCCAGCTTGGACAGGAATTGATAAAATAGGGTACTTGGTAGGGCCTTTGTGAGGATATCAGCAACTTGTTCAGTCCCCGAAACATGCTTCAATTCTATCTTCTTCATTTGGACTTTCTTTCGGATAAAATGACAGTCTACTTCAATATGTTTCGTTCTTTCATGGAAGACCGGATTCTTTGCTATGTGTATAGCCACTTGGCTGTCACATAATAGGATGGCAGGTGAGGAAAGTTTGATTCCTGGATTGGCAAGGAGACTTGCAAGCCATGTAAGCTCAGAGACAACTGATGTCATTGATCGGTATTCTGCTTCAGCTGAGGATCGAGCAACCACGACTTGTTTCTTACTCCGCCAGGTAACAAGATGACCTCAAAAATAGGTACAAAAACCACTGGTTGACCGCCGATCATCCAAAGAACCAGCATAATCTGCATCAGAATACGCAACCAACTTGGAGTAGAGGACGAGGTTTTGTATACCAGCCCTCGACCTGGAGCTGATTTAAGGTATCTTAGGATGCGCTCAACGACTCGAATGTGAGATATTAAGGGTGCGTGCATAAACGGCTGACCACCCCAACAACAAAGGAAATATCCGGTCTTGTGATCGTTAGGTAGATCAATTTCCCAACAAGTCGTCGATAGTATTCAGGATTTTGGAGAAGCAGATCTGTATCAGAAGCATGTGCACACAACTTATGATTTGCATCCATTGAAGTAGTAGTGGGCTTGCATCCAGAGTAGCCATCGTGAAGGAGATCCAGACAGTACTTCCGTTGGGATAGGACAAGTCCATCCGGACGTCTCACGATCTCTAGACCAAGGAAGTATCGAAGATGCCCCAGATCTTTGTTTGAAAGACAGAGCTAAGGTGCTGTTGACCGTTTGGATTCCCTTTGAATCGTCTCCAGTGATTAAGATGTCATCAGCATATACTAACAGAATAACCGTCCCTGTTGCCTGATGACGAATGAACAGAGAGAAGTCTGCTGAGCTCCGAGTAAAGCCGACTTCCCGGACTTCCTTACTAAACTTGTCGAACCATGCCCGAGGGGATTGTTTGAGACCATAGATGAACTTCTTAAGATGACAAACTCGGGACTCCCACATGGTCTCAAACCCGGGAGGTTGTTGCATGTAGACTGTTTCCTTGAAGTCGCCGTTCAGAAACACATTTTTGATGTCCATCTGATGTAAGGGCCATTGACGATGCACAACCACGGGGAGGAGAGCACGAACGGTGTTGAGCTTTGCAACTGGAGAGAATGTTTCCTCATAATCAAGACCGTGTTGTTGGGTAAATCCACGAGCCACCAGGCAGGCCTTCAGACAGTCAATTATCCCATCAAGAGCATGTTTGATGACAAAGACCCATTTACACCCAACAGGTGTCTGATCGGTAGGTAGAGGTACCAGGTTCCAGGTCTGGTTAGCCCAGAGAGCAGTCATTTCTTCTTCCATGATTGCCCGCCGGCAAGGATGTTGGAGAGCCTCATGCACTGAGTTAGGTACAGAAATCAAGGATAATGAAGTAACAAAAATTTGAAGTCGTGGGGATAGACGATGTAATGATACATAATTCGTCATGGGATGAGCGGTAGATTCTGGTACTGGATCAGCAGGTCGCGGAGCGTCAGAGGTCGAAGCCGACTGCATTGGGGCAACGGAGTCAGGATGACGACGAGTGTAAACACGTATAACAGGTGTCTTGGAAATAGGGGGAACTTGGGCAGGAATTTTTGGTGGTGGAGTGGTAACAGGAATCACAGAGCGTGGGACGGGTGGTGGTAGAGGTGTTGGATCTGGAGCAGAGAAGAAAGGAAGATCCTCCATAAAGATAACATCAGCAGAAACAGTCACCTTGCGGGTGGTCGGAGAGTAGCATACGTAGCTTTTCTGAGTCCGTGAATAGCCAACAAAGATGTGTTTGGCTGCCCGGGGGTCCAATTTGTCCATCGATTGACCAAGAATGTGAACGTAGCAGGTGCACCCAAAGATGCGGGGTATGCGAGAGAATGTCAGAGTCGAGGGGAACATGAGGCTGAACGGAGTGTCATTGTGGAGTATGGGGGAAGGGAGACCGTTAATCAGATAGCAAGCTGTCGAAAGGGCAAAGTTCCAATAATCAATTGGAACCTGCGTTTGAAGCATGAGAGAGCGAGCCACATCGAGAAGATGTCGATTCTTACGTTCGGCGACTCCGTTTTGTTGGGGGGTATATGCACACGATGTTTGGTGAATGACCCCAAATTCAGGGCATAGGGTCGCAAATTCGTGGCTAGTGTATTCGCGAGCATTATCAGTGTGAATAGTTTTGACGTTCGTGGAGAATTGTGTGCGGGTCTCAAGGAGGAAAGCCCGAATGACACGGGGAAGCTCGGAGCAATCACGAAGTAAATATAGCTACGTCATTCGAGAATAATAAGCAATAAAAGTTAGAAAATAGCGATATCTAAAAATATTTGTGATTTTGTATGGTCCCCAAATATCGGAGTGTACTAAAATAAAAGGAGCGGAGCTTCGAGTACAATGAGATGGAAAAGATGAATGAGGCTGCTTGCCGAAAATACAAGATTCGCACTGAAAAGGAGGAAAAGATACTTCTGGTAGAGCCTTCTGGAGGACTGGTAAAGGGGCATGCCCAAGACGCCAATGCCAATCGACGTAGGAGACGGAAGAGAGTATAGTAGGAGAGTCTTCAAGAAGGTAGAACCCGTTCTGCAGTCGTCCCTTACTAATGATATTCCACGTCTGTCGATTCTGTATCAGAAAAGAAGACGTAAGAGTTACAGAGCAATTTAAATCAGCAGTAGGGCGACCAACAAAAGGTAAATTAAACGGAGAGCCCGAAATATGGAGAGCCGAGCGTAGAGATAGAGAAGAAGTGAAAGGAATATCAGCAGAGCTGGAAACCAGAACAATGTCTCCATTGGCCACTGTGATACACTTAGGATGAGGAGAATCCAGGTACTGATGTGGCCGCAGGGAGGTGATATGATGAGTGGCACATGAATCCACTATCCAGCACAGACTAGTAGAGAGACAAGCGATACCTTCATGTGAGATGAAGGCAACAGAGGTAACAGAGGCAGGTGGTCGACTGAGCTGACCATGAAGTTGTTGAAGCTGAAGCCAGACCTCTTCAAGGTCAGTACGAGTGACAGATGAGTCGTTGGCAACAACAGTGGCCTGTGGACGAGGAGGTAGCCCATGCTTGCGATAGCAAGTGGCCTCAAGGTGGTCGTCCTTACCGCAGAAGGAACACTTTGGTCGTGGCCGACCTCCCCGACTTCGGCCCCGAGAGCCTGAACGCCCCCCACGAGCAGGAGGAGGGAGAGGCAGTAAGGGCGCAAAAGTCTACTGAAGGAGAGCCGGTGACAGAGGTCCAGAACAGTCAGGAGGTGGTGAGACCTTGAGCAACATGGAACACACATCTGATAGTGATGGAGTAGCAACAGAGGAGAGGATCTGAGCCCGAACGCTCTGAAGATGAGGTGGTACACGATCCATCATCATGGCAACACCGACGACTTCTTTTTGAGCACGTTGTGCAACAAGATCCATCGTAGGAGGTTGATGTTGAATCCAGGCTTCAACCAGAGTCTTGGCCCGAGCAACAAAGGAGGTAAGGTCGGTGGCCCCACCAACATCAAGAGTCTTGATGCGCCCTGCAACGCATCATAATTTTTATGTATTTATTATTGTAGTTTATTTCATGCACTCATTTATTTGTTTTGCACCTGTTATTTTTCGGCTCATCGGCATGATCGACCGTTGAGACTTCAATAAAGAGGTCCGGTATTTCTAGTAGTAGAACGATAGCGGCAAGCCCAAAAATTAATTAAATGAGCATAATTTTCAGTTTCAAATTTCAAATTCAAATATCTCCTTCTTTAGTAAAAATGATCATTTAGGGGAAGATATTTTCAAAAAAAGAATAAAAGTTATGAAGAAAATATTGGAGTTGTAGATGGAAGGAAATAAAGAGAGAATTAAACCCTTTAAAAGAAACCCCCTTGAAAGGAGAACGCCAGACGGGAAAAAAAAAACAAGGAACGGAAACCTCGTTCCCTGTTCCTCTCCCGCACGATCTCGTGCAGCAGTTTCGGCCCCCGCCCATTCCAGTTCGACGACCGCCGACTACCAGTGGACCACCGCTCCTCCCCGCCACGTTGTCGACCGACGAAGCCTGCCGTTGGTCGCATCCCGCCCGACGCTGCTGCCGTGAGCCCCGACGAACGCAACCCTGCAGACCGCCCGCTCCCGGGCCGACGACGTCTCCGACACCATCCTCCGTCTGCCTGGATATTTCCCGTGAACCGTCGACGACGACGCGCCCCTTCCGGTCACGGGATTTGATTCTGCCGACCGCCGGGTTAATCCCCTTGCTGTGCATCAATCGAATTTGGAGAGGATCTCATTTCCTAGTCTCGGGTAATCCCGTTCCCTCGCCCGCATTAGTATGAAATTATGTTTTCTCATTTAAATTAATTTATGGGCTTGCCGTTGCGTTCTTCTACTATTAATATTGTCATTTTCAAAAATTATTGCTTGTAATTCGGCTTGTGATCGTTAAGATTTTGCGGAGGTTTGGAACCTTAGAACGCGTAGGGGTTCCACTCAAACAAGATTAACGAACCTCTCAAGGCTTCTCGCGACGACGCTGAAAATTCGCTTGCGAAAATTGGAATTGGCCACTCGGCCCGCGTGTTTTCTTTATTTTAAAAAAAAATCTAATTCTATTTTACATTAGTTTGGTATCAGAGGGATTCGATTCACTTCTACCGTGGATCGCTCGATCCGTCAAATTTAATTTTTCTATAAAAAAAAAAGATTTTTAAATTTTATTTTTTAATGGCCTTCATATATATATATATATATAAAGAAAAAAATATTAAAGGAATTTTTCTCCCACTCGGGAAAACTCTCTTTTAAGGAAAATAGTAATAAAACATTAAAATAAATATTTTTTTTTATATCATCGATGGAGAAACGGGTTGACCAGTTAGAAAATAGCGTAGGAGATTTGGCGCAACGCATGAGTGACTTGATGAAAACTGTTGAGACGCTCACCGCCGGTATGGGTAGTGTCACACATATCATGAACGGACTCCGCACGTCGGTTAATAATATTGAGGGAACCTTGCACGCCAACCGCGCACCTACCCCGTTGGCCAAAAACGACCCTGTCCACAGACCTCGGGAACTTGCACACCCCGATCCGGATGCACATAACGAACCACGTCACCAACCCCGTTGGGATGTTGGAATCAAGTTGGACGTGGGTGATTTCGAAGGGCGAATAAAGCCCGAGAGTTGCCTTGAATGGTGTGAACGGATGGATCGTTTCCTGGCTTGGAAGCAATTGCCCCAAGCTAGGCAAATTGAGTATGCCACGCTTAGACTTAAAGGATCCACGTTAGTTTGGTGGGGACAACTAGAACGGTCTAGGTTCAATTTAGGTATGCCCCCGATCACAACATGGAACGACTTCAAAACTCAACTGCGTAAGAGATACGTTCCATCTGATTACATGCAAACCCTGTATCGTAGGTTCCATAATCTACGTCAGGACAAATTATCCGTCGATGAGTACACAAACGAGTTCCTAGTCTTGCAGTCTCGCCTCGACCTCCGAGAGGACGATGACATGACCGTTTCCCGTTATCTGAACGGGCTATGCTACTCCATTCGAGATCAGTTGGAACTCCTTGATTATAAGGATTTAGGAGAGGTTACGAGTCGCGCACGTAGAGTAGAGGCACTGCAGAAACGCACATCTGGAAATAAGACTACTGATAAGTCCCACCCGACTCACACTTTCACCCATGTCGGGTCCTCTCGACCGGTAGCGTCCACGAGCACCCCAGCACTCCCTGCCCCTCCCAACAAGGGCAAGGAGATTGTAGGCACTAGACCCCAGCCTGTGACGTTTAGATGTTTTAAGTGTATGGAGCCGGGCCATAAGTCTTCTGAGTGTCCGCGACGCCTCTTCGTTGCCATCGTCGATTCTGCGAGTGGGTCAGAACCTGAGTATGGAGTATTCCTTAGTAAATCCCAGACTGATCCAACCCCGGAGACTGAATTAGAGGGTGAGTACGAAGTTGAGGGAGAACAACCTGAGCAGTTAGTGTGTGTTCTCCAACATAGTCTCCTATCCCCCAAGACACCTACTGACGACGACTGGTTGAGAAACAACATCTTTTGTACCACCGCACGCATACATTAGCAGTTCTGCTCCATCATTATAGACAGCGGTAGTATGGAGAACTTTGTTTCTCAAAGCATGGTTGAAAAGCTGAAATTAAAAACGCAACCCTTAGGAAAGCCCTATAGTCTGTCATGGGTCACTAGTAGCACTACCATTCCTATCACGCACCAGTGTCTCGTAGACTTTTCCATAGGCAGTACATATCAGGACGCTGTATGGTGTCATGTAGCTACTATCGAGGTATGTCACATCTTGCTGGGACGACCTTGGCAGTACGATAGGCACGTTGTTCATGATGGTGTGAAGAACTCTCACTCCTTCGAGCGCAATGGTCGCAAGATCGTTCTTCTCCCCCAGAAGAATGGCCTTGTTCCCAGAGCCCCCGAGAGGACTTCACCCCCTTCTACCACCGTCTCCGCGATATCCTTTTCCTCCGCCACCATGTTACTGACTGGGTCCCAATTCCAGGAGGAGATGAAGGATAGCGAGGTCGTTTATATGTTATCTTGTATCGATACCACCCCCACTACATTAGACATTCCTAGTACGGTGCGTCCCCTCATCGATGAGTTCTCTGAGATCATGCCGGAGGAGCTGCCCGATCAGCTACCTCCGATGAGAGACATACATCACTGCATAGACCTCATCCCAGGAGTTAGCTTACCTCATTTACCCCACTATCGCATGAGTCCGAAAGAGCATGAGGAGCTGCATAGGCATGCGACCGATCTGATTTTGAAGGGTCACGTTAGAGAGAGTATGTGTCCGTGCGCCGTCCCCGCACTCCTAGTTCCTAAGAAAGATGGGACTTGGCGCATGTGTGTAGACAATAGAGCGATAAATAAAATTACAATCAAATATCGCTTTCCGATTCCCCGATTGGATGATATGCTAGATATGCTTAGTGGATCCCGAGTATTTTCCAAGATTGATTTAAAAAGTGGGTACCACCAGATTAGAATTCGACCTGGGGACGAATGGAAAACTGCGTTTAAAACGAAGGAAGGATTGTACGAATGGCTAGTGATGCCTTTTGGGCTCTCCAATGCTCCCAGCACATTTATGCGTGTGATGAATCAAGTGCTTAGGCCACTCATAGGAGTTTGCGTAGTGGTGTACTTTGATGATATTTTAATTTATAGCCTTGATCCAAATCAACACATGATTCATCTTAGGCAGGTCTTAGATATACTACCCGAAAATAAATTATATATAAATTTGAAGAAATGCACGTTTTTGACTGACAGCCTGACCTTCTTAGGATTTATCGTTTCTTCTGAGGGCATTAGAGTTGATAGAGAGAAGGTCAAGGAGATAGAATCCTGGCCTAGCCCTAGGACGATTACTGAGGCTCGAGGATTCCATGGGCTAGCATCTTTTTATCGACGATTTATTCGAAACTTTAGCACCTTGATAGCACCTGTGACTGATTGTCTTAAAAGGGTTTGTTCATTTGGACTGAGGAAGCTGAGAGAGCATTTCTTTTGGTTAAAGAGAGACTCACGAGTGCACCGGTATTAGTGCTGCCTGATTTTGAGAAAATTTTTGAGGTTGACTGTGACGCATCGATCATAGGCATTGGCGCAGTTTTGAGTCAGGAGGGTCGTCCCATTGCATTCTTTAGTGAGAAGTTGAACGAGGCCAAGACCAGATATTCCACGTACGACTTAGAGTTTTACGCTATCGTTCAAGCTCTCCGTCATTGGAGACACTACCTGATTCAGCGCGAGTTTGTGTTGAACACTGATCATGAGGCTCTGAAGCATCTGAACTCCCAGAAGGAGATTAGGCGTCATGCCAAATGAGCTGCTTACTTGCAGGAGTTCACGTTTCACTTGAAGCACAAACCCGGAGTCACGAACCGCGTAGCCGACGCCCTTAGTCGTCGCACACATTTATTAGTCACCCTACAACCGTGCATTATTGATTTAGATTCACATCGCGACCTATACGCCACTGATCCGTTCTTTCACGATATTTGGAGCTCATATCAACACAGTGGGACTGATCCCACCACACAGTACGTCGTCAGTGAGGGTTATCTGTTTAGGGGCACGCGCCTCTGCATCTGCGAAGTACTGCTTCGAGAGACATTACTTAGGGAGCTCCACTCGTCTGGGTTAGGTGGACACGTAGGTCAGTCTAAATTATTAGATCTCGCCAGCGCTCGTTATTATTGGCCACATATGAAGCGAGATATCACTGAGTTCATCAGACACTGCACCACGTGTCAGTTGTATAAAGGGCATGCTCAGAACACAAGATTATACATTCCCTTACCGATACCTGAGCGGCCATGGGATGACATCTCGATGGACTTTGTGGTAGGACTTCCTCGAACTAAGAGGAAGGTTGACTCCATTTTTGTAGTCGTGGATTGATTTTCGAAAATGACACATTTCATTCCATGTAGAAAAACTTCTAGTGCTGTACACGTTGCCGGGCTTTTTTTAAGGAAATCGTTAGACTGCACGAAATTCCTAGGTCGATCACTTCTGATAGAGACACGCGTTTTATGGGGTATTTTTGGAAGACACTGTGGGCCCGACTAGGTACCAAACTCGAGTTTAGCAGCGCATATCACCCTCAGACCGATGGGCAGACTGAGGTCGTTAATAGGAGTTTGGGGGACCTACTTAGGTGTTTGACGGGGAAAAATCCGAAGCAATGAGATCTTATACTACCGCAAGCTGAATTTGCATTCAATAATTCTACTAATCGCTCTACAGCTAAATCTCCTTTCGAGATTGTGTACAGATTCCCTATACCTCATTTACTTGATCGTCACTCTCTTCCGACTCATGAACGTATTTCTTTTGATGCGCAAGCCCATGTTGATTATTTAAAAGAACTGCATAAATCTATTACTAATAAACTGCGAACAACTTCTGAAAAATATAAAATCATGGCCGATCGTCATCGCCGGGAGTTATACTTTTCAGAAGGAGATTGAGTGTTTGCTTATTTCAGGAAGCAAAGATTCACTCCGGGTACGTACCACAAGTTACGGCAGAGGAAATTTGGTCCTTTCCGAATCCGGAAGCGCATCGGGGAGAATGCCTATCTCCTGGATTTGCCCGCTAAATTCGGTACTTCGCCGATATTTAACGTGGCAGATTTGACCCCTTTCTATGGGGATCCACCTAGTTCCAACCCAAATCCGCCAAAGACAGCTCCAGAGATTCCACCAGATTTAGCTCCAGTGCAGACACCCATTACTGATGAGATAGACCTGGTTCTGGATGTACGCGAGTTTCGCACTCACCACGGGACATACCAACGTTATTTGGTCTCATGGCGAGGACGAGACATCATAGATAGTTCTTGGATCAGTCCTGATGAGCTACGCCGGTGCCGCCCAGATCTTTCTATCGCTAGCTTTTGCGAAGTCTCGCCGGGGTCGAGTTCTTTCAACCCCGGGGGAATTGATGCGCCCTGCAATGCATCATAATTTTTATGCATTTATTATTGTAGTTTATTTCATGCACTCATTTATTTGTTTTGCACCTGTTATTTTTCGGCTAATCGGCATGAACGACCGTTGGGACTTCAATAAAGAGGTCCGGTATTTCTAGTAGTAGAACGATAGCGGCAAGCCCAAAAATTAATTAAATGAGCATAATTTTCAGTTTCAAATTTCAAATTCAAATATCTCCTTTAGTAAAAATGATCATTTAGGGGAAGATATTTTCAAAAAAGGAATAAAAGTTATGAAGAAAATATTGGAGTTGTAGATGGAAGGAAATAAAGAGAGAATTAAACCCTTTAAAAGAAACCCCCTTGAGAGGAGAATGCCAGACGAAAAAAAAAAGGAACGGAAACCTCGTTCCCTGTTCCTCTCCCGCACGATCTCGTGCAGCAGTTCCGGCCCCCGCCCATTCCAGTTCGACGACCGCCGACTACCAGTGGACCACCGCTCCTCCCCGCCACGTTGTCGACCGACGAAGCCTGTCGCTGGTCGCATCCCGCCCGACGCTGCTGCCGTGAGCCCCGACGAACGCAACCCTGCAGACCGCCCGCTCCCGAGCCGACGACGTCTCCGACACCATCCTCCGTCGGCCTGGATATTTCCCGTGAATCGTCGACGACGACGCGCCCCTTCTGGTCATGGGATTTGATTCTGCCGACCGCCGGGTTAATCCCCTTGCTGTGCATCAATCGAATTTGGAGAGGATCTCATTTCCTAGTCTTGGGTAATCCCGTTCCCTCGCCCGCATTAGTATGAAATTATGTTTTCTCATTTAAATTAATTCATGGGCTTGCCGTTGCGTTCTTCTACTATTAATATCGTCATTTTCAAAAATTATTGCTTGTAATTTGGCTTGTGATCGTTAAGATTTTGCGGAGGTTTGGAACCTTAAAACACGTAGGGGTTCCACTCAAACAAGATTAACGAACCTCTCAAGGCTTCTCGCGACGACGCTGAAAATTCGCTTGCGAAAATTGGAATTGGCCACTCGGCCCGAGTGTTTTCTTTATTTAAAAAAATTCTAATCCTATTTTACATCAAGTCTGAAGATCAGTTATGTTGTCATATAGGTGTTGGAGACTATCTTTGCCGGAATACAGAGAGTGGAGCTCATCCCGCATCGCCTTGGCCGTTTCGTGGTACATGGCCATGCGATAAGGTTCGCCATTAAGGGAGTTGAGGAGCCACGTCTGAACTCGACCATTGTTGCGGAACCAGTATTCAGTAGGAGCAACGGGAACAACTTGGGTCAAGTGATGTATAAAGCCTTTGGACTGAAGAACGCGGTGAATAGAGTGCACCCACTTCACAAAGTTCTTCTTCCCGGCTAAAGAAATAGTAGTGATCTGCAGTTCATCCCAGAGTTCAGGGGCAAGGGTCGGGCGGTCTGCAGAAGAGGAAGCCGCCTGTTCGGTAGAATCAAGAGGCGACCCGAGTCCAGACGGTTAGGAGGGTAGATCGGCGGATAGAGAGACCGCGCAGATAGAGAAGAGACCGCGCGGATAGAGAGGAGACCGCGCGAGTAGAAAGAGGCCGCACGGTAACCACGTGAGAAGACTGCTCGGTCTTGATGATAGCACACCAGCGACAAGAAAAGAAGAGGTCGCGACCAAAGAAACCAGATCGGTTAGAGAGGGAACACCGCCTTGACTAGAGAGCAAAAAGAAGCAGCACGGTCTTAGTGACAACACACCAGCGGCAAGAGGCCGCGACCAAGATGCGGAGCCCGCAGCGGGAAGAGAAGCAACAGTGGCTAAGCAGGGAAGAAACCACGCGAGAAGTCCGCACGGTCCCGCACGGTCAAAGTGAGTACACCATCGGCAAGAGAAGATGATGCGACCAAGATGCAGAGCTCACAGCGGTTAGGGAAGTCGCAGGGGCTACACAAAGTAGAAGCCGCACGAGAAGTCCGCTCGGTCACGGTGAGTACACCAGCGGCAAAAAAAGATGTCGCGACCTAGATGCGGAGTTTGCGGCGGTTAGGGAGGCTGCAACGACTAAGCAAAGAAGTAGCTGTGCGAGAAGCCGCGCGACAAGTCTGCGCGGGTAGCAGGGTAGAGGGAAGAGGGGGGAAGACCCCACCTGACAGAGAGAGAGTTATAAAAGGGAGAAGGGAGAAGAAGAGGTGGAATCCACGAGAGAGAGTGAGAGAGAGTGGGAGAAGCAGTTAGAAAAGCTTAACTGCGCGGGAAGCCGCGATTAGGCAGGGAGATAACTGCGCGGGAAGCCGCGGTTAGGCAGGGAGATAACCGGACGGGAAGCCACGGTTAGACAAGGAGATAACCACGAGGAGGACCGGTTTGCACTGATACCATGTGGACAAAACCGCAAACTTGTATATACTTTCTCAATAATCACATACAAGGTATGAATACACATTTATACGAGGGAGAAAGAGAGAAGAGATCCATATACACGACGTGGGACTAAAGAGGAGAAAATAAGAAAACTAAATAAATGGGCTTCAACATGAGCCTCTTTACATGGGCTTTTCCAATACATCATAATGAATCATGGAAAGCCTTCATTTTGTTCTTTTATTTTTGGTTCGTTGCCAGTTTGATATTATTCCCTAGTGAGCACATGTATTAAGAGATTTTATGGAGTTATTATATGCAGCCATTTAGTTCCTTAAGCACGTTAATTGATTATTTGTATAAAACTCACTATAGATTGATGTTTTTATGAAAAAGTACATTAAATTTGAAACTTCTTATAGAGACATAATTTTTCCTATCAAACAAGGAGAATTAACCTTGGCATATGTGCCAGTTCTTTTGAAACCCTTGCATATTTGTCTTGCTTTCTTGAAGGTGTGGTATTACTACTTGAGTTATGAAACCTGAGATACTAATTGAGTAATACTATTTTAGTCCAGGATTGTATAACCCATCTCGAGTAGTAATATTTGTGTCCTAAGAAATCTAGACCCAAGCTTGCATTCCAGGGGGGTTGTTTTTATTGCAAATATAAAATGAACTTTTAACCTTTTTGCAAAATCCTAATGGTATTGTCTTTTTTCGCAAGAAGACTAAACTGTAGGGAATTTTCCAAAAATAATAACCATATTGAAATTTATTTTGTAGTATGTACATTAGATTGAACTGATTGACAAACCGCGTGCCCTGACTTGTAAAATGGAATTATTTTCATGTGGCTATTGATTGTGCAGGTTCTTAGGTTTATTTTTCCTGATTAGTTTTACCTTTGGTATTCTTATGTTCTCTTACCTGGAATAATTTTATGTTTTTATTAAGAACAGATGGAGAAACACTCTTCTCCCTGAAAGGAAAAGGGTGGGACGGTGGTCTGTGGAAGAAGATAAGCGCTTGAAAGTTTCAGTCACTCTTTTTGGAGCCAAAGACTGGAAAAAAATTGCTCATTTTGTTCCAGGAAGGACTCAAAGTCAATGTAGAGAAAGGTTGCTCTCTTGAACCTAAACTAAGCAAATGTTTTGTATTTTTTTCATTGGATTAATCAGTTTATATTGTTTCAGATGGCTCAATTGTTTGGATCCATCATTAAATTTGGAAAGATGGACTGATGTAGAGGACTCCAAATTGTTGGCTGCAATAGCAGAGCATGGGCATAGTTGGTCCAAGGTTGCAGCAAGCATACCTGGACGCACTGATAATCATTGTAGAAGGTAATCCAAAAGACTCCTTAATTATGTGTTATGGGCCTCGAGCACCAGGCATCTGGCCCTCATTATTTTTGTTATCTTTATTATTTTCTTGCCTTTTATTAGTATTGTCCTTTAATACATTGTAAGCCTATATAAAATCATAAGTATGTTTCTATGATCTTATCAATGAATGAAAGTCTATTTTCCTAAACCCTAGAAATGAATCTCAAGCTCTCTCTCCCTTGAGCAAGCCCCACTTAAGCAGCTGTGGTGCTGGCTCCATAGTATCTCCCTCGCCTCCAACCACCTCTCCGGCAAGCACACAACAACTTGTTATTAGATCCATCTTTCCTCATTTCCTCTGGTAGATGACGACATCCCCACAGTATCGCCCGCGCGACTCCTCTGCATTGACGATGACAGCCGCTTGTGATTCATTTCTATGGCCTTTCACTCTGCTCCACAGCGGATAGGTTTTTCCCCCACGGTTCTCGCGCTCACACTTCCTCCGGTGCCGTGCCCATTTATCCTTCGAGGACCCTTCTGCATCGTCCAGTTCCGCGCTGACCTTTTCAGATCAGCCGCTTATGACATTTTCGCTTGTCCTTCATGCTATTTCCATCCAGCAACTTCGTCCATCACGCCGTTCTCCTAGAGCCACATGACGCTCTTTTTTTTGCTTCACAACAACAACAGACGAGCCCTACCTCAAACTGCAGGCTGTGGTTTTCTTCCTTTGTCAAGCAGTTGAAGCCCTGCCCCCTTCATCCTTTACGCAACAGTCCACTTGTTCCTCCTCATTCGCTACTTCTCGACATCGCCCGCACCTAACGTCCAGCCACTCCAACAACCTCCTAACCGCTAGTGCCCGCTCCTGAACGCACGCATGGGGTAGCCGTCTGCCTCCTGTTGTTGACATCATTGCGAAGCATTGCAGGTCTCGCTACAACCCAACTTCAGACGCCTCCAACGACTCCAAGCCTCCCGCTCCATCTCTCAGGAAACAAGTCAACTGTTGGGGGACTCACAAGATCTTAGTACTATCCAAGACGTGTTGTAGACTATCATGTACTCCATTGAAGCACACTTTTGGTACGCCGACACCCAACATTGGGACAACATGGCCACCCTCATCGCCAGGATTAATGAACTCTCCACCACCCTTCCCATTGCTACTACTCCGCTTACGGATCATGCCAGCAACAGTGCATTACAAGCCACCACAACTCATCTGCCACGAGCCACCTCCACCAGTCATTGTACGCCCTGAGGCGGTTACATTACCACGGTACCCCATGTTGGATTTTCCGACTTATGATGGGTGGACGTACCCAGTGGGTTTGCGCCTCGGTGCGCCTTGCTCGTTTAATAACATAGGTTTCAGCTTCTCCTGACGCACGTCTCGCTTTCCCTTGGCATGCATGTCTCCATTTTCACTGCTGAACTTCGTGACCGTCTGTGGATGGATGTTGAATTTGAGTCTCCTCGCGACTTAGTGACTGCCATGAGCTTGGACAAGATTTGCGACCGTCGCCTTCAGCTGGCGCAAGAGGCTTACGTTTCCGCTGACACGGGGGCTCCGCCGGGGCATACTGTGGGTCCTCCAGGCCCTCTGTTTCATCGAATCTCTTATGTCGATATAATGGAACGGCGAGCGCAAGAATTATGATATAACAGCGACGGGAGCAAGAATTATGTTATAACTGCGACGAGCAGTATACTCACAGACATCGGTGCAAAAAACTTTTCCATCTGCACGTCGAGGACTCTGACAGTGAGGGTGTCAGATGAGGATGCTTTCGTCACAGACCAAGCTCTTTTTGCAGCGTGGGAGAGATGTTACAGGCCTCGAGCTCCGGGAGTAATTATTATTGTTATCTTTATTATTATTTTTTATTTATTAGTATTGTTCATTAATACATTGTAAGCCTATATAAAGGCATGGGTATGTATGATCTTATCAATGAATGAAAGCATATTTCCCTAAACACTAAAGAGATCTTGGAAGCTCTCTCTTTCTTGAGCAAGTCCTGCTTAGGTAGCCGTGGATCCTGATCCATAATATCTCCTCAGCCTCCGGACACCACTCTGGCGAGCGCACAACATTATGCATGCTAATGATTCTAGTTTGAGTAGAATACTAATGATATTTTCTTTGGGAATTCAGGAGGTGGAAAGTATTGCTTCCTCATGAAGTGCCTATGCTAAAGGCAGTTCAGCAGTTAAAGAAAACTGTTCTTATATCAAATTTTGTTGGCCGGGAAAGTGAACGTCCTGCACTTGGTCCCAGTGACTTCACACCTATTATCAGGCTTGCTGCTCCAAATACTGAAAATTGTATAAAAAGTGGTAAGATAATGTCAAGGTATGTTTTTTTTTGAGGATCAATGTTTCGAATATCTTTTGGTTTATTTGATAAAGATAAATGTAAGTAAGCTTTATTAAAGCATTGATTCTTATACACATGCAGAAAGCAACCGAACCCAGCAAAGAAAATGAAGGCATCAAGGTTAGGAAATTAATTTGTTTCCAACTTATATGTTCTGTGGTCCTGATTTTATTTCTCCTTTCTGAATATTTATATAAGCACACCTAATTTTTCTCTAGTTAGTATAAAAAGTTTGGATGCATTAAACATTATGCTCTTGCATGTTGACTATTTTTCTATTTAACAGCCCCAATAAGCTTAAGAAGGCGAGAAAAAGATTCAAAAGATCAACTGAAGAAAATTCAACAGAAAACAGTGTTATGGCAGATGCTTCTGGAAACTTATCTCTTTTATGCAGTGAAAATGCATGATGTTCATACTAGTTTCCTTAGAAGGAAACAGAAGAAGTCGTTGAGGTATGTTTACATGTGTATTGTGTAGTATTTGTTTGAGCATTTCTATGTTTTGATCACTTGTTTTGACTGGCCTGTAAAATTAAATTTTGCCCAATTTGATTCCCTGGTTTAAAATTTCCTCTAGTGGCTCGTCTGATGTTTTTGTTGTCCCACATCGCCTTCCTTCATTAACTTTCTTTTTATGATGTTTTCAAGATGGAGGTTTTCCCTCCAACTTGAGGGGAAATGTTGGAGTTTGCATTTATATTAATATTTTAGTCCACATAAGTCTCGTGGTATGTGTCCTAGTTCCACATTGTAAGTTTTACTTTATATGTCCGTTGTACTCCTATAAGTTACCCCGTTGTGGAAGAATATATCGCACCGAATCTTTATCTTTTCTCCTACTTCAACAAAACTTTTCTGATTTATTCTCAAAGCTAAGGTAGTATGATAATTTCAATCTAAAATATGATTAAGACATTCTTTTTTTCACCATCTCTACATTTTCTGCCATATCGCAACAATATTACCACTAGTTCTCCTTTTGATCTTAATATCATTTTCTTTGTTAAAACTTATTATATTATTTCACCAAGACCAAAATTCTCATCCTAATTTCAAATTTTGAGACATTCTAATTATGTTTGAGAATAGGTGATAGAAAGGGAAAATAGCACAAACACTATGCGGTGTTTAACAGCAACAACAACATTCAAGCCTTTATCCCATTATAGTGGGGTTGGCTATATGGATTCTGTTACGCCCCCGCAACGTTTTGCCGGTCGTCAATATGTTCGCAGACGCAAGGATGCCGTACACAACGGGGCTGAACCATCCGGTTCAGCCCCCTCTCTCTGAAGATGCCGAAATAGGGCTGAACCGGTTCGGTTCAGCCCTATTGGGGCCGGCCGGCCCCTTTGGCCGGCCCCTCTTTGGTTCCGGGTATTTATATCCCGGAACCCCTCTTGGTTCAGCATGCAAGTATTGAGGTAATCTCCTTCCTCCTTCTAACCCTAATTTCTCTTAGCCTCTTCTTCCTCTCTAGTTCCTCTCTCTCAATCTCTCTCTCTTTCTCTCTATCCATCTAGAGTCTTAACATTTGGTATCAGAGGCTTCGTCTCCGACATGGTGAATACGCGCACGCAAGAGGAATCCGCACGGCTCGAAACCCTAGAGGGGACGGTGGCCACTCTCACGGATTCGGTGGCGGCCATGACGGCCGGTATGGAGGAGTTGAAAACCCTATTGAAAGGAAAAGCGACGGCGACGGATGATTCGGCCGGATCGGGACAAGATCCGGCTATGGTTGCGCGCGGGGCCACGGATGGCGGAGTCGCGCGGGTAGGGCTCGGCGATGACGGCTCGCGCTGCTTTCCCCCTCCGGCAACAGGGGCGTACGGCGGGGCTGGCGGGTCGGGGCTCGGTGCGGGGATGATGCCGCCCGCATCCTTGAACAGCGGCGGCTTCGGCGAGCCCGTCGCAGGCCGCAACCTGGGGCGTCGGGGCTGGGGTGAGGCCGCGGGTTTCCGGCCTGGCTGGGACGACCCGACAGGGTTTCGGCGGGGCTGGGATGAGGCCGCAGGTCAGCGGCGGGGCTGGGAAGGGGCCGTAGGGCAGCGGCGGCCACCGGAACAGGCCGGACAGCAGCGGGAAGGCCTTCTTCCTACTCCTCGGGGGTTTGGACAGCAGGGTGCGCCGGGTTATGGACCACCATGGGGTGGCCAACCACCGGGTTATGGTGTATTTGAGCAAGGCGATATCGGAAGGCGAGAAGGAGGTCATGGTCCGCATCGTTTGACTCCAGGATTGTCTCGCATGTATTTTCCGGAGTTCGAGGGTGGGGACACCTTGGAATGGATTCAGAAGGCCGAACTTTTCTTTCAATATCAAGATGTTCCTGAAGGCCAGTGGGTGCAGTTGGCGTCTTTTCACCTAAAGGATGACGCTTTCCAATGGACACAGTGGTTCCTGCGGGGACGGGAGTATGTGCCTTGGGGGGAGTTTGTGGAGGGCTTTACGGCTCGATTTGGTCCGCTAGAGTACGAGAACTATGAGGCCATGCTTCAGAAACTCCGCCAGAAGGGTTCGGTGATGGAGTACCGTACGGAGTTCGAGAAGTTGGCGAATCGGGTGCAATGGCCAGAAAGGACGTTATACAGTTGCTTCATCTCCGGTCTCAAGGATTATATTCGTGATGAGGTGCAGGCACTCATGCCTCAGTCGTTGAACCATGCCATTACCCTGGCCCGTATTCAGGAGGAGCGGTTCAGCAGGCAGCGAGGCCGCATGCAGAATAGGCCGCCCTCGGCCAGCACTACTACTGCTACGGTTGTGCGGCGGGAACAACCTACGGCTAACAAGCCGACGGTGACTCGCTTGTCTTGGAGTGAGTTGCAAGCTCGCAAAGAGAAGGGTCTATGCTTCAATTGTGATGAGAAGTTTGCTCCGGGCCATAAATGCCAGAGGACACAAGCCTTCATATTATATCAGGAGGCTGAGGAAGCACCGGCGGTCGACGAGGATGAATTGGAGGTGGACTTGGAAGACATTGAGTTTGGAGTCTCTATGCATGCTTTGGAAGGGTGCGTTCCCCCGCTTACAATGCGGCTGGCGGGTCGGATCGCCCAGGAGAAGGTTACTATTTTGGTGGACAGTGGGAGCACCCACAACTTTGTGCATCCCGATGTGGCAGGGAGAGTTGGACACAGGGTCGACAAGGGGGCTGCCTTTCATGTTATGGTAGCGGATGGCAGTAAGTTGCAATGTGAAGGCGTGCTGAAGGGAGTGGAACTGCGGATAGGAGACTATGCGGGACGAACGGACGTCTACTTGCTACCTATTCGTGGCTCGGATATGGTCTTGGGAGTTCAGTGGTTACGCCAATTACAACGGGTCACTTTTGATTGGGCGCACATGACTATGGAGTTTGTGCTCGGGGAGCAACAGTTTTGCCTGCGGGGTCTTATGTCTTCTCCTATTAAGGAGGTATCTCTTCGCAGCATGCAACAGTTGAGCGGAGACGGGCAAGTGATGGCCATTCTACGGGAGGTTCAGACCGGCGACTCCGGCAATTCTGAGGTACCAGTTCACTTACAGTCCATTTTGACAGATTACGCTGACGTTTTTCAGGAGCCCCGTACTCTGCCACCGCCTCGATTCCGGGATCATCGTATTCCGCTCAAGGCGGGCGCCGAGCCTACTAATGTGCGACCATATCGCTACCCACACATTCAGAAGGCGGAAATCGAGCGGAGTGTCCGGGAGATGTTGGAGGCCGGTATCATTCGGCCGAGTACTAGTTCCTTCTCCGCTCCCATCATTCTGGTCAAGAAAAAAGACGGTTCCTGGAGGTTTTGTGTGGACTACCGCGCCTTGAATGGCGCCACGATCAAGGATAACTTTCCGATTCCTCACATTGAGGAACTGCTGGATGAACTGCATGGAGCACAACTTTTTACCAAGTTAGATCTTCGCTCTGGATATTATCAGATTCTCATGGCCCAAGAAGATATCCACAAGACGGCTTTCCGAACACATGACGGCCATTATGAGTTCTTGGTCATGGCCAATGGCTTGACTGGCGGACCTGCGACATTCCAGGCCAACATGAATGAGATTTTTCGGGATTTCTTGCGGACTTTTGTGCTGATATTCTTCGACGACATTCTCATTTACAGTGCTAGTTGGGAGGATCATGTGGGACATGTGGAACAGGTCCTCTGCCGACTTCGGCAACACCGTCTTTACGCCAACCGTTCTAAGTGCTCATTTGGTCAGGAGGAGGTGGAATACTTGGGCCACATGGTCTCAGGTCAGGGCGTGCGGGCCGACCCACGAAAAATTCAGAGTATGCAATCGTGGCCGCGACCAGTTACAGTACGTGCCTTGCGCGGATTTTTGGGTCTCACGGGATACTACAGGCGGTTCGTCCGGGATTATGGCAAGATAGCACGACCTTTGACTCAGCTTTTGCAGAAGGATTCTTTTTCTTGGGGAGAAGAGGCGGAGGGCGCCTTCCAGGCCCTCAAACATGCCATGACGACCACGCCTGTTCTTTCTTTACCAGATTTTGCGAAGGACTTCGTCCTCGAGACGGATGCGTCGGGGGTGGGCATCGGCGCCGTCTTGATGCAGGAGGGACGGCCTATAGCTTTCTATAGTAGGGCGTTAGCCCCTCGTACTCTGGGCCTGTCGGCTTACGAAAAAGAAATGTTAGCAATCATTCATGCGGTGGGCGTTTGGCGGCCGTACTTGTTGGGGCGGCACTTTAAGGTGCGCACGGATCATCAAAGCTTAAAACATTTTCTGGACCAACGGGTCTCCTCGCCTCTCCAACAGAAGTGGGTTACAAAGCTCTTGGGATATGATTATGAGATCGTTTATCGGCGCGGCAAGGATAATGTCGTCGCTGATGCTCTCTCTCGCTTGCCGGAGGCAGCCCTCACTCACATTACGGGACCCTTGCTCGATTCTTTGGCCGACATTCACGAGGAAGTCATGGGCTCGGACACCTTGCGGCCGTTAGTGGAGGCTTTGCAGCGGGGCGAGACTGTTACGCCTGGTTATCATTTATGTAATGGTCGTCTTCACTTCAGGGGCCGAGTGGTGGTGCCGGCCGCATCAGCTTGGAGAACAGTTTTGATGCATGAGTTTCACTCGTCGCCTACGGGGGGACATGCCGGAGTACTTCGAACCCTTCAGCGGGCGCGGGCCAATGTCTTTTGGGCGGGCATGCGACGGGACATTCAACAGTTTGTTCGCCAGTGTGAGATCTGCCAGCGGCAGAAATATGAGACTTCTTCACCCGCGGGGCTGCTTGTTCCGTTGGACATCCCGCAGCTTATTTGGGACACGGTGTCCATGGACTTCATCGACGGGTTGCCTAAATCAAAAGGGAAGTCGGTCATTTTGGTAGTAGTGGATAAACTCTCCAAGTATGGCCACTTTATTGCCCTCAGCCACCCTTACACTGGAGACTCGGTGGCCGCCCTCTTTGCTAGAGAGATTGTGCGTCTGCATGGCGTTCCTCACGCGATTATTTCTGATCGTGACCCGACCTTCGTTAGCAGCTTTTGGAGGGAGTTATTCCGCTTACAAGGAACTCGCTTACATTTCAGCACGGCCAACCATCCGCAATCGGATGGCCAAACAGAAGTTCTTAACCGAGGGGTGGAGACATATCTTCGGTGCTTTGTGATGGATGAGCCCCGCACTTGGCCAGAGTGGTTACATTGGGCCGAATACTGTTATAACACGTCTTATCACTCCGCCAGCAGGATGACGCCATTTGAGGTTGTTTACGGTCGGCCACCTCCGACTTTGGGCACTTATGAGCCGGGTAGCACCGCTCTACCGGCGGTTGATCGGGCTCTTCTGGACCGCGATCGCATGATGGTCACTCTTCGGGCCAACCTCCATTTGGCCCAGGATCGTATGAAGGTGCAAGCGGACAAGCACCGCACTGAGCGGGAATTCGCCGTCGGTGACGAGGTTTTTCTCAAGTTACAACCATATCGGCAATTATCTGTTGCAGCCCGTGGCAATCAGAAGTTATCCCCGCGCTACTACGGCCCCTTTCAGATCATCAGCAGGGTGGGGCCGGTAGCTTACACCTTGGCTTTGCCGCCGGGCTCCCGCATCCATCCCACTTTTCACGTTTCATTGCTCAAGAGAAAGGTGGGCCAGCATATCCAACCTTCTGGTCTCTTGCCTGACGTTACGGCAGCGGGTGAGCTGCGGCCACTTCCAGAGGATGTCTTACGAAGCAGATGGAAGCACCGGGGCACCGAATTCCGGCCCGAACTCTTGGTCAAGTGGAAGAACCTGTCTCCGACACAAAACTCTTGGGTGGATTTCTTCGATTTCAAGGAACTCTACCCCGACTACCACCTTGAGGACAAGCTGGTTCTTGATGGGGAGGGGAATGTTACGCCCCCGCAACGTTTTGCCGGTCGTCAATATGTTCGCAGACGCAAGGATGCCGTACACAACGGGGCTGAACCATCCGGTTCAGCCCCCTCTCTCTGAAGATGCCGAAATAGGGCTGAACCGGTTCGGTTCAGCCCTATTGGGGCCGGCCGGCCCCTTTGGCCGGCCCCTCTTTGGTTCCGGGTATTTATATCCCGGAACCCCTCTTGGTTCAGCATGCAAGTATTGAGGTAATCTCCTTCCTCCTTCTAACCCTAATTTCTCTTAGCCTCTTCTTCCTCTCTAGTTCCTCTCTCTCAATCTCTCTCTCTTTCTCTCTATCCATCTAGAGTCTTAACAGATTCTTTGTCGCCATTGTGCCCTATCTAAACACTATGCGGTGTTTGAGCAGAAAAAAATAAACGCAAAAGAAAAAATGAGCTCATTAAAATGAGTTATATGCAAAGGAGAAGAACATTTTATATATGTTTATGGCTGCGAAAAAAACTATGCATGCCAAAGAAGAAGTGGATGAAGAAGCAATGCCATTTTACTTATATTAAAAGTGCCTGAGTTTTGATTCTTATGCTTTATGATGCACGGGTAGGCAGACAATAACTCGACGACTATGATACAACCTAGATGTTGTGCGAGTGAGGTGAAGGTGCACATAGTTCGGTTCAAAAATCTAAGCAACAGTAATGAAATATAATAAGCTTTTAGACAATTGCACAATCGGAAAACAGTCGTAGATGATCAAAGATCGGTTGGTGAACTACCACCGAAATGAGACGTGAATATCATTCAAGTACACCTAATAAATCTCGCAAATCAGACTGAATAATAATATCAAATCGCATATGAAAATCTCAAATCCCACTATAATAGTTCAATTCCAAGCATTCAACATGAGAGGAATAAATAACATCCATACCTAAACTTGCTCATGCATGTGGAGGCGTGATTAGAGAAGGCGAACCGGTTGCGACACGTCGTTGGGTGGCTCCACGGGTGAACTGCGAGGGTTGGACAGGGCTGACTTGTAGGCTTGGGGGATGAGGAGGGCTGGAATAGGTTGTGCCGGAAGAGAAGGTTGTAGGTGGCTGGACGGGATCTGAAAGAGGGGGAAAAGGCTTTGTATGGGCTGCTGGCGTCGAGACGGGACCTGAGAAGGAGAGGGGAGGCAGAGGCGAAGATTTAGAAAGCTCGACGGGGGCTGTGAAGGGAAAGGGAGGCTGAGGCGGGGCTGCAGGAGGCTCGATAGGGTCGCAACGGGGAGGGGAGGCTGAGACATGGTAGGAGGCTCAGCAGGGCTGCGAAGGGGGAGGGGAGGCGGTGGCGGGGTTGTAGGAAGCCCGACGGGTGGAGGTTGAAGACAGGAATAGCGTCGAGGAGGTGCGCCACTCGGAGTCCACCGAGGAAGACCGACAGCTGCTGAATTGCAACCCACGATCCCTAATCAGTCGCATGTGCATGTATTTATAGGAGAGAGGGAAAATAAAGCGTTAGGGCACCCTGATCAGACGGCTAATAACGTTTGGGCCGATCGGGTGCCAAATGCAATATGAAATACAAAAATAATATATAGAAAGGACTCAGAACAACTATCCGGGCGCATCCGCGGACTCAGATCGCCCAAATGGTTCGCCGATCACCACCTCTTGCGAGAATAAACATGCGTGTGTTGTCGATCGCCGTCACTTTATGTATTAATCCACATATCTCATCCTAATTAATAACTTTTGATTTTAAATTGAATTGAATCTTTTAAGTCTGTAAAGAATAATGAAAGAGGAGCCTATTGATGATGACACTAATGGATTTTAGAGGAGACACTCTAAGCTTAGTAATAGACATACTATCATATAATATGATCATATTAGCTCAATCCACTCTCACTGTTTTTAATGTCCTCCGACATGTCATTTTTTAGAGCAAAACTACATTTATTTTTATTATGTTATTTTGTAAAATATAGGCCGACATATTCGATTTTCTCTGATATATTGGCGGACACGCCATTTGAGCATATCGCCCGATTTTTATTTTATATTATGTTAGCGGTATATATTTCACTTCTATGTTTTATATTATGTATGTTGAAATCAATACGACTTGTTTTTTGTTGTTTTTATTACGTGTTATTCTAATAATCAAAATTTTTATTATTTCTTATTATATCTTTCTTATTTCACATTATAAAAAACATTACAACATTCAAGGCATTTATTATTATTTTTATAGTTTGACATAAATTTGTTAGGTATTGTTAAGGCTCGAAGAACGTAATCAGATCTTTGAGTTTCTGCATGGCTTGCATCGTGACTTTGATCAAATTAGTGTCCAGATTCTTGGGCGGTCTCCTCTTCCCTCTTTACTGGAGGTTTATAGTCTTGTTCATCAAGAATTCGATTGTCGCCATACTTTACATTTCAATACTATCTCTGAAGGCTCTGCTCTTGCCACTCATTTTCGCCCAGGTGGGCGTCCTCGTGACTACCGCCTAAATCTGGGGAGAAGGATCACCTTATCTATGATTTTTGCAGGAAGGCCCGTCATATAAGGGAAACTTGTTTCGAGCTCCACGACTTTCCTTCGCCCAGAGGGGGTCTTGCTACCCGTGCTGGTCGTGGCTATGGTCGTTCTCCGGGTCTTCATTCCCATCCTCGCTCACCAACTCGTATCCTCAACCACAAAACTCCATTAGAAGCTCTCAATATCTTTCCTAGTGAGCTCATCCCTCGTATCTTTGGATGTGTGTGTTTTGTCCATATGCACCACACCTCTAAGCTTGATCCTCGGGGCGCTTCGATGTGTCTTCATTGGATACTCGAACACCCAAAAGAGTATAAGTGTTTTCATCCCGTGACCCGCAAAATTATTGATGTAACCCAGATTTGTATTAAAAATTAATTTGAAAATGAGAGCCGAGTTGGCCAAAAAAAACTGAATTTTCGAGCGCGAAAACCAAGCTCGTCGCTTTGGACGTTAAAAGTTTATTAATTTGCGTTCGAGTGAAACTTCTTTGCGCCTTACGGTTCGGATCCGTTACGAGATTTATACGGCCACAAACATGAATAACATTCAACAATTTATGAATAACGATATTAATAATAAGGAGAACGCAACGGCAAGCCCAAGTGTAATTAAATGAAGTGCATAAAACAATACTAAGAAAAAGGAGTGACCGGTATACCAAACGGCGGCAGAAGCGAGCCCAATTCCAATCGGTCCCGCACAGGAACAGTGGCCCCAAGATCTATCGGCCGGATACGGGTTGAAGTCGACGACGTGAACAGGCCGGACCGTCGGAAGCAGATTCCGAAGTCGACGACGGTCCGTTTGCAAACTATTCGGGCAGGCAAAGAGGCGCGGGCGCGGGCTAGCGATGATAGGGCTAGGACTTCCGGCGT
The DNA here is from genome assembly GCA_039513925.1 of Platanthera zijinensis. Lineage (NCBI taxonomy): Eukaryota > Viridiplantae > Streptophyta > Magnoliopsida > Asparagales > Orchidaceae > Platanthera > Platanthera zijinensis. Next base: position 142,437,368 of record CM077090.1, read on the forward strand.
ATGTTCGTGCACGGGCTTCCAGGCGGCGGCGCTTCTCCGAACTGCGTGATGTTGGCGATACGTGCGGTGAGGTGGTTGTCGGCAATGAGCAAAGAACCGGGATTCCCGTTCTAAACTCTGTCCGACCTGCTTTCACTGCACATGACCGTGGAATTTATAAGCTGGCTGGAATATCTCTCCATTTTGGGTAAGAGATATCCCTCTCTTAATTCTCTTTCCAAAAGATAAAATCTTCCATTCATGTGCTAAAAATATCTCTCCTTTTTGGGCAAGAAATATCCCTCTCTTAATTCTCTTTCCAAAAAATAGAATCTTTCATTCAAGACACTTTTTAAAATTCGAAATGTTTCCAAACTATGTCCTAAAATCATGCAAGACACTTTTTAAATTTGAAATATTTCTAATCATGCACCTTTTTAATTAATGTTGGGCTTGCCGTTCCTGTCCTACTACTATTAATACCGGACTCATTTATTTAAGATCTCATCGGGTGGTCAAGCCGATGAGCCGGACAATAAAACAAGTACATAACATGAAACAAATACATAAATGCGGTATATAAATAAATACGATAAAATATTACGATGCACCGCAGGGTGCATCAATTCCCCCGGGGTTAAAAGGGCTCGATCCCGTCGAGAATTCGCAAAAACTAGCAATAGAGAGATCTGGGCTGCGGCGGCGTAGTTCGTCAGTGCTGATCCAAGAGCTGTCGGTAAGGTCTCGTCCTTGCCAGGACACCAAGTAGCGCTGATAAGACCCATGACGAGTACGAAACTCTTGTACATCAAGAACCTGATCGATCTTCTCAGTGGTGGGAGTCTGTACTGGCGCCAAGTCGGGAGGAATATCCGGGGCTGCCATAGGTGGGCTCGGACTGGAACTGGGTGGATCTCCATAGAACAGTGTCAGATCGGCCACGTTAAATATCGGGGAGGTACCGAATTCAACGGGCAAATCTAGGAGGTAAGCATTCTCCCCGATGCGTTTCCGAATTTGGAATGGGCCAAACTTCTTCTGCTGTAGCTTATGGTAAGTGCCCGGAGTGAATCTCTGCTTCCTGAAATAAGCAAACACCCAATCTCCTTCTGAAAAAGATAATTCCCGACGATGTCGATCGGCCATGGATTTATATTTTTCAGAAGTCGCTCGCAATTTATTAGTAATAGTTTTATGCAAGTCCTTTAAATAATCAACATGGGCTTGCGCATCAAAAGAAATACGTTCATGAGTCGGAAGAGAGTGGCGATCAAGTAGATGTGGTATGGGGAATCCGTAGACAATCTCGAAAGGAGATTTAGCTGTGGAGCGATTAGTAGAATTATTAAATGCAAATTCAGCTTGTGGCAGTATAAGGTCCCATTGTTTTGGATTCTCCCCAGTCAAACACTTAAGAAGATTCCCCAAACTCCTATTAACAACCTCAGTCTGTCCATCGGTCTGAGGGTGGTATGCGCTACTAAATTCGAGTTTAGTGCCTAGTCGGGCCCACAATGTTTTCCAAAAATACGCCATAAAACGAGTGTCCCTATCAGAAGTGATGGACTTAGGAATTCCGTGCAGTCTAACGATTTCTTTAAAAAAAAGCTCGGCAACGTGTACAACACTAGAAGTTTTTCTACACGGAATGAAATGTGCCATCTTTGAAAATCGATCGACAACTACAAAAATAGAATCGACCTTCCTCTTAGTGCGAGGAAGTCCTACCACGAAGTCCATCGAGATATCATCCCATGGTCGCTCAGGTATCGGTAAGGGAGTGTATAATCCGGTGTTTTGAGCATGCCCCTTATACAACTGACACGTGGTGCAGTGTCTGACGAACTCAGTGACATCTCGCTTCATATGTGGCCAATAGTAACGAGCGCTGGCGAGATCTAATAATTTAGATTGACCTATGTGTCCACCTAACCCAGACGAGTGGAGCTCCCTAAGTAATGTCTCTCGAAGCGGTCCTTCGCAGATGCAAAGGCGCGTGCCCCTAAACAGATAACCCTCATTGACGACGTACTGTGTGGTGGGATCAGTCCCACTGTGTTGACATGAGCTCCAAATATCGTGAAAGAACGGATCAGTGGCGTATAGGTCGCGTTGTGAATCTAAATCAATAATGCACGGCTGCAGGGTGACTAATAAATGTGTGCGACAACTAAGGGCGTCGGCTACGCGGTTCGTGACTCCGGGTTTGTGCTTCAAGTGAAACGTGAACTCCTGCAAGTAAGCAGCCCACTTGGCATGACGCCTGATCTCCTTTTGGGAGTTCAGATGCTTCAGAGCCTCATGATCAGTGTTCAACACAAACTCGCGCTGAATCAGGTAGTGTCTCCAATGATGGAGAGCTTGAACGATAGCGTAAAACTCTAAGTCGTACGTGGAATATCTGGTCTTGGCCTCGTTCAACTTCTCACTAAAGAATGCAATGGGGCGACCCTCCTGACTCAAAACTGCGCCAATGCCTATGATCGATGCGTCACAGTCAACTTCAAAAATTTTCTCAAAATCAGGCAGCGCTAATACTGGTGCACTCGTGAGTCTCTCTTTAACCAAAAGAAATGCTCCTTCGGCTTCCTCAGTCCAAATAAACAAACCCTTCTTAAGACAATCAGTCACAGGTGCTATCAAGGTGCTAAAGTTTCGAATAAATCGTCGATAAAAAGACGCTAGCCCGTGGAATCCTCGAGCCTCAGTAATCGTCCTAGGGCTAGGCCAGGATTCTATCGCATTGACCTTCTCTCTATCAACTCTAATGCCCTCAGAAGAAACGATATATCCTAAGAAGGTCAGGCTATCAGTCAAAAACGTGCATTTCTTCAAATTTATATATAATTTATTTTCACGTAGTATATCTAAGACCTGCCTAAGATGAATCATGTGCTGATTTTGATCAAGGCTATAAATTAAAATATCATCAAAGTACACCACTACGCAAACTCCTATGAGTGGCCTAAGCACTTGATTCATCACACGCATAAATGTGCTGGGAGCATTGGAGAGCCCAAAAGGCATCACTAGCCACTCGTACATTCCCTCCTTGGTTTTAAACGCGGTTTTCCATTCGTCCCCAGGTCGAATTCTAATCTGGTGGTATCCACTTTTTAAGTCAATCTTTGAAAATACGCGGGATCCACTGAGCATATCTAGCATGTCATCCAATCGGGGAATCGGAAAGCGATACTTGATCGTGATTTTATTAATCGCTCGACTATCCACACACATACGCCATGTCCCATCTTTCTTAGGAACTAGAAGTGCGGGGACGGCGCACGGACTCATACTCTCCCTAACGTGACCCTTTGAAATCAGATCGGTCACCTGCCTATGTAGTTCCTCGTGCTCTTTCGGACTCATGCGGTAGTGGGGCAAATGAGGTAAGCTAACGCCTGGGATGAGGTCTATGCAGTGTTGTATGTCCCTCATCGGGGGAAGCTGATCGGGAAGCTCCTCCGGCATGATCTCAGAGAACTCATCTATGAGGGGACGCACCGTACTAGGGATGTCTAATGTAGCGGGGGTGGTGTCGATACCTGATAACATATAGACGACCTCACTATCCTTCATCTCCTCCTGGAATTGGGACCCAGTCAGTAACATGGTGGCGGAGGGAAAGGACATCGCGGAGACGGTGATAGAAGGGGGTGAAGTCCTCTCGGGGGCTCTGGGAACAAGGCCATTCTTTTGGGGGAGAAGAACGATCTTGCGACCATTGCGCTCGAAGGAGTGAGAGTTCTTCACACCATCATGAACTACGTGCCTATCGTACTGCCAAGGTCGTCCCAGCAAGATGTGGCATACCTCGATAGTAGCTACATGACACCATACAGCGTCCTGATATGTACTGCCTATGGAAAACTCTACGAGACACTGGTGCGTGATAGGAATGGTAGTGTTACTAGTGACCCATGACAGACTATAGGGCTTTCCTAAGGGCTGCGTTTTTAATTTCAGCTTTTCAACCATGCGTTGAGAAACAAAGTTCTCCATACTACCGCTGTCTATAATGATGGAGCAGAACTGCCCCTGTATGCGTGCGGTGGTACGAAAGATATTGTTTCTCAACCAGTCGTCGTCAGTAGGTGTTTTGGGGGATAGGAGACTATGTTGGAGAACACACACTAACTGCTCAGGCTGTTCTCCCTCAACTTCGTACTCACCCTCTAACTCAGTCTCGAGGGTTGGATCAGTCTGGGATTCACTAAGGAATACTCCATACTCAGGTTCTGACCCACTCTCAGAATCGACGATGGCAACGAAGTGGCGTCGCGGACACTCAGAAGACTTATGACCCGGCTCCATACACTTAAAACATCTAAACGTCCCAGGCTGGGGTCTAGTGCCTACAATCTCCTTGCCCTTGTTGGGAGGGGCAGGGAGTGATGGGGTGCTCGTGGACGCTACCGGTCGAGAGGACCCGGCAGGGGTGAAAGTGTGAGTCGGGTGAGACTTATCAGTAGTCTTATTTTCAGATGTGCGTTTCTGCAGTGTCTCTACTCTACGTGCGCGACTCGTAACCTCTCCTAAATCCTTATAATCAAGGAGTTCCAACTGATCTCGAATGGAGTAGCGTAGCCCGTTCAGATAACGAGAAACGGTCATGTCATCGTCCTCTCGGAGGTCGAGGCGAGACTGCAGGACTAGGAACTCGTTTGTGTACTCATCGACGGATAATTTGTCCTGTCGTAGATTATGGAACCTACGATACAGGGTTTGCATGTAATCAGACGGAACGTATCTCTTACGCAGTTGAGTTTTGAAATCGTTCCATGTTGTGATCGGGGGCATACCTAAATTGAACCTAGACCGTTCTAGTTGTCCCCACCAAACTAACGCGGATCCTTTAAGTCTAAGCGTGGCATACTCAACTTGCCTAGCTTGGGGCAATTGCTTCCAAGCGAGGAAACGATCCATCCGTTCACACCATTCAAGGCAACTCTCGGGCTCTATTCGCCCTTCAAAATCACCCACGTCCAACTTGATTCCCACATCCCAACGGGGTTGGTGTCGTGGTTCGTTATGGCCCTCCGGATCGGGGCGTACGAGCTCCCGAGGTCTATGGTCAGGGTCGATTTCGACCACTGGGGCCGGTGTTCGATTGACGTGCAAAGTTGCTTCGATATTATTAACCGAAGTGCGTAATCCGTTCATGATATGTGTGACACTACCCATACCGGTGGTGAGCGTCTCGACTGTTTTCATTAATTCACTCATGCGTCGAGCCAAATCTCCTACGCTGTTTTCTAACTGATCGACTCGTTTTTCCATTAAAATATTTGAAAATAGATTTAAATAAACTTTAAATTTTTTAATTTTTAAAATTTTTTTTTTTAAGAGAGCTTTCCCGAGTGGGAGAAAAATACTTAATTTATTTAAGAAAATCAAAAAATAAAAATAAAAATATATATATATATATATCTTTTTTGAAAGACAATTTTTTTTTTTTTAGATCTCTCTTTTTTTTTGTCAATAAATAAAAATAAATTTTTTTTTTTTTTTTTTTTTAGATAAATCGGATCGATTGACTCACGATAGGAGTGAATCGACTTCCTCTGATACCAAACTGATGTAACCCAGATTTGTATTAAAAATTAATTTGAAAATGAGAGCCGAGTTGGCCAAAAAAAACTGAATTTTCGAGCGCGAAAACCAAGCTCGTCGCTTTGGACGTTAAAAGTTTATTAATTTGCGTTCGAGTGAAACTTCTTCGCGCCTTACGGTTCGGATCCGTTACGAGATTTATACGGCCACAAACATGAATAACATTCAACAATTTATGAATAACGATATTAATAATAAGGAGAACGCAACGGCAAGCCCAAGTGTAATTAAATGAAGTGCATAAAACAATACTAAGAAAAAGGAGTGACCGGTATACCAAACGGCGGCAGAAGCGAGCCCAATTCCAATCGGTCCCGCACAGGAACAGTGTCCCCAAGATCTATCGGCCGGATACGGTTGAAGTCGACGGCGTGAACAGGCCGGACCGTCGGAAGCAGATTCCGAAGTCGACGACGGTCCGTTTGCAAACTATTCGGGCAGGCAAAGAGGCGCCGGCGCGGGCTAGCGATGACAGGGCTAGGACTTCCGGCGTATGTTCGTGCACGGGCTTCCAGGCGGTGGCGCTTCTCCGAACTGCGTGATGTTGGCGATACGTGCGGTGAGGTGGTTGTCGGCAATGAGCAAAGAACCGGGATTCCCGTTCTAAACTCTGTCCGACCTGCTTTCACTGCACATGACCGTGGAATTTATAAGCTGGCTGGAATATCTCTCCATTTTGGGCAAGAGATATCCCTCTCTTAATTCTCTTTCCAAATGATAAAATCTTCCATTCATGTGCTAAAAATATCTCTCCTTTTTGGGCAAGAAATATCCCTCTCTTAATTCTCTTTCCAAAAAATAGAATCTTCCATTCAAGACACTTTTTAAAATTCGAAATGTTTCCAAACTATGTCCTAAAATCATGCAAGACACTTTTTAAATTTGAAATATTTCCAATCATGCACCTTTTTAATTAATGTTGGGCTTGCCGTTCCTGTCCTACTACTATTAATACCGGACTCATTTATTTAAGATCTCATCGGGTGGTCAAGCCGATGAGCCGGACAATAAAACAAGTACATAACATGAAACAAATACATAAATGCGGTATATAAATAAATACGATAAAATATTACGATGCACCGCAGGGTGCATCAATTATTGTTTCCATGGATGTCACCTTCCATGAATCAGAGTCATATTACGGGAGCTCTCTTCAGGCGGAGTCGCGGAGACTTGTACCATGGAAAAAAGCTCCTCCGCCGTTCCCCCTACCTATATCTCCTTCATATCTGCCTACTATCCCACCTGTGGTTCTGCCGCCGTCTCTTCCACCTCGCCATACTCCTCCATTATAGGTTTATACTCGTCGACAAAGGGGCGCAAACAGTCAGCTTTGGCACACTGTACCTGAATCCACGCCTGATCTGTCCACCAGTCCTCCTTGCCTTCCCGACATATAGCCTTTGTCACTTCTCTGTTCTCCATTTTCATACCCTCTTCGTGATAGGAAGCTTTGAGGCATCAAAAGTGGAAAGATGCTATGCGGGAAGAGATGATGGCGCTTGAGAAGAATTGCACATGAGACCCTGTTTACCTTCCTCAAGGCAGGATCATGGTTGGATGTAAGTGGATTTTTTTGGTGAAACAAAATCCCAAGGTCTTGTGGACCGTTACAAGGCTAGGTTGGTGGCCAGAGGAGACACTCAAACGGCCGGAATTGATTATCAAGAAACCTTTGATCCTGTTGCAAAGATGAATTTTATTCGTATTCTGCTCTCGCGTGCTGCCTGCAAATGGTGGTGTCTCAGCCAGTTGGACATGAAGAATGTCTTCCTCCATGGAGATTTGTAAGAGGAAGTTTATATGTCTCCACCTCCTGGTCTTATCTCTGAGGGATCCGAGGGAAAGTATGCAGACTGAAGAAGGTTTTATACGGCCTAAAACAATCCTCGAGGGCTTGATTTGGAAGGTTTTAACGAGCAATGGTGACATTTGGGTATACTTAGAGTAATATTGATCATACCCTATTTGTAAAGCACATACAAGGGAAACTGTTGGCGCTGATAGTTTATGTGGATGACATTGTCATAATTGGGGATGACATGGAAGAAATCAAAAATTTGAAGACAAGAACGACTAGTGAATTTGAGATAAAGGATCTTGGGAATCTTAAGTACTATTTTTGCATTGAAGTTGTTAAATCCAAGCATGATATCTTTATCTCACAGAGAAAGTGCATCCTTGACTTGTTGGAGACTACGAGGATGAGTCGGTGTAGACCTGTTGACACCCCCATCGAAGTGAACTATAGATTGAGAAGGGATGATGGAAAACCTGTCACGGATATCAGTGGCTTTCAACACCTGGTGAGGAGACTCATCTACCTATCTCATACTCGCCCGGATATATCATATGTTGTTGGAGTTATTAGCCAGTACATGCATGCTCCCAAATCGCACCACTTGGATGTTGCATATCGGATTCTCAGATATCTCAAAACCTCTCCTGGATGTGGCATCTTGTTCTCTCCGAACAAAGAACTACCCATTGAAGTTTTCACAGATGTTGATTGGGCAGGGCCAGTTGATGATCGTAGATCCACTTCCGAGTATTGTACCATGGTTGGAGGAAATCTGGCGACTTGAAAGAGCAAAAAACAACATGTTGTTTACAAATCCATTACAAAAGCAAAATTTAGGGTTATGGCCCGGGGAATATGTGAAGGAATGTGAATTCGATCTCTTTTTCTTGAACTTCGGATTCGTGGCAAAGGCCCCATATGGCTATATTTTGATAACAAGGCTGCCATTAGCATCGCTCACTATCCTGTCCAACATGATCACACTAAATATGTGGAAGTTGATCGACATTTCATCAAGAAGAACATAGTGAGGGGAGTTATTAACACTCCTTTTTCCCCCTCTGATCAATAACTGGCTGATGTGCTTACAAAGGTTTTGTCTCATATGTGTTTTGGTAACATTATGTCCAAGTTTGGTGTGACTAATATCACAAGCTCAACTTGAGGGGGAGTGTTAGGTTTTGGCGTTATTATTATTTTATGCTTGAATGGTTGCAACTCCTATATATAGATGAGTGTTTGCTTGTTTCATTAAGACAACATAATTTTCTCCCGAGTTAACAAGTATGAAAAAAAAGAACCAATAAAAAAATTTAGCTTTTAAAACATTTTATTTATTATAAACTTATTATTCTCTAAATAAAATTATTATATAATATTAATATATTTTATAATAATTATATTTGTACTTGATAGTAATAGTCATATTATATTACTAATATTTTATATTTGATACTCATTGAATTTATTTTGAAATATACATGACTTAGTGTTTGTAAACTTATTATTCTAATTTTTAATTTTAGAACATAAGTATAACAACAACACTCAAGTCTTTATCCCACTATAGTGGGGTCGACTATATGGATCCTTTGTCGCCATTGTGTCCTATCTTTTGTCATAATCTCACTAATGCCTAAGTACATCATGTCTTTTTTTATAGTTTCATTCCAAGCATTTATTGGTCTACCCCTCTCTCGTCTACCATGTATAGTGACTAGACTCTCACAACGCCTAACAGGTGCCTCTAATGGTCTCCTTTGTATGTGTCCAAACCATCTTAGACGAGCTTCTCGCATCTTCTCTGAAATTGGTGCTACTCCTGTTTTATCCCTGATACTTTCATTCCTAATTTTATCCAATCTCGTGTGTCCACACATCCACCTAAGCATTTTCATCTCTGCAACTCTCATTTTTTGCTCATGCACACAATTCACTGCCCAACACTCAGAACCATAGAGCATCGCGGGTCTAATTGCAGTACGGTAAGACTTGCCCTTAAGTTTTAGTGGTATTTTACGATCACATAAGATCCCTGACGCGCCTCTCCACTTCAACCAACCCGCTTGGATTCTGTGTCACATCTTTATCAATACCTCCATCTTTTTGAACTATCGATCCAAGATATTTAAAACACTCACTACGGGAAATATCTTGATCACCCAACTTAATAACGAAGTCATCTGTCCTTCTTGTACTGCTAAATTTAAGCTCCATATACTCCGTCTTTGCCTTGGTCAACCTAAAACCCTTCTTTTCTAAAGTATTTCGTCAAGATTCAAGTTTTGCGTTTACACCCTCGCTCGTCTCATCAACCAAAACGATATCATCCGCAAACAATAAACACCAAGGTATTGCTTGTTGGATATGTCTGGTGAGCTCATCTAAGATAAGGGTAAAGAGATAAGGGCTTAAAGTGGAACCTTGATGTAATCCAATAGTGATAGGAATTTTTTGTGTTAATCCTCAAGATGTCCTCACCCTTGTCACTGAATTTGTATACATATCTTTGATTATGTCAATATATGATACATTTACACCTTTCTTTTCTAAGACTCTCCATAAGATCTCTCTTGGAACTCTATCATAAGCCTTCTCAAAATCAATAAATAGCATATGCAAATCTTGTTTTCTTTCTCGATAGTTGTCAATGAGTCTCCTCAAGAGATGTATAGCTTCCATGGTCGATCTCCCTGGCATGAACCCAAATTTTAGAACATAAGTATAACAAAAAATAAATAAATGAAAATCCGATATTTTAAAATATCCCCTACATATCTCCGACTTCCGATAAAACTCAATCTGACACGTCGCCGACATCCGATATTCACAACCTTGTGCACTCTTCACAATGAATAAGTTTGACCATTGTAGAATTTTAATTTTGTTGATTTACATTGTATTTTTGTTTGTTTTTGTCTCTAATGTTCTAAAAAAGTGTAGAAATCATGGAAGCCAAGTGAGAATTATTCTTTTATATAAGAGGACGAGAGGAACTTTTATTGAAAGACACCTAGTAACTATGCATCTTTCCTTTTTTCCAACCGTGTTGTCTGCCTACCCACCTTGACATGGATTCTTCTACTGCTTCCTCTCTTCCAACCGGGGTCGTTATCCCCGTTCCTGAACTCCGTGACGAGTTGAGAATCACCACCATTTCTCTTACCAGGAAGAAGAACTTTGTTGAGTGAGTGCATTCTGTTTGTTGTGTTCTTCAGTTGTAACAACCCGATTTTAGTCAATAATAATAGTAATAATAAAAAACTAAATTACCCCCCCTCCCGCATATAACCCGAGAGCCAGCTCCCGATTCTTTCGTTCCTCCCGGTCCAGGGCTCCCCTGCAAGCCGCAATCGATTACTCCCGATCTCGCCTCCCGCCGCTCCCGTGCCTCCCGTCTCCGCCTCTTGCTCCTGCCGTGGTCGGCGCTTCTTGTCATCCTGGCCTAGACGACGGTTTCTGCTCATCTTCAAGCAGCCGGCAGCAGTTGCCTCTTCTCCTTCTCCGCCTCAGGCCGTCGACAACTTCCCCGTTCAGCAAGAGAAGAAACTTTACCCTCCTATCTAAGTCCGAAAACAACATGCCTTCTTCTCTGTCCAGCAAGGGAAACAACTTCTTCCCTCTTCTCAAGGCCGGCATCTCTTCTTCCTCCTACGGGGACGACAACGGCCCTACCTTCTCCAGCTCCTCCTTATCTCTTCCTCAGGCCGTAATCAGCCCCATCCCTCCTCTTCTAGGGTTGACAGCCCTCTTCCTCTCTTCCTTAGGCTCCGTCTTCAGCTAGGGTTTGAAAAAGGGTCTTGGATTTGGCTCCGTAAGTTCGGTTCTGGCTTCCTTTGAGTAAGATTCTTCTTTCGTCCCTTACATTCAGATTTATTGAAAATATTGGGTTAATTTTGTGCTATAAATTTTGTATAACTTGTGTTTCATGATTTTACCCTTCGCATAATTGTATAACTGCGTTATGTTTGTGATTTTCAGTGCCGCTGCTCGATTCAATTGATGTGACGACACAAATCCCTCTTCGAATTAGGGTTTCCCCGAGCCTAGCGTCATCAAGTCTCCGTCTCCGCGTGGTGTCTCCTTTCCCCTCACTTTTGAGCGAGGTAAATCACTCTCTCTCGTGCTTTTGGCCTTGTAATATAATTGTTTGTGCTAGCATTGTGTTTCTTATTAGGTCATTGTCAATTTCATTGTTCTTAAATAGGTTCAAATAGGGTTTCTGTTTTTTCTTACGCCGCTTAGACGCTGCCAATTTAAGCTTCTTTAAGGCAAGTGGAGATCTCTCTCTCTCTCTTGCAAGCATCGAATTTAAATTAATGTCCATGTTCTCTGATTCATAACTGCATTTCTGTATACATTGATCTGTTAAATGGATTTGTATCCTAATTGTTTTGTCTGTTCTTACGATTCTATGATTTCACCCTAAAATGTTTGATTTGTCAGTTAGTTTAAATCTTGAATACCCAGTCTGATAAGTTAATAATTTAGGGTGTAATATATTTGAAATTACATGAATTAGTAATCATGAGCGAGTCTTACATTGATATACACTTAGATGAATGATTTTATTTGGATATTTACTAGGGTGAATAGTTTGATCTCATTTGATGAATAATGAGAAGAATGATAGAATATTTAGCTCGAACAACAAGTGTCATGATAATAATTGTAACGAATTCTGGTTAGCAAGTATGTGATTGGTGTTTTGATATATCATGCTCGTAACACACATTTTTACTTGGAAAATACTTGTGTCAAAGGATGATTTACCCTAGGTGAGTACTTGATAACTCCGACCCGATACATGTCATCTTACCTCTTCAATATACTCGATAAATCTTCTTGTTTTTATGATCTTAACCTCTCGAACCCGCGAGGCTCAAAACTCTCGATCTTGTTTTCCCAATGTCATCGAACTCTGTTTCTTAGATCTGTTTGATTCTAAGACTTGATCGAATATTGTTTTATAACTCGATTCCTCCCTTATCGTGTTTGTAACTCTACTCTACATCTAAATCGCTAAATTTATAACTTGTCGTGATATGTTAGGAATTTCATAAAGTGTGAATCATGTAACTCATAATATCATAAGCAAACATTGAAACGTGTTGAGGTTACTTGGGTTGCAGCCTTCACGGTGCCAGTTGGGACCCACTGAGCCTCCTGAAGTCGGGCTTGGGCCGTGACGATGGTCACGACAAGCAGGAAGTTTTTTAATAAGACTTGTATCCGGACTGAGTGTGAACCATGCGCACCCACTCAAAACACCTACCCACTTCATTGATTGTAGTTTATGATATTACTTGTTCTATTATATGTTATGATCCGGAGTAAGTTTAATTCAGTTATTTTTGTTTGATTATTCTACCTGTCTGATTTAGTAGCTCTGATTAATGAAAACTGGTACGTGTAGGTTTCCGTTTCTCATGTTCATACTTTACTTTTACTTTGCTCATCTATTTATTTCAATGTTCTGTAGTTTTTTCCTTTTGTTTTGGAATTGCCTTAGCGTTCGTGACAGTGTCGTCAGGTCCTCGAGCCCGATCCGCTTAAAGTTCCAGGTTCTATGTTTACATTTCATTTATTGATAAATATTTTTTTATGTAATAATTGCAATCAGACATTTTCTCTAGTATTATGGACAACTGCTAGACTATTTAAATACTTTATGTACTAGAATTTGATATTAATGCATGTGCATCCTTTTTTGAATCATAATTGCATGAAATCTGTAGCAGTGCCCTATAAATCATGATTTTTTACAAAATACACGTACATTTAAAAATCTTACTGTTTTAAACTCTAAAAGCTTTCGCATTAAAAAATAAACTCTTTTTTACTTAAAAGTAATTATTTTTAATTTATAACCAGTATCTCTGCATCCATCTTAACAGACATGATTTTCTTTTCGCCCATGCATGTGGCATCACGACCCGCCCGAAGCGCGCTCTGATTTTTGTCGAGACGGGTCGTGACAGTTGGTATCAGAGGGAGGTTAGTTTAAAAGATAAAGTATTTTGTAATTATCAAATATTTTGAACTTTATTACAAAAATAAATATACATGCATCATTTCTTTACTCACTTGTCATTACTTGTTGTTCGCGGCTGAAACACGCACACACTCATTCATAAGCATAAGTAGTATGCACACAAATATTAATGGAGTATGTGCAAACTTAACATTTTTGTGCATATGAATTTCTACTAGGATATACACCGCTTGCGAATATTAAATTGTATGAGCGGTTTAATATTTTCAAATGCGTTGACATTAAAGTCTTAATATGCATGACATGTTAAGTGATATGAGCGCTTAACATGACATGTATATCCATTCATTTGCATTCATATCATAAATCATTGCACAAGTGTGAAACCAAGAGCAACAATAATGATTGTACACACATGAATTTACTAATTGCTTGACATCGCACAAGATGTCATGGTTGCACTTGTATCATTATTATCTAGAGTTGTTCAATGAAAATGTTGTAAATATTACATAATTTATGTACCTGACAGTAAGAAATGTGTTAGAATCTCTAATTTCAAGTCTCTGATATTTGTAATTAGTCCCTCCTGTTTCGCGTGTCTGTCAATCTTATCTGGTCATCTTGTATCCCTTTCTAGTTAGCTTCTAGGTGTCAGTGAGAAATGAGAGTTTTCTTGTGAATGGTTCTGCTGAATTACTTCAGTATTGTTTGTGCTCTTCCATCCCTAGAGTGACTTGCTTCTGTCACACTCAATCATCATTCTGCTTATTTTTCTCTTCGATGTTCTACCTTCGCTTCATGCAAGGATTTTCTCGCTCTCAAATTCTCGAGTTTTACCTTTCAATTTTGAGCTAATTGAAACAATTTTTATGCTCTCTGAAGCCAATCTTTTGTATCTGGTCGAACCCACTAAGTCTAAAGAGTTCTCCCGTGAACTTGAATCTGACATACATTGCAAGTATCTGTAACTTTTCTCTTGATCATAGTAAGTCTCCACGCTTGTTCTTCTCTCTGTTTCTTTGTATTTATAGTTAACTTCTATGCCTTGATCTGCAAAGCTTGTTGGAATGAATGTCATCTGAATCTTCGCCTTAAGAGTCTCAATTCAGAGAGTTTCTTAGAAAGTTTCGGGACGAAACTTCTTAAGTAGGGGAGAATATAACAGCCCGATTTTAGTCAATAATAATAATAAATAAATAAATAAAACTAAATTACCCCCCCTTATAACCCAAGTGCCAGCCTCTGATTCTTTCGTTCCTCCCGGTCCAGGACTCCCCCGCAAGCCACAATCGACGACTCCCAATCTCGCCTCCCGCTGGTCCCGTGCCTCCCGTCTCCGCCTCCTGCTCCTGCCGTGGCTGGTGCTTCCTCTTTCTGAGGCCGACGTCTCTTCTCATCCTTCCCTAGCCGATGGTTTCTGCTCATCTTCAAGCAGCCGATATCAGTTGCCTCTTCTCCTTCTCTGCCTCAGGTCGTCGACAACTTCCCTGTCCAGCAAGGGAATAAACAATTCCCTCCTCTCTAAGGCCGGCAACAACATGCCTTCTTCTCTGTCTAGCAAGGGAAACAACTTCTTCCCTCTTCTCAAGCCGACATCGCTTTCTTCCTACGGGGACGGCAGCAACCATACCTCATCCTTATCTCTTCCTCAGGCTAAAATCAGCCCCATCCCTCCTCTCCTAGGGCCGGCATCCCTCTTCCTCTCTTCCTTGGGCTCCGTCTTCAACTAGGGTTTGCAAAAGGGTCTTGGATTTGGCTCCGTAAGTTCGGTTCTGGCTTCCTTTGAGTAAGATTCTTCCTCCGTCCCTTTCATTCAGATTTATTGAAAAGATTGGGTTAATTTCGTGCTACAAATTTTGTATAACTTGTGTTTCATGATTTTACGCCTCATAATCGTATAACTATGTTATGTTTGTGATTTCCAGTGCTGCTTCTCGATTCAATTGATGTGACCGCATAAATCCCTCTCTGAATTAGGGTTTACCCGAGCCTAGCGGCAAGTCTCCGTCTCCACGTGGTGTCTCCTCTTCCCTCACTTTTGAGGAGGGTAAATCGCTCTCCCTCGTGTTTTTGGCCTTGTAATATAATTGCTCATGCTAGCATTGTGTTTCTTATTAGGTCATTGTCAATTTCATTGTTCTTAAACAGGTTCAAATAGGGTTTTTGTTTTTTGCTTACGCCGCTTAGCCGCCGCCGCCAATTTCAGCTTCTTAAGACAAGTGGAGATCCCTCTCTCTCTTGCAAGCATCGAATTTAAATTAATGTCTCTGTTCTCTAATTCGTGACTGCATTTCTGTATACATTGATCTGTTAAATGGATTTGTATCCTAATTATTTTGTCTGTTCTTACGATTCTATCAGTTCACCCTGAAATGTTTGGTTTGTCAATAAGTTTAAATCTTGAATACTCAGTCTGATAAGTTAATAATTTAGGGAGTAATATGTTTGGAATTACATGAATTTGTGATTATAAGCGAGTCTTACATTGATATACACTTAGATGAATGATTTTATTTGGATATTTAATAGGGTGAATGGTTTGATCTCTTTTGATGAATAATGAGAAATGATAGGATATTGAGCACGAACAACAAGTGTCATGATAATAATTGTAACGAATTCTGGTTATCAAGTATGCGATTGGTGTTTTGATATATCATGCTCGTAACGCACATTTTTACTTGAAAAATACTTGTGTCAAATGATGATTTACCCTCGGCGAGGACTTGATATCTTTGACCCGATACATGTCATCTTACCTCTTCAATATACTCGATAAATCTTCTTGTTTTTATGACCTTAACCTCTCAAACTCGCGCGGCTCAAAACTCTCGATCTAGTTTTCCCTGTGTCATCGAACTCTGTTTCTTAGGTCTGTTTGATTCTAAGACTTGAGCGAATATTGTTTTATAACTCGATTCCTCCCTCGTTGTGTTTGTAACTCTACTCTTGTACATCCTAAACTTAAATTTGTAACTTGTATTGATATGTCAGGAATCTCCTAAAGTGTGAATCATGTAACTCATAATATCATAAGCAAATATTGAAACGTGTTTGAGTCACTTGGGTTGCAGTCTTCACGGTGTCAGTTGGGACCCACTAAGCCTCCTTGAGCCGGGCCTGGGCCGTGATGATGGTCACGACAAGCAGGAAGTTTTTCTAATAAGACTTGTATTCGGACCGAGTGCGAACCGTGCGCACCCACTCAAAACACCTACACACTTCATTGAATGCAACCTATGATATTACTTGTTCTATTATATGTTATGCTCCGGAGTAAGCTTAATTCAGTTATTTTTGTTTGACTATTCTACCTGTCTGATTTAGTAGCTCTGATTCATGAAAACTGGTATGTGTATGTTTTTGTTTCTCATGCTCATACTTTACTTTTACTTTGTTCACATGTTTATTTCAATGTTCCGAGACTTTTTCTTTCTGTTTTGGAATTGCCTTAGCATTCGTGACAGCGCCACCGGGTCCTCGAGCCTGATCTGCTTAAAGTTTCAGGTTCTATGTTTACATTTTATTTACTGTCAAATTTTTTTTATGTAATGTTGAACGGAGAGATTAAAATTGTTCATTATAATAAGGAGACCTCTATATATAGAGGTGATAAGGAGTTACAACTTATAAGAAATAAAAATAAAACCATATAAGGAATATATAATCTAACACTCCCCCTCAAGTTGGGCAAGTGATGTTGATCATGCCCAACTTATCCACAGTCTTGCCAAATGTGTTCCCACTTAATCCTTTAGTGAGAATATCCGCTAGCTGCCTGTTGGAGGGCACAAAGGGAGTACACACAATCCCTCGCTCGATATTCTACTTGATGAAGTGTCGATCCACCTCGATGTATTTCGTTCGGTCATGTTGAACGGGATTGTGTGCGATACTGATGGCCGACTTGTTGTCACAATACAGAAGGATGGGTCCTTCTTCTTCGAAACCAAGATCACGCATTAAGGCACGAAGCCATAAGCCTTCACAGACCCCTTGAGCCATAGCTCTGAACTCGGCCTCAGCACTAGAGCGTGCCACAACTTGCTGCTTCTTGCTCCTCCAAGTAACAAGATTGCCTCCAACGAGAGAACAATATCCCGAAGTTGAACGTCTATCATCAACAGATCCTGCCCAATCAGCATCAGTGTAGACTTCAACCTTTAGGCCGGTGTTTGGGGAAAATAGGATACCCCTTCCTGGTGAAGACTTGAGATACCGTAAAATTCTGTGAGCAACATCCATGTGTCGGGTCTTGGGAGCATGCATGTACTGGCTCACAACACTCACTGCATAGGAAATATCTGGGCGAGTATGGGACAGATATATCAACCTCCCCACTAATCTTTGGAACCCAGAGACATCTTCAATGTCCGCTCCATCATCACGCGATAAACGGTGATTTGCTTCAATTGGAGTGTCAGCTGGTCTGCATCCACTCATTCCCATCTTCTCGAGGAGATCTAACGTATACTTTTGTTGAGAAATAAAGATCCCCCGCTTGGATCTGACAACTTCTATTCCCAAGAAATACCTTAGTTTTCCCAGGTCCTTGACCTCAAACTCTCCATCTAGCTTTTGTTTCAGGCTCTGAATTTCTTCAATATCATCACCAGTTATGACAATATCGTCAACATACACAATGAGAGCAGTAAGTTTTCCAAATATACGTTTAATGAACAATGTGTGGTCAACATTGCTCTGATAGTATCCAAATGACATCATGGCCTTGTGGAACCGGCCAAACCATGCTCTTGGGGACTGCTTCAACCCATAGAGAGCCTTCAACCGTCTACACACTTTTCCAACAGCACCAACAGGAGCAAGACCCGGGGGAATTGACATATAGACCTCCTCCTCCAAGTCACCGTAGAGAAAGGCATTCTTCACATCCAGCTGAAATAGGTCCCAATGTTTGCAAACAACAACAGAAAGTAAGACCTGATAGTATTCATCTTGGCCACCGGGGCGAACGTCTCCTGATAATCAATGCCGTGGGTTTGAGTATAACCCCTTGCAACCAACCTCGCCTTATATCTTTCAATAATTCCTTGTGGGTTCTGTTTCACCGAGAACACCCATTTGCACCCAACAAGTTTCTTGCCCTTGGGAAGAGGCACCAAGTCCCATGTATGATTTTTTTCCAGAGCCTTCATTTCCTCAATCATCGCCTCTCGCCACACAGGGATTGCCAGACCTGTTGCTAAGATGCAGGTATAGAAGCAGTAGAGAGGGAAGAGACAAAGGACTTGTAGGGGGTAGAAAGCGCAGCATAAGATACGAAATTTGATAGGGGATGGTGAGTACAAGACCTGATACCTTTTCTAAGGGCAATCGGAAGATCGGAAGGCCCTGAGGCAGGATCCACTGACTGTTTCGGTAGCATAGTAGGGGCTTGTGTGCTTGGCCTCATGACACGCCGGGTATATACCTGCAGGATCGGAGGTGAAGGTATGGAGGAAGATGAAGGTATAGGAGAGGAGCTCTCCTCCACTGGTATTGGAGGACTCACTTCCACTGGTAGAATCTCCTCCACTGGTATTGGAGGACTCACTGCCACTGGTAGAATCTCCCCCTGAAGTGAGGGATATGGAGGAGGAACAGACAAAGAAACACCCGAAGACGGGGAATCACCTGAAGGCGGAGAGTCAGTGATAGGGTAGTAGGACTCGGATTCACGGAATGTGACATCTATACTGACATACACTTTCCTGGTAGGAGGATGAAAACACTTGTACCCTTTTTGTGTAGGTGAGTAACCGATAAAGACACACTTTAGAGCACGAGGATCCAGTTTCGAGGGGCGGGGTTGGTGGATGTGAACAAAGCAAACACAACCAAACACTTTAGGAGGAAGCTGTGTAGGGCGCACCCGGAGGGTATGAAGGGGAGTGGAATGCCCAAGAACACGCGTTGGCATCCGATTGATAAGGTATGCCGCAGTCAGAACAACATCTCCCCAATAGAATTTTGGGAGATGCATGGTGGACTACAGACAGCTCGCAACCTCCAGGAGGTGGCGATTCTTCCGCTCGGCCACACCATTTTGGGCTGGAGAATAAGCACATGTAGTCTTGTGGAGGATGCCGTGATCAGCAAGATAGGTTTCAAACTGCGAATCAATGTATTCACGTCCATTGTCACTACGAAGAACTTTTATTTGAGATTGAAATTGACAGGAAACCATGCTATGAAAGCGCCGAAAAACAGAGAATACATCACTTTTACGATGTATCAAGTACAACCAGGTAGTACGAGAGAAACAATCAATAAAAGTAACAAACCACGCACACCCAGAAATGGAAGGAACACGACAAGGACCCCATATATCACTATGAATAACCGCAAATGGAATAGAACTAGGGAGCGAAGCATGCTTAAATGAAGTACGATGATGTTTGTTTAGACTACAGACATCACAGACAAAAGTCTCAAAAATAGCATTAGACATAGCAGGAAATAATAATTTCATAATAGAGATAGAAGGGTGGCCCAGGCGACAATGCCAGGGGTACAGAGGATGGGTAGTGCTGGAATGAAGAGCCATGGTAGGAGAAGCAGTGCCAGAGTCAAGAACATAGAGACCGTCCACCATGCTACCAGAGCCAATCACCTTCCCCGTCGTCAGGTCCTGAAAGACACAAGAGGAGGGAAGGAATGTCACAGAGCAATTCATGGAGTTAGTTAAATGACTGATTGAAAGAAGATTACGAGTAAAGGTGGGCACATGAAGAATCGAGGACAGGGTTAGAGAGGAGTAGGGGATGGTACCCTTGCCGACAATAGGGGTAAGAGAACCATCAGCAATACTCACCTTATCACGCCCAGAAAGAGGGGTATATGAAACAAAACCTGTGGAGGACCCGGTCATATGATCCGTAGCCCCAGAGTCAATGACCCATTGAGTAGAAGACGAAGAAACAACTGAGTGGGCACCTGGCAGTCCTGTGTGAGCGTAAGAGGACGATGGCTCAGTAGAATTCCCTGCATCATGCGTCGGAGAGCCAACATTTCATCCGCAGTAAAGCCACCAGGGGTAGCAGCAACATCAGTACCAAAGTATCCAGGAGAGGTATCTGTAGGAGCATCAACAAGATGGGCTGCACGGGGCAGAGCAGCATGTCGACCTGAGAAGCGTCCAGAACCACGACCTCCACGAGGTGGAGCACCCCCTCTTGGGGTAGGAAATCCATGAAGCTTGAAGCAGGTATCCCGAGTATGGCGATTCTTGCCACAATAGTCACATAAGAGATGATCCTTATCTGAACCCTTCAACTTGAAATCCCGGGATGGCCTAGTACCAAGAAGAGAGGGAGTGGTGGTAGCAGCCAAAGCAGAGCCCTCCGGCACAGAGTCAGGGAGAAGTGTCTAACGACGATCAAACTCTTGTTGTACAATGCTGTAAACCTCAGGAAGAGAAGGTATCTGCGGTCGGCCAAGGATCTGAACGCTGATCTGGTCAATGTCACGATGTAATCCATGAAGGAATTCAAATATGCGATTACGATCGTGTCTCGGGCCCGAACCATGGCCTCATCGATGGGACTTACAAAGACAAGAGGATCAAAATGATCATACTCTTGATAAAGTTGTGTGAACTCCAAGTAGTACACAGAAGGAGGACGGTCACCCTGCCGAAGTAAGCTGATCCTGCGGCGCAACTGAAAGATCTGGGCAGCATTGCCACGGCGAGAGTAAGTAGCCTCAGCACGACGCCAAATATGAGTAGCATTGTCGAGGAAGAGATAGTTGCGGGCAATGGACTCCGGCATAGAGTTGATAAGCCAAGATATAACCAAGGAATTCTCGGACTCCCACTGCTGCCATTCGGGAGAATTCCTATCCGGTTCTTTCATTTGGCCCGTGACATAGCCATAGAGGCGCCGACTTTTGAGAGCAAGAGTGATAGACCGGGACCACGAGAGGTAATTGCCGTCATCAAGGCGGATGGTAGTGATTTGAGAAGTAGTATGGTCGGTGGTTCCACGATAGGTAATAGCCGGAGAAGAGACACCGGAAGAGGGAGCCGGAGTGACTCTGGTTGAGAGAGAGGGAGAATCTGTGCCGTTAGACTCCATAGCTCAGGAATAGAAATCCTGAGGGAGAGGAAAAAGGACCGGAAGAGAAATCCGGAGAGAAAAAATAGCCCAAAAAATTAGGGCATCAAGAGCTGGACGGAGAGGAGGAAAGGAGCCATCCATAAAGAGGCCATCACGGGAAGAAAATGGCGCCGGAGGAAGCATAAACTCACTGCACTAACATTCCGGCGCGGGGGGAGCGGAAGAATCGCTCGCAGGAGCGGAAGGATCGCTCGCAGGAGCAGGAGGGCGAGAGCGGAGGGCGGGAGGTCGGGAGTGAGCGGCGTCGCAGGAGAGGCGTCGCAGGAGAGGCGTCGGAGAATCGCTCGCAGGAGGGCGAGCGCGAGCGGCGTCGGGCGGGAGGGCGAGCGCGGAAGGCGTCGACGAGGCGAGAGTTAGGGCACGCGCGGTGGGAGACCCTCTGATACTATGTTGAACGGAGAGATTAAAATTGTTCATTACAATAAGGAGACCTCTATATATAGAGGTGATAAGGAGTTACAACTTATAAGAAATAAAAATAAAACCATATAAGGAATATATAATCTAACATGTAATAATTGCAATCAGACATTTTCTCTGATATCACGGACAACTGCTAGGCTATTTAAATACTTTATGTATTAGAATTTGATATTAATGCATGTGCATCATCTTTTGAATCATAATTGAATGAAATCTGTAGTAGTGCCCAGTAAAACATGATTTTTACAAAATACATGTGCATTTGAAATTTTCACTGTTTTAAACTTAAAAACTTCTGCATAAAAAATCAAATTGTTTTTACTTTAAAGTATTTATTTTTAACCTATAACCAGTATCTCTACATCCGCCTTAGCAGACATGGTTTTCTTTACGCCCATGGATGTGACATCACGACCCGCCCGAAGCGCACTCTAACTTTTGTCGAGATGGGTCGTGACATCAGTCAACGGGGCTTCTGCATCATTTAACTCAGGCGGTTCCTTCTGCACCTACTGATGACTTGCTTCGCAACGATGGTCGTGTTCAGACGTGCCTACTTAACTCTCTTGATGACGAACCTTACCGCATGGTCATGTATCACAAGATGGCTAAGGCGATGTGGGTTGAGCTACATTCCCTTTACTCCGACAAGGACAGTCTCCAACACCTGTACGACATCATCACCGATCTTCAGTCCCTTGACTCTGGTAGTGCTGCTGACTTAACCTCCTTTGGTTCTCGGTCCAAGACACTGGTTGAAGTCTGGATTCAGCATCAGCCCCCGACTAAGGATTTCGCTGCTCAACGTGCTCAAAAAGAAACAGTTGGTATTATCATGATGATGACTCGTGTTCCGCCTCATTTTCATAGTATTCGGGCTCAGATCCTCTCATCCGTTACTATTCTCTCCTTATCTAATGTGTGCTCCATGCTTTTAAAGGTTTCACCGCCTCCGGATGCTATCAGCCCTCCTTCACCGACCCTTCTCCAGCAATCGCCTGTACCATTACTACCTCTCCCTATCCCTACCCGTGGAGAACATGCAGGCTCCCGAGGGAGGGGTCGTGGTGGTCGGACCCGGCCTAAGTGTTCTTTCTGTGGTAAGGATGGCCACCTTAAGGCGACCTACTATCGCAAACATGGTCTTCCTCGTCCAACTACTGTTGCTGCTACCCACATCCCTTCTGTCATACATGCTTATCTTGATGAAGTCTGCCTCCAGCTCCAACAACTTCAAGGGTTGTTCCACAATTCTCCTGCCTCTGTTTCCTCCATCTCTCATGAAGGTATCTCTTGTCTCTCCACTAGTCCGCGCTGGATAGTGAATTCAGGTGCTACTCACCATTTCACCTCTCTGAAGCCACCTCGATACTTGGATTCTCCGCATCCAAATTTTATCACTGTAGCCAATGACAACACCGTTCTTGTCTCCGACTCTGCTGATATACCCCTCAATCCCTTTATTTCTCTTTGTTCGATTCTCCATGCCCCGGGGTCTCCCTTTAATTTACTTTTGTTAGGCCTCACTGCCGATTTGAATTGCTCTATCACATTCACCTCTTCTTCTTTTCTCATGCAGGATCGCAGGATGCAGAGTATCATTGGTAAAGGACGACTGCAAAATGGGCTCTACCTTCTTGATGTCTCCCCTACCATTCTCTCATTCGTCTCCTCGGTTGACTGACATCAGCGTTTTGGGCATGCTCTTCTTCCAGTTCTCAAGAAGGCTCTTCCTGATATTCCGCTTCCTGCTTTTACCTGTGATTCTTGTATTTTTGGGGAAACAACATCGTTTCTCTTTTCCTTCTCATTGTATTCGGAGCTCTTCTCCTTTTATGTTGGTTCATTCTGATATTTGGGGCCCGTATAAAATAACAAGTATGCCTGGTTATCGTTATTTTATCACTTTTATTGATGATTATTCTCGAATGACCTAGTTGTACTTTGCGATCGCTCTGAGCTTCATCGTGTGTTCCTTGCTTTCGTGCTTGAGACTCACACACAGTTTGCAGATAAATTCAAAATGCTCCGGACGGATGATGCTCGAGAATACACTAGTCATGAGTTCGATAATCTCTGTTCTGAATTTGAGATTATTCATCAGACTTCGTGTGCTTATACTACTCAACAAAACGGTGTGGCTGAGTGCAAAAATAGATATTTTTTTGATGTGCTCGCTGCCTCATGATTCAAATGCATGTTCCCAAGGCGTATTGACATTTTGCGGTTTCGATGACATGTTATCTCATTAACCGTCTCCCTTCCTCCGTCCTCATTAACGCTACTCCGTTCAGTCTCCTTTTTCCTTCCACCAACATTCCCTCTCACCCCTCGCATATTTGGTTGTACTTGTTATGTTCATTATCTTGGTCCCTCCACTGACAAGCTCAATCCTCGGGCAGCCAAACATATGTTCGTTGGTTATTCCCGTACTAAAAAAAGGGTATGTTTGCTACTCTCCCACTACCCGCAAGGTGAATGTTTCGGCAGATGTTACCTTTCCGAAAGATCAGCCATTTTTCTCCACTTCATCACCACCTCTTCGACTACTATCATTACCACGACCAGTCGTCCCAGTTACGTCCCCTCCACCACCACCACTTCCCACCAACGCTCCTGTTCTCCACAAACCTTCCCTTCTTCGTGTTTACACTCGTCGACCTCCTCGTTCCGTCGCCCCAGTACAGTCGGCTTCAACCTCTGGCACTCTACGACCTGTTGACCCAACACCTGCCTCCACAACCCATCCTATGACGAATTACGTATCCTTACATCGCCTGCCCTCGGCGCTTCAGAACTTTGCCACTACACTATCCTCTATTTCCGTCCCTAACTCTATGCAGGAGGCTCTCTGACATCCGAGCTGGCGGGCAGCCATGGACGAAGAAATGACAGCCCTCTAGGCTATCACACGTGGGATCTGGTCTCTCTTCCTGTAGGACAGACTCCTGTTGGCTGTAAATGGATCTGTCATGAAGCATGCTCCTGATGGGACAATTGAACGTCTTAAAGTCTGCCTGGTGGCTCGCAGCTTTAATCAACATCAGGGCCTTGATTATGAGAAAACGTTCTCTCTGGTGGCCAAGCTCAATACGGTTCGTGTCATTTTCTCTGTGGTTGTGCATCGCCAGTGGCCCTTACATCAACTGGATATCAAAAATGTATTTTTAAATGACGATCTTCAAGAGACTGTCTACATGCAACAACCTCCCGGGTTTGAGACCACGGGGGAGTCCCGAGTTTGTCACCTCAAGAAGTTGATTTATGGTCCCAAACAGTCTTCTCAGGCATGGTTCGATAAGTTCAATAAGGCTGTTCGGGAAGTTGGCTCTACTTGGAGCTCGACAGATTTTTTTCTGTTCACTCGACATAAGACAACAAGAACGGTTCTCCTTCTAGTATATGTTGATGACATCCTAATCATAAGAGATGATGCTAAAGGAATACAAGCGGTCAAACATCACCTTAGTTCTGTGTTTCAAGCAAAAGATCTGGGGAACCTTCGATACTTTCTTGGCCTTGAGATCACAAAATGTCCTGATGGCCTTGTCCTATCCCAACGAAAGTACTGCCTCTGACGAAAATCTTCTCCTTCCAAATCCAGAATACTATCGACGTCTGATTGGAAAACTGATTTATCTAGCAGTCATAAGACCAGACATATCCTTTGTTGTTGGGGTTGTCAGCCGGTTTATGCATTCTCCTCGGATGTCTCATCTACAAGTTGTCGAACAAATTTTGAGATACCTAAAAACATCCCCTGGTCAAGGGTTGGTATACAAAACTTCTTCCTCTTCTAATCCTACATTAGTTGCATATTCGGATGTTGATTATGTTGGTTCCCTGGATGATCGACGCTCCACCAACGGATTCTGTACATACTTCGGAGGTCACCTTTTACCTGGCGCAGTACGAAACAGTCTGTGGGAACTCAATCTTTGGCCGAAGCTGAGTACTGTTCGATGACATCTGTTGTATTTGAGCTCACATGGCTTGAGGGTCTTCTACGAGATATGAGACTAAAACTTTCCTCACCAGTTACCTTACTCTGTGATAGTCAAGATGCTATACATATAGCTATGAATCATGTCTTCCATGAAAGGATGAAACATTTTGAAGTTGACTTCCACTTCATTCCAAAAAAGGTTCAAATGAAGAAGCTGGAGTTAAAACATGTTTCAGTTACTGACCAAGTTGATGATATTTTCACTAAGACACTATCGAGTACTTTATTTTATCAGTTCTTGTCCAAGCTGGGTGCCTACGACTTGTACGCTTCAGCTTGTGGGGGAGTGTTAGAAAAAGATAATGTAAAGGCCCATTTAGTGACCCATTATAGGTCTTCTTTCTCTTTATGTAATAGTTTCACGTCTTGAAAAAGGGACTCATCTCTCTTTTCTCTGACTATATATATGTATTCATGCTTGTAATTATGCATTGAAGAGATATATACAAGGTTTCAACATTTTTCTACAGAGCTAAAGGGAGCTAATAAATACACTTTGGATGAAAAGCAAAGATGAATGAAGGCATATGAGCATTATATGAGAACGCATGACCCAAAGCATGCCCGTGCGTCCAAATTCACTTCCTATAGGCTTGTGCCCATACACACGGACCTGACCATGCATCACGTGCATGCCCAAATGCAGAACATGCATTTTTAATTCATTTACACACACACACCAGTACGTCAGTACGTTCTTCCAGAAGGCACTCATATGCACCAACTCACACACCCGCGTATTCTTCTAGATCCCACTTCATCTGCCATTACAAGTTGAAATCACGCTTGTGCGTCTATTCCCACAACTGTGTGTCTGACAATTAACTCCACGACTCCAGCAGTTTCAGGTGGTTACATCCATTTTGTAGGCGATTTATCGCCGTTATGAGAAATACACGACTGTGCGTTTTCATGCATGCTCGTGCGTTTTGCCAATTTTTATAAATACGTTCCATTCTATTTGGAGAAGAGAGCCCCTCGAGGTCAAGGAGTTTTCTAGAGCCAAAGGAGTTCTCTAAGCCAAAAAAAGTCAATATACATTTTGAACTTCGAGGAGGGCTACTTAAATTGTATTTATACAGATTTTATAGAGGAGAATCATAGAAAATTAAGGAGTAATTATTTGAAGTCTGATTTCGAGTCTAGTGCAGGGATGCTCAATACGATTGACGCCCTCGTAGCATTTGCATTCCTATTTTCTATTATCTGAATTTTTATTTAATATCATACAATTCATTGTTTTCATCTTCTATCTTTCTATGGTTTTGACCAACAATGAGATAACAACTCTCTTGTTTGGGTGAGGGCATAGTAACATGAAAATGTTAGGATCTTAATGAGTGATTGTATTTATCTTAACTTGCGTAATTAAAATTCTATTCATGTGTCTATTGTGTATTTTAGTGTAATTGTCCACTACTTTGTGATGTAGGGTAGGCTGTGGGGTGAACTCCTAAGACGCCCGCTAGTGTCGTGAGGGGTGAACTCACCCTAAGCAATGCCTATATGCCGACTCAATATTGATCAAGCAAGCTAATCAAGTTAAGCAACAAAACGTTAAATTAAACAAGGCATTTATTCATTAGGCGGCAGAGCAATCTCCTTAGGCGTTAGGCAAAAGCACTCCTCCGCACGGAGGCCTAAAATTAGCGCGCGGCGAATTAAGCAACCTGCAAGTTAGAGATCTTCACAAGCAAATGATAACAGACTGTAATTCCAATACGACACAAGTTCCACAAAGCATACAATATTCCAAACCAAACAACACATACAATTCCCAAAAGCAAATAACAAAATTTCTGAATTAAAAGTTGAGGCTGCAGAAAATCAGTATAGATCTGAAATTTCGGAGGCTTGGATGGACTTCCGGGTGGTGTTGAGACGAGATCGGGCAAGGGGGAAGGTGGATCCACGTGGGGGAATGAAAGGGCTGCAGTTTGGGGGGTGGAGGAGGGCTGTTTGGGGTTGCCGGACTGGTTCCGGCAGGATCCAGCCCGATCTGGACAGATCTGGTCGGATCTGTCCAGATCCGGTGAGGGCTGAATATGTGGCTGGTGGGGGCTGAGTTTGGTGGCTGTGGAGGGGAAGGTAAGGGGCAGCGGTAGGGGGGATTGGATGGTGGTATGCTGGGCGGTGGGGAAGGGCTCAGGCAGCCCAAATCTGGGCGGAAAAGGTTCAGGCGGCGGACTGGCGGAGGGCGGCTGGCTGGTTCAGGCGGTGGGCTGGCGTGGGATGGCGGGCTGGTTCAGGCGGCTGACTGGTTCAGGCGGAGAACCAGTTGGGGCTGGCGGGTTGGATGGGGAAGAGGAGGAGGGAGGGGGAAAAGCAAAGGAACTTACCCGAGGCGTCGGCACCAAGGGGCTCCACGACGTCGGCACCGCGGAATGATCACCGGAAGGAAGGAAGAAGACCTTTTCCAAACTTCAGCAATAGCAATTCCTGCAGCCCTCCTATTCTATTTATAAGAAAGTCAAGCTAGGGCAACCGGAATCGACGGCTATGATCGGCCGACGGTTCCGTCCCCAAAACTATATAAAATAATATCCGAAATACAAAGTGCTATATATGAAAATGAATCTAAACGACGAGCCGGACGCATCCACGGTAACGGATCGCCGGTTCGATCAAGTCCGTCGGCGCGAATATACGAAGGTGGGGTCCGCCTTGCGCCGAAGTGCGCCCGATGGTCCCCCATCAACTCCCCCGACTGAAAAGCCTTCATCTCCGATGAATGGAGATGGTCGTACTGTAGTCGAAGCTCGGGGGCGAGTCGATCGAGCTCAGCTGCAATAACCCAAGTATCGTCGGATGAAGAATGTCCAAGCCAGCGAACCAAGTAGCGGCACACGGGTCCGTCAGTGGAAGGGACGAACTCATGTGCAATGATCTCTGTAATCTGCTCGACCCTCAGCTCTCGGGAGAAGTGGTCCGGTGATGGTGGTGGTGCCACAGGTGAAGCCACAGGTGGTGAACTCCTGGGGAAGTGGGAGTCAAAGGGAGGCTGGGTGGTGGGAGAACGGGGTGGTGGTAGAGGCTCGGGAGGGCCGCCAAGGTAGGGATTGGGGTACTCGTGGGGTGGAAAGTAAGGTGTCAGGTCCTCAATATTGAACACAGGGTGGATACCCATGCTCGCAGGAATGTCCAGCTCGTAAGCATTCAACCCGATCCGCCTCAAAACAGTGTAGGGCCCAATTCGCCTGGCGCTCAGTTTCTTAGCAGGCCCCTGAGGGAGCCGCTCCGCGCGAACTCGCACCATCACCTGTTCGCCAACCAGAAAATGTTTCTCTCGCCTATGTCTATCTGCCAGTTCTTTATAATGTTCGTTGCTTAAATTGATTTTATGCCTGATAGACTCATGCAACTCATGCAAATGACGTGTGAAGGACTCAGCAGACTCACTAGGACGTGACTCGGTCGGGACTGGTATAAGATCAATAGGCTTCCTAGGGTCATAACCGGACACTACCTGAAACGGGCTCAGACCGGTCGACCTATTGATGGAACTATTGTATGCAAACTCAGCTATAGGGAGCACGGAATCCCAGCTAGACGCATGCTCACCAACTAGACACCTCAGCAGGTTACCTAAACTTCTATTTATCACCTCAGTCTGACCGTCCGTCTGAGGGTGGTATGCGGAAGAGAACTTAAGTGTGGTCCCGGTCTTCCGCCATAACGTCTTCCAAAAGTAACTGACGAACCGCACATCCCGATCGGACACAATGGACTTTGGGAGACCGTGTAATCTAAAGACCTCGCTCATAAATAAGGCCGCGACGCGGGGGGCATCGGCGGTCTTACTACACGCAATAAAGTGCGCCATCTTAGAGAACCGGTCGACCACAACAAAAATAGAATCATGCTTCCGCAGGGTGCGCGGAAGTCCCAACACGAAGTCCATACTAATGTCCTCCCAAGGACGATGAGGAACGGGTAAAGGAGTGTATAGACCCGTGTTCTGCTTTGTTCCCTTGGCCGTTTGGCACACACGGCAGTGTCGAATGATACGAGCCACATCTCTCTTCAGACTCGGCCAATAGAAACGATCTTCTACAATAGCAATCGACTTATCTCGCCCAAAATGGCCGGCGGCACCCCCGGCATGTAGTTCCCAAACTAAATAATCATGATATGAGGTATTGGGCACACACAAGCGGGAGCCCCGGAACAAATACCTATCAATAATCCGAAACCCCTCAACAGGATCTGGAGGGTCCCTCGATAACGCGGTGTAAATCTCAGCAAAATCTGGACAAGTGGGGTAGTCCAAAATCACCCTCTCGAAACCATCCACCTGGGCCCTCAACGTGTGAAGTAGAGAGACTCGACGACTGAGTGCGTCGGCGGGTTTGTTCTCAACACCGGCGCGATGTTTGAGAACGTAGTGGAAATCCTGTAAATACTCTACCCATTTCGCATGGCGATGACTCAGCTTTCTCTGGGAGTCGAGGTAGCGTAGGGCCTGGTGATCCGAATACAGCACAAACTCCCGGGGAAGGAGGTAGTGTCTCCAATACCGCAACGACTGGACAATAGCATAAAATTCTCGATCGTAATTCGAGTATTTTTGCTTGGATTCATTCAGTTTCTCGCTAAAGTAAGAAACCGGGTGTCCCTCCTGACTCAACACTCCTCCAATACCTACGCCCGACGCGTCACACGCGACCTCGAAGGCTCTGCTAAAATCGGGGAGTCGCAAAACGGGGGCGGACGTCAGCTTGTCCTTAATCTCTTCAAATGCTCGAGTGGCCGCGACGGTCCACTGAAAATCTCCCTTGCGCAGACAACTAGTGAATGGGGCCATAATCGAGCTAAAGCCCCTAACAAATCTCCGGTAAAAGGTCGCAAGTCCGTGGAAGCTACGGGCCTCATGAATGGTCGATGGTATGGGCCACTCGCGGATGGACTGGACCTTCTCAGGGTCAACTGACACGCCTGAGGAGGAGATAATAAATCCCAGAAAATGGACAGACTCGGCTAGGAAGGAGCACTTCTTCAAGTTGATAAACAATTTCTCTTTTCGGAGAATATCAAATAGAAGCCTCAAGTGCTCGTGGTCTGGCTCGGTGTGGCTATAGATCAGAATGTCGTCGAAGTAGATGACTAGGAATTTGCCCATGTAGGGCCGTAGGACCTGGGTCATGACTCGCATAAATGTACTCGGGGCGTTCGAGAGCCCAAATGGCATGACCAGCCACTCATACAGACCGTCCTTCGTCTTAAACGCTGTCTTCCACTCGTCTCCCTCTCAGACCCTAATCTGGTGGTACCCGCTTCGGAGATCGATCTTCGAGAAGATCTGGGCTCCGGACATCGTGTCTAATAGGTCATCTAGGCGGGGGATCGGGAAACGATACTTCACCGTAATCTTGTTGATAGCTCTACTGTCAATGCATATACGCCAGCTGCCGTCCTTCTTAGGGGTAAGAAGGGCGGGTACGGCACATGAACTCAGGCTCTCACGGATAAACTGCTTCCGAAGAAGCTCGTCAACCTGCCTCTTGAGCTCAGCGTGCTCAACAGGGTTCATACGATAATGCGGCAGATTGGGGAGCGAGGCCCCCGGGACTAAATCTATAGCATGCTGGATGTCCCGCAAAGGGGGTAACTCGTTAGGGAGCTCCTATGGCATAATGTCTGCAAACGCATCTAGCAAAGGTCGCACGGCAGGAGGAGCCTCAGATGTGGGGCCGTCAGATGCCATAGTGGCAGCCACCACATACATGATACCAGCATCAGTGCTGTCTCTCAGGAACTCACCACATCGAAGGATATGCACGGGTCTCGAGGCAATCGTGCTAGTGGACGGCTCGACCCGGCCCTTAGGCCTCTCTCTGGGCTGGGTGGGAGATAAAGTGATCTTCCGCCCCTTGTCATAGAAGACACACGTGTTCGATCGACCGAAGCACGTGACATCGCGATCAAATAGCCAAGGGCGGCCTAGCAGAACGTGGGCGACGTCCATAGGGATGACATCACACCAAACATGGTCCTCGAAGGATGCGATGGTGATCGGAACGAGACAATGCTGGGTAACCTGGATAGCTGTCTTATCAACCCAGATGACACGATAAGGATGTGGGTGAGGCTCCGGCTTCACCTGCATACGGTCTAGACCCTTCTGGGCCACGATGTTCACGCAACTCCCGCTATCAATAGCCAACTTGCAGGGTCCGCCTGCACTCGGGAAATACGTGTAGAAAATGGTGGTGCGGCGCCAGTCCTCATCGGCACGGGGGGTGTGTAGGAGGCGTCTGACCACTCCCACCTCTAATGAACGCTCAACGTCGCTCTCCCATCCCTCCTCAACGGTGGTAGTGATCTCCTCGGTAACCTCTTCCTCTCCCTCTACTCCTTGCTCCTCATCCTCGATCAACAGACTCCTCGTGGGGCAGTGGGCCGCCACGTGTCCTCTGCCCGAACATCTAAAACACTGGATACCCCCAGGCCTCTGGCCCTCCGTAGCGACAGCTTTGCCCTTCAAGTCAGTAGTGACCCGTGAGGGTAGGGCGGCTGTAGCCGTCTGGGCTGGAGCGGGCTTCCTAAACGTCGATGACTCCGTCCGGGAGGGGAACTGCCTCGTACCAGGTGTACGAAGGTACTGCTCGTACTCGAGGGCGAGCTGGAATATCTGATCCACGGTCTCCAGACGATGAGGAATCAGCTCTCTCCGGAGATCCGATCGGAGGCCAGCCTTGAATCGAGAGGCAGTGGCAATAGGCTCCTCCGAAATATCACTCCTAACGACTAGCTCGTCGAATCGAGCCATATACTCGGCTACGGAAAGCGTCCCCTGGCGTAAACTCTGCAGCTGGTCAAGTAGCTGATCACGGTAGGAGGCAGGAAGGTACTTATCCTTAAGCCTCTCCTTCATATCATCCCATCTGGTGATGGGGTAATAACCATCACGCTCTAAGGATCGCTCCACACTAATCCAATACACCTTGGCTTGCCCGACCAACTTCATCTTGGCAAACCGGACACATCGATCGTCACTCATATCGTACCAATCAAAGTAGTGATCCATGTCTAGGAGCCAATCACTAAAGACCTTCGGGTCTAGGCGGCCATCAAAGGTCGGGGCATCAAGACGAATCCTACGGGTAATATCAAAGGCGCGGTCGCCTCTCCGCGGGTCAGGATAATCGTCAGGATCGTCGTCGCGGTCATAATCGTGCCGAGCGAGTGGGGGTCCGCGCTCGCGTCGACCCGGTGGATAATACTCGTCTCGACGCTGGTCATAGCGATCGTGGGGAGGTACACGGTTCCTAGGGCCCGGCTGACGTGGGATGCGGTAATCTTCCCGCGGGGGCGGTGGTCGGCCACGTGCTGGCTCTGGGTTCCGCCTCGCAGGCGGGGTGGGGGCTCTCGCAGGAATCTCACGACGATAGCGGTCTGCCGGCGGCGGGTCATCTCTGACTTGCTGGCCGCGACGGGGAGAGTCGTCTGGGTCATCTGCGATCTCATCGTCATGTAGGGAAGGAGCATCCCTAGCGTGCTCTAGCCGATCTAGGCGGCGATTCACCGCAGTGATATCGTGTCGCACGGTCTCCAACTGGGTGCCTAGGGCATCAAAGCGATCTAAGATAAGGCGCTCAAAATCCGTGGTGGCGGCGCTCGAATTCGAGCCGGCCGCTCGCTCGTGGGTGACTTGCGGATCTACCATGCCTCTAAATGTCCTACCACTACGGAGCATGCAAAATAGCCCAACCTGGCTCTGATACCAACTGATGTAGGGTAGGCTGTGGGGTGAACTCCTAAGACGCCCGCTAGTGTCGTGAGGGGTGAACTCACCCTAAGAAATGCCTATATGCCGACTCAATATTGATCAAGCAAGCTAATCAAGTTAAGCAACAAAACGTTAAATTAAACAAGACATTTATTCATTAGGCGGCAGAGCAATCTCCTTAGGCGTTAGGCAAAAGCACTCCTCCGCACGGAGGCCTAAAATTAGCGCGCGGCGAATTAAGCAACCTGCAAGTTAGAGATCTTCACAAGCAAATGATAACAGACTGTAATTCCAATACGGCACAAGTTCCACAAAGCATACAATATTCCAAACCAAACAACACATACAATTCCCAAAAGCAAATAACAAAATTTCTGAATTAAAAGTTGAGGCTGCAGAAAATCAGTATAGATCTGAAATTTCGGAGGCTTGGATGGACTTCCGGGTGGTGTTGAGACGAGATCGGGCAAGGGGGAAGGTGGATCCACGTGGGGGAATGAAAGGGCTGCAGCTTGGGGGGTGGAGGAGGGCTGTTTGGGGTTGCCGGACTGGTTCCGGCGGGATCCAGCCCGATCTGGACAGATCTGGTCGGATCTGTCCAGATCCGGTGAGGGCTGAAGATGTGGCTGGTGGGGGCTGAGTTTGGTGGCTGTGGAGGGGAAGGTAAGGGGCAGCGGTAGGGGGGATTGGATGGTGGTATGCTGGGCGGTGGGGAAGGGCTCAGGCAGCCCAAATCTGGGCGGAAAATGTCCAGGCGGCGGACTGGCGGAGGGCGGCTGGCTGGTTCAGGCGATGGGCTGGCGTGGGATGGCGGGCTGGTTCAGGCGGCTGACTGGTTCAGGCGGAGAACCAGTTGGGGCTGGCGGGTTGGATGGGGAAGAGGAGGGAGGGGGAAAAACAAAGGAACTTACCCGAGGCATCGGCACCAAGGGGCTCCACGGCGTCGGCACCGCGGAATGATCACCGGAAGGAAGGAAGAAGACCTTTTCCAAACTTCAGCAATAGCAATTCCTGCAGCCCTCCTATTCTATTTATAAGAAAGCCAAGCTAGGGCAACCGGAATCGACGGCTATGATCGGCCGGCGGTTCCGTCCCCAAAACTATATAAAATAATATCCGAAATACAAAGTGCTATATATGAAAATGAATCTAAACGACAAGCCGGACGCATCCACGGTAACGGATCGCCGGTTCGATCAAGTCCGTCGGCGCGAATATACGAAGGTGGGTCCGCCTTGCGCCGAAGTGCGCCCGATGGTCCCCCATCACTTTGTTTCATGTGTAATAATTGATATCAAACCATGAATCAATTGATTTACGGATCCCGTGAATAACACCAAGATTTACATATCTACGGCTTACGTGGTATTGATCTATGTTGTAACTGCATTTCTAAATATATTGGGTGTAGTTAGTATTTTTCAGTGTATTAAAGCTTTTGCTAACATTCTAGTCTTGTTCGGTCCGCGACATGCCATCTGTTAGGTAATTATAATCGATTCTCCGGGACTAACGAGTTTCAATATGCTTAGGAAATCTAACAGTAAATTATATAAAAGTCTTCTCAATTACTTCACTCGCTCATGATTAATCCTAATTAATATTAGCATTATGAAACCATCATCTAACTATATATCCTCATTGTTATCAAATCTAAAGTTTTAATTGTTAATTTAATCTTTTCTTTTAATCTATCGTTAATTAATTACTTTTGTTAATTTGAAACAAATCAATTTTCGGTAAACTATATTTGAACAACTATTTCTTCATACACAATTAAACTCTATGGAGACCATGCTTTCTCACTACTTTTATTACTTAAGCAATCGATCCACTTCTTATCATATATGACATATTTACTATTCCGCATACGCATCTAGTCCATCATAGGTCACCCAAGAAGCAAATTTGTCAAGCGATGGTGGAGGCCGCTAGGCCGATTGATCTAGAGGACGAATAGACTGTGGAATCTTTTGTATCACGTTTTGTTTGATAACTATCTCCGTAGCTCCAGAATGCTTCTGTTTATGCTTCTGCCTATTATCTTTATATACCAAGAGAGATATGTTGTCTAATGAGGCTACTATGAAATATTTACTCATAGGTGGGGCAGACTCTTCTGTTTTAGTCCATTGGTTTATCTTGGCTCTGTGGTTTATCAGGGAGGGGGGAGATTGAGCTTCAAAAAATAGTGATTTGTTTGATCAATACACAAATATATAATTCCTCAGGAATCTCAATTGCGCTTTTATGCATCACTATAGGAATTGGGTTCAAGCTTTCCCCATCCCCTTTTCATCAATGTACTTTTGATGTATACGAAGGAGTTTTGTTTGTTCGACAAATTCCTCCCTCTATATCCATCTCTGAGATGTTTGGATTTTTCTAAACTTCGCAGACATGCAAAAGAGAAATGATATCCTCACTCGGACCAAGACTTCATTTTGACCAAAATTTTATTGTGATCCTTTTGTTCAAATATTAAGGCGAAGGAGGGTCAGTAACAACGAATCTCTTTATGATAAATAGATCCATTTTGTAAGTTCATTATTATGGGTAGTTCTATGAAGGATCGGGCTAATGACATACAATATTTGAATTATATATGTAAATGCTACATAGTTGGTTCTCACCCTTTAGGGACTACGAGTGTAATAGGAGCATCCATTGACAAAAGCATCACCCTAGGATGATTATCTAATGGCTATTGAGAACGAATCAAATCAGATGGTTCTCTTTGTCAAACATTCTGACTTACTTCTACAGAACCAAGGTCGGAAGGATTGAAAAAGTCAGTCACTCACAACCACTGATGAAGGATTCCTCGAAAAGTTAAGGATTAGTAATCTTTTTTAGAAATCGGATGGATTCGGTCTTATACATATGCATGGAAGGTAATCAAAAAAGAAAGAATTCATCTTCTTTATTTTATCACTTGGGAGCCATGCAAGGTGAAAATCTCTTACATTGTTTTGAATAAGAAAAAGAAGTGAGAAATCCTTCTTTTTACTCTGACTCTGCCACTTTAGTCATTGCTTTCCTTTTTATTACTTCAAAAGTAGCCATTTCAACCACACAAAATTTGGATATTTCTTTTTTATTTCTCATCAATTGAATGTCATCTTCATGGCGGTATGGGATAAGAGTAGCGCAACGGGAACATGTTAGTCCCATGACAGACAGTCTGTGGGATCGAAACCTGATGTTTTGATTTATTTGTGGTTAAGATTGGATGTAAATTTCAGGACAATTTTTTTTAAGAAGGGTAGAGTTGTAATACCCCATTTTTATACCCCAGAATTCGTGTTAATTGCTTTACGGATGAGCATTGTGCGTTGGGAGCAACATTTTGATTTAGTAAGAAATTCTGAAATTTCCTTCATGTATGACAGGGTGCACGACCGTGTGCTCACATGACTTTGTGGTTGGCATGAAATTGCATTTTATATTTTAGTCGGGCTATTGATCCATATCTGACAGCCATTTTTCTTTGCTGGGAGGTTTTAGGTCATGGGACATGAGTTTAACTCTTATTCTCTCATTATATTTCTCTGACTTAGATTGAGATGGAGAGGAGGAACTAGGGTTGGGTGGTGCTTCAATTCACCATTGTCAGAGTTTGGGAATTCTCTCCGCGCTCACACTCCACCCATTTTCTTGATGCTTTCATGGTCGAAAAGGAAGGAAACGAAGGTAACTGTTCTCTTATCCTAGGCTCTATGGGCTCGTTTGTATGTTTTAGTCTTTATTGTACTTTGTGGTACCTCATTTTCACTAATTAGTGAAATAAAAGGGTCATAGCTCTTTGAAGCAACGAGGCGTGGGATTGCATCCTCGTCATGTGTAGATTGCATAAGCTTGATGTTTGATTTAAAGCGTTAGGACATTGTGATGAGGTCGAGGAAACCTTTGTGGCAGATCTGGTGATGTTTGTTTGTAACAATCATTTAGGATCTTGTCTTAGACACACTATCAGGTAATAATCCATGTTTGATGAATGTATTCGCTCGCGGGCTAAGGGCCAGATTTTGTTTTGTATCCATGAGAGCCCATCGTGGGATTTAGGGATTTTCGAGGAATAACTCTGATTTGGTTTAAGCCCCCGTAAAAGAATGTGAATACTATGACGGTAGCAGATTTGGAATTATGTCTTTGGGTTTTTTTTCCTAATGCGTGATAGGCCCCATGCAGTGTAGTGCTAGCTTGTTGTTAGTGAATATGAATGTATGATTAACTACAGTGACATCCATTAAGAGGTAAACTCTTAATGGATTAAGAGGTAAACTCTTAATGGATTAAGAGGGAGGCGATGAATTGATAATATCAGTTGTGGTTATTAACTATGAATGATAGTCCTAAATGTGATATTCCGGTTTGGGATTTGAATGTGGAATCTTGGGTTCGACTCCGATTTTATACGAAGGCTTGATAACACCATCATTGGTTAAATTTGAGGTTACCAAGGTTTTGGTGATCTTGGTGAGCTTCCATGATGATGATTGTTTGCTTTAAACACACATTGGATGACAAGTCGTGTACGTTGAGAATATGAGATTTAATTATTGCGATTGGACTTGTGTTGCATTTGATTGATTAGGAAATTGTGATGGGGCGTTTAGGGTTGATTTAGATTAAATTGATTGGGCGCTAGATTATGAGGTGTTATCCTCGGTATGCCAGGTTTGGATTTGAGACGTTTGAGTAGTTATTAATTTTATGGATGGTTAAAGGCCGAGATACCCACGTTTCAGTTATGACGAACTAGGTGCATAACATTCTTGATTAAGGTCTTGCTTGTAATTGTGATTGTAATTGATGCAAAATTGGAACAGGCCACGCCACACCCATCATGTAGTTCTATTGGGAAAACGACCCATAGGCATGACCTGTTGTTTCCATGGTGATTGAGAATGGAAACATGCCGACCCGCACCAAAACTATATACTTCGGGATGACAACCCGTTTACATGGGAGAGGCCATGAAACTGACAAGCCATAATACTGGCAAAGAGGAGAACAGGAATCGCTGATCGCCCCCGCATTATTTTGTTCGACAGGCAATATACCTTTTGGTAAGCCTTCATTTACATGGTGACATGAGCAATCAAAACATGTTGCACAA
This sequence comes from Platanthera zijinensis, assembly GCA_039513925.1. Classification (NCBI taxonomy): domain Eukaryota; kingdom Viridiplantae; phylum Streptophyta; class Magnoliopsida; order Asparagales; family Orchidaceae; genus Platanthera; species Platanthera zijinensis. Next base: position 142,476,162 of record CM077090.1, read on the forward strand.
CAGCTGCACCATGTAGTTAGGCATGAGTAGGGCCCTTTTATCATGCCTAGTGTGAATTTCATATCCATGCAACTCTACTCCTAAAAGCGCACTACCATGTCCTAAGCACCGTAGCCTTGTTTAATTCTCTATAGTCGACACAAAAACACCAATTGTCGTCCTTCTGGCAGACCAATAACATTGGGCTCGAGATAGGCTAGCACTAAGCCGAATCAGGCTGCCGACGAGCATATCTGCCACCAATTGTTTGATCGCATCCTTCTGAATGTGTCCATACAGATATGTGTTGAAACCGAAAAACCGGTCTCTGTGGAGTTCATCCTTGGAGAAGGGGTGATCGCGCACTTCTCTCCTGCAAGCAAAAGGACAAGCAAAAGGACAAGGAAAGAGAGCAAAGGACTGACCCAAGGGCCCGACGCGGAGGACCCATCGCACACCCAGAAGATCACTGAGCGCTTCCCCTCCTTAACCAAATGTCAGACTAAGGTACCTCAGAAAACACTAACAGGCTAGAAGACAAGTAAGCGTGTGCTCTGAGGTACCCCTTGAGTCCTATTTATAGATTTCTGAAAACGGCCTGCAAATAGCCAACCTCCGCCGTTCTGAATAGCTATGTGCAGCCCAACGAGGTCTGCCAACAGCGTAACTCTGCTGTTCTAGACGGATACTGACACCCCCCTGCAGGGTCATCCCGGTAATTTGGCCTCTGGTCCCCACGGGGAAGGGGTTTCCTAACCCCCGGGTCAACCCGCAACCACACCGGGCGGGAGCGAGCTGGGGCTGACCCGGGCTGACCCGCCTAGGAGAGGCAAGTCGGGGCTGACTCGGGGCTGGCCCTCCTAGGCAATGTTGTCAGGATCGCGATCCGGATCGTAGGATCGTCCGATCCTACGATCCAGATCCTACATTTCGATCCGGATCTTAACCCGGATCGAAATCAGGACAAGATCTAGTGGGATCGCGATCCGGATCGTGGAATCGGTAGGATCGCGATCCGCAAGCCCGATTCCACGATCCGGGCGGAATACTTAAAAGGTGCGGAGCATTTCTATTTCCCCGCATTTCCTAAACCCTAGCCCGACCCCGACGCTTCCTGCTGCTCCAGCGAAGGTCGATGCTCCCTGCTGCTCCAGCGAAGGCCGACGCTTCCCGACGCTCCCCGAAGGCGGACGCTCCCTGCTGCTCCAGCGAAGGCCGACGCTTCCCGACGCTCCCAGGTTCACGCTCCTCCTCCTCTTCCTCCTCTTCCTCCTCTTCTTCTTCTTCCTCCTCTTCTTCTTCTTCTTCTTCTGATTTCTTCTTGAATGATTGCTTATTGAATGTCAGCTAGGCAGAAATCAGTCCAAAAATGTAGTGGGATCTTACGATCCACGATCCGATCCTACGATCCGATCCGATCCAACCCCTTAAACGATCCCACCTAGGATCTCGATCCTGACAACCTTGCTCCTAGGGGAGGCGGACCAGGGCTAACTCGGGGCTGGCCCGCCTAGGAGAGGCGGACCAGGGCTGACTCGCCTAGGAGAGGCGAGCCGAGGCCGACTCGGGGATGACCTGCCTAGGAGAGGCGAGCTGGGGCCGACTCGGGGCTGACCCGCCTAGGAGAGGCGAGCTGGGGCCGACTCAGGGATGACCCGCCTAGGAGAGGAGAGGCGGACTAGGGCTGACCCGCCTAGGAGAGGCGGACCAGGGCTGACCCGCTTAGGAGAGGCGAGCTGGGGCCGACTCGCCCAGAAGACCTCTCAGGCCCCTGAAGAGAGCGAACCGCTCCTCTGGGACCATCCGCCCGCTTATACTGGCGCGGGCCGCAATTGACTTGTTTGCCCGTCTGGATCCAGTCGCCGAACACGGGGTTGTACATAATCCCCGCTCTTTGTGAGCTTTGCAAAAACTCGGAAAGAAACATCCAACCCCACGTGTTCGGTGAGAGCCCTGCTGAGCTGGAGGGAATCTTTTGGTGGGGGCCCACCTTCGTGCTATAAATATGTCGTCAGGCCTTCGTAATAAATACCCCCCCTGACTCCTGCGATCGGTAGCTGAACGATAAGCGTTGTATCGTGAACTTTCTGTTCTGGACATTTGAACTTGTAATAATTCAGGACCGCTCTCGCCCGCTAATGGGCGAGTACTGGCTGTATTTTTCTTTCACTGCGTTGATTTTTACTCTCTAGGGGGCGCGGGTGAGACGCTCTGGTTCGCCCGACTCTTTTTCAAGCGAGCTCGGTATTGCCGAGCCGATTCGCCTGGCCCGCATACATGGCTCTGGAGGGGGAGAGCCGATCGCCCGCGGGTCGCATATCTGGGCGACTCGCGAGCTGATCCTGGCGGGTCCGTATCGCGGCCGCTCGCCTATCATGCGAGCGCGGTTGAGATCGGCTCTCTGTCGCGGATTCGCGGTCTGTTTGGCGAACTGATATGAATTCGAGTCGGACTCGGAAGTCGAAAAGTCAGGGCTAATTTTGCTATCCGCACTTTTCCCTCCGGCAGAACGTTTTCCCGCCCGATTCGATTCTATAAATAGGTCATGTCGACCTTCTCACCTACCGCATTTAAAGCTTTCTTTCTCTCTTCATATCTTGCGAGCGTCTCTTTGTCCCGCTCGGCGAAATTTCTGCGAGATGGGTGGCCGCAGCGGCGAGGCGGATGGGAGGAGCAAGTGCGTCTGGACCTTCTCTAAACACGATTTCCCTCAAGCCGCCATCACCGAGCGCGAGTTCCTTGACGTCGTAGGTAGCTTCATGCCGCCAGGTTTTATTGCGAGGCAGCCTGGGAAAGGAGAGCGGATCAACAACCTTTCCGCGGATGAGCTTGCGCTCCCCACGACTCACTTCGAGGCGGGCCTCCGGCTGCCCCTATGGCCGGAAGTCCGCCAGATTTTCTAGTACTTCGGGGTCGTCCCCGAACAGATGACCCCCAACTCCGTCGCGGTAGTTGTCGGGTTTGCCTGCTTCATGCGGAAAGAGAGGATCGAGTTCAGCCTCACGGTCTTCCGCAAGCTGTTCTCCTTCCGGGCGAACAAGGACGGGACCGCCTGCTTCGCAAGCAGCTAGGTGAAGGTGCGGGAGACCGTCAACAAGAGCCACAACTTGCTCAAGAAATTCATCTTCGTCAAGGGGGACTTCGGCAACGTCCCTTTCTCGCCAATCCAACTCAGTGAGGCGAGCTACCGCCCCCTAGCCTGGGGGGCCATGAAGTGAAGCTGTTCGGGTTCTTCGCCGGGAAAAACTTTGAAGTGGCCTTCCTTCGCAGGAATCTGGACGACCTCGTCCCCGTCCCGCCCGGGGAAGGTAAGCGGTTCGCGCTTCCGCCTTTATATCTGTCCTTCACATTCTCTAAGACTTATTCTTCTCGCAGGCGAGCGCGACATCCCTCTACACCCCCTTACGAGAGCGTGTGGCTCGCATCCAGCGGGCTCGCCCGGGCCGAGGCGGCGGCCTCCGCTCACCGCGAGGTCACGGTCCCTGCAGCCCCAAAGCGACACAGTCGCGAGCAACCTCAGGCTCCGCCACCTCCCAAGAAACCGAAGAAAACGGGCGATGCGCCTCCCTCGACTCGCGAGAAGGGCAAGGCCCCAGTGGGCCATCCATCTGGGGATCTCGCCCCCGCGGCCCCTTCGGCCGACAGCTCTCTCGTCGGGAAGGCCGACACTTCGGGGCCGCGAGAAGGGGTGCAGCCCGCTGCGAAGCCAGTGCCAAGAGGGCACCGAAATTTTGGCTACGGCGAGGGACCTCCGGATGAGCTCGGCGTCCCGCTCCTTCAATGGGATAAGGAGACGAACCGGGTTTACATCTCCTCGCTGCTGCCGAGTTGGGTGGAGCAGGATACTATTGGCGGAGAGGCTATACAACCTCTCGTTCGGCCTCTACGCCCGGGAGGATGCCGCTATCTACGATGAGGACACGCGGGTGCTGATTCACGAAAGCGCGCGGGCCCAGTTCCGAAGCCTCGAGCTGGCCCACATGGTCAGCCGGCGATGCCTCCGGGCGGAGAAGAATGCCCCCTCACTTAAGAAGTTGGCTGACGAGAAGGAGGCGGCCCGCAAACTCGCCCAAGGGGAGGCGGATGACCAGAGAAAGCGAGCCGACGCAGCCAAAGCTGCCCTTGCTCAATACCTGGGGGAGCGGTATGTCCCTTAACTCGCACCAATTCTCTATTGCCTTTTGTTACACTCATCCCTGTCGCCCTTTTTCTCGCAGGACGCGGCGACGACCATCGGGATGGGCATCGAGATCGCCACCCTCAAGCAGGAGAAAGAGGCACTGCAGGCGCGGGTGGGCGCGTTGGAGGCCGCTGCGACCGCTCCGCCGCCGTCTAGCAGCGGCTGTCAGCTCATGCACTATAGCGAGTACGACCTCGAAGTCCTGATGCAGAAGAATGCCGCCAGTGCGGCGAAGTATACCCTCCAGACGCTGCGGCGGGCCGACCTGATCAAGAGCGAGGGCGTCAAGCTTTCGGCGAGCGACGTGGTACCAGAATTATTCCTTCCGGTACCGAAGCCGGGCGACGGGCCCTACCACCCAGTCTAGAGGGCTCGCCGTTCGGGGCTCGCCCCGCCGGAAACTCGCGCCTCGCCTCGCCGGAAACTCGCGCCTCGCCTAAAATTACTTTTGTTGTAGCTGGGATGCGGGCCGAGGCCCGGGATTTGTAATAAGCATACATTTTTGATCGACCCAATGTTCTTTGAGAAACTGTTCCCGTATTCTGCTTTTATGATAATGTAAATATTTTCTTCTTGCACTCGCGATTTACTTAGCCTCTTTTGATCTGTTGTTGTGAGCGAGTGAGGTCGCCTGTTCGTTCTAGATTCGGAATTTAGGCTTAGAAGCGAGAGGCACGTTAGCTAGCCGCACCGCGAGTCGGCGACTCGCGTCCTCCGCTCGGGCTTGCCACGCCATTCGTGGCGTAGAGCGGGCGAGAAAGCTTAGCTAATGTCCATACCACCTGACTTCGCGCGAGCCGGCCCCCCGGGGTTCTCGGCGTGGCCGAGCTCTCGCCGCCTGGACCCCTGCCCCGGGGCTCGCCGAACCATAGGTCGGAGTCGACTTTTCTGGCCCGCTGGCCCGCTAAGGTCATCTCGGCGACCCTGCGACTCTCGCCTTCGTAATGCGGGCGTCTCGTTCTTCACCTTAAGCTTCGCGTCCGCCAAGACTCCCCTGCCCTTGTCGGACTGCGGGGGGTCTGGGTGAACTACCGGAGTGACGTCCAACCCTTGTCTGATTCGGTGAGGGCCCGTCAGCTGAATCCGCCTGAAGTCTGGGTAGACTCCTCCGAGTGACATCCAGCCCTGCCAGCTTGCTGGGAGCCTGGCAGCGGGGTCTGCTCGGGGTCTGGGTAGACTTCTCCGAGTGACATCCAGCCTTGCCAGCTTGATGAGAGCCTGATAGCGGGATCTGCTCGGGGTCTGGGTGGACTCCTCCGAGTGACATCCAGCCCTGCCAGCTTGATGGGAGCCTGGCAGCGGGATCTGCTCGGGGTCTGGGTCGACTCCTCCTAGTGACATCCAGCCCTGCCAGCTTGATGGGAGCCTGGCAGCGGGATCTGCTCGGGGTTTGGGTAGACTCCTCCGAGTGACATCCAGCCCTGCCAGCTTGATGGGAGACTGGCAGCGGGATCTGCTCGGGGTCTGGGTAGACTCCTCCGAGTGACATCCAACCCTGTCAGCTTGATGGGAGCCTGACAACGGGATCTGCTCGGGGTCTGGGTATACTCCTCCGAGTGACATCCAGCCCTGCCAGCTTGATGGGAGCCTGACAGCGAGATCTGCTCGGGGTCTGGGTAGACTCACACTTGCTCAGCACAAATACATCATAAAGGAGCTTTATTCGAAAATGGAATGCTACGTACATGACTTAGGGGAAAAAACATTTTAAGTCATCACCACTCTATGTGAGACTTAGGGTCTTGCCCTCCACATTTCAGAGGCGGTACCCTCCTGATTTCAGTGCTTCCTGTACAATGTATGGACCTTCCCAGTTGGGATTGAGTTTCCCCACGGCGGCTGACCTCCCTGCGGCATCCGCCTTTCTCAGAACCAAGTCCCCCTCTGCGAACTGCTTGATCCTGACATACTTGTCGAAGTACTTAACCATCCTCCTCTTCACCTCCTCCTGTCGGACGGTGGAGAGGTCACACAGTTCTTCCACCATGTCAAGGGAGAGTCGCAGCTCCTCCTCATTCTCAGCTCTCCATTCCTCCGTATCTTCCCCTGCCTCGACCACCCGAGGCGTCCGGACCTCGAACTCTACTGGGAGTACTGCTTCGCACCCATGAGAGAGTTTGAAGGGAGTCTCTCCTGTGGCCGTGTTGGGTGTGGTCCTAAGAGCCCAGAGGACCGAAGGGAGTTGTTCCACCCAGCTGCCCCTCAAGTTCTCCACCTTCTTCTTGAGGAGGTTGACAATGATCTTGTTCGCTGCCTCTACCTGCCCGTTGCTCCTGGGGTGGTGAACCAAAGCGAATCTGAGATCAATCCCGAGTTGCCCACAAAAGCTGATGAACTCGGCGCTAGCAAACTGAGGCCCATTGTCCGTGACAATGGCCTGGGGCAACCCGTGACGACAGATTATCTCCCCCCCACACAAAGTTTCTGATGACCTGATAGGTTACCTTGGCCAACTCCTTAACTTCCAACCACTTGGAGAAATAATCGACCATGACTAGTAGAAACCTTCTTTGGTTGCTGGCCAGGGTACTGTGATGCTCCTGAGGCGTTGAGCTGGCTGCAGTTGAAGGGGGGCGAACAGCTGGCACTTGCTACACTTCCTTGCGAACTCCGCAACGTCATGGCTCAAGGTCGGCCAAAAGTACCTTTATCTGATGATTCTTCCTTCTAGGGTCCGACTCCCAGAATGGCTCCCACACTCTCCGGAGTGGATTTCCTCCAAAATCCTCGGAACCTCTCCCTCAGCCACGCAACGCGCCAACATTCCTGAGAGGGTCTTCCGGTACAGCTGCCCACCTCGCATGAGATAATATGCCGACTTGTACTTGGACTTCTTCTTGTCCATCCCTTCGGGATATCCCTTGGTGGAGAGGAAGGTTGTGAACGGATCCATCCACGAGAGGTGCTAGTCTACCTCCATCAGCTCTCCCTCCTTGATGGAGGGGCGGAACAAGTCGGTGATGGTACCCCCCACTCGGGGACCATGCTTCGCCAGTTGATCTACTTGCTCATTCTCCTCCCTGGGCACGTGCCGGATGGAGAAAGTCTGGAACGTGCCGATGACCCCCTTCACCTTTGCCAAGTATAGCTGCAGAGTTGGTTCCCTTGCCTCAAACTCCCCGTTGATCTGGGAAGTCACCACCATGGAGTCAGTGAGGACCTCCACATCATGCACCCCCAGCTCCCTAGCTAGGCGGAGCCCTGCGATTACCGCCTCGTACTCGGCCTGATTATTGGTGATGGGAAAGTGCACCACCACCGTTTGCTCGATCATCGTTACCTGAGGGCTTTCCAGGATCACCCCTACCCCCAGGGAATGCCTCCCTAAAGCGCCATCCACCATCGACTTCCAAAGAACGGGGCGGGCGAGTTCTGCCTCTGCTACCTCGACCACATAGTCAGCCAGGAAGTCGGCCATGACTTGGGCCTTGATCGAGAGGCGGGGGACGAAGGAGATATCGAACTCGCTCAGCTCCACCGACCACTTAGCCAATCTGTCTGAATGCTCCACCCCCTCGAAGATGTTGCGGAGGGGGTGGTCAGTCACCACTCGGATCGAGTGTGCCTGGAAGTAAGGCCGAAGCCTCCGGGCCGAGATGACTAGAGTGAATGCCAGCTTTTCCAAGATGGGATAGCGAAGCTCGACCTTCCTCAACACCCGACTTACATAATATATGGGGAGCTTCTTCTTCCCCTCTTCTCGAACCAGGACGAAGCTCAGGGCCTCCGCTCCGACCCCTAGGTACAGTGACAAGTCCTCCCCATCCTTTGGCCTTTGGAGCAGGGGGGCCTGAGTCAACTGCCTCTTCAGGGCCTAGAATGCCTCCTCGCACTCCGAGGTCCACTCGAACTTCTGGCCTCCCCTTAAAGTCTTGAAGAAGGGAGAGCACTTCTCTCCAGCCCAGGAGAGGAACCTGCTCAGCCCTGCTAGCTTCCCCGTCAACCTCTGCACTTCTTTAGCATTCCGAGGTGATCCCAGCTCCATAATTGCTCGGACCTTATCAGGATTGGGCTCTACACTTGCTGGGGTGAGGAGATGGCCTAGGAACTTGCCCCTGCCCGCCCCGAAGACACACTTCAGGGGGTTCAGCCTCATCCTATACTTGCGTAGGGTGGCGAAGGTTTCCTCCAAATCCTGGAGGTGAGAGTCAACATCTCGACTCTTGATCATGAGGTCATCCACATACACTTCTAAGTTCCTCCTCCTCTGCTCTCGGAAGATCCTGTCCATCATCTTCTGATAGGTCGCACCTGCGTTCTTCAGCCCGAAGGGCATCATTTTGTAACAGTAGCATCCATCCCTCGTAATGAAAGAGACATCTTTGACGTCTGGGGGGGAGGGTGCATCCTGATCTGGTGATAACCTGAAAATGCATCTAAAAAACTCATTACAGGGAAACCGACGACTGAGTCAATCAGCACATCGATCCGAGGCAAGAAATAACAATCCTTGGGACATGATTTATTAAGTAATGAAAAGTCAACACACATATGCCACCGACCGTCTCCTTTTTTAACCATTACTATATTAGAGACCCAGCCGAGGTATTGGATCTCGGATACAAAGCCAGCCTTGAGAAGCTTGACTACCTCCTCCCTGATCGGCTCGGCCAACCTGTCCGCCGTGGACCTCTTCTTCTGATGGATGGGGCGAGCTTCCGGATCCAGGTTGAGGCGATGACAGGCCACGTCGGCATCGATCCCCGACATCTCCGCGGCGCTCCAGGCGAAGATGTCCACGTTCTTCTGGATGCACTCCAGCATCCTGCCCTGGGCTTCCGGGGTCAGCCCCCCGCTGACGCGAACCTTCTCCACCCTGCCTCCCAGAGTGAGGACCTCCATCTCCACCACCTCCTCTGCTGCTTCCAGACGGGACTGCTCCCCCCATTCTTCAACGTCCCCCCTCCTGGGGAAAGGAATTCCTCTCCAGCCTCCTCCACGGGCATCGCCTCGGCCGACCCCTGAACTTCTTCCGCCACCCCCACCTGGGTGCGGCTCTCCTCTACCTCCATCTCCTATCCGTCGGCCTCCTGCTCCGCCTCCTCCATCCTCTGTCCCATCTCCTCAGTCCCCTCCGTCCAAGAGATAGAGTTCACCGTTGTGACGTAACACTCCCTTGCTACCTTGGGGTCTCCCCAGACTTGGACCCCCTCGGCGTTGAACTTCAGGCACTGGTGGAAGGACGAGGGGACGCAGCGGAAGGCGCTGATGAGGGGCCTCCCGAAGATGGCGCTGTAGATGCTGGGGGCGTCCACGATGACGAACTTGCAGGCGCGGGACTGCCCCCCCCCAGAGAGACATGGAGTCCCACTCCTCCTTCGACTTCCTCTCCCCTGAGAAGTCAAACAGGGGCCCGTCCGAGGCCATCACCCTCCTGGCCTCCACCTTCATCGCGTCGAACGCCTTCTTGAAGATGACGTTGACCGAGCTCCCGTTGTCAATGAGGATCCGGGAGACGGTGAAATTTTCGATGGCCGTCTGGATGACCAGCGCATCGCAAAAGGGGTCCTCATGACCCGACATATCCTTGACTGAGAAGGTGATTCTCTCTTCCGGGGGTGGGGTCTGGGATGTGGAGCCGACGCTCCTGCGGTACATGGTATGGAGACTTGCCTTTCGGGAAGCCTCGACTCCCCCCCCCGTGGATCATTCTGATCCCTCCCCGGGTCCCCGCATCTTCCCGGTCTTCACACCTGTCCTCCTCTGCCCGAGGCAGGACCTCCTCGATCCGCACTTCTTGGCGGTCTCGCTTCTGTTGCTGCTCCCTGTTTCCTCTCATCTCGTGGAACTCTGGGCACGTGGCCATGGCGTGCCCCTCCTCCTGATGGAATTCACAGTAGGGCAGCTCCACCCTAACCTCCCTTCTCCTCCGCGCTGCTCTCCTCCTCTCCCCCATGGCTATCGCCATAGCCTGCTCCTGGTCGGGGAGTGGTGGCCTCTGGCCCTGCCTCCTGCCTGGAGGATAGAACTGGCCCGGGCCTCCCTGGCGGTTATCCCCACCATGATACCTCTCCTCAGCCCTTGGTCTTACCACTCCGGCCTCCAACCTAGCCGATGGTTCGGCTCCTGACGCCCCCACTTGGGCTGCTGCTACTGCTGTTGCTTCCTCTGCTGGGGTTCAGCTCTCATTTCCTCTTGACCTCTGCCCCTTCTGGGCCTCTCCTCCTCCGTAGCCCACCTTGCTAACTTCCGGGCAAACTCCGGGTTCGACGCCTCCCCGTCGACTTCTCTTGCTGCCCTCTCCATCAACTCCTCGTAGGAGAGGGGCGGCACCCTCTTCAGCTCCATCCGGAAAAAACCCTGCTGCAGTCCCAGGGTGAAGGTCATCATCAGGGTATGCCCCTGCATCTCTTGGACTTGGGTGACCTCCTCCTGGAAGCGATCGATGTAGCTCCCCAGGGTCTCGTTCACCCCCGGCTTGATGTGGAACAGGGACTCCGACTCCTTTCTCTTCTTGGAGGTGGTAAACCTCAGCATGAACCCCCGACGCAGGTCCTCGAAGCAGTAGATGGAATTGGCCGGCAACTAGTGGAACCACTCTCTCGCCTTCTCCTTGAGGGTGATGGCGAAGAGCCTGCACTTGAATCCATCCGACATCTGTCGGATCGAGACCACGTCCTCAAACCACTGGACGTGCTGGACCGGGTCTCCCTTCCCGGTGTAGTAGGACATCTTGGGTTCCCTGAACCCCTCTGGAATCGGAGCAGAAGAAACCAGCTCGCTGAAGGGGCTGCCCCCCCTACTGAGCGGGCTGGGGGGTCTCGCACCCCCATCTTGCCGAACCTGCCGCCGCTTGCCGAGCCGGGGAAGAGCACCCGCCCGGGAAGCTCGCCGCCTCTCCCTTCCTCGGCGACCTCCTTCCCAGCTCGCCTGCCGGGAGCGTCCTCGCCGAGGGCTGGAGCTGCGAGAACAGGGACCGCTGGAGTCGAGCACTCGGCACGTGCACCGAGTGCGAATCTGACCAAGCCGAGTACTTCCTGCCTGAAGTCCTCGAACATCCCCATTGTGGCGAGAGGGGGAGGGGGTGGCGAGTTGGACCTGCCCGATCCTTGCCTTTCTCCTGCCATTGAGCTCGCTGAAGATTTTCTGTGCTGACCACGCTCCACGCTCACCGCACCAGAATGTTGAAACCGAAAAACCGGTCTCTGTGGAGTTCACCCTTGGGGAAGGGGTGATCGTGCACCTACTTCTCTCCTGCAAGCAAAAGGACAAGCAAAAGGAAGAGAGCAAAGGACTGACCCAAGGGCCCGATGCGGAGGACCCACCGCACACCCGGAAGATCACTGAGCGCTTCCCCTCCTTAATCAAATGTCAGACTAAGGTACCTCAGAAAGCACTAACAGGATAGAAGACAAGTAAGCGTGTGCTCTGAGGTACCCCTTGGGTTCTATTTATAGATTTCTGAAAACGGTCTGCAAATAGCCAACCTCCGCCGTTCTGAACAACTATGTGCAGCCCAACGGGGTCTGCCAACAGCGTAACTCCGTTGTTCTAGACGGATACTGGCACCCCCCTGCAGGGTCATCCCGGTAATTTGGTTTCTGGTCCCCACAGGGAAGGGGTTTCCTAACCCCCGGGTCAACCCGCAACCACACCGGGCGGGAGCGAGCTGGGGCTGACCCGGGCTGACCCGCCTAGGAGAGGCGAGCCGGGGCTGACTCGGGGCTGGCCCGCCTAGGGGCGGCGGACCAGGGCTTACTCGGGGCTGGCCCGCCTAGGAGAGGCGGACTAGGGCTGACTCGCCGAGGAGAGGCGAGCCGAGGCCGACTCGGGGCTGACCCGCCTAGGAGAGGCGAGCTGGGGCCGACTCGGGGCTTACCCGCCTAGGAGAGGCGAGCTGGGGCCGACTCGGGGCTTACCCGCCTCGGAGAGGCGAGCCGGGGCTGACCCGCCTAGGAGAGGCGGACCAGGGCTGACCCTCCTAGGAGAGGCGAGCTGGGGCCAACTCGCCCATAAGACCTCTCAGGCCCCTGAAGAGAGCGAACCGCTCCTCTGGGACCATCCGCCCGCTTATACTGGCGCGGGCCGGAGTTGGCTTGTTTGCCCGTCTGGATCCAGTCGCCAAACACGGGGTTGTACAGTATGGGTGAGCGAAGATGGATTGTACACCTTCGCGAAGCGGTATAGGGTGGTTTGACAAAAGTTTCCTCGCCAAGTTATCTAGGGTTTCATTCCAAGAAGGGCGGTGAAGATAGAAATCCAAGATTACTCTTCTTGGTCAGCACTAAGATTTCAAGATTCTCATTGATCGAAGATGGAAAACAAAAAAATGATAGTTTAGGGTATATGAATCCATGCAATGGCGTTATCGTATTAAGGCCGGAATTAAAACATGTAACAAGAACACAAACAATACAATAATCGGCAAACACGCCGATAACAAGAACAACTACACAGTATATATATCACAGAATATTCAATACATACAACAGTAAGAGAAATGCAAGATCCGATAAAGCGCACCACAGGTTGAATCGGACACCGCCACCCGTTTAGATAGGACAATAGTTACTGCAGTTCGTTGAACAATGGACGCACAAGGTTCACACATGAACCTTCTCCGTCGGACGACGACTAACCCGCAGCCACCACCGGAGAGAAACCCTGACAAGGCCAATTGCACATGCGCACGCCTCCGACACCGCACCTGCTCCTGTTCACCTCCACGAGCGCAAACCTTGTCGAGCCCCAAAACCTCTAGCAATGCCCTCCACCAACACCGGTGACTGTCACCACCAAGGACGACGATAACACCCACCCTCTCCAAACAAGATCAAGGGGGCGGTGATACAACCTTTCAGGAAAAGGGGCAAGGGGGTAGATCCTCCTTCGTGGTTCTCCTTCTTCCAGTCGGGATCGAGCAACGCCAACAATAGGAAGTGCAGCTTCTCCCCTTCGCAGAACAAGGACGCGATAGTTCCCCTCACGTGAATCCCAGGAGCGTGCTTCCAGCAGCTGCACTGCTCTGATCGGACTCTGACAAGGGATTGGGGCTCCTCTCTCCCGATCAGGGAGACAGACGGCTTTCTATCGGGGTTTTCAGCTGCTGTAACTCCAGACCGGGTTGTGAAGCCCTATATCTCAAAGGAGATTTAAATAATAGAATCGAATCTGGATCCGAATCAACAACCCAACAAAGCACCAACTGCACGAAGCATTCCCTGTACAAAGCACCAACTTCACTAGACACTCTCTGCACATAGCATCAACTGCATGAAGCAACACTGCACTAAGCACCGCCCCAAAGACCCTGAGGTGTCAGCCGACCTGCTCCAGTCGACTTATCCCTGCTTGGGCCCAACCCCTGAATGTCGACGTAACTGAATCGTTGAACCTGACTCGTCTAGTCAGACTACCAGAAGGGCGATCCCCTGCACCACCTCGACCATCAACTATGTCGGCTGCAAAAATCATGGGCTCACCACCTCGCATCGTGGTCCCCATCAGTCGTTACAGACTACTGCGTTGCATAGCTCGCATGAGCACGGTGCGCCCTCACATCACCGTCAGAACTCCACCTCTTGTTGCAAAATTGCATCCTCTGGAGTCCAATCTCCCTAGCGATATCAAGTTCATGCGCAGCTTGGGCACGAGGTGTACCCGCTCAAGCCTGTGCACTGCTCCGTCATGCGTCTGGATATCCACCGTCCCTGTCCCTGTGACCTTACATGCTCCCAAAAAGACTGACGCAGACGTCTCCTCCAGTGAACTGAACATCCCTACATCTGAGCAAATGTGCTGCGAAGCACCAGAACCCATTATCCAGCTATCAGAGTCACTCTGACTCTCAGTGATGGTAAGAGCATCATCACTCTCCTCTGACAGGGCTAGCGTCGCCTTGTACGCACTTTGGGCGTCCCCAGAACTCTACACATGCTGCGGATAGTTCCTCATAATATGACCGCTCTACCTACAGTGGTAGCATGTCACTGTCTTCCTCGATGCGGATCTGGACCGTGCACTCCCAGATTCCTTCTCAAACTGTCTCCCTCGTCGTTCTCCTACTGTTAAAGCATACTCACTCCCAGGAGTGGGGTCCAACAACATCTGATTGAACAGTAACACAGATGTGATCTGCTCCACGTCTACGGTATTCTTCCCATGCAGTGGCGTGGTCTGCATATGTTTGTATGACGTTGAGAGCGAGATAAGAAGCAATAAGGCCTTGTCTGATCCCTCCACTTTCACACTGACCACATGGAGTTGGTTTAGAAGGTCATTGAACACGTTGAAGTGTTCATGCAGGTTACCATTCTTCTGCATCTTCAGGTTGTACATCCGTTGCTTCAACAATAGCCTCATGGTCAATGACCTTGCTTATATATAGTCCCTTAAGCTTCTCCCACAGCTTGACCGCACGAAGCAACACTGCACCTTCACCTCTTCACCTCGACGAGCACAAACCTTGCCGAGCCCCAAATCCTCTATCAATGCCTCCACCAACATTGGTGGCTGTCACCACCAAGGTCAACGACAACACCCACCTCCAAACAAGATCAAGGGGGCGGTGATACAACCTTTCAGGAATAGGAGCAATGGGGTAGATCCTCCTTCGTGGTTCTCCTTCTAGTAGGGATCGGGCGACGCCAACAACAGGAGAAGAGCAGCTTCTCCCCTTCGCGGAACAAGGACGCGACAACTCCTCTCATGCGAATCCCAGGATCGAGCTCCCAGTGGCTGCATTGCTCTGATCGGACTCTGACGGGGGATCGCGGCTCCTCTATCGCGATCGGAAAGACAGGCGTTTTTCTATCGGGGTTTTCAGCGGCTGCAACTCCAGATCGGGTTGTGAAGCACTAGATCTCAAATGAGATCTAACTAACAGAACCGGATCCGGATCCGGTTCTGATCCGAATCCGAACCAACAACCCAACATGCAATCCTACTGGAATAGACATCATGCTGCGGCTTCTCTATCGTGTAATAATTTGTGACATCATGCTTCTTAATTGTCTTTGAAGCATATGCTGCTTTCCTCATTGTATTTGGACACCACCTAAGAATTTTCATGAAGCATCATTGTATATTAAATTATTCTCATTCTGCACCCCCTTCAAGATTTACCAATCCTTTTAGAAGATTGGTTAGTGGCAGATGAGAAGACCTCTCTATACCCTGTTGAGTCTCATCTATAAAAACAATTCTGGCCTAGTATGATTTAATTCTATACATTTAAGGCTGCGTTTGGCGCGGCTTATTTGCTCCGGTGAGGTTGGTCAAAATTGTCATTGTCATACCAAAATCTTATGCCTCAAACTAGTTTCTTTTTTGTAACATTTGTCATACCAAACATACATTCTATGGCAATGACGTTTTTGTCCAACTTCACCGGAGCAAATAAGTTACTATAAGCCGCACCAAATGCAGCCTAAGTCTACATAATTTGTTATAATCCTAGCATTATGATTGTAAATCCATACGGTGGTCACAAAAAAGGGGGAACAAGTTGGTAAAATAAGTAGCACTAATAACATGATTGTCAGCACATTGCATAATCCTATTAACATGGTTTTGAGCACATTTCATAATCCTAATAACATGACTGTAAATCCTTATTGTGGTCATATCTCGAATGTAAATCTACGTTATCGTTTTTTAATCTTTTGTTGATGATGAACAGATTTTCTATATACTATATGTTAGATGACATAGGAAAGATAATTATAAAGGCCCAATTATAGGCCCAGTTCCTTCTTCTCCTTTAGTCCCACATCTCTTGTATATGATTGTTCTCCTACTCTTCTCCTATATATTGGTATTCTCTCTTGGATTTTATACATGAAGAAGTATATGCAAGGTTTGCCCATTCATTTCTACATGGTATCAGAGGAACCGGTCTCCTCCTTGGGTATTCCGTCTTCTGTTCGCGGCTACTCGCGGTCTCATTTTTCCTAACCGCCCGAGCTCGGTTAGCCGGCCTGTCCGTTTGCAAACCGCCTGTTCTCCCGACTGACCGCGCGGCTTTCCCTTCTCCTGCTTAGTCGCAGTATCGAGCGACCTGTTTTCTTTCTAGCCACTCTCTCCTTTACTCTGTTTCCCTCGTGACTTCCTCGTCTCCTCCTCCTACCTCCCCTTTTATAAACTTTTCTCACACGTGGGGTCCACCCTCTCTTGCTTCTTTCTTTGACCTCCCGGTCTCCCTTGCTATCCGCGCGGCCTCTCTTCCCGCTTGTCGCGACCTCTCTCAAGTCGCCGCGGTCTCTCCCCTCTAGCCGTACGTAACGCATCTTGCTCGCTGCGGTTTCTTCCTCTTTTCTCTTTCTCGCTTCAGTCCGCATCTTGGTCGTGGCATCTCTCCTTGCCGCTGGTGGCCTCACCTTGACCGTGCAGACTCCTCTAACCGCTTCCAGCTAGTCGCTGCGACCTGTCTTGTCGCTAGCGGCCTCTCCTCTTCCCTTAGCCGCATCCTGGTCGCGACTTTCCTTGTATCGACTTTCCTTGTCGCTGGTGTGTCCGCCGTGACTGTGCGACTACTTCCTCTGCCGACTTCTCTACCAAGCCGCCCGGCCTTCTTTGCCAAGCCGCCCGACCTCTCCTGCTAGCCGCCCGGTTTCTCTTGCTAGAAGCCCAACCTCTTCTGTTAGCCGCTGCCCTGGCATTGTGCGCCTTATCGCGCGGCTTACCTTGCTACTCTCTGCGGCCTTCTTCTCTGTCCGATTCTCGCTTCTTTTCTCCCTGCTCGACGCGACTTCACCTAGTCGCCGCAACTTCTATGCGACTTCTCTTCGTCGTCACGGCTTCTCCTCTTCTCCGCTCCGCCTTCTTCAGGTTGCTGTTTGTTCTCTTCCCAAGCGGCCTGTTCTCGCCGCTGTCTCTTTTCTCTCACGGCTGTCTATTCTCGCACGGCTTGTTCTTGCCGCTGCGGCCTGTTCTCGCTGTTCTCCGTGCTTCCTCCGTTCTAGTCGCTGGATCTGTCCGGCTAGCCGCATGCCTTCTTGCCGCCTGGTTGTTGTGCCTCGCCGCTGATCAGGATTATGGCCTCCGACTCGATCACTGTTGGTGGGGTTGTTGCGTTGCGTCCTCAACTACATCAGCTTCAAGAGGTGGTTAGTCGCTCTTCTGGCTCCGTAGCCTCGATCTTCAAGAAAGGTATATCGTGCCTCTCACACAGCACTCACTGGATTGTGGACTCGGGTGCTACACATCATATCTCTCCGCAGCAGTCGCCCAAATACTTAGATACTGCTTACCCCAACCACATCACTGTGGCCAATGGTGACATGCTCCCGGTTTCTGGCACTGCTAATCTGTCTCTTACTCCTTCCCTTTCTTTATCCTCAGTTCTTCATGTTCCGGGCTCTCCTTTTAACCTTCTTTCTGTTAGCCTTCTTACACAAGACCTTGATTGTTGTGTTACTTTCTCACGCTCTTCCTTTGTGGTGCAGGATCGGCTGACGCAGACTATACTTGGTAGAGGGAAACTGTCTAATGGGTTATATCTTCTCGACATTCCTCCCACTGCTCTCACCTCTGTCTCCACCACTGATTGACATCGTCGTCTTGGGCATGCCCCTCTCCCAATTCTCAAGAAAGCTCTTCCGACTGTCTCTCTCCAAGAGTTCTTTTGTGAATCCTGTATTTTCGGTAAACAACACCGTATCTCTTTTTCTCCTTCATATACTCAGAGCAATTCTCCTTTATCCCTAGTACATTCTGATATCTGGGGACCCTATAATGTCCCTAGTGTCTTGGGATATCAGTACTTTGTTACCTTTATCGATGATTACTCGCGAGTTATCTGGTTGTATTTACTTCGTGATCGTACCGAACTCACGACTACGTTTCGTGCGTTTCTTACGGAAATGCGCACTCAGTTTTCTACCTGTGTCAAAATTCTTCGTACGGACAATGCTCGGGAATATACTGGTCGCACTTTCTCCAATCTATGCGCTGAGTTCGGTATTATACATCAGACTTCTTGTGCTTATACGCCTCAATAAAATGACATAGCTGAACGAAAAAAATCGCCACCTCTTTGATGTGGCTCGATCCCTCATGATCCAAATGCAGGTTCCTCCCCTCTACTGGAACTTTGTCATCTCTACTGCTTGTCACCTAATCAATCACATGCCTTTTTCTGTCCTCAACTTTGTGGCACTCATTACTCTCCTTTACCCATCCACAACTCTCTTCTCTCTTACACCTTGTGTGTTTGGGTGTACCTGTTATGTCCACCACCTTGGTCCTTCCAATGACAAGCTCGCCCCTCGTGCTACCAAATCTATGTTTGTTGGCCACCTCGCACCTTCTCCAATCTATGCGCTGAGCACGAATACTTAAAAATGGGCAACGTATCGACTCGAACGCGTACCGGATACGGGAAACGCCCGAAAACTCACGGAAACGCGTTTCCGAAACTCAAGGAAACACACTTAAAAATAAAAAATAAAAAATATTTAGGATTCACGTATCCCGCTGGGGGGATACGCGAATCCCGCTATTTCAATCCCGCTAATCTACGCAAATCCCGCTAGGTTTGCAATCCTGGGCTGCTCCCCGATCCCGATCCCTCTCCCGACCCCGACGCTGCTCCCCTCTCCCTCTCCCTCTCCCGATCCCGGCGCTGCTCCCCTCTGCTGATCGGCGCTGCTCCCCAATCCCTCTCCCGATCCCGGCGCTGCTCCCCTCTCCCTCTCCCTCTCCCGATCCCGGCGCTGCTCCCCTCTGCTGATCGACGCTGCTCCCCTCTCCCTCTCCCTCTCCCGATCCCGACGCGCTGCTCCCCTCTCCCTCTCCCGATCTCACGGTAAGCTTCTTCTTCTCCCCTCTCCCTCTCCCTCTCTCGATCTCACGGTAAGCTTCTTCTTCGAGTCCTAATGGTGGATGACAAATCAGATTTGATACTCTAGGGTTAACTAGCACAACATTTACTGTAGAATTCTATCACTCTTATGTTCTGCACACTGCATATTCAAAGATAAATGAGAACTTTTGTTGTTCACTGGATTGTTCACTGGATTGTTGCACACTGTTTAATACCATTCTATTTAAATGTAATTTTATTAATTTCCAGAACACGTGAATTTTAAGACTAATTGTGATAGAGGAGACAGCTAGCCCCACATTGTATTCTATTAGATGACTACTTTTTGCTTCATCTTTATAAGGCTGATCGTTATGCTTTTTCTGTTAACTGTATGTAGAACATATGTAGAGCATTTCATTAGTTAACGTTGCTCTAATAGCTTTTTTTTGTATGTAGTATAAGCTAATTAACGTTGCTCTAGTAGCTTTTTTCTGTATGTATGTTATTAAATCCTAATTGTTATGATTTCATTATTGTTTAAATTAGGTTTCATTATTGTATAACATGGATTCAAGTAGCAGCGTTACTTATAGTGAACAATGGTTAGCGGAGGATCCAAATAGAGTTGCTCCTCATAAAGATCCGGAAGTTAACAAGGAAAGACTTAAATGCTTGAAAAAGTATTTTCCAAGCTTAATGGAGCGCAATGTGGTCGCCAAAGAGTATGCGGAATTCATTGATAAATCTGGGGATTTTAATGATTATGATTCAATTCAAAATCGTTATCTCTTAGATCCAAAGACTTGATGGCTAAATCATGGATCGTCGGCCCCTTCACTTCAAACCATTGCATTAAAATTATTAGTACAACCATCATCTTCTTCATGCGCCGAGAGAAATTGGAGCACTTACTCTTTTATTCATTCAATGAAAAGGAATAGAATGACACCACAATGTGCAGAAGATTTAATAAATATTCATAGCAATCTTCGACTTCTTTCTAGAAGAGATCAAAAATACAATGAAGGAGAGTCTACATTGTGGGATATTGCGGGCGATGGCTTTGAGTCATTCGAAGATGTAGGTACACTGGAGATAGCTAATTTATCGCTTGATGAACCAAGGTTTGAGCTCTCGATTATTGAAGAAGATGATGAAGTTGATACTTGATACTGTTGGAGAGAATGTTTAATTTTTAAACTTAATATTTTGCATGTGAATGTAACAAAACAATGATCAATTGATGTAATGATATATTGATGTGGACATGTGATAGAATGTTTAATTTATCGCTTATATGTACAAATAGTTTATTAGTTGTCTTATTCTTATATTAATTAGTACTTATATTAAAATAATTAAAAATAATTAAAAACGTTTCCCGTATCCTTATTTTTTTAAAAATCACGTTTCCCGTATCCGTTTCGTATCGTATCCCGTATCCCGTATCCCGTTTCCGTCCCCGTGCATCATAGGTATTCTCTCTTAGATTTTATACATGAAGAAGTATATGCAAGGTTTGCCCATTCATTTCTACACTATATATAAGGGAAAATATTCTTTGATAAAACATTCATCTTTTCAATTTTACCTCCTTTTATTACAAAATTTCAAGTAAATTTAATTTGTATGTTTTTTATTTAATTTCAAAAAATGTACCCTCGTCCCTATAATTTCTATTGAGTTTTATATATGGAGCGGCAAAAAAATTTTCAGAGACGACTAATGGAAGATATACTATTGCGCAAGGGCACGGGGAACCCTGTGCAGGAATGCTTGTACAATATATATACTATAACACCTGTGCATGTGGCCCTGCCTCTCCAGTGGCAGCAAAATAAAAATAAAAGGAAAAATGAGAAGCCCTTATGTTATATCAGAGGAGACTTCTGTTTTATATGTGTATTATATTAGATAATAGATGCATCTTTTTGGATAAACTGCACGCATATGAATAGACTAAGTTGTATAGAGCTACCAAGGGTTCCTTTGTTATGCTTATAGATAGAAATCATGGTTACAGACAATGGGAATTGGTAATAATCTTTTTTTGGAGTCTTGTGGAGTATAATGAAGTACAAATGTCTTGCATATAATTAAATACAGATCATAAATCCTATGGTGTCTTGAAGATTTGAAGCTCTTTGACTTCGTATACAACTTTGGTCGAGCTGTATTCGTTCAGCTGGCTCTCTCACTGGTGAATCAACTGTTGCTCAGATCAAGGCAATGAGGAGCTACTACACAAGTATTTATTGTCCCTTCATTTGGTAATATGCTTACCTTTTTTTTTCATATTATATAGTTTTGCTAGTAAAAAATTTCGAAAAAACGTCTCATGGATGTTTTTCAGTTTAGGTTCCTTTCAGAGAACTTTTTTCTTGAAGCAAATTATAAAGATGGGAAATAGCTCTGTACAGATTTTCCATGGAAGCCGCCTTCACAAAAGCAGGCAAAAGGTTGAAATATGCTGAAAGCAGCCGTATGGACTTCAAAATTTTGTATATGTATTATTTAGTTATATGAGTCATCCATTTCTATTGCATGCTTAAGTGCATATAAATATGATGAATACTAGCTTTAGTTTTGATTGTGTTGCAGGCTTGCAGCAGGCATTCTTTCTTCAAAATAAAATAATAGAGAAGAATTTTGGTGCAAACTGTTGCATATTTCATATATTTTTAGGGTTATTTACTGGGACCTCCCCCAGATGTTTGTGTAATTACAGCTTGCACCCCTCTAACTTTTGAAATTACAGTTACTCCCCTTCAATGTTTACACTTCATAACATTCATGCACAAAAATGCCCCCCTGATGAATTACTCCAAGCGGGTACTTTTGTGTGTGGATGTTATGAAATGCAAACATTGAAGGGGTTTTTTTGTAATTTTGAAAGTTAGAGGGGTGCTAGCTGTAATTATGCAAACTTCGAAGGGAGGTTCCGGTAAATAACCCTATATTTTTATTTATTGATTTTAATTTAATACAATGTCGCAGCTATGTGATATAATTTCATTTATGAGAAGAGCTATTTACCGGGACCTCCCCTCTAAGTTGGCTAAATTACAAAACTCTCCTTGAGGAGTATATTTCATAACATCTATGTGCATTATTATTCCCTCGAAAATTTACTCTAAAGGAGTATTTTTGTGCATGTATATTATGAAATGCAAACTTGGAGGGGAGATTTTTGAAATTTCAAAAAAGGGTGCAACATGTGATTATGCTAACTTTCAAGAGAAATTTTGATAATTATCCTTTATGAGAATGAAATTTGATCATTTCTTTTTTACTCTGTTGAGTTGTTTGTGGTGGATTTGACTCAAAGATGTACTGTGTTTGACAATTATGCACTTTTTATTGTAACGTCCCTTGTCGATTCAACGTGACGATGCCACGGCTCCGCTCTAAGCGACGCTACCGGGCTGCAACCCAAGCATATCAACCCCTCTCCATCCCTCTGGCGGGTTGTTGGTGGTCACAACCTCCCTTTGATGAGGCAAACTCGATAGTAAAACGCACATCACAGAGACTTCCCAGGAGGTCACCCATCCCAGTATTACTTCAGCTCGAGCACGCTTAACTATGAAGTTCTTTCAACTCTCATCACCAATTGAGCTGCATTTGTTAGGTTTTGTAATAATACTAGAGATGTCTCTTACAATGTTGTGCATTGCTCTTATATTTCTCTTTAATTTTGTCAGAGAACCACACCGTTGATTTGGGGGGGGGGGGGGGGTGGTCATGGGGTTAAATTGTCATTTGTTAACACCCATCTAAGCAACTTTAACCGCTTTTATGTTCAAACGGATGATGTTTGTTAGATGATCCTTAACAAATAACGGTTTAACCCATGTGTTTACAACCGCCACCACCCTGCCAAACAGAACCTTGGTGTCTCTGGTGGCATTTGTTGTGAAAAGTTTTGGATCGCTTGCTGTAATGATGTCTTTCTTTGAGACAATTGATGCTGATGAGAAAGTTGTCGTGAGAAAGCAGGGGTGAGAATAAAGTTAATGAGAAAGTTGCATTGCGTTTAAGTATTGTTTAAAATATGTTTCATTTTTAGTTGTTTAATAGTTAGTTTTTCTTAAAAAAACAATACATGTTGATGTGTTTTTTTCTTGAATAAAAGTAAACATGTTAATAAAACCTAAACTGGTGCACAATTTAGAAACAAAAAGATGCAAAATCAAATTCTTTACATGCATATTCCCCGCTTCTAGGAAATGATGTTGGCATACATAATACTTCGTTTGGCACAGTGATGGCGGTCGTAAATGCATGGGTTAAACCTTCATTTGTTAATGACCGCCTAACAAACTTCATCAGTTTAAACATAAAGTGGATGAAGTTCCTTAGGTGTTCGTCTTAAATAAAATGTTGCACGACATAGTAAATTAACCAAACAAAGAAGAAACCAAACAAATAGAGGAGCCCAGTTCCAGCAGCAGCATGAAGAGGTAAAAACTAGGACAACATTACAAGCATATCCCTAACTCAAATTAGAAAGAAAGCATGTTTACATCATCACAAACTTCATGTCTTCAAGGATCAGAAGCAACATGTCGACCACATGGCCCCATTTCCATGGGCGGAACTACTCCTGAGCACGGTAGGGCACGTGCCCGATCGGTTTTTTTAATCGCTAAATTAGGTCGCCGCTCCCTGCTCCGGCTCCCGTCGCGGCTACCTGCTCCGGCTCCCGTGGCCGTCCGTACTTCTTCTTCTATGAAATCAGTCAACGGAAAGTATCTTGTTGAATTGTAAGTTTTTCAGATCTAAATCTTTCTTTTGTAATTTTATGTTCAATTTTTGATTGTAATATTGTGTTCAATATTTTTCTTACAAAAATTTTTTTGCAAAAAAAAAAATTTTCGGGGGCGCTGCCCCCAACCCCTGTTCATGGTGCGCTGCCTCCCGAATTGACAATACTTAGATTGTGTCTGTGCGACTTCAAAATCCTAGTTCCGCCACTGCCCATTTCACTGAGAAGTGGCGCCATCCTAGGCGGCGCAATTGTGAGGAAGCATACATATTCACTTCATTCCCAAAAACCTTCACAATTCTCTCTGTCCGCACCAATGGAAGGAATTTGGCCACCACATATCCCTTCTTGGCTACATGTCCCAGAACCTTGTTGTAATTCTCTGCCAAGGAAGCGGCTGTGGGAATGACGATATGCGCAATCTGTGGGGAGAAAATTTTGTATACGTTAAGCGTATGATATCATGGTCCGTAAATAAATAGGTTTGGCATTATCTTATTTTTCGCGCTCCCAAAAACATTGTCTTCTCCGGAAAAACGTTTCCATCGGCGGAAACGTTTCGAACGGCAGAAACGTCGAACGGCGGAAACGTCGAACGGCTCCATCTTCATCCGGCGTTCAACCTTTCTCCTCCGACAAGAACTACTCCAACCTTTCCGCCATTGCAGGTTTTTGGTACGCTTCGACTCTTCCTCCCGCTTCTCCCCCCGAAAACCTAGTCGGTTTATGTTTCGCAGGATAATAAAGCTTATTTTTTCGGCGAAGCAGTAATCGCTGGTCTGCTTTCGAACCATTATTCATGTTGCTCCATCTTCAATCGAGGTTCAAGCATTGTTCTCTGAGATACAAAATACCAAGCTTGAGTTTTAGGTATTTTTTTTTATTTTTATCTGGTGCTTCCCTGTGTAGAAAAAAATGAGATCTCAAAAAACTTAGTAATGTTCTTTCTTTGTTTTACAGTCCTAAGGTTGATTGGACTTCTATCGTCTTGTTTAAATTTTTTGTAGGGTTTAGCTTTCCAGTTGTAAGTTCTCGCTTATTTACAGTTCAATTCTAATATTAGCATATATCCCAGTTCATGGGTTGTTTACGGTTCTAATCATCAAGATATTTCAGTTGTAGGTTCAATCATTCTTACTATGAGAAATGATCTCCCAGTTAAAGATTTATTTTTTTGTACTTTTCCCGTGTAGCAAAAATTGAGATCTCAGCAAAACTTATTTTTTGTAAATTGGACTTCTATATTGTCTCGTTCAATTTTTTTTAAATGGGTTTTGGTTTCCAGTTCTAAGTTCTCCATTATTTGCAGTTCAATTCTTGTAGTAGCAGCTATCTCAGTTCATGGGTTGTTTGCAGTTCCAATCATCTAGATATTCCAGTTGTAGGTTCAAGCTTTCTTCCCTGAGAAATGCACTCTCAGTTAATTTTTTTTTGATGTTTCACTATTCCAGTTGTTAGTCCTCTATTATTTCGAGTTCCAGTCTTGTACTAACAAATATAAGTTAAAGTTTGTTTGCATCTCCTGTTCTCTGTTGCCAGCGGGTGGTTGTGTTCCTCGACAAATTTGGTTACTTTCCAATTCTTGCCATCTGAATCGGAATGGAAATGGATACAAGCAAGACAACCGGTGCGTGTATCTAATTTGCGGTACTTCTTGGGTGATAGCTTTATGCGCTTACTTCCAGATTTTGAACAACTATACTCTCTGACTTTGATAGTTCTTGTATGTGTCCATTAAGTAACGTGTTGTTTTCGCACACTAAATCCGATCCGGTGTGCATAATTATAATACATTACATAAGCCTCTTCCTCCGAGTGCATAATCGGAAACACAACATGGTTCTTTAAAAAAACAAAGTTTTTTTGTTTCCAAATAAGTTATAATTACAGTTCAAAATCACCATAATTATTTCAGTTGAAAGTTACAGTTGCAAAATAATAACTGATTACAGTTCAAATCAAAACAGTAAAGTTATAACATATGAATATAAATACATTAGACAATTGGACCGAAATGAATTTTTCAAACATTAACAATCCACAAAAATAGAAATACATGAAACATCACAATTATATTCATCCTAAAATTTAACATGGGATGAAGATTGACAACCTCAAAACATATATACAGTACAAATTTGTTATTTGAATTACAGTTCAAACAAGAATACTAGTTTGATGTTATTCAAACCTAAACTTCAAAAAAGAAATTTGAGGTGTTTGCAAAAGAGAGAACAAATTAGCTTATAGAAACCAGTTATAATTATAGTTCAAAATCACCATAATTATTCCAGTTGAAAGTTATAGTTCCGAAAAAATTACTGATTACAGTTCAAAACAAAATAGTAAAGTTATAACACATGAATATAAAAAACATTAAACAATTTGATCGGCCCGGATTTTACAAACATCAACATTATACAAAAATTATATTCATCAAAAAATATTACATAGGATGAAGATTTACAACCGAACATTCTGTATAAATTTTTTCTTTGAATTACAGTTTCAAAACGAATACTACTTACAGTTAAAATTTAGAGTTTCAAAAAATTATATAATTACAGTTCAAAGCAACAAACAACGAAATTATAACGGGCATACCCTAAAAAAAATTTCCTCAAACTTACACTCAAATGGAACCTCAAAACATTATACAAGAAAATTTTTAGGAGTAGATGATTTCTTACAGTGGTTCCCGAAGACGGTAGTGATTCGTTTCTTGTTTCAATTTGAAGGATTGTCAAATCACCTACCCATTTGCGTTAATTGATTCAGAAATTACAAGTTCATAGTGCAGCGTAAGATGATTTACTAAAAGAAAAATCAAAAACTTCATGTTTTTCAATGTGAAGATCAAGAAGGTAAGAGAACCTGTATATGCCGGAGGCAGATCTTCATAGATGATCGGAGGGGATAGTGAAGAAACGCGATTTTCTCCATTAGGAAAAACTGCATCTAGGTTGTCGGCTACCGGGTAAGTGGCGTCATCACAAAAAACTATTATGTTTTCCGACATGAGCGCGAGCAGCTGAAAGTTGGGAAGAGCTAGGAGACGGTGTTTTCCTTCCCGGAGAGGGAGCAGCTATGGAGATCTCGCAGCTATGTCGTCAGCTCCGGTGATGTTTTTGGGAGAAGAGTTTTCCGCCCAAATTGACGGAGAAGCGGGAAGGAGCGCGAAAAATAAGAGAATAGGTGCCTATTTATTTACGGACCATGATATCATACGCTTAACGTATACAAAATTTTCTCATCTGTGGGACGGTGGGTAGCTAGTTGAGCGAATGCCAAGCCGCAGGTGTACGCCTTTCTATGATGACATGTGGCGCTCATACATATCACAAGCCATGGGGCCGTATTTCTTCTTTGTCACACAAACCAATCAAAGTGACGTTGCCTCCATAGTCCATACTGTTGTGTTGCAACTCTCGCTGATGACAATAGAATCGTCGAGGGATCGACGGCTATAACAGCCCTTATATTAAAAAAAAGAAATTTTCTCATTATTTTAAAGTAATTGACATGCTTGTAATTATAAATTAGGCTTTTCTCCTAATACCTAAACCGAGCCCCTCTAATTTTCTCCTGATTATTTCAACCTCGTTGGCCCAGTTTCTCCAGATCCAGCTAAATCCCGCCGTCTGTCTCTGCTGCCTCCCATGTGCCGCACACAAGCTGCTGCCGATTTCTGCCTCCAGTTTGCGACTTGCTCCTTCTGATCATTGATGCCTCCTTCTCCTCTCCCTCAGGTCGACTTTTCCTGTCTTTCCCTTTTGCTCAAGAGCCGACAACCCCCTATCTTAGAGCCGAAAATCTCCTCTCCAAACTGACGCCTCTTCTCCTCCTCTCTGGCCGGCAACCCTTACCTCCCCAAGCCAGCAACCAGTCTTCCCCCTCTTCCTCAAGCCGGCAACAGTGCTCTTCCTCCTCCAATGGGCCGGCAGTCCCTTTCTCCCTCCTCTCCATGGGCCAGAAACCACCCTCTCCTCCTTGGACTCCATTTTTCCCAGGGTTCAGATTTTGGGTTTAGAATTGGTTCTTTTTGATATGATTTTGTTCCATCACTCGCATTCAAAATTTTCTTAATCCTCCATGAAATTATTTCTCCAAAACTGCGCATACTTGTGTTTTAAGTTTTTTCCCCTTATAATCATTTAACCATTGTATATTTGTGATTTTCGGCACCGCTGCTCGGTTCTTTTGATGGGATCTCTCCAAAGCCCTCTCTGATTTAGGGTTTTTGTAACCGAAGCGCCGCTAAGTCTCTTTTTCTTTGTGGTAGTCTCCACTCCCCTCATTTTTGAGGGAGATAAATCGCTTAACCCTCTCGTGTTTTCGGTCTTGTTAAATAAATATCATGTACTAGCGTATGAATTTTTCTTTTTGTCAAATATCAATTATGATTACCCTTTAACATGTTTAAATATGGTTTATGATTTTGCTTGTTCCGTTGGGCCGCTACCATCAGTTTCAACCTCAGCTAAGGCAAGTAGAGATCTGTCTCTCTTACAAACATTGAGCTTTAATTAATACACTATTCTTATGATTAAATGTCTTCACTCCTGAATTTTTTATCCGTTAAATGAATTTAAAATCTTGATTGCATAATCTGACAAATTAGTAGTTTATGGTTTAATATATTTGGAATGACATGGATTTGTGATCGTGAACTATGTTATTTGGAAATCGCTTAGATGAATGATTTTTCTCATTTGATATATAATTGGAAGAACGATATATTTTTGGGCATGCGTAATAAATGTCATAATAATAATTGTAACGATTTCTGGTTAGCAAATATATGATTGGTGTTTTTATATCATGCTCATAATGTCCATATTTTACTTGTAAGATATTTGTGTCAAAAATGATTTAATATAGATGAGTACTTGTTATCCCAAAATTGATGCTTGTCAAACTTACCCCTGTGATTTACTTGAAAAATCTTCTTGCTAATGAAATCTTAACCTCTCAAACCCGCAAGGTTTAAAACTCACTAACTAGTTTTGAATTTCATCAGATCTTTGCTTCTTATGAATGTTTGGTTGCAAGAGTTGAGTAACTGTTGTTCCATGACTTGATTCTTCTCTTTGATGCAAATTTGTTACTGCTAGAATCACAATCTATGAATCATTTACTTCATTAATGTCATAAGTAATCATTGGAAATGTAGTGTTTAATTGGTGCAAAACATTGACTTGAGTTTCGACTTGTTTTTATAACGGAAACAAATAAATGGTCATAGCAAATACAATTTTTATGATAAACCTTGTTTCTGAACATGAATATGAAACATATGCATCAAATAAAAACACTTACACCTTTCACTAGTTACAGCTTATACTCTTACTCCGAAGTAGGCTAATAATTTTAATTATTTATACTTGTCTCTTACTTACATGTCTTGTTAGCTTTGCTTCATGAAAACTGGTGCACAAATATTTCTGATTTCACCTGCTCGTACCTTATTTTATAACGGAAACAAATAAATGATCACAACAAACATAATTTTTATGATAAACCTTGTTTCTGAACTTGAATATGAAACTTATGCATCAAATAAAAACACTTACACCTTTCACTAGTTACAGCTTATACCCTATACTCCGGAGTAGGCTAATAATTTTAATGGCTTATACTTGTCTCTTACTTGCATGTCTTGTTAGCTTTGCTTCATGAAAACTGGTACATAAATATTTTTGATTTCTCCTACCCGTACCTTATTTTACTTTGCTCACATTTTTTTAAATGTTCTAAGATTTTTTCCTTCTTGTTTTGGAATTTTCATTAGCGTCCGTCCCAGTACCACCTTCTACTCGAGCCCGATCTGCGTCAAGCTTCTGCTTTTGGAAGTTTATCTTCTCACCGTATCAGGTTCTATGCATTTTAATTTCTTAAATGTCAGATATTTTTATGTAATAATTTTTATCAGTCATTTTCTTTGTTATTATGAACAACTTCTAGGCTATAAGTTACGTACTAGAAATTTGATGTTAGTGCATGTTCATTTTCATTGAGATTGTCATTTGCATGGAATTATACTGACATTCTGGTATCATGGGTTCTTATTAAAATACATGTGCATCTATTTCTCGCTTTCATATTTTAAAGCTTCTGCATAAAACAATCTATTTTACTTAAAAGTAATTGTTTTAAAACTAATTATCAGTATCTCAGTTCCTACTTGCCTAATAGGCATGGATTTTCTATCCGCTCATACCCGTGGCATCATGATACCCCCGAAGTGCACTCTGATCTTTACTTTAAATGAGTTGTGATAGTTAGTATCAGAGCCAGGTTAGCTTCTAAAGATAAAATATTTTATAATTTTCACATATTTTGAATTTTATTATATAAATATATATATACATACATCATTGCTTCACTCACCTTGTCATTATAGGTTGTTCGTGACTAAAACATGCACACACTACACTCATAAGCATGAGTAGTATGCACACAAATTTTAAGGGGTTATGGACAAACATAATATATTTGTGCATATGAATTTCTATTAGGATACACACCACTTGCAAATATTAAACGTCTATGAACAGTTTAAAATTTTCAAGTGTGATGACATTAGTATCATAATATACATAACATGTTAAGTAAAATGAGCACTTAACATAGCATGTGTATCCATTTGTTTTCATCAATATCATAAATCATTGTACAAGTGTCAAGCTAAGAAAAACAATAATGATTGTACACACATAGATTTACTATTTGCTTGACATCGCATATGATCTCATTGTTGCATTTGCATGCACATTACCTAGAGTTGTCCAATGAAAATATTGTAATTATTACATGATTTATGTACTCGACAATATGAATTGTATTATAATCTCTAGTTTCAAGTCCCTGATATTTGTTTTCAAATTTTTTTGTTCTGATTGACTATCAATCTTATTCAGTCCTCTTGTATCCCCTTATAGTTGACTCCCAAGTATTAGAGAGAAATGAGGGTCTTCTTATAAATTACTCCGCTGAATTACTTCAGCGCTATTTTGTGCTCCTCCATCCCCATATTGACTTCTGATGTACTCAATCATCATTCAGTTTCTTTTCCTCTTTGACGTTACATCTTCGTTTCCTGTAAATATTTCTCGCTAAGAAATTCTTGAGTCTTCCCTCTCAATTTTGAGCAAATTGAAAAAATTCATCTGGTTCCTAAAGTACGCAAGCTTCAGAAGAGAATCATTCTTATGGTAAGAGTGCTTTGGACGCGTGACAATTATGAGAAGTACACTTGAGAACTTGAATCTGATATGAGTTGCAAGTATCCGTAGCTTTTCCTTTAGTCTTGATAAGTCTCCGAGCTTGTTCTCTTTTCTATTTTAGTATATTCATAGTTAGCTTCTATGCCCTGATTTTCAAATCTTATTGGAACGAGTGACATCTGAATCTTCGTTATAAGAGCCCATAATCAGGAAATTCTTATAAGTTTTGGAACGAAACTTTCTAAGTAGGGGAGAATGTAACAACTCTTATATTTAAAAAAAAAGAGGATTTTTCCCATTAATTTAAAGCCAATGGCATGCATATAATTATAAATTAGGCTTTTCACCTAATACCTAAACCGAATGCCTCTTCTTTTATCCTAATTATTTCAACCTCGCCAGCCCAGTTTCTCCCGATCCCGCTCAATCCCGCCGCATGTTTCTGCCAACAATCGCGTACCGCACACAAGCCATTGTCGATTTTTGCCTCAAGTTTGTTGCTTCCTCCTTTTGCTTGTTGGTTACTTCTGCTCCTCTCCCTCAGGTCGATGTTGTTGAAGCCGGGAAAATCCCAACCATAAAATTCTAATCAAGGCAGCCTAAGGTTACCGGTTCAGCGGTTAGGCTCGACGGCTATCGGGCTAAGACACAGAAACTGCCAAACAACAAACATGACCCCAGGCGCTATGGCAGGAAGGTCCCACCACGTACCCGGAAGATTAGAAGAAGCAACTCCTCCATAACCAAAGATGGTCGGGCAAGGTACGAGGAAGATTAGCTGGTAACTAAGTCACGATGACTAAGACAGATAGTCATGAGGTCGCGACTGAGTCTCTCTAAAAAAGGAATCTAAAGGCTCAGCTGATGTCCAAGAAAAAGTGATCTTGAGATCTTTGCAAGATTCTGAAGTCCATCTCCTCGTACCTCTAGGGTCTTATTTATAAGCAAATCCAAAGAGATGGGGGTGGGTCTTATTTATAGCCCACCTCCCGGAAATTAGGTGACTTCCTAGGGGAAATCACACACTAGGGTGAGTAACATGCCTAGTCGCCTTCCTAGCGAGTATGCGATGGGAGCTCGCCATACTCTCCCAGGTATTCTGCTTCATGACGCGTTGAATCTGACTTCTGTCTTGACTCGCTGACTTTGACCCTTACTGACCTGGATCTAGAGGGGTCCAATCTCGACGAATATGGGTTGTACAGACGTCTCTTGTCTTCCCCCTTTGCTCTGGAGCCAACAACCCATATCTTAGAGCTGAAAATCTCCTCTCCAAACCGACGCCTCTTCTCCTCCTCTCTAGTTGGCAACCCTTGCCTCCCCAAGCCAGCAACCAGTCTTCCCCCCTCATCCTCTATCCAAAGGGCCGAAACCCCCTTTCTCCCTCCTCTCTATGGGTCGGCAGCCACCCTTTCCTCCTTGGACTACATTTTCCCTAGGGTTTTTCTTGAATCCTCCTCCACTCAGATTTTGGGTTCATATTTGGTTCCCATTGATAAGATTTTTCCTCCATCACTCGCATTCAAATTTTTCTTAATCTTCTATGAAACTATTTGCCTCCAAAATTGCGCATACTTGTGTTTCAAGATTTTTTCCCTTGTAATCATCAACTATTGTGCATTCATGATTTTTGGCACCGCTCCTTGATTATTTTTGTGAGATCTCTCCAAACCCTCTTCGATTTAGGGTTTTCGTAACCTAAGCGCCATCAAGTCTCAAATTCTGCATGGTAATCTCCTCTCCCCTGACTTTTGAGTGAGGTAAATCACATAACTCTCTCGTGTTTTAGGTTTTATAAAATAAATATCATGTCCTAGTGTATGGATTTTTCTTCTTATCAAATATCAATTATGATTGCCCTTGAACATGTTTATATAGGGTTTTTGATTTTGCTTGCGCTGCTTGACTGTTGCCGTCAGTTTCAGTCTCATCTTAAGGAAAGTAGAGATCTCTCTCTTGCAAAAATTGAGCTTTAATTAATACGTCCGTTCTTATGATTAAATGCCTCACTCCTAAATTTTTTATACATCAAATCAATTTAAAATATTGATTTCCTAATCAGACAAGTTAGTAGTTTATAGTTTAATATATTTGAAATGACATGGATTTGTGATCATGAACGATTTTATTTGAAAATTGTTTAGATGAATGATTTTCTCATTTGATAAATAATTAAAAGAATGATATTTTTTTGGCATGCATAATAAGTGTCATAATAATAATTGTAACAATTTCTAGTTACAAATATATGATTGATGTTTTTATATCTTTCTCAAAACGTATATATTTTACTTGGAAGATATTTTTGTTAAAAATGATTTAATTTAGATGAGTACTTGTTATCCCAGAATTGATGCATGTCAAACTTACTCCTGCGATTTACTTGAAAAATCTTATTGTTAATAAAATCTTAATCTCTCGAATCCGCAAGGTTCAAAACTCACTAACTAGTTTTGAGTGACATCAGATTTTTACTTCTTATGCATATTTGGTTGCAAGACTTGGGTAACTATTATTCCATGACTTGATTCTTCGCTTTGATGCAAATTCATTTTTACTAGAATCACAATCTATGAATCATTTACTTCATTAATATCATAAGCAAACATTAGAAATATAGTGTTTAATTGGTGCAACACCTTGACTTGAGTTTCCACTTATTTTTATAATGGGAACAAATAAATGACTATAGACAACACAATTCTTTTGATAAGCCTTGCGTCTGAACTTGAATATAAATCATTTGCATTAAATAAAAACATTTAACCATTCACTGGTTACAGCTTATGTCTTTACATGAACAAATTTATGTTATATTTTATAGTAGGCTAATAATCTTAATTATTTGTACTTGTCTCTTACTTGCATGTCTTATTAGTTTTGCTTTATGAAAATTGGTACACAAATATTTTTAATTTCACCTACTTGTACCTTTTTTTACTTTGCTCATTTCTTATTTCAATATTTGAGTCTTTTTTCTTCTTGTTTTGAAATTTGCCTTTGTGTTTTCGCCCGCGTCGCTTGCTACTTGAGACCGATCTGCGTGAAGCTCTTGCTTCTAGAAGTTTATCTTCTCACTGTGTCAGGCTTTATGCATTTTTTTACTATTGGATATTTCTTTTATGCAATAATTGTGATCCGTTATTTTCTCTGTTATCATGGCTAACTGCTAGGTTATAAGTTATATATTAGAAATTTGATGTTAATGCATGTTCATTTCCATTGAGATTGTCATTTACATGAAATTATACTGGTACTTATATAATGGGTTCTTATAAAAATACATGTGCATTTATTTTTCACTATCATATTTTAAAGCTTCTACATAAAAACAATATATTTTACTTAAAAGTTATTATTTAAAACTAATTATCAGTATCTTAGCTTTTGCCTAACATGCATGAATTTTCTTTCCGCTCATGTCTGTGGCAGTACGATCCGCCCGAAGCACACGCTGATCTTTGTTTTGGATGGGTCGTGAAAACGACAACAACAATGGCAAGAATGGGAATGGGAATGGCACGGGTTTTAGTTTCGCATAATTGCTCATAGAAGCACACCTCAAAAGTAGAATGTGGGGACTAAGCTTTCTAAAATGAATTAAAAATGCCATTTTATAATAAGCACGACTCTCACTATTGTCCTAACAAACTACCTCAAAACTATGTTTGCGGTTAGTGTGGAGCTTTTTCATCCACAAAAGTTGTCCCAAAAAGAGTCGTATGTATCACTTTATTAAAACATGTGAATTTTTTTAAAGAGTTCATTTTCTATTGAATTGGAAATTAGATGACATGCTCTATATTTTGACTTACATGGCAATTTTGCAGTAAAAAAATATATTTCAAAATGATATTTTAGTATATATTTTCTTAAAACAATACCTACATGCTCTTTAAGAGTGAATGAAACGAATGTTTTTTCAACACACTCTACATTCTTGATTCTCTTTTTGCTTCCTCAGGCTTTTTTCATAAGGCAAAGGGTTGATTCTGCTTGCCTTGGATTTTGGCCAAATTTCGATTATTTTGTGGCATTCTTGCTTATTATGATTTTCTTTGTTGCATCTGTTGACTTTTTGGTGCCCTCCAGCTCTCTTAAAAATGCTTTTAGTTTTTTTATATGGTTGTTGCGGGTCACCCGGTTTTTCCCCGGTCTGGAGAATCGGACCGCCTTAGCTCGGAACTGGACTGGGTGCACAAACAGTCAATGAAAAATAGCAGCAAATGACAGAGGACTTTTTTTAACATGGAAAATCTGGAAAGGGTGAAAACCACGTGACCGAATCTGTGTCGGGTAAATATCCACTATTTTGTTGGAGTTTACAAGAGTTGAGATAATTCTTCAGAGAGTGACAGATCACCTCTCTGTTATAAGTGCAAAATATAAAGCAATGGAGAAAAAACTAAGTTCTCGAAGCTTGGGTGGAAGCGCTGTGATGGTGAAAATCTCTAAGTTCATGGAGCCTCAATGGAAGCGCTCTTATTGAGTCAGAGCCTTGATGGGAGCACTCCTTTGGAAAAGTAAAAAATGTGTTCTTGAAGTCTCGAGACGTCTTTGTGCTAGAGAGGGAGCGAAGAGAATTTCGAGCAGAGAAACGATCTAAGTCTCATGTTCTCGCTAAAAAATCTTAGAGTTTTTTCTAGTCTCTAGAGTTGATTGTCTTCAAATGAAAGCTTGGGGCCTATTTATAGTATTTTGGATGGATATGCTGGTAATTGTGTTAGGGCAGAATTTATGCTGGTGAATGGCGTCGCTCCGTTTTGATAACCTGGATCACCCATTTTAGTGAAATGACAAAAGTGTCCCCAGGGAAGTCTGGGCAGCCCGGGTAAGGTGGCCAACTACGTCGGTGGCCGGCAATGACCGGACGTGGCGGCGGCTGCCGGTGCTCATCCGCCCGAGGATCGTGCACTATACACGTGCAAGGTGCACACATCGTGTCGGTCTTGCCGTGACATGCTCGTGCTTGGGTCGGTTGTGTCTGCGTGTGCTTCTCCTTGCGCTGTTGCTCGGACCCCTGACCTGACTTGGAATTTCATAAGGGGAACCCATCAAATGCCCCCAAATTTTCGTGAGTCATGATCCGCGAAGCGATGAGCGCAAAAATTTTGACTTCAACTCAGGATGTTTCAGAACCTACCGTGATCATTAACTTTGGCCTTGAATTCTCGCTTGTCGAAAATTAAAATGAAGAAATAATTGAATATTTATTACCATATCAGGGTGAATATTATCTGTCATTTCTGCGAGATATTTGGCCAATATACTATTTGCTTCGCTGCCTCTTTTGAAACATGAGAATTTGGTAATGAGATATTCTAGCATCGATGACCTATTCCATTATAAGCCCTATTGCGAGGTTTAAAGTTGGAGAGGATCTCATCTCCCTTTCTTATATTGATGCAGAGTTTTTGGCACACTTGGAGCCATTTCATGGAATCTGAGTGGTCTTACTGTCGTCATGTCCCCCTTGAATAAGGTCAGTATTTTTATGAAAATATTCTAAGTACTGATGAGGGAGAGTGGGCGAGTGAAGGAAGGGAGCGAGCAGAAACAGGTTCGTGTGGAGAGCCACGCATGGGG
Organism: Platanthera zijinensis; assembly: GCA_039513925.1. Lineage (NCBI taxonomy): Eukaryota > Viridiplantae > Streptophyta > Magnoliopsida > Asparagales > Orchidaceae > Platanthera > Platanthera zijinensis. Next base: position 142,512,647 of record CM077090.1, read on the forward strand.
GTGGCGTTAGTGTGGTGGTGCGCGGAGGTAATGGGGCGACGGGATCTCAGCGTGTGCGCGGGGGACGGTCCCCATGGGGGTGCCCGGGCGGGCGAAGCCCGCGGGGAAAACCCATGCAAGGGAGGCCGCATACATGGGTGGTCGTGGGAACGCGCGTCCAGCTCCGACGACGAGGGGGTACGTGCGCAACACCGCCCACGTACGTGAGAGGTTTACCGCGCAGACGTGTGGGGTCGACCGCACGGGCGCATGTGGGGGGTCGCCTAGGGCCCGCATGCGGGGTTGCCCGCGCAAGCGAGCACGCAGGGTTGGTCATGCGGGGGCATGCGCGAGTGAGGATGGCCGCATGGGCACTTTGTCATCCGTGTGGGCTTGCACGAGGGTGCCTATGCGAGGGGGCTTGTGTGCCCTTCTTGCGAACACATGTGGGATGCCTTTCAGGGGTGCACAGCTTTGTATGGATTTTTTTTTCTGGTTGTTTGTTTTTGTGCTAATACTCATCTTTTTTGCAAGTGTCGAAGGGTAGCACTTCGCCTTGTCAGTGCGTCTTTCCTTACCTCTGAACCACACTCGAGTGAGCAGTTGGAGAAAACGCTTCAGGATTTTGGCAGACTTGGATGTTGGATCGTGAGGCGTCCTTAGAGGGGGATGAATAAGGGTTAATTAATTTACTTTAACTAAACAGAGTTTACTTGGTGCAAAACAAGGAAATCAAGACTAATTTTTCATAAAAAGAATTAAACACTCATAAATTTATAAAAACAAAAACAATTTATTTCAAAAGTGTTAAATCTGAATACCATATATCTCTATAGAGCTAGGGACAATGGCTTATGAAAAATACAATTTACTTTTGATTTCGCTGGTCCTTCTACCAAGAACCGGCTGGCTAAAGCGTATCTCTCCCTAGATCTTGCTACTAGCCTCCCATAGATCCAACCACGATCTAGACACTGCACACAAGACAGTGATTTCTTCCTAAGCCACATAAGGACTTGAACGCCACGCACAAGACGACGATTCTCTCCTCGTAAGGACTTAGACGCCACGCACAAGGTGGCGATTTTCTCTCTCGATTACGATAGGAATAAAAAACAAAACAAAAAGAAAACTTCAGAATTAAAACTCCCTCTAAATGACGCGCTGGAGATGCCGATGAATCCTTGCCAGTGTTGCTTTGAATGTCGCGTACATGTCGTCAATCTTTCGCGCTTTGTCCTTCTTGAGAGTATGAAGTAATTCTGGATTCTGGAGCTCTCTAGATCGTATAAACCGGAAGGAACACTCCAGGTAATGAAATTCATGATCTCCACAGAAAATTAACTTGCTTTTATATTTTAGCAATATCGCCTGGCGACACTGGGTATCACCAACTGGCTATATCGTTACCGGCTGCCACGTGTCCCACATATTCCTCATTTTTGCATCACAGATCGGTCATGTCAATCGTGGACTGTCGCCTAGCAATATCCGATGTCATCGGGCGATAGTGAATAAACTGCCAGTCATGTGGAGATAGTGAGTTAACTGCTCATGCCAATGTCGTCTGTGGGCGATACCCAATATCGTCTGGTGATATCTCCTAAGCTCATCTGTCCTGACACAAATTAACACCCAAATTTCATTAGAGTTAGACATGTGATATCTGCACATCATAAATATCCAATGATCAAATACATACGAAATTTATTATTAGCAAACCAAGAAGCGTGGAACACATGTTCCAACAATCTCCCCCCTTTTGATAATATGAAATCCACTGAGAAAGAAATCATGAATGATCTATGAAGTGTTAGTAACTTTGATTAGCAAGACTAAGCATTTTTATGTGCACAAACTCTTCTTGGATGTAACACTCCCCCTACAGGTGTACTCCCTCTAAATCTAAGCAGATTGAACCTATGTTTTTGTAATGTAATTTAAATTTAAATTCAGTAGTAAATCAAGATGATTATGAATGATTTCTAGATGTCTTGTTAAATTCTCCCCCTTTGGTATTGACAAATGAGATAGCAGAGTGGTGCGGAAGCTAAAGAGGAAAAACCACAAAGGACAAATCAAGTATAGAACATGTGAATCAATGTATAGGAGATAATAAAGTGGGTAAGCACAAACATTGGCAACGTTCATCCAGTTATATCATAGACACATACACTAGTGAAGATTAAGTTGGAAACATTTTCGGTCCAATTCTCATAATAAGACATTTTAAAGAAGATAATGTTGTGTACATGAGAGAGTTTGATGAAAAACACATATGTATAGGCCTTACAAATATATGAATACATGGAATGTGAAAAAAACAACATAACATAGAGCTATACATAACTAGCTATACTTGTACCTAAAAATTCAGAGCACATATAAAAAGATTATCCAAATATAGAGTTGCACAAGACACTTTACAATTTTTTCTAAGGTGTTCAACCTCACAATGCTTATTAAGACTTATCAGAAGGATAAGTAGTGCTTGATGGAGGTTCCTTATCAGCCCCTTTTATTTTAATTTTGAATAACATCAACAAAGATGTTGAATGTTTGTTTTTTTTTGCAAACATTTTTTTTTGTTTGGCTTGACAAAGGAGTCTGAATTCACTTGTGTGATCATATAGGATAATAAAATATAAATGATGCAAAGAAAAACTAGGATAAAGCGTTAGTGGTAGCATACAATTCTAGTGGTTATGATAGAACATTCACAATTCACATATGCAGTAAGGTGAAGCCATACGAAGATTTTCACAAATGTGAGTGAAAAAAATATTATCATAACTAAAAAATTTCTCATACTTAGAGGCATGCAAAAATAATTTCACAAGTATAAAAACACTAGGAATGATGCATGTAGAACAAGATAGTTGATGGTTGAACAATTGAACGATGTTACTGGGAACCCAAAATCGAAGAATATGCATTGAACCATGCCTAACTCGGAGAAATGAAGACAACTTGGCTTAAAAAGCAATTTTTCTCTGTCGCCCGGCGATATTGGATATCGTCGATCGGTGATAGTGCGAAAATATAAAAAACCGTCGAATCTGGTCAAGAACACTGTTCCCAGCATTATTCCCTGAAGACTCAGGGCGGAAGAAGAACCGGAAGTCGGTGAAATCCTAATTTCAAGGTAAAATATTGGATTTTGATTCCTCTTCCTTGGTGATTTTTGAATCTAAATGATTTTAGGGTAGAGTATTTGAAGTTTTAATGGAAAGTTTTCAGTTTTTGAAGAACACTTCTCCATGGTTAAGGATTTAGGATGTGGTTTTTTAAAACCTTAACTTTTGAGAGAGGAGATCATAGAGCTATGTTTTTGGAGAGTGTGTTCATAGATTGAAGAAGTTTTAAGATCCTTATACTTAGATCTAGTGTTTTATATGTAGAAAAATTTCATTTGTGCTATGGTTTTAGGAAAGAAGATGATAAATAGTGTTTGAGTAAGAATATCTTGACTATCATTAGGGAATGTGAAAAAAAAACGTTAAAAAATATCCAAATCTATTATTTAAAGTAGGTGAAAGTTCATATCTTGAGTCGAAAATTGCATTAGAACAATTTACGGTATCGCTTGATGACAGTGGGTGTCGTCGACTGGCAATATTGATAATTTCTGGAAATTTTTTTAAAAAAATTTCCTTTTAAATACAACAATGGCTTCCAGCTCGAGAGCTCGGAGAAGTATTGACAGTGATACATATTCATCCTATCAAACTTTCCCTGGAATAGAAAATGTGAATATTAGGATTGGACGGGTCATCGAATTCGATCGCGTCCGTCATGCACATATTCACGACTTGTTAGCAATGGCAGGAATAATGTCCGTCATTATACCAGATACATTTTTGTCTGTGTTAATTAGGGAATTCTATAATCATTTAACAGATCCTTGTTTCACGGAACTAAACGGTGGAGTGCGATCACAGATATAGAGATAAATAATTGAGATAACCCATTATGATCTCAGGTGTTGAAGTTAGAGACCGGGCGGTCTGGCGGTCTGTCTTGGCGGGTTCGAGACCGCGCGGTCTGGCGGTTTACCTTCAGCGGTTTGATTGTTGTGTTATTGCTGTCTGGTTGCCGAGCTCTCAGGCGGCCTCCCCTTGCGGTCTCTCTCTCTCTCTGGTTGTAGCCGTGCGGTTAGCCCTTCTGTCTAACCGCGCGGCTTGTGCGGTTTGTTCTGTACAGTCCGCTTAGTCCTGTAAATTTTTAGTCCCACATCTCTTATTTGTATTCTCTCATCTCTCCTCCATTCTATATAAGGGAGGGCATACCTTTGTAATAGATACCTTTTTCTGATAATAAAGTTTCAGTTATACTCTTTCCGGTTTGTTTTAGTTTGTTTCTAACATGGTATCAGAGGATTCGATCTTTGACTCCTGATTCTGTGCGTTCTCCTGTCCGCGCGACCTGCCTCTTCTTCTCGCGGCCTGTCTCCCGCAGCTTGTTTCTTCCGCCTGTTTGCTTGCGCCCTGTTCGCGCGGCCTGTTTCTGTTGCTTGCTTCTTTCTTGCGACCTGTTCTAGTCGCCTCTTCCTCCTTCTCTTCTCTAGTCGCCGCGACCTGTCTCCGCGGCCTCTTTTGCCTTGTTCGCTTTTGCCTCCCGATATCCTCCACTTCTGTTCGCGCGGTCTGTCTGCTAGCCGCCCGACTTCTCTCCCTCTGTTTGGTTCTGCGGCTTGGTCGTGGATTTTCTGGCCGCTGGTGTCTGACATCGTGACCGCTGCAGATCTTCTTCTTCCTATCCGCGCGGATAGTTTTCTAACCGCGTGGCTTCCTGTTGTTTGCGCGGCAGATCTCTTTCTCCTAACCGCTGCGATTTCTCTCTGTTCGCGCGAGTTCTTCCTTATTTAGGCGGCCTCTCTGCCCTTCTTCCTTCGCCGCTCTCTCTCTTGTCCCCGCGACCTGTCTTTAAGTCGCAGCGGCTTGTTCTCCTCTGGGCGGCTCCTCCTTTAGCCGCTCCCGCTTGCTAGTCGCCGCGACCTCCTGTTGAGTCGCGCGGCTTGTGCTTCCCTCTTCGTCCCCTTTTGCCTTGCTCTACATCTTGGTCGTGGCCCTTCTTGCCGCTGGTGTGCTGTCACCGTGACCGCTGCAGTTCTTTTGTTCCTCCCTTCATGGCTTCCATATACTCCTCAAAGCCATTCGCCTCGGTGGTCACGTCTTCTGGTAGTGCCCACGTTGTTACTCAAGGAAAATGGTTGATCGACACCGGTGCTACTAATCATATGACCGGCAATCTCCAGTGTTTTTCTCTCCTAGAAACACATGATCGGTTGCCCCCGGTTACTCTCGCTGACGGCTTTTCATCATCGGTTCATGGGACGGGGATAGTTCATGTCACTCCGTCTCTTCGCTTGGAGGATACTCTCTACGTGCCCAAGTTCCCGTGCAACATATTATCTGTTACCTCTCTATGCAAGCAATTACACTGTTCTGTTACTTTTACTTCTACTACTTGCTCTTTTCAGGATCCGAACTCCCAACGGACGATTGCTACTGGGACTGAGAGTGGCGGCCTATACTTCCTGGACAACATTTCCGCTTTCTCCACCTTCTCCTCCACCTCCACAGATCTTCTCTAATGGCATCTCCGCCTTGGTCATGCTCCTCCTCATCTTCTTCGTCAACTTCTGCCCCACCTTCCTCCCCAAAGTCCTCCGCTCAACTGTGAAGCCTGTCAGCTTGGCAAGCATCACCGCTCCTCCTTCCCTCCAAAGCACGTTCGTGGATCCACCCGTCCGTTTGATCTCATCCACTCCGATATTTGGGGTCCTTCTCCTACTCTTACGGTTAGTCGGGGTAGTTCATATTTTGTCACATTCATTGATGATTTCTCTCACTGTACGTGGGTGTATCTGTTAAAAGATCGCTCCGAATTATTCTCTGTATGGACGTCATTCTATCTCATGATCAAAACTCAGTTTGATGTTTCTATTAAAGTTCTTCGATCTGATAATGCCCAAGAATATATCAGTCATGACTTTTCTGCCTTCTGCATGCAAAATGGGATTATTCATCAAACGAGTTGTGTCTATACCTCACAACAAAATGGTGTGGCAGAATGCAAAAACCGTCACCTTCTGGATGTCGCTCGCTCCTTGATGACCCAGATGCATGTTCCTCGCTCCTATTGGGGCTATGCTGTTCTCCTTGCCTGTTACCTCATCAATCGCATTCCCTCCACCGTTCTCCACGGAAAAACCCCTTTCTCCATTTTGTATCCGGGCAAGGAGCCGTTTCCTCTCCCTCTCTAAATATTTGGATGCACTGCCTTTGTGCATGCCCCTTCTGCCACCCGTGATAAGCTATCTCCTCGCTCCACCAAATGTATCTTTCTGGGGTACTCCACCACTCAGAAAGGTTATTGTTGCTTTGATCCCATCCTTCGTAAGCCGTTCGTTTCTGCTGACGTCACCTTCTTCGAGAATACCTCCTACTTCTCGGGTGACTCCCCTCCTCTTCTCCCAGCCTCTGATTCTCCTGCTGTTCCCTTTGTTCTCTCGTCTCCCACTACGATATTCACCCCTACTCCTCCCTCGTCCACTCCTCTTCTTCCACCTCTCTCTCCCTCTTCTCCACTCCCGTCTCCCGCATCTCCGCCGCCGTCGCTCTCTACTCCCGAGCCAGCTCTCTCTGCCACGGATGCTCCGAATGCCGAGGAACCTGTTGACCTGGATCTTCCTATAGCTCTTCGCAAAGGGGTGCGGACGTGTACCCTACACCCTCTTATTGTTGTTGTTTCATATGATCGTCTCACCCCTTCTCGCAGGGCCTTTGCTCTAGCTATCTCCGCCACTGCCACGCCCCGCTCCTACCAGGAGGCCCTTGCTATTCCTCACTGGAAGATGGCCATGGATGAGGAAATGGCCACCCTAACGGAGCGGGGTACCTGGACTCTTGTTCCTCCTCCCTTCGGTACTGATGTTGTCGGCTGTCGCTGGGTCTTTGTGGTGAAATTTGCCCCGGATGGCACTGTGGACCGTTATAAAGCTCGCCTTGTTGCTAAGGGCTTTACTCAGACCTATGGGGTTGATTACTTTGACACCTTCTCTCCCGTGGCTCGTCTCAGATCTATACGGGTTCTTCTCTCTGTGGCGGTCAATAAAGATTGGCCGATTTCCCAGCTGGATGTAAAGAATGCCTTCCTTTATGGTGATCTTCAGGAGGCCGTCTACATGGAGCAACCTCCTGGGTATGTTGCTCAGGGGGAGACACGAGTATGCCGGCTGAAGAAGGTAATTTATGGCCTCAAGCAGAGCCCTCGAGCTTGGTTTGACAAGTTCAGCGGCATCGTGGCGGCCGTTGGTTTTGTGCGCAGCTCTGCCGATCACTCTCCATTTACTCGCAAAACCTCCTCGGGACTGGTGGTTCTTGCAGTATATGTTGATGATATTCTTCTCACTGGCAATGACCAGGAAGGGGTAGCCTTGACAAAGCGGCATCTTCGTCAACATCTGGTCACGAAAGATATGGGCTCTCCAAAGTACTTTTTGGGGATCAAAATCTCTCGGAAGCCCAATTCCTTAGTCCTCTCCCAGCGTAAGTATGCCCTTGATCTTTTAAAAGATGCAGGATTGACTGGGGCCAAACCTGCTCGATGTCCCATGGGTGTTGGAGAAGATAAAACCTGGACAGATGATTCGCCTCTTCTTTCAGATACAACGAGGTACAGACGTCTTGTTGGTAAGCTCATATATCTCACAGTGACCAGACCCGACATTTCCTATGCTGTTGGCAAGGTAAGTCAATTCATGCAAGCTCCCAGGGAGTGTCATCTGCAGTCCGCCTTACGGATCTTGGAGTACGTCAAAGCCGCACCTGGGAAGGATTGCTTTTCCAGAAGAATGGTCATCTGAGGGTTGAAGCTTACTCAGATGCAAGTTATGCTGATGATAAAGGGGATCGCAAGTCTACCTCCGGTTTCTGCACCTTTGTTGGGGGTAATCTGGTAAGCTGGAAGTGCAAGAAGCAATCTGTTGTTTCCAGATCCAGTGCTGAAGCAGAGTATCGGAGTATGGCATCGACCACTTGTGAGCTAAAATGGCTACGGGCTCTAATACTGGATTTAGGAGAGGTCTACAACCATCCGCTATCTATGTTCTGTGATAACAAGGCTGTCATATACATCTCCAAAATCCGGTCTTCCATGAAAGAACCAAGCACATTGAAGTCGACTGTCATTTCATTCGTGAAGAGATCTTAAAGGAACAAATTTGCACTCCCTTTGTCACTTCTGATAAAGAGCTGGCTGACATCTTCACCAAGCCAGTTTCCGCCTCATTTCATCATATTTGTGACAAACTGGGCATGATCGATATATATGCTCCAGCTTGAGGGGGAGTGTTGAAGTTAGAGACCGGGCGGTCTGGCGGTCTGTCTTGGCGGGTTCGAGACCGCGCGGTCTGGCAGTTTACCTTCAGCGGATTGATTGCTGTGCTGTTGCTGTCTGGTTGCCGAGCTCTCAGGCGGCCTCCCCTTGCGGTCTCTCTCTCTCTCTGGTGGTAGCCGTACGGTTAGCCCTTCTGTCTAACCGCACGGCTTGTGCGGTTTTTTCTGTACAGTCCGCTTAGTCCTGTAAATTTTTAGTCTCACATCTCTTATTTGTATTCTCTCATCTCTCCTCCATTCTATATAAGGGAGGGCATACCTTTGTAATAGACACCTTTTTCTGATAATAAAGTTTCAGTTATACTCTTTCCGGTTTGTTTTAGTTCGTTTCTAACATCAGGGAAGAATTTGGGTTAATAGATCGGGAAAATGTCTTAGATGTTGTAGAAAATTATCAAAAGGATAGAGACTAGACACTCTTGAATATGGTTTTGCATGGTAATTCCATAAAAACCCTCATTCAATCTACGACCACTCTCACCACGGATGCACGACTAGTGCAAGACATATTGAGGCATACCATTTTGCTTAAGTTCGGTGATACACGAAAGATTACGGCTCAATTGAGCTGTCACTTACATGATCTTGGAGCAGGAGCCGTTTGATATGGCAGAATTTATCCTTTCAATAATACACTACACATTTAGACTAAAAGTCTGTCCTGGATGAAATTGAATACATTACCACTCGGTGTAGTCATCCAACGCATATTGTATAAGAAGTAGACTTGGATAGACCCAGACCTTTATTTCAATGATTGTGCCCCTCTATCTATTCTACGAGTGGTACACTTGCCATTGGCCGATCAGCATGAGGAGGGTCTACAAGGAGTAGCGAACCAGTGTCCACTATTTGAAACTCACCGATTACAAGAGGTGGATCTTTGCGGGAAGTTTTGGACGACTTGCGAGAGTCGTTCAAATATCATAAGAGGGAGGTCAAGAAGAAATTTTTGGGAATTCAAAATTTCTTTAAATTTCTGACCAAAAGCCTCAAGTTGAAGCCCACTCCAGCAGAAGCGGTCGAATGGGAGAATCTGGTCGTGGAGCCTCCCTGATCGTCTACTCGTCGATCTCGCCGGAAAAGAAGCAGTGAACAAAGTTCTGTAGAAGATCAAGAGGACACTAGTGCATGGGATAGCATGAATTTTTGAAGATTTTAGGCTGATCTGGAGTTTTAACTCTATCGCCTAGCGACAGTCAGTATCGTCGGTAACAGTCAGTATCACCGATGATAGTGCAGTTTTAAATTTTTCATGTTGCTGTTTGGAATTGTGTTGTAATACTATTGGACTTATTATGTGATTTGAGTGCTGTTGTAATACGATTATTGACTCATAACATTATAGTTTTCTTAATGTTAATTATCATTTTCTATTAATTAAAGTTTCTTTTTTTTGTTTACTTAGTACGTCAATTCATTAGCTTGATAAGTCTAGAATTCCAGTTCTAATCTTAGTAAAGAAAAACGGGAATCTAGAAGTGATTTTGTGAAAATATCGGCAAACTGTGAATCGGTGGCTATAAAACTAACATTAATTGTATTTTGCTTAATGTGGTCTCTAATGAAGTGATGGCGGACATCAATGTGTTCGGACCTAGAATGATGAACTGGATTATATGTTAAGTCAATTGCACTCTTGTTATCACATTTTTATTTAATTGTGTCATGATTAATTCCAAAGTCTTCTAATGTTTACTTCATCCAAAGATCCTGTGCACAATAACTACCTAGTGCAATGTACTTGGCCTCGGTGGTGGATAAGGAAACAGAATTCTGTTTCCTACTCGGCCACGAAATTAGTGAAGGGCCTAGAAAGTGATAGGTGCCACTTGAGCTCTTATGGTCTAACGAACAACCAGCATAATCAGAATCAGAAAATTCATGTAAAATAAAGGTATCATTGTGTGGATACCATAAACCTATCTTAGATGTGCCAATAAGATATCTAAAAATACACTTAACCGCTTTTAAATGAGATTCTTTGGGATTAGCCTGAAATCTAGCACATAAACATATAACGAACATAATATCAGGTTTAGATGCAGTCAAATATAACAGTGATCCTATCATTCCTCTATATAGTGTTTGATCTATAGAAATACCACTTTCATCTTTCTCTAATTTCAATGAGACACTCATGGAGGTTTTTGCTTGTTTTAGATTTTCAAATCCAAATCTTTTTAAAATATCATGAATATATTTAGATTGACAAATAAAAATATCATCATGTATTTGAGTAATTTGAAAACCAAGAAAATAAGTGAGTTCGCCTACCATGCTCATTTCAAATTCATTCTTCATAATTTCTATAATATTATCACACAGTTTTTCATCTGTGGATCCAAAAATAGTATCATCAACATATATTTGCAAGACTATAAGATCATCATGAATATGTGTAATAAAAAGAGTACAATCAGCACTGCCCATTTTGTACTCATTCTTTAATAAATAAACAGTCAATCTATCATACCATGCTCCAAGTGCTTACTTTAAATCATAAAAGGTTTTTTTTAATTTATAAACATGATCAGGAAATTTAACATCAACAAAGCATGGAGATTGTTTTACATAAACCTCTTCCTTAATATATCCGTTAAGAAAAGTAGTTTTAACATCCATTTGAAATAGTATAAATCTTTTAAAACTAGCAAATACAAGAAATATTCTAACTGCTTCTAAACGTGCTACGGGTGCAAAGGTTTCATCAAAATCTATTCCTTCAATTTGTGAATAACCTTTTGCTACAAGTCTAGCTTTGTTTCTAGTGACCCTAGATTCACTATCCATTTTATTATTAAAGATCCACTTAACACCTACAACATGATTATTTGATGGTCTTTCTACTAATTTCAAGACTTTAATACGTTCAAATTGACTAAGCTCTTCATTCATAGCTAAAAACCAAGAATTATCATTTAAAGCAGTTTCTACATTTTTAGGTTCTATATCAGAAATAAAGAACATGTTTGAGAATAAATCATGTAATGATGAACGAGTACTTACCCCTCTTGACGGTTCTCTAATAACCAAATCTTGTGGATGATCTTTTGAATATCTCAGCTCGCTTGGAGGCACATATTCTTGCACTTATTCTTCTTCTTTTTCTTCTTATTTTTCTCCAAGTATTTCATCATTATCTGAACTCGGTGGAGAGAATGGCTCTTCATCATTACCTGTGGGATTAGTATCTACACACGAGAAAAAGTCATCAAATTTAACATGAATAGATTCTTCAACTATTTTTGTCATTTTATTGTAAATTATATAAGCCTTACTAGTTGAAGAATAGCCAATAAATATGCCTTCATCACATTTTTCATCAAATTTGCCTAAATTATCTTTAGTATTCAAACTGAAGCATATACAACCAAAAACTTTAAAATAAGACACATTCGGTTTTTTTTTTTGAAAATACAATTCATAAGGTGTTAATTTCAAGAAGGAACGACGCATAACATGATAAATAACATAACATGCAATACTAATAGTTTCAGCCCAAAATGATCTAAGTAATTTGTATTCTGATAACATAGTACGAGCGGAAAATATGCCTTCATCACCATTTTGTTGAGGTGTGCGAGGAGCGAAAAATTCATGTTTAATTCCTAACTCATTACAAAAAGATACAAAATTTTCATTATCAAATTCACCTCCGTGATCTGAACGAATGCATTTTATTTTTATATCTAGTTCAATTTGAAAACAAATACATAATTTAGAAAACTCTAAGAATGCATCAGATTTTGATGATAAGAAGATTGTCCAACATAAACGAAAATAATCATCAATCAAAATAAAAATGTATTTTCTACCTCCTAAACTTAGTGTATTAACTGGACCAAACAAATCCATATGAATCAACTGTAAATGTCTAGTAGTGGAAATGACATTTTTGCTCTTAAATGAAGATTTTGAAAAAATTTTTTGACATGGTGAACATAAAGAAGATAGATTTCTATATAAAATAGGTAAACCTTTAACTAGTTTATTTTGAGATAATTCTACAATTAGCTTGGAACTAGAATGTCCAAGACGCCTATGCCACAAATCTAATTCATCATTTTTTGACATAAAATATTTTAATGAAGAATGTGATAAATCATTAAATTTAATCATGTAAACATTTTGAAATCTAGGAGCAGTAAGAACAATATAGTTTGTTTTGGAATCAAAAATTTTACACATGTTTGAAGATGAGTCAAATAAAACATTTAAACCAATACCGCATAACTGACTTATAGAAATTAAATTATGCTTCAAACATTTAACATAAAAAACATTTGAGATAGTAAATGACTTGTTACCTACTACTCCAATGTCGATGATCTTTCCTTTTCCATTATCACTGAATCTGACTACTCCTCCTTTCTTCATCTCTAGGCTAAGGAACTTTGATTTGTTGCCCTTCATGTGCTTGGAACACCCTGAGTCCAAGTACCACGCATCTTCTTTGTCCTTAGCCTGCCAACACACCTAGAAAGAGGATGAGAGTAAAAATTTGGTTACCCAAGTGATTCCTCCCATAGTGTAGGTGGAAGCCTTAGGTACTCAGACTTGTTTAATAGAACAATGTCCCGTCTTCTTACACGTGTGAGTTGTATGACCAAACTTATTACATTTGGCACACGTGATGAAGGAAGTTGGTGGGTTTTTCAAAAAAAGTTTTGAATTTTGCTAGGAGCAGCAGTGACAATAAATTTATTATTTTTAATTTTTACAGGCGAGTTTTTGAAATTTTTCTTATCGCCGACAATAGTGACTGTCGCAGGGCGATAGTGTTCTGGAACGTATCCGATTACAAATTTTGCTTAACCATACCATTGGCTTGCTAAAATCATATTCAGTGATTTTTGGCTCATTCCAAACTTGTTAGTGGTCATTTCTAAATCGTGGACTCGACCTCTCAATGTGGTGTTTTCAGCAACTATGGTGCTGCATCGGTTTACGAAGGTCCTTTTATTGCCTTCTACTTGAGATTGAGAAAGCTTTAGAGATCTCTCTAAGGTCTCTTTTTCTCTTGTAAGAGATTCAATCCAAGACCGAGACTTAGAGAAATCTGTCTCAAATTCTAGTATTCTTGTCGAAGAGGGGCAATCCTTTTGACAAGTTACTTTCTCCTTCCCAAGTATTTTTAACTAATTTGATAACTTTTTTTCTTTTAATAGCTCTTTATTTTCGGATTTGAGTAATTTATTCTCATTTAAGCTTTTGTCAAAATATTTGCAAGTTTGTAAAAATTCAGTATATAAATCTTCATAAGAAGGAGGATTTACCTCAGTATCGCTTTAGACACTGCTTTCGTCATCAGATGATGAGACATCCTTTGTTATCAGACACATGTTGGCCTCCTCTTCAGTCTTCGAGCTTGAACTACTTGAATCCTCAGATGTGACGTCATCCCAGGTTTCAGCCTTCAGAACTTTCTTCTTATCCTTCTTCTTGTGCCGCTTCTCCTTCAGCCCTTTCAAATATTTTGGGCACTTGCTCTTTATGTGGCCAACTCTTCTACAGTGATAGCACTCGGGTGGTGGTCTCTCTTCGTCATCCTCTCCATCAGCTTGGGCTTTTCCTTTTCTATACCCAGATTCTTATTTCTTGAATAATTTTCTGAAAGAATTTCTTCTTTTAGAATTTCTCATGAACTTCCTGAACTTCTTCACGAACAGACTTTCTTCATCTTCATCGTCATTCTCATCGGACTCACTCTCCACTTCCTTCTTGGACTTCAACGCCTAAGCTTTCTTTCTTGGCTCCAGGCTATACTCTTGTTGTTTAATCCTTAGTTCCACTTCATGGGTTTTCATATTTTCTATTAGATTCTCAATTTAGAGAGACTTTAGATCGTGTGACTCCGAGATGGCAGTCACTTTTTGATTGAACTTCGGGGGAAGCGATCTAAGTATATTTCTCACCAAATCTCCATTTGAGAAACTCTTTCGCAGAATCATCGAGTCATTCATGATCTTGCTGAATCTCATGCACATGGAGTCTACATCATCATCAACCTCTATCTTGAACTTATCAAACTCTGACTCTAACTGGAAAAGCTTTGAGTCTTTCACCTGCGATGTACCTTCATTAGTAACTTCAAGGAGATTCCATATATCATACGCAGTTTCACATGCACAAACACGATTAAACTCAGCCCTATCTAACGCGCAGAATAATGCATTTATTCCCTTAGAGTTATTCTTACAACAAAGATTATAAATTTCGTCCCATTTGTCCTTGGGTTTTTTCTATTGAGACACTTCCCACTACAGTTATAGGGGAAGTGTAGCATGTTTCTATCATGCCCCAAACTTCGATATCTAGAGCTATTAGAAAGCATCACATTCGAGCTTTCCAATAGTTATTGTCTGTGCCCGTGAATAAGGGAGGTCTACTTATATCATGCCCCTAAGAAAATGCGTGAGTGTTTTGCGCCATCTCTCCCAGTGGTAAAACCAATTTTTGAGTAACCTTGCTCTGATACCAAGTGTTGGATCGTGAGGCGCCCTTAGAGGGGGGTGAATAAGGGTTAATTAATTTACTTTAACTAAACAGAGTTTACTTGGTATAAAACAAGAAAATCAAGAATAATTTTTCATAAGCAGAATTGAACACTCAGAAATTTAAAAAAAGAGAAACAATAATAATTTATTTCAAAAGTGCTAAATCTGAATATAATATATCTTTATAGAGCTAAAGACAAAAGCTTATGAAAAATACAATTTACTTTTGATTTCGTCGGTCCTTCTACTAAGAACCAGCAGGCTAAAGCGTATCTCTCCTTAGATCTTGCTACTAGCCTCCCCTAGATCTAACCACGATCTAGATGCTACACACAAAACAACGATTTATCCCTAAGCTGCACAAGGACTTGGACGCCACACACAAGACGATGATTCTCTCCTAAGCTACACAAGGACTTAGACGTCACACACAAGGCGGCGATTTTCTCTCGATTATGATGGGAATAAAAAACAAAACAAAAAGAAAACTTCAGAATTAAAACTTCCTCCAAACAACGCGCTGGAGATGCCGATGAATCCTTTCAAGAGTTGCTTTGAATGTCACGTACGGGCCATCGATCTTTCGCGTTGTCCTTCTTGAGAGTATGGAGTAATACTGGATTTTGGAGCTCTCTTGATCGTATAAATAGGAAGGAACACTCCATGTAATGAAATTCGTGATGTCCACAGAAAATTGACTGGCTTTTATATTTTAGCGATGTCTCTTGGCGACACTGGGTATAGCCAACTAGCGATATCATTACCGGCTGCCACGTATCCCACGTATTCCTCATTTTTACATTGTAAATCGATCATGTCAATCGTGGACTAGTGCCTGGCGATATCCGATGTCGCCGGGAGATAGTGAAGAAACTGCCAGCCGTGTGGAGATAGTGAGTTAACTGCTCATACCGCTGTCGCTTGTGGGCGATACCCAATATAGCCTGGCAATATCTCTCGAGCTCATCTGTTCTGACCCAAATCAACACCCAAATGCCATTAGAGTTAGACCTATGATATCTGCACGTCATAAATATCCAATGATCAAATACAAATGAGATTTGTTATTAGTAAACCAAGAAGCGTGGAACGCATGCTCCAACATTGGATTCTTGGAGGTCATGATCCCTTTGTCGTTAAAGCCCATTTAGAATCCCCATATGGGTCACTTTGTGGTTATAAAGAGGTGTCTGAAGACGAGCTTTTTAATCCCTCATGTTGATGATGCTATCGCGATTTTCCAGTTTTGTGGTGTTCCCATCACGCAACTCTCTTTGGTGGGGTTGACGAGGATTATAGGTCTGTTTTGCTTCTTTTGATAGCATGTTTCCCACATTCTACCTCACCTTTTCCATGAATGATGCGAAGTTTATCTAGATCCCGGTGATCAGATGAGGTGTGGAGCAACAAGAGGTGGCTGTCGTTCAAATATAAGACTGGCCACCGTCATGGGAGAACGTTGTTTGGATTCGTCAAGAACCCGTAGAGGTTGCTCGAGATTTGGCGGGAGCTTCTAGATCGCAACCGCCAACTGGCGGGGAAGGAATATAACTTTTATCCTTTATTATGCTTTGAGGATCCGCGTAGGTTGGGCAACGGTCTTTACAAGATCAGCATATTTGTTGTGGAGAAAAGGTTGGTTCTTGAGGGCCTTTCAACGAATGTGGAGCAGAGCTGTGATGTACCGCTGGAGTGTGGAAAGAAGAGGGAGCTAGAGTTCTCACAAAAGCAGGGGGAAGGTGAGTAGTCCTTCGCCGCCCCCGAGGCTGTTATTGAGGTCATCGATGACTACCCGGACTACCTGTTTGTGGATTCACCGCCTGTAGAGGCCGAGGATACCCTGGAGCTCCCTACGATCGAATCATCTTCTTGAGAAGCCCTTGAGCTTCCACTGGTGATATCGAAGGGGAGGGGGAGGGAATGCTCTGCTTTTGGAGAGCTTCTCCCAAAGGTACGTTTGTTTCTCCTAATGTTTTCAACTTTTAATCGTCATTTGTGCGTTGGAATGATTTGTTCCTTACGTTTGTAGCTGAACGAGATGCATAACATCATGCTTTCCTAGAACAATAGTTATGTGATCACGAAGGATGATTTTCTATCCTTGTGGATGAGGCTGACCGAATCCGAAGACTCTTTGTTGGCGGCTCATAAGAAGAAGAAGAAGGAAGTTCTTTCCTTGTTGGTTAACGTGGAGTCCCAGTTATCTTCTTCCCAGGATAAGGCCGGGACTCTCCAGGGGAAGTTGAGTGCGGTTGAGCCAGAGGTTAAGGCTCTCTGCGAGAGGCTGGGTGCAGCCAAAGTGACTCTTGCGTAGTCACTCCGTTGTACTGAGGCAGCAGACGCGATGATATTTCAGCAAGAGGTGGAGCAGTTGAAGAAAGAGAATGCTCGACTAACCGCGGAGCTGAAGGACGTCGAGGTCATCCGGGCATTCGCAGTGGCTGAGTACAAAGGATCTCATGACTTTGAGATGGAGTGATCACATATTGTAGAGGAAGCCAATTCTAAGATAATGGTGACCGAGGTCAACTTGCTTGTGGAGGACATGCGTGATGCCACATACTACTTGTGATTCGATATAGGGTTTTGGGTTGATCAGAGGTTACCAGAGCACGACGATCTGGGTGAAGAGGATGCCTCTGATTATGAGACTGATGTCAATATTGAAGGATGATCCTACGGGCCCTTTTTCCTCTGTTTGTTTGCTTTGTTTCATTTTGCGGGTGCACCTCTGTTCGTTGCGTGTTTTTTTTGTTTTTCATGATGATGTAGTCTGTGGGGCAGCTTTTATCTAAACGAAGACCCTTTTTGGATCTTTTGTGTTCTGGTTGCATTTTCGGGCGTGCACACGCTTTTGGCAGAGTAGTACCCAGCTCAAGAATTTGTACTCTGAATAGATCGCTAGTGGGAGATATTCATCCACTTGCATTTTGGGAGGACTGGAGGCTGCTTAAAATTTGGTGGCGAGGAACCTATGTTCATTTGTGCCTCAAGAGGACCAGGTTCTGTCCAGGTAGAGGGGGGGGGGGTGAAGAACCTTTATTCATTTGTGCCTCGGGAGGACTGGGGTCCATCTGGGTAAAGGTGGTAAAGAAACTTTGTCTATTCGTGCCTCAGGAGGACCGAGTTCCATTTAAGTGTAGATGGCGAAGAATTTTTGTTCGATCGTGTCTTAGGGGGATCGGGGTCTGTCCGGGTGGAGGTGACAAAAAACTTTTGTTTGTTCGCGTCTCAAGAGAATCAGAGTTAGCCCAAGTGAAGGTGCAGAGGAATCTTTGTCCATCTCGCCTGAGAGGTGCAGACGAACCTTTGTCTGCTTTACTTGAAAGGTGCATAAGGACTTTTATCCATCTCGCCTTAAAGGTGCAGAACTTTCGTCCATCTTGCCTGGGAGGTGCAGAAGGACTTTCGTTCATCTCGCCTGGGAGGTGCAGAAGGACTTTTTGCCATCTTGCCTGTGAGCTATCGAGCTTACATATAGTTGTTGCAGTTGGCAAAACCGAAATTAATTTGATTATTCCTAAATTAAAGTACATGGGTGCGCAGGTTCGGTCGTATGACTTTATTCTAGTAATGATAGAAGATATACTGCGGTTGGTGGCGTAGTTCCATCAGCGTACTTCGTGCATCAAGATATGGCCGGGTCACTGGAAGGTGCGTCCTGCAAGCGGATGTCGAACACGATGCCTTGGGCTAGTGCGTCAGTATTGGTCTTCGGAAGACGGCGTCGCATGTTGAGGTGGCTTGTACAATGATGAACTGAATGACGTATGTAGCTAGCACTAGAGGGACTCCCAGAGTCATTGGTAGGATGATACTTCTCAATATGGTGATTGTATGGTGTCTCATAACATGTGTGCCACCCTAGCTAAGTTGGATGTCATTCCCCAAGATTCCTAGTAGAATTGATAAGAACAATACGTTGGTGGACACGTCGCCATCGATCAATATCTTGTTCACTTCGACCGGTGGGCTTCCAAGGGTCACCTGAATGTGTTGTAGATTTTGGCAAGGGTTCTAGTGTTATGGGTACAGTCGGCCAGACCAGCTCTTTCTGCTTCCTGGGAGGTACTTCTTCATAGTGCTGCCCTCTGACGGGCATGTTCAGGGTCGATGGTGCAGCTGTCCTATTTTCGTAAAATACCTTGAGAAAGTCATGGCGCACGGGCCGCTTGACTTTCTCCTTCATGCGTATGCACTCCTCAGTATCGTACCCGTCCCTTTGTGAATGTGGTAGTATTGGGACTAGTCCCTCCTCCCTAGGGGTGGGAGCGGTTCGGTTTGGTTTGGTTTGGACCCAGATCGAAACCGAACCGACATGCCTCGATTTTTGGTTTGTCCAAACCGACCCGAACTAAACTTGATCAGTTTGATTGAAAGTCGATTCATTTTTTTATTAATTTTTTGTTGTTCATTGTCAGTTTTTTAAAAAAGTTTAACTCCAACATAAAAAATGAAACAAACTCTAATTTTGTAGTATATTATAACGCTAACTAAACATGAGCCTACAATTGTTATTATTTTCTACTAGTTCCAAAGAAGCATTTGCTCAATTTTATACCTTAAAATTTTGAATTCATTAATCAAATCTCCCAATTGATAATGGTGGATCCAGAAAATTAATAATGGGGGTGCACAAATTGATAATGAGGGTGCATAATTTTTAAAAAAAAATATATTACTGAGTTCTAAAAACTTTAACATGGGGACCAGACATCAACTTCCTTCATTTTTTTTTTAAATGTTTCTATCTTATCAGAACCATTTCTTCCTCATTTTGGCCACCATTCTTGATGTATAAGTAGTCAAAATTCATTGTCTTGACGAGAGAAATCCAAATACACTAACCATTTTGAAAAATAATGGGGAGAACAGTCCTCCACTGTAATAACCGTATAATATGGGTCCGACCGAGGCCCCACAATATACAGACGCCATAGCTTCAGCATTAAAAATGATATTTGTTATCCAATCTCAAAACTCAGAACAAAACACAGCGAAAGTAAACCAAAAAAACTAGAAGTTATCCACGACTAATAGGAGTATCAAATGGCATGAAGGCCTTACACAAAAAGAGTCCAAGACATAAATGCCACAAGGGCAATCATCAACGTGCTAAAGCACTCCTAAGCTACCTCGGCATGCAATCTGGACAATATCTGAAACATGAATCACATAATCAAAGGAAACAAGCTAAAAGTACAACAACACTTCATGAGGCTTAGGGCTTTTCGCCTGACGCACTAGCTCCCGCTTGCGATCTTTGCCCTGTAAAGATTTGAAGTAACGTGGGTCAGCAAAGGCTGACCTCTACTGTGTAACCAACACATCTCCTCTCGGCAAACCCTAACGGATCCCGGTGTACCCCTCTAACCTGCAATTCAGCACTTCGTATACCACATACAGAAATATATAAAGCTTTAAAACAAGTTTGGATATCTCATACAACAAACACGTTTTCTATATTTAGAATAGTATGAAAGGGGCCTACTATGCAACATGTATGCAACCCGGGGTTCGCCCAAGGCACCCTATCACGTATGCATCTAACGCATCATCAAACAACTGGGTACTTTCGTTTCCCCATTGGCATAAAGCCGCAAACAAAAGGGAATTATGTCCCTAACGGCCCAAGCGCTGTTACACGGAAATTTTGCAAAGGCCCCACCCTGCTCATGGGTCTTAAATCCCGGGCTTGCCTGTAAATTCTGACTTCTCACGTCAGGATTCTGTCTCACACAAAAAACAATTCTAAGAACCCTTGCTGGACCCCACCAGCTCATGGCTTCATTGCCCGGGCTTGCCATACGCTCGGCGTTCTCGTCAGTCTCACAGAAGGGGACTAGTCTCATCGGGACACTCTCCCCATATGACTTGCACATCACGGGATAGCCAGCCGACCACGAAGACATAGCCACGCCTTAATACAGCACAACCATATACTTTCCCACCCTAATCCACCATTTGTACTGTAATATTCCCGCACACTAAGGAAACCATCTACCACCAAAGCGGAGCTAACCTTGTACGGTTCTGGCTACGAGTACTCACACAAGAAAATGGGGAAAAATGCATACATCACAACGGCATCTTGCTGCAACGGATTTTCTACTGAATCCTCAAGGCTCGCTATGCAACATCACCGAGTCGGACTAACAGTTGTGACTATGGCTTCACCCACAATGCCTTATCCACTAACGGAGTGGATCTCTAATACAAAAGCATGCCGGGGACGGACACAATCGAACCAGAGGTTTCTCTTGAACCATGACAACCCAAATCCCTCTCATTTGAGAGATCTGGAGCCCAAAAATGAAAAGAGAAGATGTTAAACGTGCATCATAAAACCAAGAGGAGAAGTGTCGTTAGCTTACGAACTCTCTTACTAGACATAAAGAAACTTGCTTGGATGAACACCACTGCAACGATCTTGCCTTTGCGGATCTGGACTCCGCTCGCAACACGGGGCTCTGAAGCTTCACCGGCAGTCGAAGTTGATCTCCTTCTTCCTCCTAGCTCTCCCCTCTCTTTAACACTTAGAAGGAGAAAGAAGATGGGAAAATTGGGTTTGAAAACCTTATTCCCGGCCTTAAGATCCAGCATTGACCAACTACAGCCCTTGGATCCCAAAAGAAGGAAACGAACGGCCGCGATTCACCCTGAAAATAAACTTCCTGGGCCGAACATGGCTTGCGACACGCCCGTGTCCGAGGCCGTGTTCCTCATTCGCCGTCAAACCGGAAAATCCCGACCAGGACACGACCTGTGACACGGCTTGGGACACGCCCGTGTCTCATGTGACACGCCTGTGTCAAGGCCCGTGTCACAGACCGTGTACCCCAAATGACACAGGACCAAAATGTCCCGAGAAGGATACGACCTTTTGACACGCCCGTGTCACATGCAGTGTGCTAGACACGCCCTAGGACACACCCGTGTCCCAGGCCGTGTAATGCCCTCAGCACAACTTGCCAAACTTCCCGAGCAGGACACAGCCTATGACACGCCCGTGTCTCAGGCCGTGTGCCCGGTGTCGACGCTCGTTGACTGAAAATCATCGACCTCTCGGAAATCGTCAACCTCGTGCCCGACACGCCCTGTGACATGCCCGTGTCACAGGCTGTGTGCCCAGTGTCGACACTCGTCGACTGGAAATCGTCGAACTCTCGGCAAAACGTCGACCCCCAGCACGATACGCCCTGTGACATGCCCGTGTCACAGGCCGTGTCAGCCTACTCAGAACCCAACTTGGCCTGAAAACACCATCTGTTCCTCTTTTGAGTTTTTGGGACGTTACAATTCCTCCCCCTTGAAAGAATTTCGTCCCGGAATTTAAACATGGAAAGTACACAAAACTTAAACGGTACCTGATAAGAAAAGCTCCGGTTACTCCTCTAGCATGGTCTGCTCTCGCTCCCACGAAATCTCCTCGCGACCACAGTTGTCCCAACAAACTTTTACGAGTTTGACCTCCTTGTTCCGCAACTGCTGAATCTCTGAATCTTCTATACTAATTGGACGAACTCGCGTCCTCAAGTCCTCTTCTATCGGCACTGCTGCCGATTCGATCACCACGCTAGCCTCTATGAAAGCTTTCCTCAAGACGGAAACATGGAAGACATCGTGTTATCCACTCAGCTCCGTGGACAATGCAAACTGGTACGCTGCTTCTCCCACCAGTTCTATAACCTCGAACGGTCCCAAAAACCTGGGGCTCAACTTATTGAGTCGGTGAACCGCTAAACGCCTTTGAACGGCTTGATCTTTAGATATACCCAGTCGCCTACCACGAACTCCACATTCCTGTTACGAGCATTAAAATATTTTGCTTGCCGATCTTGAGCTACCCTCATGTGCTCTTGAATGGTTCGTACCAACTCACAAGCGTCAACTACAACTTCTTTCCCCAAAAGCTTGGTGCCTCTCGCCTCTGTCCAAGACATCGGTGTTCGACACCGCCTCCCATACAAAGCTTCGTATGGCACCATCTTTATACTTGCATGGTAAATATTGTTATATGAGAACTCTACCATGAAGAGATGATCCTCCCATTTCTTGTCGAAGTCAAGAGTACACATCCTCAGCATATCCTCCATAGTACGGTTCGTTCTCTCGGTCTGCCCATCAGTTTGAGTATGGAAGGCCGTACTGAACTTGAGCTTCGTGCCCAGGATTTTCTGCACCAATCTCCAATCCTTAGACATGAAACGTCCATCACAGTCACTAACTATGCTCTTCGGAATCCTATGCAGTCGCATAATGTTTCGAATGTACAATTCCACCAGCTTCTCTACGCTGTCCTCCTTTCGATTTGGGATGAAGTGTGTCACTTTGGTCAAGCGATCCACGATCACCCAAATTGCGTCGTTACCCTGCTGCGATCTAGGTAACCCATGCACAAAATCCATGGAGATGTCATCGAATTTCCACTCTGGGATAGGAAGAGGCTTCAAAAACCCGCCCGGCTTCTAACACTTGGCTTTCACCAAGGCACAAGTTTGGCACCGACTCACATACAAAGCTACGTCCCGCTTCAGACCAAGCCACCAGTAGGATTTCTTCATATCCAAGTACATCTTTGTACTACCCGGGTGAATGGAGTACTTTGTGAAGTGGGCCTTAAACATCAAATCCTCACGGAGCTTGCCGAACTGTAGTACACAAATCCTCCCGCCCTTTCCCAGAATCCCATCAAACATCTCCCAGGCACTACCCTCGCCCTTTAGAGCTTCCTCCACAAATGGTTGGAACTCCGCATCCAAACGGGTCACTTCCCAAATACGATCGCTCAAATCATACTGCATTTCAATCCAGTTCAACTGAGCCATATTAGACTCTCCTCTGGCCACACGCTCAATGCCAAGGGACTCCCAGTCTCGCCTCAATCGCTCATCATGAGCTTCGATCCAATTCCCTTGCCTAGAGTATTTTATACTCAAGGCATCAGCCACCACATTGGCTTTACCTGGCGTATACGGAATCGCCACATCGTAGTCCCCAAGGAACTCAACCCACCTCCGCTACTGCATATTTAAGTCCTTCTAAGCTAGGAGATACTTCAGACTTTTGTGGTCCGTGAATATCTCCACTTTCGCACCATAAACGTAGTGACGCCATAATTTCAGCGCAAAAATTACCACCGCCAATTCCAAATCATGGACGGGGTAGTTTCTCTCGTGAGGCTTCAAATTCCTAGGCCCAAAGGCGATCACACTATCATGTTGCACCAAAACGCACCCCAAACCGCATCCGGATGTGTCACATGAACCGGGACTTAATTAAGGTCCGGTACATGCGATCGTGACCGCTTGACCGATGAAAATAAGTCCCCCCAAACGGAGCCTAAGGCTCCGTTTGGAAGGATTTATTTTCACCGGTCAAGTGGTTATGACCGCATAAACCGGATCTTAATTAAAGTCTGGTTCATGCGCTCGTAACCACTTGATCGGTGAAATAAGTCCCGTTTGGCACGATGGTGGCGATCATAAACCGTAGGGTTAAATTATCATTCATTAACGCCCACCTACAGAAATTCATCCACTTTTATGTTAAAACGGATGATGTTTGTTAGGTGATCCTTAACGAATGACGGTTTAACACGTGTTTATGATCACCACCACCGTGCCAAGCAGAGCCTAAATGGCTAAGGGCTCATTTGGTTTAGCTTATCGGTCCATTTCGTTTTCATAAAACGCACCGCCGGCCTAGAATGTCATTTGTATTTCTGTCATTGTTTCCATCAGCCGCGTTTATTTCGCTCAGCTCTAACATCACGGGACGAAACCCTGGGGATGAGCTCCGGTGGATCTCATTTGGAGGAAAGGAAAAAAATCGAAGTGGCGCTAGGGCAGGCTTGCGACATCCGCCGTCGTCTCTCCCGATCTCCGCGAGGAGCAGATCTTCCCTCTCCGGCTGTGCATACATCTTCGCAAACCGACGGAGCCGTCGTTCCTATTTGCGCGAAGTCCATCATACAGCCTTCTCTTCTCCGACTGCGTTCCTACTCCGACTGCAAGTATTCGCTTGTGTTTTGCTTCTCCGACTGCAGGCTCGTGAATCATCTGCATCTTCTCTCCCAAAGCTCTTTTGTAACCCACTGCAGTCCTTCTCCAATTACAGGCTCGCGAATCCTGATCCCTGCAGTAGCTCGAAACCCACTGCAACAACCCACTCCTTCATTCCGATCGGTAACAACCCACTGCATCTTCTTCGTTCAGTTCAGCAGAAACCTGCTACAAGCAGCCCATAACATCAGCATCGGATCCCTGAAACAGCAGGTATAAATTATTCCCCAGTTTTTTTATTTACAAATGGAAATATGTTATACTGTGTTTGTGAGTGTACGTTATTTCTTTGATTTATGCTTGTGTGTGTGTGTGTGTGTGTGTTTGTAATGTTTTGATTTATGCGTGGATGTGTTCTGTGTGTGTGGAGTGAATATAATGTGTGTGTGTGTGTGTGTGTGTTTGATTTATGAGTGTGTTTGCATGTGTTGTAGACATGATTACATTTAAAAATCAGTTGATGAGTACAATTATGATAGGCTTTTTACTATCATAATTTTTATCATGTTCACTATTTTCCACCTCCCTATGTAGTAATTTCGCGAGAATAGTTAAGAATTTGCTTTATCATGAATAGAAGAGCACAGTTAGGAGTTTCTATTATTTTATGTATTAAACTATTTACTTATTCTTTCATTTTCCTAATGCAGGTATTGCTAACAAGTGGAACTAAAAGTTTTGGAGGAAACAGAGGAGTTCACGGAACCAACATGGCTGATGACAGGACAAGAATTGGGCGAACACGGGTAGGAACACACCCGTATCCCTACCCGTGTCCTACTCTTGATGGACCAAAAGAAGTGGAAGAAAAAGACAGAGAACCACACGGGTGGGAACACGCCCGTGTACGCACCTGTGTCCTTTTCGGGATGAATTCAATATCTGTTGCCAACCAACCCATATGAGATGAACACGTTGAGCAACACGACCGTGTCAGTACCCGTGTCAAATGACACAGCCCACGAACAGACACACCTATTCATGTGAAACCGTCCTAGAACCGTCAACACGGCCTGTGACACAGCCATGTTGGAACCCGTGTCCGACCCTATTTGCAAGGAGACTATAAAAACCTGTGTAAAAATTATAATCAGGACTTTGGGATCATTTCAATTGGAGAACTTCTGGAGGACAAAAGTGGAGCACCCGAGAGAAGAAAGAATTGAAGGAGATTTTTGTATGCGTTTAATCTTTCATGTATCTCGTTTAATATTTCCTTTCTCTTGGTGATCTAACTTTATTTATCTTTTATTTTGCATGAAACTTTTATTTGAATAATTTGGTAATCATGTATGTTATTGTTTTCATCAAATTTGTTGTATTTTATTCGTATGTAGGTTTTCACCCAAAGAGATTTATCCTAATTATAAATATGACTTTTGTTTTACACGAATTCCAACTTTTTAGATTGAGAAATTGGAAGGTTGTGATGATGTTTAAATGTTCATATTTAGGTGTTATTTCTCTTTATATTTCAAATTTCATGATCGAGAGATAATGTTGTTTGGAAAATTGTGATACGGATAAATGGATTCATGGTATTTTAGAGATAGGATTTCATGAATTTATGTAATAGATAGTGTACTTTATTTTAATGAGAATTTGAGTTTTGTAAATTGTTCGAGAGAAAATTTACTAAACTTAGGTTTAGATTTTGAATTGCTCGAGAGAGAATTCGATAGATGTTTAACCCTTACGATACAATGAATTTGATAACCTGGTTATTACGTGATTACATAGAATTGAATTGTTGAGCGATTATTTTCATGTAAATGCTCTTAGACTTTCGGCTTTTTATCATCTTTAATCCTCCAATATTTCTTTATCCAAGTAGTCATAGTTAGGTTAATTTAGGTTAAAAATCAATTTTAATTATAGGTATGATAATAAAGTGAGGGTGAGTACGAGTATTTGAAACGACCCCGTGGAATACGACATGAGATGTATATTTCTCCTATACTATAATTGATAGATGCATTTGCCTGAAAGTTAAATAAATCTAGCTTATGCCCATCTACATAGTTTATAATAGAGTGTAGAATGAATCCACATCAAGTTATACTCAGATATCATCAAGTTTTTGGCGTCATTCCTGGGGACTCGATTTCAATATTTTGAAAGCTTAAACTCTATTAATCTATCAATTTTTGCTTACTAAAAAATAATTATAAATTAGTTTATAGTATAATTATATCGCTTAATCTCTGTTTTGTAGTCTATTATTCTTTGACCAGGGAGAGAAATTCTGGGCTAGCACCATTTCATCCTGACCCAGAACGAATTATTAACCAAAGGGACGTGGGAACTAATACCACACATATTTCAAACGAACTTTCAGAAGAGAAAACAGTAAACCAAGGAGAGCATCATCCAGAAAATTTGGATAACATGGAAAACAAGAACGAGCAAACCATGTCTGACTTTGCTAGACCCAATCTCCAGGGTATTGGGTCAAGCATCGTTAGACCATCGATAGTCACCAACAATTTTGAATTGAAGCCGAGTGTTATACAGATGGTTCAACAGTATGTCCAATATGATGGCCTGCAAGATGAGGATCACAACACACACTTGGCCGGATTCTTGGAGATATGTGATATATTCAAGATCAATGGTGTTTCCAATGATGTCATTCGATTGAGGATGTTTCCGTTCTCACTAAGGCACAAGGTGAAGTAGTGGCTCAACTCATTACCTAGAGGGTCAATTACTACATGGGACATGATGGTTGAGAAATTTTTAATGAAGTATTTTCCACCGGAGAAGACTGCGAAGCTAAGGAATTACATCTCTACGTATGTTCAATTAGAATCTAAATCGGTGTATGACACATGGGAACGATTCAAGGATCTATTAAGGAGATGTCCCCATCATCCCTTACCTTCATGGCTTCAGATTTAGACTTTCTACAATGGTCTCAATCTAGTCACCAAACAGATGATTGATGCGGCTAGTGGGGGCACCTTGAATAATAAGACACCTGAAGCAGCTCAACAGTTGATAGAAGACATTGCAATGAACAACTATCAATGGACAATTGTGAGACCAAAACCTAATGATCTTGCAGGAATGTATGAAGTGGATGTCATTACTGCCTTAGCCATTCAAGTGGAGAAGCTTCACCAGAAGATGGACAACCTTTCTTTAGCATCACCCTTCATGGTACCTCAATAATGGGACCCTTCATTTTGTGGAATGCCTAGTGGTGAACCTCAAGTGTAAGAACATGTTGACTATATGGGTAATAATACTAGACCACCTTTCAACCCCATAAATAACCCATATAGTCTTTCATACAATCCTGGATGGAGGAACCACCCCAATTTCTCTTAGGGAGGGCAAGACAACCAAGGCAAGCAACCTATGTTTGGACAACAACAACAACTGGAGCAAAGGAAGCCAACATTGGAAGATGTACTTACCAAGTTCATGCAAACAACTGATGTAGCTTTCCAAAATCAAGAGGGCTCTATTCGAAATTTGGAGAACAAGATTGGTCAGCTCATGAGGATGGTATCTGAAAGGCAATAAGTAACACTTCCGGGTAATACTGAGAAAAACCAAAGGAGCATGAAAAAGCCATCCAGTTGAGGAGCAAAAAGGAGTTACAAGACCCAAGGCTTACAATAGAAGAACCCCAAGAGAAGTCTAATGATGAAGAACCGAACGAAATGAGCATGAAGGTAATGGAGGATCAACCGGCAATACCATATCCAACAAAGCTGAACAAGGAGCGCATGGATGCGCAATATGGTAAATTTTTATCTATGTTTAAACAATTGCATGTTAATTTACCTTTTTCTGAAATTATTCAAATGCCTAAGTATGCAAAATTTTTGAAGGATTTAATTTCAAATTAAAAAATGGAAGAATTGTCGTTAGTAACACTTGGTGAAGAATGTTCTGTTATTTTACAAAACAAATTATCACAAAAACTTAAGGATCCCTGTTCATTTTCAATTCCATGTTTAATTAGTGATTTATAAGTGAATAAAGCTTTAGCAGATTCAGGAGCGAGTATAAACTTAATGCCTTATAAACTATATTTAAAACTAGGTCGAGAACTTAGCCCAACTAGGAAGAGTATTCAACTAGCAGATCGGTCGGTTAAGTATCTTAGAGGAATAGTAGAGGATGTATTGGTTAAGGTAGATAAGTTTATATTTCCTACCGATTTTGTTATTCTAGATATGGACGAATACATCGAAGTGCCACTCATACTAGGTCTTCCATTCCTAGCCATATCTAGAGCCCTTATTGATGTTTTTGATGGTAAATTAGTTTTGCGAGTAGGGAAAGATGAAGTCACTTTTCAAATTGGCAATACTATGAAACAATTCTTAGATAATGATGATTATTGCTATTTTTCTCATGGTGTTGATAATTTTTTGACTTCTATGAATTCTGATTTATATTATAGAGATCCTTTAGAAATTTGCATCACTAACTATTATCTAGAATAAGATAAAAACCAAGACATTGTTGAATATTTATATTTTCTAGATAACTCTATTTCAATGAATAGAACGATTAAGTATAGTTTGATTATTGAAGGAGATCATGCAGTTCATAAGAATAATACTAAGGATCCACCGATAGTAGAACTTAAAAAATTACCTTATCATCTTGAGTATACATCTTAGGAACTAATTCTTTTTATCTAGTTATTATTTCTTCTAAACTTTCTAATACTGAAAAAGCTAAATTAATAACTATGCTAAAGAAATGTAAATGTGCAATTGCATGACAAATATCTAATATAAAAGGTATCAACCCTAGTTTTTGCGCTCACAAAATCCTTTTGGAAGAAAACTATAAATCTTCTATTCAACTGCAATGTAGGATTAATCCAAAAATGAAAGAGGTAGTTAAGGATGAAATTATTAAATTGTTAGATGCTGGTATGATATATCCTATTTCAGATAGTTCATGGGTTAGTCCTGTACAAGTCGTTCCTAAGAAGGGTGGTCTAACAGTGGTAGAAAATGATAAGAATGAATTAATTCCAATGCGAACCGTAACGGGTTGGCATGTCTGTATTGACTATAGGAAGTTAAACGATGTCACTAGGAAAGACCATTTCGCTCTACCTTTTATTGACCAAATATTAGAATGATTTTCAGGACATTCCTATTATTGTTTTCTAAATGGGCTTTCTGGGTATTTACAAAATCCTATAGCCCCAGAAGACCGGGAGAAAACAACTTTCACTTGCCCATTCGGTACATTTGCCTATAGACGCATGTCATTCGGTTTATGTAACGCACCCGCCACTTTCCAGAGATGTATGTTAGCCATCTTTAATGAATCTATTGAAGATATTATGGAAGTGTTCATGGATGATTTCTCTGTGTTTGGTGACTCGTTTGATTTGTGTTTGAATCATTTAGAAAAATTTCTTAGGAGGTGTGAGGAAACAAACCTAATACTTAGTTGGGAGAGGTGTCATTTTATGGTGCAAGAAGGATGGCCATAAAATCTCAAGCCAAGGAATCCAAGTAGACAGAGCGAAAATAGAAACCATAAAAAAGTTACCACCACCAACCTTAGTTAAGGCAGTGAGAATTTTTTTAGGACACTCCGGATTTTACCGCCGGTTCATCAAAGATTTCTCTAAAATCGCCAAACCACTTACTAGGCTTTTATAAAAAGACACACCTTTTATTTCAATCAAGAGTGTCTACATGCCTTTGAGTTCTTAAAAGAAAGACTAATTAATTCTCCTATTATGATCGTACCTGATTTTACTCAGCCGTTCGAGATCATGTGTGACGCTAGTAGTTTTGCAGTAGGAGCTGTTTTAGGACAACGCCGAAACAAATACTTTCACCCTATATTTTATGCTAGCAAAATACTTAATAATGCACATGAGAATTAAACAACTACAGAAAAAGAACTTCTAGCATTGGTATTTGCCTTTGATAAATTTAGATCTTATGTAACATTGTTTAAGGTGGTAGTATACACAGATCACTCTGCCCTTAGATATTTGCTAGCCAAAGAAGAAGAAAAGCCTCGTTTAATCCGTGGGGTTCTTTTATTACAAGAATTTGATTTGGAAATTAGGGATAAACAAGGAACAGAAAACTTAGCGGCAGATCATCTCTCATGATTAGAAAATCCACTACGAGCAATGTTAGATGAATCTGAGATTTCTGATACATTCCCTGAGGAGTCGTTATTTGCCTTATCTACAAATATAAATCCTAATTATCCATGGTTTACTGATTATGCAAACTATCTCGTAGCTAAGGTCCTTCCAAAGGATTTTTCATATTAGTAGAAAAAGAAATTTTTCTCTGACTTTAAATATTACTTCTAGGAGGACCCTTTTCTTTTTCGGATATATGCAGATTTCGTTATTCGAAGGTATGTATCAGCGGAGGAGGGTTGGAAAATCCTAGAGCAGTGTCACTCAGGCCCTACTAGTGGTCACTATGGAGAAAATCGCTCGTCCAAAAAGGTTCTTGATTCTGGTATTTATTGGCCCCTTCTATTCAGGAATGCCCAAAAGTATGTGCTTTCATGTGATTCTTGTCAGAAATCAGGTAATATTTCTAAATTACATGAAATGCCGCAAAATTTTATTCTTGAATGTGAAGTATTCGATGTGTGGGGAATTGATTTTATGGGACCATTTCCAGTTTCTTACGGGAATAAATATATTTTGGTAGTCGTAGATTATGTATCAAAGTGGGTTGAGGTGCAAGCCTTGCCTACTAATGATAGTAGAGTAGTAATCCAGTTCTTGAAATCCTTATTCGTACGATTTGCCACACCACGTGAACTTATTAGCGATAGGGGTTCACACTTTTGTAATCTACAGCTTGACAAAGTATTACAAAAATATGGTGTTACACATAGGATAGCCACACCTTACCATCCACAAACTAGTGGTCAAGTTGAAGTTTTAAATAGAGAACTTAAGAGGATCATAGAAAAATCTATTGAAGTAAATAGGAAGCAATGGTCTAGGAAACTAAATGATTATTTGTGGGCATATAGGACCGCCTTCAAAACACCTATAGGGACCACCCCCTTTAGATTAGTCTATGATAAATCACGTCACTTGCCTATAGAATTAGAACACAAGTCATATTGGGCAATATGCTCTTTAAATTTTGATACTAATTCTAAAGGGGAGAAATGTAAACTTCAGCTTAACAAATTAGATGAGTGGATAATCATGATCTATGAGAACTCCCGGATTTATAAGGAGAAAACTAAACTATTCCATAACCGTCACCTTCGTAAACCCAAGACATTCCAAAAGGGTAACCAATTCCTCTTTTTTAATTCCAGACTGCGTTTATTCCTAGGGAAATTAAGGTCTAAGTGGTCCGGATCCTTCCAAGTCAAAGAAGTCTTTCCCTACAGCATCGTCGAGCTAACTCACCCTGAGAAGGGAGATTTTAAAGTCAATGGTCACCGACTAAAACTTTACTACAGTGTGCTTTGTCAAGATTTTGCCCGTCAAGAAACATGCCTTCATCTAGACTAGGATTTCGTAAAATGTAGTAATATTTCTAAGTTTATAAAAATTTTTTAGTATAGGTCTAGTTAGATTTTAATGTAATTTTTTTTAAAAAAATCACTTAGGAGGAAATTCCCAATTCATAGGAGGACACGGGTTACCAAACGCCCGTGTGCATTGTCGTGTCCATCACATCCTCTTGGACCCAGCCGTGTTCTATTAAAAATGACTGGGTCATTTTTCCCAAGCACCACACGGCTTGACACACACCCGTGTGCCAGACCGTGTGTGTAACCCAGCCTACCTACCCAGCCATGTCCCATATAAAACCAGGAGTAGAAAGCTTTTAACCTTAGAAGGACACTGGTTAACACATACCCGTATGGGTTGCTGTGTTCTTAAGCGCTCATTTTCCCATAAACATCCAGAGAAGGGCACGGGTACACACACACCTGTGCTGGTGCCTGTGTGCCTATTCTTATTTTGATGAAGTTTATCCCGAGCAAGATACGGGTAGCCACCCAGCCATGTTCTCCGCCATGTCACTAGTCTACGATGTTCATCCAGAGAAGGATATGGCGTGATACCCGGCCATGTTCAAACCTGTGTCCCTGTTGACGAATTCTTTCCCGAGAAGGACACGGCTGCCTACCCAGCCGTGTCCGTAGCCGTGTGAATTTTAATGCCCAGAGACCGAGCAGGACACGGGTCTCTACACAGCCGTGTTGTTGACCGTGTACGCCTGGCGCGCAGCTTTCCCGCCACTTTGACCACACATCTCCTGGGAGACCGTTTTTCGCGCAGTTAAATATTCCCTAACATGGGTGCACACACGGCCGTGTGTCCACCCGTGTTCGTCTTCCATAAATAGGAATCCGAAATGTTCATCATCATCCTCATCCCCTAGCTTCCACTTTCATCTCCCGCACCTTTTCAGCCCAGAGCTGATTGAAGCCTTTAGGCCTTCAAATTCGGTTGATTCGCCTCCTCTTTCGCAAAGCATTCCTCCTAGGTAAAAGTTTTTGGGTTTATGTTCGTATTCAACCTCTTCTTCATCTCCACTTTCTTCACCTTCCTCTTGTTCTCATTTCTCCTTACGAACATCCTTCCATGTCCACAGATCATGTCTTCATCACGTGCCCAAGGCGGTCGCCGACGTCGCCCAGAACTCCAAGCACTGTCAACGGAGAGGCGCGATGCAGCTGCGCCGCTGGAATTCACGGATCCAGCGCACCTAAATCGCTACAACTGCCTGCAATCTAAGAAGTTCCAGGACATTCAAACCATTGACTAGGATGTCTTGCAGGAAATAAATCTAGCGAGCGATGTTAGGGAGTTTCTCTCCGTAGTGGGGTGGCAATAATTTTTTGCTATAAGGAAATAGGCTTTAAGGAACTCACACTCGAGTTCATGTCTACTTTTTATTTAAACCTTAGACCTACCTTCGCTGAGCACGGAAACTGGCAAGAGGGGATCATCTCGTTTCGAGTAGCGGGCACCACATATACACTCACTCTTCTACAGTTCACCCAATACCTAGGGGTGTATGAGGACACATTCCTATTTAGTGCCGCCTACCCCGAAATTCATTTCGATCTCCCCACTCATGACTAGGAAGGCAACATCTGAGCTCGCCTAACATTTGACTTAAATCCTTATAAGGCCAAGAGGTCTAAGGCCTCCAAGCTAATTTCTCCTGCCCTCCACTTCATACACCACCTACTTAGCCATACCTTGAGTGGCCGGGGTGAAAGCTCCAGTATAGTTAGTAGGTAGGATGTGTTATATCCATACAGCATGTCGTCCCATTATCCCGTCCATCTGGGTTATATGCTTGCCCAGTTCATCCTTTATCAGGCCGACAACTCTCGTATAGGGTCTATTTGTGTATCACCCTACATTAACGGCCTGGCGAAGAATATGAACATATTATCGTCCCTTCCCTCGATGACCGTGGTGGCAAAGACTGTGCTTATCACCATGGACAGTCTTCAATCCCTCCGCCTCGTCACCTCCTGTCAGGGCCGGGGTGGGATTACATATACCATTGCGAGACATGGACCTCAGGCAACTGCCGCCGCCGACGAAGATGATGAGGTAGATCCTGACCTCGATGAGCTACTTATTCCCCCCAGCCCAGTCCACCTACAATCAGGGAGAGTCTTCTACTGTTTGTCCTCGACCACAATCACAGTACTCGTGCGATTTACAGAATTTCTATGATACCCAGCTCTCGCCCGCCTTCAGCATATCGATGCCTCTTAGCAGAGGACTGAGGAATCCATAGTTCAGATTCAGACTCATTTGGGGATATCCAACCCACCACGGATAGCTCCTTATCCACCTCACTAGGACGACCAGGACAACCATCCTGGATATTTCTGATTTGTATCATTTTTTATTGGGACATGTATCTCTGTATTATCTATTCGTACCTGTATTATCAATTAATATATATGTTATCAAATTTTCTTTTTCTTTTACTTCATGTGCTCTGTTATATTCATGGTGAACAATTATTCTTTATATGTTGGTGAATGTTCTTTCTTTGTTCTTTACATTGTAATGAGGATATTGCAAATTTTAAGTCTAAGGGTGGATGTTCATCAATTTTATAATTTTTGTGATGGACATGATTACAATTGATTATATTCTTGTTATCATAGTACTCAAGATTATTAAACACCCCTATTTTTTTTAATTTCCTTAAGCTCTCATTAATTCATTCATTTGGGATTATAACTAATTATTTTACTTCCGCACGCTGATTAAAATGAATTGATGTAGACTCCATGAGTGTTCAAATTTGTTGATTAGTAATTATATATAGAAATTTGTTAGCATAATTTTACCTATATAATTTATTTTTAAGATTAATCTTTTATATTATTAACTATCAATCACTCTATTTTAGAAAATATAATTATCCATAATAAAGTGAATCGATGAGTGTAACATTTTTATAATTTTGTATTAGGGAATTAAAATAAAAAAAATACTCTCTTTTGGTGTCTAGAACTTACCCTCAAGCAATCCTCAAAACTTTTGCATAGGTTAATTAGTGAGGATGGAAATGACTTAGGCCTCCTTTTGGATAGTTTGAGCCTTGCAATCCCAAAAACTTAAACATTATACCCTTGCACACCCAATTTGGACCTAATGCCTATGCATTTTGATACTCTACAACTAAAATTCACCAAGGCCAAATCCTTACTTATTAGCACACCTATCATTGATACCTTCCAGGAATGAGTTTATTCATAGTGATATGAGGCCTGGGTGCGTGTATATTTGCACCCACTTGGAATGATTCCTATTATGAATCCTAAAAGAAAAACATAATGATGTGTGGCCGCACCCACTCGGAATGATCCCTACTATGGACCCTTGGATAAGAAAAATGAAAAAAATAGAGTATCCATCCAAAATGTGGGAAGTATAATAGTTGTAAAGTTTGTGGGTGCTTTTATAATATTGATGTATGTTAAGGTATTTACAATACAAAAGGGCTCAATCGTGATCTAGGTGTGATAAAAACCATCGAATTTATCTTCGATTACCCCACCTATAATCTCCTATCCTAAGCCAAAAAGGTTACACCACATTACAAGTCCTAAGGATCCAACCTTAATAATCTTAACTAGTGTCGTGGAGAGGGTGTGAAAAGGTAAGCTCATGACTATCAATATTGGTACTTACAATTTTTGAAATACTAATGCATATCTTATTGAGATTGTTATTTTCTCCTCACAATTATTATGGATGACTATATTTTTATTTCTAAGAAAGAGTGAAAGATAATTAACAAATACATTCGAGGAATTTTAAGATAAAGTTATATTTAGAAAAGTCTATTATACTATTTCCTATACAATTACGATATCCAATTTCTCTTTGAATTCATAGCAACCAGTGTGCGGAAGAAAAAATATGTATTGGTAACCTAAGTGTTTGAATTAGTTTGCTTAGGGACAAGCAAACATTTAAGTCTGGGGTATATGATGAGTACAATTATGATAGGCTTTTTACTCTCATAATTGTAATCATGTCCACTATTTTCAACCTCCCTATGTAGTAATTTCGTGAGAATAGTTAAGAATTTGCTCTATCATGAATTGAAGATCACAGTTAGGAGTTTCTATTATTTTATGTATTAAGCTATTTACTTATTCCTTCATTTTCCTAATGCAGGTATTGCTAATAAGTGGAAATAAAAGTCTTGGAGCAAATAGAGGAGTTCACGGAACCAACATGGTTGATGACAGGACAAGAATTGGGCGAACATGGGTAGGAACACGCCCGTGTCCCTACCCGTGTCCTACTCTGGAAGGACCAGAAGAAGTGGAAGAAAAAGATAGAGAACCACATGGGTGGGAACATGCCCGTGTGCACACCCGTGTCCTTTTCGGGATGAATTCAACATCTGCTGCCAACCAACCCATGTGCGAAGAACACGTTGAGCAACACAAACGTGTCAGTACCCGTGTCAAATGACATAGCCCACGACTAGACATGCTTATTCGTGTGGAATCGTCAATACGGCATGTGACACGACCGTGTTGGAACCCGTGTCCGACCCTGTTTGCAAGGAGACTATAAAAACCTGTGTAAAAATTATAATCAGGACATTTGGATCATTTCAATTGGAGAACTTCTGCAGGGCGAAAGTGGAGCACCCAAGAGAAGAAAGAATTGAAGGAGATTTTTGTATGCGTTTAATCTTTCATGTATCTCGTTTAATCTTTCCTTTCTCTTGGTGATCTAACTTTATTTATCTTTTATTTTGCATGAAACTTTTATTTGAACAATTTGGTAATCATGTATATTATTGTTTTCATCAAATTTGTTGTATTTTATTCGTATATAGGCTTTCACCCAAAGAGATTTATCCTAGTTATAAATGTGGTTTTTGTTTTACATGAATTCCAACTTTGTAGATTAAGAAATTGGAAGGTTGTGATGATGTTTAAATGTTCATATTTAGGTGTTATTTCTCTTTGTATTTCAAATTTCATGATCGAGAGATAATGTTGTTTGGAAAATTGTGACACAAATAAATGGATTCATGGTATTTTAGAGATAGGATTTCAAGAATTTATGTAGTAGATAGGGTACTTTATTTTAATGTGAATTTGAGTGTTGTAAATTGTTCGAGAGAAAATTTACTAAACTTAGGTTTAGATTTTGAATTGCTTGAGAGAGAATTCGATAGATGTTTAACTCTTACGATACAACGAATTTGATAACCTGGTTATTACGTGATTACATATAATTGAATTGTTGAGCAATTATTTTCATGTGAATGTGTAACACCTCCCATGTAATGATCGTATAATATGGGTCCGGTCGGGACCCCACAACATACAGACGCCACAAATTTGGCATTAAAAGTTAATATTAACTACCCAATCTCAAAACTCAGAATTAATTACAGCGAAAACAAACCCAACAACTAGAAGTTATCCACTACTAAATCAGGAGTATCAAATAGCCTTAAGGCCTTACACCAAAAGAGTCCAAAACAGGAAGACCACATGGTCAAACATCAATGTGCAACAGCACTCCTAGGCTACCTCGGCATACAAGCCAGAATATACCAAACATGAATCATATAATCAAAAGAAAACAAGCTAGAAAGCACAACAACACTTCATGAGTCTTAGGGCTTTTGTCTCGGCGCACTAGCTCCCGCTTGCGATCCTTGTCCTGTAAAAATTTGTAGTAACGTGGGTCAACAAAGGATGACCACTACTATGTAACCAAAACATCTCCTCCCGGCCGCCCCTAATGGACCCCGGGGTACCCCTCCAACCTGCAAGTCAACACTTCGTATACAATATACAGAAACATATAAAGCTTTAAAACAGGATTGGATGTCTCATACAATAATCACATTTTCTATGTTGAGTACAGTGTAAAAGGGGGCCTACTATGCAGCATGTATGCAAACCCGGGCTTCGCCCAAGGCACCCAATCGCATATGCAACTAGCACATCATCAAACAACTGGGTACTTCCATTTACCCATTGGCATAAAGCCACAAATAAAAAGGGACTACAATTCCCTAACAGCCCAATAGCCGCTACATGAAAATCTTGCCAAGGCCCCACCCGCACATGGTTCTTAAACCCCAAGCTTGCCTGCAAATTTTGACTTCTCACATCAGGATTCCGTCTTACACACAAACCGATTCTAAGAACC
Source organism: Platanthera zijinensis (assembly GCA_039513925.1). Taxonomy (NCBI): domain Eukaryota; kingdom Viridiplantae; phylum Streptophyta; class Magnoliopsida; order Asparagales; family Orchidaceae; genus Platanthera; species Platanthera zijinensis. Next base: position 142,551,267 of record CM077090.1, read on the forward strand.
CTTGTTGGACCCCACCCGCTCATGGCTTTATTACCCGGACTTGCCCTATGCTTGGCGTTCTCGTCAATCTCACAGAACGGGACTAGTCTTGTCAGGACACTCTCCCCACATGACTTGCTCGTCACGGGATAGCCAGCCGACCACGGAGACATAGCCACGCCTTAGCATAGCACAACCATAAACTTTCCTACCCTAATCCACCATTTGTACTGCAACATTCCCGTGTACCAAGGAAACCATCTACCGCCAATGCGGGGCTAACCTTGTCCGGTTCCGGCTATAAGTACTCACTCAAGAAAAGGAGGAAAACGCATACATCACAATGGCATCTTGCCGCAACGGATTTCTACCGAATCCTTAAAGCTCGTCATCCAACATTACCGAGTCGGACTAACAGTCACGACTACGGCTTCACCCACTATGCCTAATCCATTAACGAAGCGGATTTCTATTGCAAAATCAAGTGGGAGACGGACACAATCGACCCGAAAGTTCCTCTTGAACCATGGAAACCCAAGCCCCCCTCATTTGAGAGATCTGGAGCCCAAAAACTGAAAAGAAAAGATGTTAAGCGTGCATCCTAAAAATAAAGAGGAGAAGTGTCATTACCTTACAACCTCTTTGAAAGTGAGGGGATAAGATACTTACTACTCTAGAGAGGGAGTGAATAGAGTATTCAAAAAGAAAGAGACTCTAAACACTTCTCTTCGAGCTATTTTCGGAATAGAAAGATAAAAGCTTAATACATAGCCTAATAGAGTGTAGTGAATAAAGGAGAAGCTCACTAAAGTTTTAGTTGAGCTTTTATCCTTATACAGCAATTAGCAACCTAGCTAAAACTATCACAGCCACAGTGCATTGATTAAAATAAGCAACCAGATAACACAAGAGCTTTATAGTGGTTCCCCAATTGGGTACATCCACTCTTCTACCACCCTGGTAGGAATCCACTACAAGTTTTTGATTAGGTGCCCTGCCACCAGTAGATCTGCTTCAGGTAGATCTAAAGACCCTTCATGCTTTTGATCAGGTGCCTAAAAACCAAACAAATAGGTTTTTGATTAGGTGCCCTGCCACCAATAGTTCACTTTTGAAGGGAGTAATAACCCTTTTACAGGAGGTTAAAATAGAGAATTAAAGATGTCTTCTCTGTGTTAAGAGAAGCAAGTGGAAAGATTTGAATATATCAAAGCTCCCCCTGGCTTAGAGAATGTCCAGGAAGAAGCTTTGCTTCAGGGTGTAGGATCTCCAAATTACTTGAGATGACTTTCTAATGCAGCCTTGAAGAAGACTCTAGATTTTGAATAAATGTTCTTCTTCAGCAGCTTTTGCAATCTGGGAGAGTTTGCAACAATGAATGTTCAACAATCTGGGAGGTTCTTCTTCTTGAAGGCTTGAGCTCTGAGTATTGATTTTCTTGAAGACAGGATGAACTCAGGAAGAAGGAGAACTTTTCTCTCTTGAGATTTCTGGTTATGTGTCTGCTGTGTATGTATGTGTGTTGTTATCTTGAGCCAACTGCTTTGATAATATAGAAACTTCTCTTCTTTTGAAAAAAAAACCTCGAGCCCTGCACTTGAAAACTTTCCAAATAATAGAATAAAACAAATAAAGAAACTGCACCTGCAATCTTTTCTGTCACTCTTAAAAAGGAATTAAGGATATTAAAAATATCCTATCAATTTGACTTTACAAATTGGCAAAGGAAACAAAGCCTAACGACTATATTACAGCTGTAGAAAAACACGATTTCCTCTAATAAAACAAACGACTTTATTCTGTCAAATCTCTTTATTAATGCATAAGGAATATTGCAAATAAGCAAAAGAATATAAGCATTAAATTGAGCAGAAAATTCTGAATAAAATATGTATTAAACAAGAGGAAATAAAACAATAATCAAATGAAATGAATGTTGATAACAGCAGACATAAGTTGTCGAACATAGATCAAAGATTGTCGATCTGAACAAGCAGATCGTCGACCTGAAGAAAAACTGTCTTCACAGAAATCGTCGACCAGGGCACACGATTGTCGATCTGAATAAGCAGATCGTCGATCCCACTTCAGAGTTAATATAACTCTGAGATCTTCGATCAGCAATCGAAGATCGTCGAGCGATATTCGACTATCGTCGAGCACAATTCTACTTAACCAATTTTCATTTCAATCCAATCTCAACTAACCTAACCTAAGGGTAGACTAACCTTTAGTCTAACCATTGACCATGGATAATTCTTGGGTCAATAATGCCTAATTGAGATGACATGGCCCAAATCAAAACTATGGAACCAACAATCTCCCCCTATTTGGGTGATGTCACTCAAACAAAAACAAATCTAATACAAGCAGACAATAATAGATATATCATCAAACAGATTTGAATAAATTAGATAGTCAAAACAAATATCACAGACATTTATCAACAGAGTTTGAAGGAGGAATAGAAGTAGCATGAGAGAAAGTGATTTTTCTTCTAGGATCATATGCATCCTTCTTTGATAACTTCAAGTCCTGCTCTCCAATAATCTTTAGTTCTCCAGCTTTAGACAGAACAGCTTCAGGATGTTTTTCCATATACTTTGAAGCATCAAAAACTTCTGAACTGACTTGGAACCTGCCCAATTCTTTCTTTCTGTATTTTGACATAGTAGAAAATCCTGTGATATCTTTACCTTCAGCTTTAGCTTTCCTGATTTGAGCAGCTCCCACCAATTCTAGAAGTCTAGCCATTTTGAAGTTAGGATCAAGCTCTTGACTTTCATAAGTATTTTCATCAGCTGGATTCAATGGATTTACAGCCTTAAATTTTACTGATTGAGTTAGAAAACTCTCAGTTTGCTCTTGAGATGGCTTGACATTTGAATCTTTTGGCTCTTGAATCATAAGACTAGATGGAGGAGCATACTCAGCATACTTCTTGCTTGATTTGTCAGAGTATATAACTCTTTTTCCTATGATATCTACTGGCTTGGCCTGAGCAGGTTTTTCCTTTGAAGGTGACAATTTTGTTTTGGGAGGAGACCTAGGAGCTGGAGGAGGAGAGAAGGTTGGTTGTTGATATACAACTTCCTTTACTTGCTCTCTTGGACTGTCTGAATGCCTAGACTGCCTCTAATTGTAAGAACTGTTGGGAGGAGGCTGTGTGCCCTTCCTTTGATAGATATATGATTGATTTGGTCTGGTAGGAGGAGCAGAAGATCTGGGAGCTACATTGCCTGATGCACCAGCAGATGGAGGAGGAGGAGGAGGACCTCTCTGAATTCCCTTTGGAGGAGGAGAGCTCTTCCTGCTCTTCTTCCTTGCTTTCTGAGCATTTTTAGAATACCACATCCAAGACTCAAAATTTTTAGATTTAGGATCAATCCCTTTCAGAATATAGTAGGGAATATTATGGTCTGGGTTAGGAGGAGCTGGATCTATGGCCTTCCTTTTCTTTTGAGCAATCCTTTTCTTTTTCTTATTAACTTCCGAATCATCAGAATCCGCATCCTCATCCTCAAAATGCGAGGACTGAGGTTTTGCATATAGATCATCAATCTCTTTTAACAAAGCTTCCTCTTTTTCTTTAGGTTTCTGAAGAACTTTTTATCTTTCTTCTTCTAGGATATCTTGAGCCAAGAGAGAATCCAAATCTGGACCTAGGGAGTCATCCCAAAGAGTAGAGGGAACAGAAGATACAGCAAAATCAACTTCTAGAACAGCAACTGACACATCTTTATCTGAAGACTCTACTGAATTCCACTTAGCTTCTAAGAAGGAGGTAATAATTCCTTCTAGATATCTGGAAACTACAGGAGTGGAAATCTCCTCAAGACAAAATTTGAAAGTAAGAGCTGCTTCAGCTATTTTTTCAGAAATAAAAAAACTATCCAAAATCTGAAGGCTTGTTGGTCTCTGATAGCACACAATGGCCTGAATGGGATCAAATGTATAAGGGGAGGACTGACAGATATAATTCTCTCCATAGGATGAGAGTGAAGACTCATCATCTGAATCAATAAATTCATCCAGTTCATCTTCAAGAACTACTAGAGCATCTATATCTACAACTATCCTCTGTACTGAATCTGGAATGAATTCATCTGGAGCTGCATCTGAACACGTTTCTAGCTCCATTGCTGCTGGAGATTGCACAACCTGATGAGCCCAAGCAGAGCCTGAATCATCTTCATTGAGCATTTCCCCCTGCCTGGGTTTAGTGGGAACTAAACCTAGGCCCCTAGATGAAGAAGGGACTGAGAGGGCAGAAATAGAAGCAGCAAGTGATGAGATGGAGAGAGCAGGGGGCAATGGCTTCAACTATCATGGTTTTGATGGATGGATTAATGAGGTATAGGATATTTGTAATGAATTCTGGTGTAATTTGAAATGATGGAGGAATGATGGATGGGGAATCATCAGAATTGATGTTCTGCTGAACTGGGGCTTCATCAATTGGGGAATTATGATGAGATGGATAATCATTAGTGGGTGATTGATGATTTGAATTGGCTGGGGAATGATGAGGAGATGGAGTAAGTAGATTGAACATGGAATCTAAGTTGAAGTTTGGTATCTCAGCTAGATGAGCTGGTGTTGGGGAAGCAGATTGCGATGGATGGTTCACAGGAGAAGAATGAATTCCAATGGAGGTGGATGGTAAGGAGGATGAAGCAGAAATTTCTTCATTAGGGTGGGAAGTGGCTTCAGGAGCCCTTGTGCCCTCAGATGTTGTAGGGGCAGACCCAGCCTTTGATGGTTTCTGAATGGTCCTTTTCCACTTAACAAATAGGGAAGGATCAATTCTCTTGCTGGCATTTATTTTTGTAGGAACAGAGCCTAACAGCTGGGAAGCTTTCTTAGATAGAAAGAACCCAATCATCCTACCTTGAGTCACCTCTTTCTTGTTATTCTTTTTCCTGATCAATTGAAAGAGCAATCCAGCCACGTTGATTGCTTTCTTATTCACTATAGCTGACATCAAAGCAAATTGTTTCTTATTGATGTTGTCGTTGGCTGAATGCTTTCCAAGCAAAACTTTTCCAACAAAGTCAGCCAAGAACTTAAATCCAACAGATAAATTTACTTTCAAGAGCTTAGATGGAATGCCTTCTGCATGTCCCATCTCTAACAACATCCTACCATACTCAGCAGTATCTTGCTCATACTCATCTGATCCATTCTTTAACTCAAATATTTCAGTCAGAATTTCGGGAGTAAGAATTACCTCCACGCTGTTTATGGTTCCTATCATCACTTTGTCATCAGAAGAAGATGTATAAACCCATTCTTTTATCTCTGATAGGTGGAGTTTGATTTTTGTAGACATAAGCTGTAACATCCCATTTCCGACTAGACCCCTGGGAGTGGTTTTGTCTTAACAGAACCCAGGGAAGCCCAGGAATTGAAGTTTATCAACCAAGATTTTGAGTCAAGGGGTGGTCACGCCCGTGACCGACCCGTCACGCCCGTGACCTAGGGCGTGACCCCTTCGACGATCGTCGACCTCAGGAAGACGATCGTCGAGCTCATAAATTTCAACATAGGCCTGACACGCCTGTGACCAATCCGTCATGCCCGTGACCTTGGAATGGCGTTGAGTGAGCTAAGCTCACTCAACGTCGTGGTCTGGATGGAGTTGAGTGATCTTAGCTCACTCAAAGCCATAAGTTGAATGGCGTTGAGTGCACTGACTGCACTCAACGCCATCTGGTGTCATCAGGTTGGCGTTGAGTGAGCTGAGCTCACTCAATGCCATAGACTGGATGGCGTTGAGTGAGATTAGCTCACTCAACGCCGTAAACTGTCAGGCGGGATGGCGTTGAGTGCACTCAATACCATAAGTTGAATGGCGTTGAGTGCACTGACTGCACTCAATGCCATTTGGTGTTGTCTGGATGGCGTTGAGTGAGCAGAGCTCACTCAACGCCATAATCTGGATGGCGTTGAGTGAGCTAATCTCACTCAACGCCATCTTTTAAAAAGGACATATTCTGGGTGGCGTTGAGTGAGCAGAGCTCACTCAACGCCATAATCCGGATGGCGTTGAGTGAGCTGATCTCACTCAACGCCATAGTCTGGGATGGCATTGAATAAGCAGAGCTCACTCAATGCTGTAGCTTGATGGCATTGAGTGAGCTGAGCTCACTCAACGCCATTGTACTTAGATTTTTTTTTCTGGCATCTTATTTTTGGGCTGGGTGTTGGTTCAGCCAAATCGGGCCGGTCTAAGAGTGGGCCGTTTTCTTTTAATAAGACCCAATTAAGTATTATTTTAAAGAAGGTTTACCAGTCAAGTGAAGCCGTGCCACGTGGACCGTCGGTTTTGCAAAAGGAGCAGTTACGGCCATGGCCGAGCCCGACCTTCATAGCCAGTAATGGCACTTGACACCTTGGCAGCCCTTCCCCTCCCATTTTACGGCTGGATTCAACTCCTTAGAAAGAGGAGGAGTTTCCAGCCATTAGCTAGCTATCACAGAGCCGTTTCAGCCCCCCACCACCATGGCCGAGCCAAGCTATAATGGGTCATTAATGGCCACCAGATTTTGGTCGTTCCCCCTCCCTTACCAAGCCTTTAAACACCCTCAGAGGCCCAAGAGGAGGTTTTTCCAAGCTTTTACCTGAAGTTTTCGAGCCTCCCATTATGCTATTTAGAATTACGGCGATGCCACCACCGCACCAATGGCATCCCGACGGTCTGCACGCCTCCAGCCCGCGAACAAGGTCCTCCCCTCCTCTCTTTCTACGAGTAGATCTTAGCTTCCTTAGGATTAAGATTCGGGCTCAATTGAGCCCGATCAGAAGAGCTTCTCTTCCCAATTTTTCCGCAAAAGTGAAGTCTCGGGCTCGCTGGAAAAAGCGTCTCTGGCGGCCGCGCCGCCGCCCGGCGATGGCCACCGCCTTAACGGAGGTGGTGGTGGCGGTGGCCGGCCAGGGAGGAGGCTGGACGGCCGGCTGTGGGAGGGAGAATTGCTCCCAGGTGCGTGCTATCTAGACCATCGGCTGGAGGTTGAAGACAACCTCCCAGCCGAAGGATCGACCTTTAAGATCTGTGCAAACATATTGATTAAAGTAATTTCTATATATTTTCTTTAATTTTTCTGTCTGTAATTTGCATTAATTTCTAAAAATACTTAGAGGCTCCTACAGAAAAAGTTGTCAACACCAATATTGTATCTCTATGAGTCTAGGAAATTTTAAAATTTGTTTCCAGTGATTTGGACCACTGGATAGACCTCAGCACTCATTTTGGTGAGATCTATCCATAGGGTTGTCTTGACCTTATAAAAATTCCCTACTCAAATCCAGTCATCAAAATGACTTGAAATTTAGGGTGTGGCCTAATCTTACCTATATCTAGGTGCTGTCCAAAAATTAGGATTTTTGGAAAATAGTTTTATAAAATTTTTAGAAAAAATTAATAAATCATGTGTATTTTAATCAAGTGTTCTAAACACCTCAAAATCCCCCCAAATTTGGGTGGGTGGCCTTAGAGGACATAATATGACACTTGAAAAATTTTCACCTCATTTGGAGGTGTTTTGACTAGGGTTTAACTCAACCCTAGTTGGCCCCATAAAGGGCTATTTAGGGTAAATAACCCCCTTGGTAATTTGAGTGGTCGTATCACCTCAACAGAGGCTGATATTTTGGTCACTGACTTTTTAGGGCATGACACACCCTCCAAGGGAGTTTGGGGTGGGTTGGTGTAGGGTAGCCCTAGAACCCTAGGGTAGGTCCCTTAATAGGGATTTGTAGGGTTGTGAAGGTCATGGTGTCAAATGACCTTGGACTGACTTTAAATTTGGTATAGAGGACCACATGGCTATTATAGTTCTCTGAACAAAATCTTAGGAGATTTGGAGACAGTTAGGCCACCTAAAATCCTAACCCTAGTTTACAGCACCAATCTTAATTTGAACTATTATGCTGACAAATGAACTAAAAATCAAATAAAATTTGGGCAGGGTGATTTTCTGGTCTAAATGGCCATAATATAAATTTGTTGATATTTTTGGGTTAATTTATACAGTACTTCATTCACAACTCTAGTTGTGCCCTAGATATTTATTTTGATGGTTTTGGAATTTATGTTCACTGGAAAGTTATGAAATCTTGGATTAGGGCATTTTGTAGCCTTTTATACCTTTTGTATTTTTTTTGGGAGTTTATATGATTATTTTGGGTACTTGCTTCTTTAACTTACCATTTGGGATATGTAGTCAAAAATACAAATAATTCCCAATTATTATTTTTAAAATTATGAAATTTGGTCAGTGGGTGTTTCAAACCATGATAGTCACTTTGTAATTTTCTCTGGATTTTTAGATAATTAAAAATAGTGCCTCCTTCACTAAGCTAGGAAAATTAGTATTTTACATTAAATAAATTCATAGCCCAAAATATTATATAAAAATCATGGCACTTGGTTTATGATTATTTTAGGTCACCATAAAGCTTCTGTAATTTTCTTGTGATTTTTGGATACATATTTACAGTACTTGCTTCATAATATGGTAGAAATGGCCTAAAATGGTAAATTAGGAAATATAAGCCTAAATACCTCTGAAATTTCTCAAAACTTGGAATTATTGCTTAAATGCCTCATAGGATATTTACTGATTTTATGATGATTTATTGTTGGCTCATTAGTGAACTTCATGTTCATACTAGGGCATTGGGAGGCTTAGAATAAATAAATTAAATGCCCGATAATAGGAAAAATTTGGAAATCTTGGACTTGGTTATATCATGTCATGATAGACCACCAGTAAATATTATAGGAGATTCGGAAGACAATTTGGAGTACCTCCCCTTATATACCTCATGTATCTTAGGACGGTCTGCATATAGTAAAATCACAGAAACTGAACTAGAGTGGGTAATGAACTTGGGGAGATGGAATTTTGGTAGTTGCTGGTTTGGATAGGGAAAGTTAAGTTTAAGTTCATTATTGGAAGTCAGGATAAGTAGAGTGTGAGATTGGCTAGTGTTAAGTGGCGTTCGGGAACAACGAAAGATCGTCCACCCCGGGTAGGAGAGGAAGAGTCTTAATACTCTAGGGCTAGATCTAATGTAACTTAAAAATGGATCGGGTAAAGTGAGATTAACCAATAACAATAAGTGTCTTGCGAAAGGGAACGGTGGGCTTCAGCTACCATCATAGTTCCTAGTGCCCTTTGAGAGCCCTTCACGGGGAATACCGGGGGCAGTCCTGGGCTAACGTAAACCGTAGGAAAGATAAGCCTAAAGAGCAACTAGTATAACTAGGGTTGCACTTTCACATACCCTGGTAGCTAGGGAGGTAGAATAAGTTGGTTTGGTTGTCATTCAGACGGTAACACTGAAGGTAGATGCACGGACGGGACAGTCCGGGGAGCCGAGGGCTCGAGGGTTTGAGTACAGAATAAAGGTGGTGGGTCTTCGATATTTGATTGTCGTTCACACCGACATCGGTACGTTGACTATGCGGTGTGGGACACTTAGCCAAAGAAAGTCTAGTGGATATAGCCAGCACTAGTACGCGGATACTCTAAGTTGTGTTCTTTTAGGGGCGTACGGAAGGGCTAGGCCCGGTAGTGTGGATACCCGCCTAGGAGTGGGGGGCCCAACCCACTGTCTCCGTTTGCCACTACAGAGGTTCCTGGGAGTGAAGCTAGCTGCCCGAACAGGGGGAACTAAAAGTCTGTGCGCATAGAGTCGTGTGCGTGAGTTGCACTTGCATGAATCATGGCATAGCATATCACTACACTCATATTTGCATACAACCGACACCCCAACGTATAAATCGGTATGGGACTTTTTATATGATGGGAGCCTTGCAGAAGACCCCTTAACTTATAAGTTTGTATGGGCATTCATATAAGTTAAGGTTACTTACTTATTTACTTATTTGTTCTCTATCTGCCTTCTTATATATTTGCTACTTACTACATGTCCACTTTATTACTTACTACCGTAGAATTGCTAGATGTACTTTATTCTAGATAGTTGTTAGATTAGCTCCACTGTCATCTGCTTGATTACTCTCCACCTTTGTAGCTTCCCTTTCCTCCTCTCCGCTCGGTGCTTAGGAGCCGGGGGGGGGGGGGGGGTAGGGGATGATAGGGCTTAGTCTTTATGACTAATGATTTTCGAACCACAATATTACAGGAGCTTCGGATGGGAGACAGGGACCAGCAGTCCAGGGACCAGCACCAGCGGAGTACGGTGCGCATGGAGGTGGGTCAGTCTAGTACCGGTGCACCTGTGACCAGCTCCGTGAGTGATTAGTGTTTTTATAGCTTCCGCGATGAGTGATTTGTAGTGAGGACTCTGATGTACCGGGCCCGAGCCCGTTTACTTACATTTCATCTGAACTGTATCTTTGCAGTACTTCTATTTTCTGTTATTATCTATTGATGGGCTGGTTGTGATTTTTCTGTTTATACATGTTTCTGTGGACTTGTTTACATTTTATGTATACTTACTTCTCTCTCTTTGTGATCGAAAAGGGCCGACAGAATTGGCATTTTGTAGTGGCGGCCTTCCCGTGAGTCGGTGCCACCGCAAAGCGGCAATTCTGGGCTAAGACCCCGGTGTTCAAAAAAAGGGGGGGTCTTACATAAGCTTCTTAAGTCCTTGGTCGTCGCATAACTATAACATTTCTCTGAAAACTTATTCGCAGTCACTGAAGGAATCGAAATCGACATTGAATCCGGCATCAAACTTCATCACGGAAAGAGTCGCAGATGCAATCGCCATGGAATCAACGAGAAGAATCGCAAGAAGAAAGAGGATAAAGCGCGGGACGAGTGCTCGAAACAGTCCTGGAAGCAGAATATGAAAAGTCGAGCTCCGTCGACGATCTCCAGACCTAGATAGACGATCGTTTTGGAATAAACTAGGAACGTTGATCTCTGAGTGAAGATCAAGAGAATCAGTCGTCGATCGTCGATCGACGATCGATTTACAAAGAAGAGTCGTCGATCATCGATCGATGATTTCTGTCTCTAAAAGCAAAGAGCTGTCGTAGACCAAGGGTCGATGATTTAGCTCAACCTGTTCTACTATCTTCGAACACCGTTCGACGATCTCAGAACAGATTTCAACTTAGCAGATTTTTACACTTAGTCTGATCCATTCTTCATGCCTAGTTGATTCAAAAAGAATAGATGTTTCTGTTCATCTAAAGGCTTTGTAAATATATCACTTCTCTGAAGATCTGTGGGTATAAACTCGAGATTTATTTTATTCTTGTCAACACAGTCTCTAAGAAAATGGTGTCTAATATCAATGTGCTTAGTTCTAGAATGGTGCACAGGATTTTGTGTTATGGAAATATCACTAATACTGTCACACATAATTTTGGTGTCTTTGTGTGTGTACCCATAATCCAAGAGTTGATTTTGAATCCATAGTATCTGTGAACAGCAACTAGCAACTGCTATATATTCAGCTTCTGTAGTTGAAGTTGAAACAGAAGCCTGCTTCTTGCAAAACCAAGAGACTAATCTCTCACCTAGGAACTGACAAGTCCCTGAGGTGCTCTTCCTGTCAACTCTACAGCCAGCATAGTTAGCATCTGAGTATCCAATCAACTCAAATTCTGATTCAACTTGGTACCAAAGTCCTAAATTTGGGCATCCCTTCAAGTATCTTAAGATTCTCTTAAGAAGAGTCAAGTGAGATTCCTTGGGGTTGACCTGAAATCTAGCACAGAGGCATGTGACAAACATTATATCAGGCCTACTTGCAGTTAGATATAATAGGGAACCAACAATGGCCCTATAATTTTTCTGATCAATAGGCTGCCCTTTTCATCAGAATCAATAACTACATTCGTAGCCATAGGAGTGTGCATTGTAGAAGCATATGCCATCCAAAACTTCTTTACCAATTCCTTGGTATATTTAGATTGGGAGATGAAGATGCCATCAGCATCTTGTTTCACTTGGAGACCAAGGAAATAAGACAGCTCACCCATATTACTTATCTCAAACTTAGAATGCATTAGGTCTGAGAACCTTTTGCATAGTTTGGGATCAGTGGAACCAAATATAATGTCATCCACATAAATTTGAACTAATAGGATCTTGTCCTTATGGTGCTTAATAAAAAAGGGTTTTATCAACTATGCCTCTAACAAACTTATGTTCTAATAGTAAACTAGCTAAAGTTTTATACCATGCTCTAGGAGCTTGCTTAAGTCCATACAGAGCTTTTTGAAACTTAAAAACATGTGAGGGATAAGTTGAAGAAGTAAAACCAGGGGGTTGTTCAACAAATACCTCTTCCTTTAGCTCTCCATTCAGGAATGCACTCTTTACATCCATTTGGAATACCTTAAACTTCATGTAGGCTGCATAGGCTAGAAAGATCCTTATTGCCTCTAGCCTTGCAACAGGAGCAAATGTTTGATCATAATCTATGCCTTCTTCCTGTCTGTAGCCCTGTGCTACAATCCTTGCTTTATTCCTTATAATAATTCCTTGAGCATCCAACTTGTTTCTAAACACCCATTTAGTGTCGATAACCAATTAACCTTTTGGTCTTGGAACCAAATTCCAAACTTTATACCTTTCAAACTGATTTAGCTCCTCTTGCATAGCAATGATCCAGTGGGGATCTTGCTCAGCATCTTTTATGGTTAGGGGCTCAATCTGTGAAAGAAAACAAGCAAGCATCACATCTTGACTTAGTTGATGTCTAGTTTGCACACCAGTTGAAATGTCTCCAATCACTTGAGATGTAGGATTATCTCTAAGTGTGACATAATCAGTTGGTGGTATGTGATCTTCAACAGCAGTTGGAATCAATTCCTTAGGTGGAATTAGATTGGCTGTTGGTAGAGTTGCAATCACTTCTACTTGGTCTTCATCACTGTCTGAATCAACTATCTGAAGAGTTGGTTGAGGTTGAATCTCCTTAGTGAGTTTCAGCTCATCCAAATTCTTGCACAAGTCAGGTACCTACAAAGAGTTACTGGAAGAAGTTTCCTTCTCTCTATAAAACATATTAGTTTCGTCAAAAGATACATGTACTGACTCTTCAATTTTCAATGTGGATTTATTAAATACCCTATAAGATTTGCTTACTTGGGAATATCCTAGAAAGATTCCCATTGAAGCCTTTGCTTCAAACTTTCTAATGTAGTCTTTGTTATTGTTATGAATGTAAACTACACAGCTAAAAATTCTAAAATAATCTATTTTAGGTTTCTTTTCTTTAAGAAATTCATAGGGAGTCTTCCTCTTTAGTTTATGTATCAGTCTCCTATTCAGTACATAGTTAGATATGCTGACTGCTTCTGCCAAAAAGGATAGAGGCATATTAGCATCTGCTAATAATGTTCCTGCAGCTTCAATCAGGATTCTGTTTTTCCTTTCAACTATCCCATTTTGTTGAGGAGTTCTAGGAGCAGAGAAGCTATGCCTGATACCTTCTTTCTCACAGAATTCTTGCATAAGAAGAGATTCAAACTCAGTACCATGATCACTTCTGATCAAGGCAACTTGAGTAGAGTATTCAGTCTGTATACAAAGTATAAAATCTATAAGAACTTTAAAGTTATCAGATTTAGTTCTCAAGAAGAACACCCAAGTGAACCTAGAGTAATCATCTACAATTACTAGGGTATAGAATTTCCCTCCTAGACTTTGTACAGCTATTGGACCAAAGAGATCCAAGTGCAATAGGTACAGGATTCTAGGTGAATCACTTTTATTTATAGCTTTGAAACTATTTTTAGTTTGCTTGCCTAGTTGACAAGCCTTGCATAGGCCTTCCTTCTTATAGGGGCAAGAGGGCAAACCTCTGACAAGGTTGTATTTAGATAACCTAGATATATTCCTAAGGTTAACATGACCTAGACTTTTATGCCACAAAGTATTATTACTACTCACCTCATTAAATAAATAAATTTTAGAAGAGGTGGATTTAAAATCTATAAGATAAATATTTCCTTGCCTAATGCCTACTAATACAACTTTATTATTCAAAGTAATATTGCACAGAGTATTATAAAACCAAACCTGGTAGCCAGTATCACACAGTTGACTTACAGAAATGAGATTGTGCTTCAGTCATGTGACATAAGCTACCTTCTTGAAAGTCACTGACCCTATGGTGAATTTACCATATCCTTCAGTCTGACCACAGCTGGAATCACCAAAGACTACCTTTGGTCCCAACTTGGCTTTGAAGCTTGAAAGGTTCTCTTTGTTTCCAGTCATATACTTGGAGCATCCACTATCCAAATACCACTTGTCCTGAGTGATAGGATAGGTCTTCACCTGAAATAAGATAAATTAAACATTGTGGACCCAGGTAATCTTGGGTCCATTGTTCTTCATATAGGAAAAACTAGAAATTAAAGAGTATGCAGGTTAAGGGTGATATCTTAAGGGATGAGATCTCCTAGGTGGGATAATCCAATTAGCAGACCTAGGGTTGCTATTAAACTTATTATTTCTGTGAGCATTATTGTGATTTTGGAAATTTAGTTCTGATCGTCGATCGATATTCGACGATCGGTACCCAGATCGTCGATCTTAGTTCACAGAAAAGGATTCTGGATTCCACGATCGTCGATCTCTGTTCGACGACTCGGGCTGAGATCGTCGATCACTCATTGCTAAGTAGTTATACCCAGCAGGTGAGTTCAGAGATCCTCGATTATCGTTCGACGATGGGTGCAGTGATCGTCGATAGGCGTTCGATGATTTTTGTATTTCTATGAATTTCTGTTTCCTTTTGTCTCTCTTAATCTTATTTAAAGCTTTCTTAGCCTTTTGAATAACCTCAGTGTTGTGTATTCCCTTTTCAGAAACAAACTTTACTGAAGTGGAAAGATTGTATTCAAGGAGCAATGGGGTTCACTAGGGGAGGCACCTAAGCCTAACTTATTGTTGTCTGTCCTAGTGTTGGCAGTGCTTGTGATTTCTAGCAACTTAAGGCTTCTGCCATTAAGTGAATCTTCTAACCTCTTAGCTTTAGCTAGTTCTAATTTAAGAAATTTAATTTCTTTAGATGATCTAGTGACTTCAGATTCTAACCTATGTTTTCACTAGATAGAGATTCTGATCCAGCTAGTTTATCTCTAAGCAACTTAATATCCTTTTCTGAGCTAAGTAAATCTAGGCAAAGAGTTTTAAATTCATGCTTAAATTCATCAGAGGTAAAATCATAGGATGCAATTACCTGGTCTTCATCAGATAATTCATCCTCCTCATCATTAGTCATCTCTGCAGTTGAGTTACTGCTGTAGGCATTGACTGCCATAAGTCAAATCTCCTTAGCTTTCTTCTCTTATTCATAATCTTCACTGGAGCTGGAGGAAGAGGAGTCTTCCTCAGTATCACTCTAGGTCTTTGCAACAAGACCTTTCTCTTTCTTCTTATATTTGTGAGAAGATGTCTTGGAATAGTGCTTCTCATGTTCCTTCTCTTTTCTCCTTTCCTTATGCTTTGTATCTAGACACTCAGGGAGAATGTGTCCAGGCTTCCTGCATCCATAACAAACAATTTCTTTAGATAGAGTTTTATCATACCTTGGTTTGTCATCATATTTTGATGACTTTCTTCCGTTGTCCTTTCTGCCCATCTTGTAGAACCTCTTGGCAAAGAGTGCCATCAGTTCTTTATTTGATTGAGTCACTTTGGACTCATCATCAACCTTAAGAGCAAGGGTTTGCTCTTTCCTTGTTGGAGTAGATTCTTTGTCTTTAGCTTCAGCTTCCCTGGTCTTCAGTACTTGCTCAAATGATTGAGCTTGCTAAGGAGAGCTTCAGTTGAAATATCTGTTGTACTTCTGGACTCCTTGATTGGCTAGATTCTGAGATCCCATGTGCTGGGGAAGCACATCAGTATTTTATCATTGACTTCTGTCAATATGATCTCCTTATAACACTACAAGAAAACAAGCTTTTAGTGACGAAAAATTTGGTCACTAAATATTACGGGTTGGTCACTAAAGACATTTAGTGACCAAATTTAATCTGTCACAAGGTGGTTGCAAAAGGCTTGTCACTAAATATTTTTTGTTACCAAATTAATTTTCGTCACTAAAAGTATTTTTTGTGACGAAAGGAATTTTCGTTGCTAATTGTTTTTAGTGACTAAATTTCTTGTCACTAAAAGATACTTTTTTGTGACCAAATTAATTCAGCCACTAATTGTTTAATGTAATAGAGATCAAATTTTTAGTCACTATATGTCACATTTAATAACGAAATATTTGGTCACTAATATTTTATAATTATTCATAAAACATATTTTAAATAAATTTATTTACTTGCTATTAAATTGAATCCAAATACATATAATTAAGATAAAAGACAATAGTAGATATAATATCTATTTTGTAAGAGAATCACAATCAAACAAATTTTTTATTAATAGTAAAAAGAAAGTGAGCGAGATATAGTCCAAACCCCTCAATACAAATCTATACATGGAACATTTATCTTTATTACACTCATTACATGAAAAAAATGTATTAAAAACAATATGCTCTTGAAGATTAATCTCTTTCGTCTTCATGGGCTCGTCTCTCTTGCCTCTTTAATTTCTTCTTCGGTGCCTTCTTACTTTGGTGTCTCATTCTTGGGCTCTGAATGCTACAACGGCTTTGGATCATCCATACGATGGTCATAACTCCTCTTGCGCATGAACACTTGGATGGGTTCCGATAAGAGTCAGCATATATGCCCATGCCGTAAACTATGATCCCCCATCACTATCATTTAAGATGCTGCATATACCAGTTTAAAGAAGATCAAAATATCAGGCAAGCAAAACATCTAGAAATTTAAACTAGGAGAACAATATTAAAGAGCATAAATGAGAACACACAAAAATGGTGTAATGAAGGTACATGCTTCTGCAGTTTCACTTGATTTTTCAAGTAATTTATAATCAATACGGAACCAATAATAGAGGATCGTACTTTCTAGAGGTTTCCGTATCAGCCTCTTAATTACTATAACTCTGTTGTAGGAGAGAGAAGTATAAAAGGAGAGAAAGTGGAAGGAGTGCAAAATGGAAATAAGTTGAGAGTGTTGTCGGTGCAACAATGAAAAGTTCTAGACCCTATCATCATGTAATAAAATTCCAGTAACAAGGAAATAAGTAATTAGAAGAAATGAGAGGTTTTAGCTAAATTAAAGTATGATCTAAGACTCTCTTCATAAAAAAACAATTAGAAGAAATGAGAGGTTTTAGCTAGCGCTTACCCCTCCACGAATAGATCTATTCTGTGGACTTGTTTGATCAGAGTTTCCACTTTGCTTCTCTTCACTAGAAGACTTCTCAATTGGTTCCTTTTCATTGGTAAGGCCTGAAGCTGTAGTAGCACTAGCCAGACATTGGTATGATGAACCTTTGTTTGGATTTCTACCAAGGAATGGCCTGCATGAAATTAACATTCAAATTGAAAAACAAAAGCATAAACTGACTTGTCAAAATATTTTATAAAGAAAGCAACATTTCATTGAGTTCTTAATTGTATTTCTTTTATTAGAAAAAGTGGGGAAAATCGAAACCAAACAAAGTTCTCTATTGATTTCAAAAAGTGCTACTATCTTAACAAACAAGGTATACTAACTTGTAATGGAAAAGAATGTTGAATTTGTTGATATAATAATAAGGTATAAATTGAACAGCTTGTTTCTAACAAAAATAATAATAGAGTTCATGATTTGAAATTCTAAAATTGGTATAATCACTCCACTGGAGAAAAAGTAGCGGAAGCTGTAACCATTAAGGTATACTTAACATTAGAATGCTATCACTAAAAGATTTCTAAAGACATTAAAACTGCACTGCATAGTTTGCATGCAGCAAACTGCACTGCAGTGCAGTTTGCATTGCAGCAAACTGCACTGCAGTGCAGTTTGGATTGCAGCAAACTGCACTGCAGTGCAGTTTGCACTTTGCACTGCAACAACCTTCTTTAAGGATGATTCCTCAGAAAATGGTGACAATATTGTCATTCCACCAGGTAGTTTAGTATCAAACATCTTCACAGCCAACTGAAATAGCTCTTCATCGTTGTCATCTGATTTTAAAATTTCTATGCCAAGTTCTCTATATAAAAAGGTCAAAAAAATCATAAATCTATTACAAATGATCACAATAGAAGAACTACATACTGCAATAAATTGAGAGAGACGGGCTTGTAGAAGCTTCTATACGACTCATCAGGAATGGGTTTGCTGCAGTGCAAAATGCAAACTGCAGTGCAGTGCAGTTTGCATTGCAGCAAACTGCAGTGCAGTGCAGTTTGCACTGCAGTGCAGTTTGCACTGCACTGCAGTTTGCACTGCACTGCAGCAAACTGCACTGCAGTGCAGTTTGCACTGCAGCAAACTGCACTGCAACTGCACTGCAGTGCAGTTTGCATTGCAGCAAACTGCACTGCAGTGCAGTTTGCATTGCAGCAAACTGCCATGCAGTGCAGTTTGCACTTTGCACTGCAGCAAACTGCACTACAGTGCAGTTTGCACTTTGCACTGCAGCAAACCCATTCCTGATGAGCCGTATAGAAGCTTTGTACTCAGGGTTCATAACCCATTCCCCCACTTCTCCTTCAGTCGATGCACATCATCTCAGCTTTCTATAAATCTGTTAGTAATGCAGGTTATGGCTGCAAGAAGCCCTAATATAAAGTTTCAAAGAGCATTGAACAAGCAAAGTTTCATGTATGCCGTAGAATTTGATCCTCTATAGTGTAATATAAAATAAACTGACCAAAATAAGTTGGCAATAAACTGACCAAAATAAACTGAGAATGACAATAGTGTAATATAAAATACTTACCTTCTCTCCATCAGATAAGTTGGCAATATTTTTCCAGCTCTTCTTCGGGGGACTCACGCTGAAAACAACACCCTCTGAGAACTAAAAAGAGGGTTAAAACCAGCAAACTGCAGTGTAGCAGACTATAGTGCAGCAGATTGCGTTGCAGCAAACTGCACTACAGTGCAGTTTGCACTTTGCACAACTGCACTGCTGGACTGCAGTGTAGTTCTGCAGCAAGTTTGCTGAACTGCACTGCAGTTCTGCAACAAGTTTGTTGGACTATTGTTGCAATTGCTGCTGCTATAATCGTTGTTAATGTGGTAGCTGCAACTATTGTTACAGGCTCAAGTATGTGTGCATATGTGAGATACAAAAAAATAGCATGAAGAGTAGTACTATCGTTGTTAATGTGGTAGCTGCAACTATTGAAGTTCTCATATTGGGATATGAAGTTGGACCTTTTATCCTTCCTCTCATCAGCTGAACCAGCTACAATCTGATTCAGTGAGTCCCACATGGCTTTTGCTGAGGTGCAATCAGCCACTTTCTGGAATGTCTCATCAGACATAGTCTGAGCTAGAATATTCATAGCTTTGGCATCAGCTATCTTGGCCTTCTTGTAAGTTTAATTATAATCAGGAGGTGGCACTGCACTGAGATTTGTAGTAGCTGCAGCAGGTGGTGTTGGTGGCCCTATTAAGATAGAAGAAAAAATATCTTCATCAATAGAGTTCATGTAAAGTCTAATTCTTGCCTTCCAGATGCCAAACTTGGCTAAGTTGTATACTGGAGGTCTGGTGCTAGAGTAATCTTTGTACTAGGCCATGAATCTAATGTGAGTGTATATGGTATCAAAGTATCTTATCACAAGATCTTATGGTTCAGGTATTAGCCTGTTCAACCAATCAAGCTCCCTCTGATACCAATTGAAAGTGAGGGGATAAGATACTTACTACTCTAGAGGGGGGTGAATAGAGTATTCAAAAAGAAGGAGACTCTAAACACTTCTCTTCGAGCTATTTGTGGAATAAAAAGATAAAAGCTTTAAACCTAGCCTAATAGAGTGTAGTGAATAAAGGAGAAGCTCACTAAAGTTTCGGTTGAGCTTTTATCCTAACACAGCAATTAGTAACCTTGTTAAAACTTTTACAGCCACAGAGCATTGATTAAAATAAGCAACCAGACAACACAAGAGCTTTATAGTGGTTCCCCAAATGGGTACATGCACTCTTCTACCACCCTGGTAGGAATCCACTACAGGTTTTTGATCAGGTGCCCTGCCACCAGTAGATCTGCTTCAGGTAGATCTAAAGACCCTTCAGGCTTTTGATCAGGTGCCTAAAAACCAAACAAATAGGTTTTTGATCAGGTGCCCTGCCACCAATAGTTCACTTTTGAAGGGAGTAATAACCCTTTTACAGGAGGTTAAAAGAGAGAATTAAAGATGTCTTCTCTGTGTTCAGGGAAGCTAGTGGATAGCTCTGAATATATCAAAGCTCCCCCTGGCTTAGAGAATGTCCAGGAATAAGCTTTGCTTCAGGGTGTAGGATCTCCAAATTGCTTGAGATTACTTTCTGATGCAGCCTTGAAGAAGACTCTAGATTTTGAATGAATGTTCTTCTTCTGCAGCTTTTGCACTCTAGGAGAGTTTGCAACAATGAATGTTCAGCAATCTGGGAGGTTCTTCTTCTTGAAGGCTTGAGCTCTGAGTATTGATTTTCCTGAAGACATGATGAACTCAGGAAGAAGAAGAACTTTTCTTTCTCTTGAGATTTCTGATTCTGTGTCTGCTGTGTATGTATGTGTGTTGTTATCTTGAGCCGGCTGCTCTGATAATATAGAAACTTCTCTTCTTTTGAAAAAAAACCTCGAGCCCTGCACTTTAAAACTTTCCAAATAATAGAATAAAACAAATAAATAAACTGCACCTGCAATCTTTTCTGTCATTCCCAAAAAAGAATTAAGGATATTAAAAATATCCTATCAATTTGACTTTACAAATTGGCACAGGAAACAAAGCCTAACGGCTATATTACAGCTGTAGAAAAACACGATTTCCTCTAATAAAACAAACGACTTTATTCTGCCAAATCTCTTTATTAATGCATAAAGAATATTGCAAATAAGCAAAAGAATATAAGCATGAAATTGAGCAGAAAATTCTGAATAAAATATGTCTTAAACAAGAGGAAATAAAACAATGATCAAATGAAATGAATGTTGATAACAGCAGACATAAGTCGTCTACCATAGATCGAAGATCGTCGATCTGAACAAGCAGATCGTCGACCTGAAGAAAAACTGTCTTCATAGAAATCTTCGACCAGGGCACACGATCGTCGATCTGAATAAGCAGATCGTCGATCCCACTTCAGAGTTAATATAACTCTGAGATCGTCGATCAGCAATCGAAGATTGTCGAGCGATATTCGACTATCGTCGAGCACAATTCTACTTAAACCAATTTTCATTTCAATCCAATCTCAACTAACCTAACCTAAGGGTAGACTAACCATTAGTCTAACCATTGACCATAGATAATTCTTGGGTCAATAAAGCCTAATTGAGATGACATGGCCCAAATCAAAACTAGGGAACCAACACTCTCTTCCTATCCATGGAGAAACTTGGTCAGATGAACACCACCGCCATGATCTTGCCTTCGCAGATCTGGATTCCGCTTGAGAAACGGGGCTCCGAAGCTTCTCCGGTGTCCGGAACTCTCCTCCACCTTCTTCCTTCCTCTCCCCTATCTTTAACCCTTAGAAAGAGAAAGATCTAAATGGAATGAGGGTTTGAAACCCTATTCCTGGCCTAATGCAGGGGAAGGCCTGAGTCGTCGGATCCTACTTGAAGGAAACGAACGGCCACGATTCGCCCTGAAAAAGAATTTCTTGGGCCGAACACGGCTTGTGACACGCCCATGTCCAAGGCCGTGTTCCCTCACTCGCCGTCAAACCAGAATTTACAGGATAGGACACGGCCTGAGACACGGCCGGGAACACGCCCGTGTCTCAAGTGACACGCCCGTGTCATGGGTCGTGTGCCTCAATCGACACAGGACCGAAACGTCCTGAACCAGACACGTCCATGTGATACGCTCGTGTCACATGCCATGTTCTAGACACGCCCTGATATATGCCTGTGTCCCAGGCCGTGTAACAGCCTCAGCACAACTCGCCAAACTGCCCGAGAAAGACACGCCATGTGACACGCCCGTATAACAGGCCGTGTGCCCAGTGTCGACACTCGTTGAATGAAAATCGTCGACCTCTCAGGAAAACGTCGACCTCAAGCACAACACACCATGTGACATGCCCGTGTCACAGGCTGTGTGCCTAGTGTCGACACTCTTCGACTGAAAATCGTCGACCTCAAGCACAACACGCCCTGTGACACACCTGTATTACAAGCCATGTCAGCCTACTCAGAACCCAACTTGGCCCGAAATCACCATCCGTTCCTATTTTGAGTTTCAGGGCGTTACAATTCCTCCCCCTTAAAAGAATTTAGTCCCAAAATTTAAATATAAAGTACACAAAACTTAAACAGTACCTGAAAAAAAAGCTCGGGGTACTCCTCAAGCATGGCCTGCTCTCGCTCCCACGAAAGCTCCTCACGAGAAAAGTTGTCCAAACGAACTTTTACGAGTTTGACCTCCTTATTCCGCAACTGCCAAATTTCTGAATCTTCTATACTAATTGGACGAACTCGCTTCCTCAAGTCATCTTATATCGACACTGCTGCTGATTCGATCACCACGCTAGCCTCTACCAAAGCTTTCCTCAAGACAAAGACATGGAAGACATTGTGTAATCCACTCAGCTCCGTGGACAATGTCAACTGGTACGCTGCTTCTCCCACCCGTTCTATAACATCGAACGTTCCCAAAAACCTCAGACTCAACTTCTTGAGTCGGCGAATCCGCGAAATGCCTTTGAACGTCTTGATCTTCGGATAGACCCAAACGCCAACTGCGTATTCCACATTCCTATGACAAGCATTAAAATATTTTTCTTGCCGATCTTGAGCTACCTTCATGCGCTCTTGAATGGTTCGCACAAACTCACAAGCATCAGCTACAACTTCTTTTCCAAAAAGCTTGGTGTCTCCTGCCTCTGTCCAAGACATCGGCGTTCGACACTGCCTCCCATACAAAGCTTCGTATGGCGCCATCTTTATACTTGCTTGGTAACTGTTGCTATAATCGAACTCTACAATGAAGAGGTGATCCTCCCATTTCTTGCCGAAGTGAAGAGTACACATCCTTAGCATATCCTCCATAGTACGGTTTGTTCTTTCGGTTTGCCCATCCGTTTGAGGATGGAAAGCCGTACTGAACCTGAGCTTCATGCCCAGACTCTTCTGAACCAACCTCTAGTCCTTAGACGTGAAACGTCCATCGCGATCACTAACTATGCTCTTGGGAATACCATGTAGTCGCACAATGTTGCGAACATAAATTCCACCAGCTTCTCCATGTTGTCCTCCTTCTGATTTGGGATGAAGTATGCCACTTTGGTCAAGCGATCCACGATCACCCAAATTGCGTCGTTACCCTGCTGCGATCTAGGTAACCCATGAACAAAATCCATGGAAATGTCATCAAACTTCCACTCGGGGATAGGAAGAGGCTTCAAGAACCCGCCCGGCTTCTGACACTCGGCCTTCACCAAGGCACAAGTTTAGCACTGACTCACGTACAAAGCTATGTCCCGCTTCAGACCAGTCCACCAATAGGATATCTTTATATCCAAGTACATCTTTGTACTGCCCGGGTGAATGGAGTACTTCGTGAAGTGGGCCTAAAACATCAACTCCTTACGGATTTTACCGAACTACTATACATAAATCCTCTCGCCCTTCGTCAGAATCTCATTAATCATCTCCCAGGCGCTACACTCGCTCTTTTGAGATTACTCCACGAATGGTGGGAACTTCGCATCCAAATGTGTCGCTTCCCGAATATGATCGGACAAATCGTTCTGCATTTCAATCCAGTTCAACTGAGCCACATTATACTTGCCTCTGGCCACACACTCTATATCGAGGGACTCCCAGTCCCGCCTCAATAGCTCATCATGAGCTTCGATCCAATTCCCTTGCCTAGAGTATTTTCTACTCAAGACATCAGCCACCACGTTGGCTTTGCCTGACGTATACTGAATCGCCACCGCGTAGTCTCCAAGAAACTCAACCCACCTGCATTATCGCATATTCAAATCCTTCCGATCTTGGAAATACTTCAGACTTGTGTGGTCCGTGAAGATCTCCACTTTCGTACCATAAACGTAGTGCCGCCATAATTTTAGCGCAAAAATTACCGCCGCCAATTCCAAATCATGGACGGGATAATTCCTCTCGTGAGTCTTCAACTGCCTAGACCCAAAGGCGATCATGCTGCCATGTTGTACCAATATACACCCCAAACCGCATCTGGATGCGTCGCTGAAAATTTGGAATCCTTCAGTCCCTTTCGACAGACATAGGATTGGAGTTGTCATTAGCCTTTCCTTCAGGGTATCAAATGCCTGATTGCACTCCTACGTCCACACAAACTTCTGATCTTTACAAGTTAGTGAAGTGAGGGGTAGAGCTATCCGTGAAAAGTTCTCCACGAACCTTCGATAGTACCCGGCTAGTCCAAGAACACTTCGGACTTCCGCCACGGTCCTTAATACTGGACAATCTCTAATGGCTTCCACTTTAGTTGGATATCCTGCCACCCCATCCCCACTACTCACATGGCCCAAAAACGCCACTTTCTCCAACCAGAATTCACACTTGGAGAACTTTGCTTAAAGCTAGTTCTCTCTCAACACTAGCAAGATTACCCTCAAGTGAGTCTCGTACTCCGCCTCTGACTTGGAGTAAACTAGAATGTCATCAATAAAGATGATTACACAAGAGTCCAAGTATTTGGGAAATACTCAGTTCATCAAGTCCATGAAAATGGATGGTGCGTTCGTCAGCCCGAACGACATCACCGAGAACTCAAAGTAATCATACCTCGTACCAAACGCTGTCTTGGGTATGTCCTCGTCTCGAATTCGCAACTGATAGTATCCTTACTTAAAGTCTAACTTTGAATACACCACCAACCCCACCAACTGGTCAAACAGATCGTCTATCCGAGGGATCAGATACTTATTCTTGATAGTCATTTTATTCAATTCTCGGTAGTCTATGCATAAACGCATACTACCGTCTTTCTTCTTCACAAACAACACTGGCGCGCTCCACGGTGAAGAACTGGGTCTGCTATACCCCTGCTCAACCAGTTCCAGTAATTGTACTTTGAGTTCGGGCAACCCTTTTGGTTCCATCCTAAAAGGTGGACGTGACACCGGCCTAGCCTCTGGCACTAACTCAACATAGAAATCAATCTCCCGCCGAGGAGGTGCTCCAGGAAGCTCCTCAGGAAACACGTCCTCGAACTATACCACTATGGGAACTTCTCCAAGGGATAACCTGGAAAGGATAACCTCCAACAACGTTATAAGGGCTACCCCTCCCTGATTAACTGCCCGCACCAACTACAGGGCTGAAACTAGGGAACAGGCCACTCCGTGAAGACCCTCAAACTTAAATTTTGTTTGCCCTTCGCTCCTAAGGGTTACCACCTTGGACAGGTAATCAATACTGGCAAGCTGCTCAGCTAGCCAGTCCAGTCCCAATATTACGTCAAACTCAACCAACGGTAAGACTGTTGCTATCAACATGAAGTCGATTCCGTCTAAATTCCAACATATACGTCCCTTATCCCTGGTAGTCATGGATGACCCATTGGGCATGCGCACTTTAAACTCTGCGTCCGTTGAGAAAGACTCAACTCCAATCCTCTAGATAAAGCTTTCCACAAGGAAGGAGTGTGACGCTTCCGTATCAAATAATACCCTAGTGGGGTATCCAGAAACTATCACAAAGCCTAAACACATGCAACAAACATAAACGGCTTGAAAGTATGAAACGCAAGGTTAAAGTTAAACTCTCATACCTATCACCACATCAGGTTGACGGATCGCTTCCTACTGCCCAAGGTTATAGGCCCTTGGTTGCACCGGTTGGAACCGAGAAGCGCTCGACTCTGCCATCTTCCCTTTCTCTGTGGCACTGGGGCCGGAGTGCACAGTCTGCTTCGGCCTTGGCTCTTGCTCAGTGCCTCCTTAAGTACACAATCGTGCTATGTGCCCCACCTTGCCATAATTAAAGCACGTTAGAGGTCCCTTAGAGCGAGACCCTCCGGATGTCCAGTTGCTTTTCTCAGCGGACTTGTACGGGTGAGGCTTCTTCTTTCATCTGCTCCCTTCAGACTTTCCTTGGGATTGAGAAGGCTTCCCTTCCCCTTGCTTGGGTGCGAAACCCTTGCAACACTGGGTTTGCTCCATATCGCTCTCCAAAATCCTAGGCGCCTCAACCAATTCATTGAAACTCGTGCGTTTCATAGATATGAAGGGTTGCCTAAGGTTCTCCCTCAATCCGTGGTAGAAGAGGTTGTCCCTCTCCTCATCGTCCGTCATGGTCATTCCCGCATAACGAACCAACCGAGTGAATTCCTGAACATATTTGTCCACAGTCTTGTCTCGCTGCACCATGTGCAGAAATTGCCTTTGGAGGGCTAACCTTGTTGACGCAGGGATGTACTTCTTCAGGAAAGCATTCCCAAACTCATCAATGGACGGGGTGCGTCCAGGAAACTTCCGGCCACTGGCTCACCCACCACAACTTGGTGTCTCCTTCCAACATGAACATTGTAAACTCAGCCTTCTTCTCTTCTGGCATCTCTGTCGCCCTCAAATGTTCCTGAATCTGTGCCCACCAATCCTCTACATCAGTCAGCGTACCGACTCCCTTGAATGTTGAAGGATGGAAGCTCAGAAAATACTTCACTTACCGATCCCCTTGCCCGACAATCACCCTTTCGGCCAACGGCTCTTCTCGTCTGGCTTCTCCACCCGGCACGGCCGTCATCGTATCCGGGATAGCAGGAGTTGCTACCTAAGCAACGGGGGACGCTACCTGTGCTGCCGCTGTAGCTTGGGCTGCCACCATTGCTTCTGCAAGCATGTGACAAAAATCTGTCGGGGTTACTGTAATAATCCGACCCGTTCCATAACATATAATAGAAGGTCCGGTCGGATTCCCACATTATATGCCATAAACAGATGGCGAGGTCACAGGTTAATACCAAAATACCATCACACCCTAACCCAGAGCATTCTAATGGAAGTTTAAAGCTTAGAAGAACACATCCAATGAATTCCCACAACATATATATAAATAGCACATTTATATACAACACTAAAAATGTTTACAACTCAAACGCTCACCACCTTAAGTCCTTACATGTTTCTCTTTACAAAAGATGGTTTCATACATCGGCACGCAGGCCGGCCACACATGAAATCCAAATCTTCGCACGGCCTTCAAGGGCCTACAAATAGTAGTAGCAACGGCTTCAGCCGACTCAGTCCAATCTAGCCCGCTAGCACCTACAAATGGACATCCACCTCATGGGTGATAAACAAAGCAACGGTCAGCATTTAGCAGACCAATTATAACGACCCTACCCCTTGCTCGGGCCAGTGGTTCCTTCCCTGCATGCACAATAATCACAACATATATACATCACACACAACATCACAAACAACATCACAAACGCATACCTCAGCGCCAGGCTCTCCATGCACTCAGGGCACGATTACGGTGTATCGAATTCCTCTAGGTCCCACCACCGATCCGAGGTGTTTAGCTTGTTGGGTGGGCATAAGCGTCCAAACCCCTGTTGAAGGCCTCACATACCCGTCTCACTCATAGGCACTCACCTCACGACAACCGTGAGCACTATCCATCGACCTACACACGTAGTGCAACACGCCGGGAAGGTCCGAAACCCTCCATTTGTAATGCTACCGACTGCTCACCCTGTAACACCTCCCCTGTAAAGACCATATAATATGGGTCCGGCCGGGGCCCCACAACATACGGACACCACAGCTTTAGTATTAAAAGATGATATGAAACTACCCAAACTCAAAACTCCAGACATACACAGCGGAAACATAAAACTAAAAGACAGAAGTTATCCACTAACAATAGAGTATCGAAATGGCCTTAAGGCCTTACACAATATAAGTCCAAAAATATAAAAGTGCCAAGCACCCCTAGGCTACCTCGGCATGCAAGCCGGACATGATCAAACAACATCAACAAAACAAGGAAAAGAAACTAGCCAAGCACAGCAACACTTCATGAGGCTTAGGGCTTTTCGCCCGGCGCGCTAGCTCCTGCATGCGATCCTTGCCCTGAAAGGATTTGAAGTAACGTGGGTCTGCAAAGGCTGACCTCTACTGTGTAACAAACACATCTCCTCCCGGTCGTCCCTAGCGGACCCCGGGGTACCACTCCACCTGCAAGTTAACACTTCGTATACCAAAAGAGCATATATATATAAAGCGATAAAATAGGCTTGGATGTCTCATACAGCATACACGTTCTCTATGTTTTGTACAAAGTGAAAGGGGCCTACTATGCAACATGAATGCAACCCGGGTTTCACCCAAGGCACCCTAGCTCGTATGCATCTAGCACAACATCAAACATTGGGTACTTCCGTTTCCCCATTGGCTTAAAGCCGCAAACAAAAGGGAGACACCATGTCCCCAACGGCACACAGGCCGTCACACGGAACCTTGCAATGGCCCCACCCGCACATGGGTCTTAAACCCTGGGCTTGCCCGCATATTCTGACTTCGCACGTCAGGGTTCCGTCTCACACTGACCGATTCTAAGAAGCCTTGCTGGACCCCACCCGCTCATGGCCACATTGCCCGGGCTTGCCCTCCGCTCGGCATTCTCGTCAGTCTCACGCAAGGGCTAGTCTCGCCGGTACACTTTCCCCACATGACTTGCGCGTCACGGGATAGCCAGCCGACCACGGAGACATAGCCGCGCCTTAGCACAGCACAAACAAAGGTTTCCCCACCCCAATTGCCACTCGCACCGTGTCTTTCCCGTGCTCCAAGGAAACCATCTACCGCACAAAGCGGAGCTAACCTCGTCCGGTTCCGACTATGAGTACTCACTCAAATATAAGGGGGAAAACGCATACACACAACGGCGTATTGCCGCAACGGATTTTCTACCGAAGCTCGCTATGCAACATCACCGGGTCGGACTATCGGTCGCGACCCCAGCATCACCCATAATGCCTAATCCGCTAACGGAGCGGATCTCTAATGCAAGCAGGCCGGGATGAACACGATCAACCCGGAGGTTCCTTTTGAACCAAGGCTACACGAATCCCTCTCATTTGAGAGATCCGGTGCTCAAAACACGAGAGGAAGGGGATGCTATTCATGCATTCTAAATCCTAAAAACCGAGAGGAGAAGTGTCGTTACCTTCCGTCCCCTCTTCCTATCCATGGAGAAGATTTGCTCGGTTGAACACCACCGCAATGCTCCCACCTTCGCGGATCTGAACTCCGCTCGCGAAACGGACCTCCGAAGCTTCGCCGGCGGCCGGAACTTGGCCTTTTTCCTCCTCCTTGCTCTCCCTTCTCTCTAGAATCAAGAGAGATAAAGCCCCAAAGAAAATTGAGGGTTTCAAACCCTATTCCCGGCCTTAAACTGCCCAGGGAGGCCCCCCACCGTTGGATCTTCCAAGGAAAAGAACGAACGGCCACGATCGGAACCTAAATTAGAAAATCTGGGCCGAACACGGGTTGCAACACGGCCGTGTGCCTGGCCGTGTTACCCATTCGCCGGCTCGATCGATTCGAAAACTAGCACACGGCTCCTGACACGGCCTTCGACATGGCCGTGTCTCGCTCCACACGGCCGTGTCGTGACCCGTGTCATGGCACCCGTTTTCAACATTTTCAGTCAGAGAAGTACACGGCCTCTGACACGGCCCCTGACATGCCCGTGTCACCTGGGACACGGCCGTGTCCGGGCCCGTGTCATGCCCCGTGTGCAATACCTCAGAAAAGTTTCGAAACTACCCGATGCTACACGGCCTGGGACACGGCCGTGTGCCTGGCCGTGTTCCATACTCGACTATCGTCGACCTTAACATGGTCGACCACACGGCCATCTCGACGACCGAGCTCGTCACGGCCGACACGGCCTCCGACACGGCCGTGTCGGGCCCCGTGTCACCTGCTCCACAAAATTTATCTTGGCCAAAAGCGATCCCCGTCGCTCCTACAACATTTTGGGGCGTTACAATTCTCCCCCCCTTAAAAGAATTTCGTCCCGAAATTTAAAACATGGAAAGAACACAAATTCTAAACGATACCTGAGGAGAAAAGCTCGGGGTACTCCTCCAGCATGGCCTGCTCTTGCTCCCATGAGAGCTCCTCGCAGCCACAATTGTCCCAACGGACCTTTACGAGTCGGACCTCCTTGTTCCGCAGTTGCCGAACCTCCGAATCTTCTATCCCGATAGGACGTACTCGCGTCCTCAAGTCTTCCTCTATCGGCACCGCCGCCGGTTCAATCACCACGCTGGCCTCTAACGAGGCTTTCCTCAAGACGGAGACGTGAAAAACGTTATGCAAACTGCTTAGCCCGTGGGCAATGCCAACCGATACGCTGCCTCTCCCACTCGCTCGATGACCTTGAATGGTCCCAAAAATCTCGGACTCAGCTTCTTGAGTCGGCGAATTCGTGAAACGCCTTTGAACGGCTTGATCTTAAGATACACCCAGTCGCCTACCGCGAATTCCACATGCCTGTGGCGAGCATTGTAATACTTCGACTGCCGGTCTTGAGCTACCTTCATGCGCTCTTGGATGGTCCGCACTAGCTCACTAGCGTCGGCTACCACTTCTTTCCCCAAAAGCTTTGTGTCTCCCGCCTCTGTCCAAGACATCGGTGTTCGACACCGCCTCCCATAAAGAGCTTCATATGGCGCCATCTTGATACTAGCTTGGTAGCTATTGTTATACGCAAACTCCACCATGAAGAGGTGATCCTCCCACTTCTTGCCGAAGTCGAGAGTGCACATCCTTAGCATATCTTCCAAAGTACGGTTCGTTCTCTCAGTTTGCCCATCGGTTTGAGGATGAAAAGCCGTACTGAACTTGAGTTTTGTGCCCAAGCTCTTTTGCACCAACCTACAATCCTTAGACGTGAAACGTCCATCCCGGTCGCTGACTATACTCTTCGGAATCCCATGGAGTCGTACAATATTGCGGACGTACAACTCCACCAACTTTTCCACACCGCCCTCCTTCCGGTTTGGGATGAAGTGTGCCACTTTGGTCAAGCGGTCCACAATCACCCAAATGGCATCTTTACCCTGCTGCGATCTAGGCAACCCATGCACAAAATCCATGGAGATGTCATCAAATTTCCATTCGGGGATTGGAAGAGGCTTCAAGAACCCGCCCGGCTTCTGACACTCGGCCTTCACCAAGGCACAAGTTTGGCACCGACTCACACACAAAGCTACGTCCCGCTTCATCCCAGGCCACCAATAGGACTTCTTCAAGTCCAAGTACATCTTTGTACTACCCGGGTGAATGGAGTACTTGGTGAAGTGGGCCTCAAACATCAAATCCTCGCGGAGCTTGCCGAACTGCGGTACACAAATCCTTTCGCCCTTCCTCAGAACCCCATCAACCATCTCCCAGGCGCTACCCTCTCCCTTAAGAGCTTCCTCCACGAAGGGTTGGAACTCCTCATCCACACGAGTCGCTTCCCGAATACGATCGCATAAGTCATTCTGCATCTCAATCCAGTTTAGCCGAGCCACGCTAGACTCGCCTCTTGCCACACATTCCAAACCAAGGGACTCCCAGTCCCACCTTAACCGCTCATCGTGAGCTTCAATCCAACTTCCTTGCCCCGAGTATTTCCTACTCAAAGCATCCTCCACCACATTGGCTTTTCCTGGCGTGTACTGAATCGCCACCTCGTAGTCCCCAAGGAACTCGACCCACTTGCGCTGCCGCATATTTAGGTCCTTCTGATCCAGGAGATACTTCAGGCTCTTGTGGTCTGTGAAGATCTCCACCTTCGCACCGTAAACGTAGTGCCTCCACAGCTTCAAAGCAAAAATTACCGCAGCCAATTCCAGATCATGGACAGGGTAATTTCTCTCATGAGGCTTCAGCTGCCTCGACCCAAAAGCTATCACACTGCCGTGCTGCACCAACACGCACCCTAATCCGCATCCGGATGCATCACTGAAAATCTGAAATCCTTCGGTCCCCTTTGGTAGACTTAGGATCGGTGCCATCATCAGCCTCTCCTTCAGGGTTTCAAACGCCTGACTGCACTCTTGAGTCCACACGAACTTCTGATCCTTGCGAGTTAGCGAAGTGAGGGGTAGAGCTATCCGCGAAAAGTTTTCCACAAACCTTCGGTAGTACCCGGCTAGTCCAAGAAAGCTCCGGACTTCCGCCACAGTCCTCAAAACTGGCCAATCTCTGATGGATTCCACTTTCGTTGGATCTACCGCCACCCCATCTCCACTAATCACATGGCCTAAAAACGCCACCTTCTCCAACCAAAACTCGCACTTGGAGAACTTCGCATAGAGCTGGTTCTCTCTCAATATTTGCAACACTGTCCTCAAGTGCACCTCGTGCTCCGCTTCCGACTTGGAATACACCAAAATGTCATCGATAAAAACGACGACGAACCTGTCCAAGTATTCGCGAAACACTCGGTTCATCATGTCCATGAACACGGACGGCGCGTTCGTCAACCCGGACGGCGCGTTCGTCGACCCGAACGGCATCACCGAGAACTCAAAATGACCATATCTCGTACCAAACGTTGTCTTGGGTATGTCTTCATCACGAATCAGCAACTGATAATATCCGGACTTCAAGTCCAACTTGGAGTACACCACTGACCCCACCAACTGGTCGAAGAGATCGTCTATCCGAGGAATCGGATACTTATTCTTGATTGTCAATTTGTTCAACTCTCGGTAGTCTATGCACAAACGCATACTACCATCCTTTTTCTTTACGAATAACACCGGCGCACTCCACGGTGAAGAGCTGGGTCTGATATACCCTTGTTCCAAAAGCTCCTGCAACTGAACTTTGAGCTCGGCCAACTCCTTTGGTGCCATCCTAAATGGTGGACGCGACACCGGTCTAGCCTCGGGCACTAACTCGATGGAGAAATCAATCTCCCGCCGAGGAGGTGCTCCCGGTAGCTCCTCGGGAAAAACATCTCCAAACTCCGCCACCACGGGAACTTCCCCAAGAGACAGCGTGGAAAGGCTAACCTCCAACAACGCTACTAGAGCTACACCTCCCTGGTTAACAGCTCGCACTAGTTGAAGTGCCGAAACTAGGGAACAGGCCACTCCATGCAGGCCCTCAAACTTGACTTTCGCTTGCCCCACGCCCCTCAGGGTTACCACCTTGGACAAGCAGTCGATACTGGCACGCTGCTCCGCTAGCCAGTCCATCCCCAAGATCACATCGAACTCGGACAATGGCAAGATCGCCGCTACCAACACGAAGTCGACCCCCTCAAGACTCCAACAAATCCGGCCTCTAGCCCTGGTAGTCATAGATGACCCATTGAGCATGCGCACCTTCAACTCTGAGTCCATTGAGAAGGACTCAACTCCAATCCTCCGGATGAAACTTTCCGCAAGGAAGGAGTGTGACGCTCCCGTATCGAAAAGTACCCTAGCGGGGTACCCTGATACCACTACAAAGCCTACACACATGCAACAAACATAAAAAGGCTTGAAAGGAAGAAATCTAAGGTGCAGGTCGAATTCTCGTACCTGTCACCACATCGGGTTGACGGATTGCTTCTTGCTGCCCAAGGTTGTAGGCCCTTGGCTACACTGGTTGAAACCGGGAAGCACTCGACTCCGCCATCTTCCCTTTCTCTGCGGCACTGGGGCCGGAGCGCACAGTCTGCTCCTGCCTTGGCTCTTGCTCAGCGCCCCCTTGGGTACAAAATCTTGCTATGTGGCCTGGCTTGCCACAACTGTAATACGTCTGCGGTCCCTTAGAGCATGACCCTCCGGACGTCCAATTACTTTTCTCGCCCGACTTAAACGGGGAAGGCTTCTTCTTCCATCAGCTCCCTTCCGCCTTTCCATGGGACTGAGCCGACTTCTTCTCTTCCCCCTGCTTGGGTGTGAAACCCTTTCGGCGCTGGGATCGCTCCATATCGCTCTCCAAAATTCGGGCCGCCTCCACCAATTCGTTGAAGCCCACACGCTTCATCGATATGAGGGGTTGTCTTAGATTCTCCCTCAATCCATGGTAGAAGAGATTGTCCCTCTCTTCATCGTCCGCCATGGTCGTCCCCGCATAACGACCCAATCGAGTAAATTCCTGAACATACTCATCCACTGTCTTGTCTCGCTGCACAAGATATAGAAACTGCCTCTGGAGGGCTAACCTTGTTGATGCGGGAATGTACTTCTTCAGAAAGGCATTCCCAAACTCCTCGATGGATGGTGTGCGTCCTGGAAATTGCCGGCCACTATGGCTCACCCACCATAACTTGACATCTCCTTCTAGCATGAAGGCTGCGAACTCCGCCTTTTTCTCATCCGGCGCCTCTGCTGCCCTCAGAAGCTCTTGAATTCTAGCCCACCAGTCCTCCGCATCTGTGGACGTTCCAACTCCCTTGAAGGTTGGAGGGTGGAAACTCAGAAAGTACTTTATTTGCCGGTCCCCATGCCCGACAACCACTCTCTCGGCCTGCGGCTCCGCCCGCCTGGCCTCCTCAACCTGCACGGTCGCTGCCATATCCGGGGTAGCAGGAGTTGCTACCTGAGCTGTCGCTGCAGCTTGGGCCGCCACCATCGCTTCTGCAAGCATACGACAGAAGTCGGCCGGTGTGACCCCCATCCCTAGCGGACCTTGCACAGTCGCACTATTTGCCGAGAGCTCTTCTCTTGGCCTCGAGGTCCCAGCCTCATTGCTTGCACTCTAAACACAAGCAAGAAAACACAAATCAGTCTCTAATCGCAAGACTCGAACACCAGGGCACTCATGGTCCCGCGATTCTCCTATGTGGATAACTTCTTATACGCGACTCGACTTATACTTTCGACCGCGAAACTTCTCCTTGGAACGCAAACCTCCCTCTGATACCAAATTGTAACACCTCCCCTGTAAAGACCATATAATATGGGTCCGGCCGGGGCCCCACAACATATGGACACCACAGCTTTAGTATTAAAAGATGATATGAAACTACCCAAACTCAAAACTCCAGACATACACAGCGGAAACATAAAACTAAAAGACAGAAGTTATCCACTAACAATAGAGTATCGAAATGGCCTTAAGGCCTTACACAATATAAGTCCAAAAATATAAAAGTGCCAAGCACCCCTAGGCTACCTCGTCATGCAAGCCGGACATGATCAAACAACATCAACAAAACAAGGAAAAGAAACTAGCCAAGCACAGCAACACTTCATGAGGCTTAGGGCTTTTCGCCCGGCGCGCTAGCTCCTGCATGCGATCCTTGCCCTGAAAGGATTTGAAGTAATGTGGGTCAGCAAAGGCTGACTTCTACTGTGTAACAAACACATCTCCTCCCGGCCGTCCCTAACGGACCCCGGGGTAGCACTCCACCTGCAAGTTAACACTTCGTATACCAAAAGAGCATATATATATAAAGCGGTAAAACAGGCTTGGATGTCTCATACAGCATACACGTTCTCTATGTTTTGTACAAAGTAAAAGGGGCCTACTATGCAAAATGAATGCAACCCGGGTTTCACCCAAGGCACCCTAGCTCGTATGCATCTAGCACAACATCAAACATTGGGTACTTCCATTTCCCCATTGGCTTAAAGCCGCAAACAAAAGGGAGACACCATGTCCCCAACGGCACACAGGCCGTCACACGGAACCTTGCAATGGCCCCACCCGCACATGGGTCTTAAACCCCGGGCTTGCCCGCATATTCTGACTTCGCACGTCAGGGTTCCGTCTCACACTGACCGATTCTAAGAAGCCTTGCTGGACCCCACCCGCTCATGGCCACATTGCCCGGGCTTGCCCTCCGCTCGACATTCTCGTCAGTCTCACGCAAGTGCTAGTCTCGCCGGGACACTTTCCCCACATGACTTGCGCGTCACAGGATAGCCAGCCGACCACGGAGACATAGTCGCGCCTTAGCACAGCACAAACAAAGGTTTCCCCACCCCAATTGCCACTCGCACCGTGTCTTTCCCGTACTCCAAGGAAACCATCTACCGCACAAAGCGGAGCTAACCTCGTCCGGTTTCGACTACGAGTACTCACTCAAATATAAGGGGGAAAACGCATACACACAACGGCGTATTGCCGCAACGGATTTTCTACCGAAGTTCGCTATGCAACATCACCGGGTCGGACTATCGGTCGCGACCGCGGCTTCACCCACAATGCCTAATTTGCTAACAGAGCGGATCTCTAATGCAAGCATGCCGGGATGAACACGATCAACCCGGAGGTTCCTTTTGAACCAAGGCTACACGAATCCCTCTCATTTGAGAGATCCGGTGCTCAAAACACGAGAGGAAGGGGATGCTATTCATGCATCCTAAATCCTAAAAACCGAGAGGAGAAGTGTCGTTACTTTCCGTCCCCTCTTCCTAGCCATGGAGAAGATTTGCTCGGTTGAACACCACCGCAATGCTCCCACCTTCGCGGATCTGAACTCCGCTCGCGAAACGGACCTCCGAAGCTTCGCCGGCGGCCGGAACTTGGCCTTCTTCCTCCTCCTTGCTCTCCCTTCTCTCTAGAATCAAGAGAGATAAAGCCCCAAAGAAAATGAGGGTTTCAAACCCTATTCCCGGCCTTAAACCGCCCAGGGAGGCCCCCCACTATTGGATCTTCCAAGGAAAAGAACGAACGGCCACGATCGGAACCTAAATTAGAAAATCTGGGCCGAACACGGGTTGCAACACGGCCGTGTGCCTGGCCGTGTTACCCATTCGCCGGCTCGATCGATTCGAAAACCAGCACACGGCTCCTGACACGGCCTTCGACACGGCCGTGTCTCGCTCCACACGGCCGTGTCGTGACCCGTGTCACGGCACCCGTTTTCAACATTTTCAGTCAGAGAAGTACACGGCCTTTGACACGGCCCCTGACACGCCCGTGTCACCTGGGACACGGCCGTGTCCGGGCCCGTGTCATGCCCCGTGTGCAATACCTCAGAAAAGTTTCGAAACTACCCGATGCTACACGGCCTGGGACACGGCCGTGTGCTTGGCCGTGTTCCATACTCGACTATCGTCGACCTTAACATGGTCGACCACACGGCCATCTCGACGACCGAGCTCATCACGGCTGACACGGCCTCCGATACGGCCGTGTCGGGACCCGTGTCACCTGCTCCACAAATTTTATCTTGGCCAAAAGCGATCCCCGTCGCTCCTACAACATTTTGGGGCGTTACACACCCGATCCTATCACCGCACTTGTTGTCCATGGGCATCAGCCTCCAAACCCCTGTTGAAGACCTCTCACGACCACCCACTCAGAGGTGTCCCCAATCCATCTCATAACACCAAAACACAGTGTCGCTTTCCATTCCATCAACCAGCTCGTGTCGAGCATCCAACCAAAGGAGCTATGCAAAGCATCCTTCTCATAATTCATAATCGTCCTCACCTTCTCTGCAGGCTAAAATGATTTATACACGGAGTCTTCTCCAGTTCGCAGCATCACTAATCCAGACTACCAGTCCAGATGGGCTTCACACAGCATGCATATTCCATACTACACAGTTTCGGATCTAGATGCAGACTCAACCGCTGGAATCGTTTACGCTTTCCACTTCTTGGTGGAGGATCTCATGCACATGCATAAAGAAGGATTTCACTTGTCCAAGAAGAAGATCGTTACCCTTGACGATCGCTTTGGAGCCATGGAAAACTGGCCGGTTGGAAATCACTGCAATGGCCTTGCCTCCACAACGATGGCCTCAGATCTCGAGTCGGACCGCTGAAGCTTCACCGGCGGCCGGAATCCTCTCCTTCTTCCTCCTCCAAGCTCTCCCTTCTCTCTTGCTTAAAAAGAGAGTGATCTTAGTCCAAATGAGAAAGCCATCTCATTTCACGGTCTTATCACTGCAGGGAGGAGCATGGACCATAAGATCCAAATAGAAGGAATTGGATGGCCAAGATTTGCCCTAGAAAAACTTTTCCTGGGTTGACACAGCTTGTGACACGCCCGTGTTCCCCTAAGCGGTAAGGAACCGACTCAATCCAATCCAAAATACGGGCTAAGACACGCCCGTGTCAATAAGTACATGCCCGTGTTGAGGGGCGTGTTCCTCACTCGACACAGGACCAACTCGCCCGAGAAGCACACGGCTATGGCACACGCCCGTATCCTTGGTCGTGTGCAAAACATGCCCATGTGACACGCCCGTGTCATAGGCCGTGTTATACACTCAACGCCACTCAAAGCTACTTAACGCCACTCAATGCCACTCGGTTTCCAACCCGAGCAGGACACGCCCGTGTCCTAGGCCGTGTCGCCTCTCAATGCTCGTCGACTTGAATTTCGTCGAGCTCTCGCGACAAACCTGAGTACCCAGAGTTGGAAACACCCTGGGACATGCCCGTGTCCTAGGCCATGTCACCCAGCCTGAACTCCAAATTGAAATTTGGGGTGTTACATGTTGAAACCAAAACTTGATCTCTCGTGCAGTTCGGGGTCCCAAAAGAGGGTGACCTCACACCTACTACACTCGGGGGAACGTCACAGACCAAAGACTTGGGAAACTAGGAACAGACCCTCGGCACTAGCGTGGAGATACCACCACACACCCAGAAGGTCATTAGAGCACTTCCCCTCCCTCACCAATGGCTGAGCTGGGTACCTTGGAGAGCTCTCTCAACTCAACCAAGAAGAAGAAACCAAGGGAGGAGGAAGCCAAAAACTCATCCCTCCAAAGGTACC
The DNA here is from genome assembly GCA_039513925.1 of Platanthera zijinensis. Taxonomy (NCBI): domain Eukaryota; kingdom Viridiplantae; phylum Streptophyta; class Magnoliopsida; order Asparagales; family Orchidaceae; genus Platanthera; species Platanthera zijinensis. Next base: position 142,589,938 of record CM077090.1, read on the forward strand.
CAAGGGGGTCTATTTATAGTTTTCCAAGCCTGGGGACCGAAATGTCCAAAATACCCTTAAGACAAAAAGGCATCGAGCCAATAGAAAACCTCCAAATCGGGGGGTAAAGAGGTAATCTCCCCCCCCCCCCCCCCCCCCGAGGGCAAAACGGTAAAAGCACGGCCCGAAGAGAGGTCCAGGGGTGGATGAGGGCCGAACAATGCTCCCCACCCCCTCCAGGGAAACCACCCACCGGGGGAGAGCACCAAGCCACAGGCCTCGGTCGCCCGCAGGGCAGGCCGCCCGGGCAAGTGTCAGGCCACAAGCCTCGCTCGCCCGCAGGGCAGGCCGCCCGAACGAGTGTCAGGCTGCAGGCCTCGCTCGCCCGTAGGGCAGGCCGCGCCTGTCTCGCCGCCCCTACCTTGCACCAAGGCAAGCTGGGGGGGATGCCGATCATCCTGCTACACCTACCCAAAAAAGGGACAGGGGGGAGGTAGATTTTTTCTCCCCCTACTAGTATAAACCATAGATTTGCACTAAATTGGACTCCAAGAGTACAAATCCCTCAAAAAGCTTAAAAACACAAAGTTGGTCTTGCTCATGCCGAAGGGACCCTACTCGGCGAATATGGGGTTGTACACAATCCCCGCTCTTTTCGAGGTTGACACAAGCTCGAAAAGAAATCATCCAACCCAACGTATTCGCGGAGTGGCCTTCTTGGGGGTGAAAAACACTTAGCCTCCCCGAGGGGTCAACCTGTCATGCCAGCTAATGGGAGCCTGGGTGACGAGACCACCTCGGGGTGAAAAACACTTAGCCTCCCCGAGGGGTCAACCTGTCATGCAAGCTAATGGGAACCTTGGTGACGAGACCACCTCGGGGTGAAAAACACTTAGCCTCCCCAAGGGGTTAACCTGTCATGCCAGCTAATGGGAGCCTGGGCGATGAGACTACCTCTAGGTGAAAAAGAACATGAGCATTCACGAGAGGTACTCCGGCCCTGCCAGCTAGTGTTAGCCTGGTAGCGGGACCATCCCTGGGGTTGGGAACTTGATCTCCCCGAGGCACATTCAACCAATCTAGCTAGTGGGAACTTGGGTGAGGAGATCCTCTTGGAGGTTGGGACTTGCTCTCACTGAGGCACATTCAACTCATCCAGCTAGTGGGAGCCTGGGTGAGGAGATCCTCTCGGGGGTTGGGACTTGCTCTCCCCGAGGCACACTCGACCTAACTAGCTAGTGAGAGCCTGGATGAGGAGATCCTCTCGGGAGTGGGACTTGGTCTCCCCGAGGTACATTCGACCCAACCAGCTAGTGAGAGCCTGGAAGAGGAGATCCTCTCAGTGGTGGGACTTGCTCTCCCTGAGGCACATTCGACCCAACCAGCTAGTGAGAGCCTGGATGAGGAGATCCTCTCGGGGGTGGGACTTGTTCTCCCCGAGGAACATTCGACCCAACCAGCTAGTGGGAGCATGGATGAGGAGATCCTCTCGGGGTGGGACTTGCTCTCCCCGAGGCACATTCGACCCAACCAGCTAGTGAGAGCCTGGATGAGGATATCCTCTCGGGGGTGGGACTTGCTCTTCCCGAGGCACATTTGACCCAACCAGCTAGTGAGATCCTGGATGAGGAGATCCTCTCGGGGGTGGGACTTGCTCTCCCTGAGGCACATTCGACCCAACCAGCTAGTGAGCTTGGATGAGGAGATCCTCTCGGGGGTGGGACTAGACATGTCACTTGAAATTTACCAAAATCCAACATCCTCCAAAGGGGAAAACATGATGGGTTACATGACCCCTCCGACTCAACTAGTCGAGGGCTGAACTCATTACAACATAAGAAAAAATACAAGACTCTGTCGAGGTGTGGCTTCTTCAGGGGGTCTTGGCATGATGGATGTCATCCTTCCCCTCGGATACCTCCATCTTGCTCAGGCTCTCCATGATCTTCTCAATATCCTTTGCCTTGACCAACCAAGAGATGGTGTTGACGGCCGTGACATAACATTGTCTTGCCATCCTGGAGTCTCCCTTGACTCTGACTTGGATACCCCCTGAGCTAAACTTGAGGCATTGGGGGAAAGAAGATGGAATGCAATGGAAGGAGCTGATGAGTGGCCTTCCGAAGATGGTGTTGTAGCTGCTCGGAGCGTCAACTATGATGAACCGGCAGTTTCTTGAAGTCCCTCCCAATTTCACTTGGTCCTACTCCACCTCCAACCTCCTTCCTCTCCCCTGAAAATTCGAACAGGGGTCCGTCTGAGGCCAACACCCTCCTTGGCTCAACCTTCATTTCATCAAATGCCTTCTTGAAAATGACGTTGACGGATCTCCCATTGTCAACCAAGATCCGGGAGACGGTGTAGCCCTCGATGGCCGTCTTGATGACCAGCGCATTGCAGAACGGATCTTCATGGTCTGGCAGATCCTTCACCGAGAAAGTGATCTTCTCTTCTGGGGGAGGGGTCTAGGATGTCAAAGTGACACTCTGCCAGTACATAACATGGAGGCTCATCTTCCAAGTGGCCTCGATCCCCACTCCACCGTGAATCACTGTTATTCCTCCTCGGTGTCCTTCATCGGCCCGATCCTCACATATGTCTTCCTCCCCCACTCAGGGTGGAACCTCTTTGACCTGCACCAGCGGCTGAGGATGGGCAGGGCCTCTCGCCCCCCTCACCTCTAGTAACTCGGGGCAGGTAGCCATGGCGTGCCCCTCCACCTGGTGGAAGTTGCAATATGGTAGTGCCCTTCCCCTCCTTCGGCGGGCTGGGCGATCTCTCCTGTTACCTCTTCCCCCTCCTCCTATCGCCAAGGCTTGTTGTGGTTGGGGTAGGAGATGTCTTGGGGCTTGCCTTTGGAAGTTGAACCTCTCTTGTCCCCCATGAAAGTTTCCCCCACCCTGGATGAGAGCTCTTCATGGACCCTAGGCAGGCCCTCCCTGCTGCCTCCAACCTAGTTCCGGACCCTCCTGTCCCTGGAACCCCTGAGCTCTCAGCTCCTCTCTCCGCCTTCCCTCTTGATGCCTCGAGCCACCTTGTTCCTTCGGCTCCGACTCTATTAGCTTTGCCAGCTTTTTGACGAATCCTGGGTTGGCTGCCTCCATGGCTATCTCCTCCGCCGCCCTTTCCATCAGCTCCTCGAAGAAAAGGGGGCCTTTTGGGTCAGGCTCATCTTGAAGAACCCTTCGCACAGCCCCACCGTGAACACCATTTGGAGGGCATACCCTAGAATCTCCTAGATATCCAAGATCTCCTCCTGGAACCTATCAACATAGTGGGCCAGCGACTCCTCGGTCCTCTGCCTTATCAGAAAGATGAACTCGGGACTCCTCTTCCTCTTCTTGGAGGTGGAGAAGCAGAGCAGGAAGCTCCAACTCAAGTCCTCGAACCCATAGATCGATCTTGGGGGAGTTGATGAAACCAGTCCCTTGCCTTCTCCTTCAACGTGATCGCAAAGAGGCGACACTTGAAGGCATCCGTCATCGGCCTGATGGAGACAGCATCCGCGAACCACTGCAGGTGTTGGACGAGGTCATACTTCTCGGTGTAATAAGCCATGTCTGGCTCTCTTAACCCCTCGGGAACGGGAGCTGAGATGATCAGCTCGCTGAAGGGTGACCCTCTGAGGGGTGCTCTTGACACCTCTACTCGCACAACCTACTCACTTGGAGGGCTAGCACTCGCCGGGCTGGGGAATAGCTCCCGGCCGGGGAGGTCTCGCTCGACCCCCTCTCCCATCCTTTCCTTCCAGGTCGCCTACCTGATGCACTTCCTTCTCCCCTTACTGGGGTCATCTCGCCTATGCCCCTTGGAGGCAGCTCGCCGAGACCGCTCTGGGTCAGCTTTCCGAGACCTCTGGGAGCCAGTTCCTGGAGGTGGGGGTTGAGCTGTCAGCCCGAGGAGCAATGCTTCTCAACATCTCCATGATACCTTGAATGGAAGTCATGAACTCCTCCCTTCCTACGAAGGGTCCGGGGTGGGGGAGCTTGCCGAGATCATCACCACCTCCCTGATCTCCAGCCATGACACTCTCTCGAGATCTTCTATGCTGGTCACTCTCCACGCTCACCGCACCAAAATGTTGAAACGAAAAAAATTGGTATCTCGTGGAGTTCGGGGTTCCAAAAGAGGGGTGACCTCACACCTACTTCACTCGGGGGAACATCACGGACCAAAGACTTGGGAAACTAGGAACAGACCCTCGACTCTAGCATGGAGGTCCCACCACACACCCAGAAGGTCACAAGAGCACTTCCCCTCCCTCACTAATGGCTGAGCTGGGTACCTTGGAGAGCTCTCTCAACTCAACCAAGAAGAAGAAACCAAGGGAGGAGGAAGCAAAAAACTCATCCCTCCAAAGGTACCCAAGGGGGTCTATTTATAGTTTAAACAAGCATGGGGACCGAAATGTCCAAAATACCCTTAAAACAAAAAGGCCTCGAGTCAAAAGAAAACCTCCACACTGGGGGGTAAAGAGGTAATCCCCCCCCCCCCGAAGGCAAAATGGTAAAAGCACGGCCCAAAGAGAGGTCCAGGGGTGGATGTGGGCCGAACCATGCTCCCCACCCCCTCTAGGGAAACCACCCGTCGGGGGCGAGCACCAGGCCGTAGGGCTGGGTCGCCCGCACGGCAGGCCGCCCGGGCGAGCGCCAGGCCACAGGCCTCGCTCGCCCGCAGGGCAAGCCGCCTGAACGAGCGCCAGGCCGCAGGTCTCGCTCGCCCGCAGGGCAGGCCGCGCCTCTCTCGTCGCCCCTACCTTGCACCAAGGCAAGCTAGGGGGGATGCCGATCATCCTGCCACACCTACCCAAAAAAGGGACCGGAGGGAGGTATATTTTTCCTCCCCCTACTATTATAAACCATAGATTTGCACAAAATTGGACTCCAAGAGTACAAAACCCTCAAAAAGTTTAGAAACACAAATTTAGTCTTGCGCATGCCGAAGGGACCCTACTCGGCGAATACGGGGTTGTACATTACAACCCTCCCCTCCTTACAGAAATTTCGTCCCGAAATTTAGCGCAACGTAGATACCAACACAATCACTCCGTTGCAATATAAACAACGACGATCCGGGTTGCGAGCTCAGAGGCCGCAGCTTGTCTCGCCCCACAGCAACACACCAACACAAGTGTTTTTACAAACACACATACATACAATACGTACAAAGTACAACAAAAAAGAAATAAAGTGCACACTCCACTTTATTTCCGCTCATCCGCTTCTTTTAGAAGCCTCTTGACAGCCTCCTGCAACTCAAGGTTATACACTTGAGGCTGTTGTACTTCATAATTTGAGCTTTGCGGCCCCTGCACTTCGAGATTGTACACTCGCGGTTGCGCCCGGGATGCAGATGATTCTGCCAATGCCTTGCCCTTTTCCTCATAGGACGCACCGGTCTTTTGCTCACTCTTTGACGGGCCCTTCCAACAGTATCGGGCTATATGCCCCTGCTTCCCACAAGTGAAACAGGTACGTGGCTCAACACTTCCTTGCCCAAACGTCTCTCCCGAAGAAACATTCGAAGAAGTTTGTTCAGCAGGCCTGAACCACTTCTTATCACGTTTCCTAAAATCTGATTGCTCCGACTGCGGAAGTTTGAACTCTGACTTTTCCACCGCCAAGTTCTTCTTGTCTAGTACCTGTTTCAAATCTTTTTCCAGTGCACATGTTGTATCTGCCAATGCTTGGAAGCCTTGGTTCACCCAACTCGGAAGCTCCAATCTCAACTCATCTCGGAGTCCCTCATAGAAACTATTTTTCTTCCGCACCTCTTCCGCAAACGTAGACCCCGTATAGTGCCCCAGCCTGGTGAACTCATGCAGGTAATCATCAAGAGTCTTCTCACCCTGCACCAGACGTTGGAATTCGTTCTCCATCGCAATTCTCCGCGATACTGGAAAATACTTTGCCCAAAACAATCTGGAGAATTCTTCCATCGATAGTTCTCCCAAACCTCTGCCTGCCAACTGGTGCATCTCGACTTCATCCCACCAAAGCCCCGCCTCTCTTTCCAGTAGGAAAGTGGCTAATGTGACTCTCTGCCCCTCATCAATCCTGAGCGCTGTCAGGATCCTCTTCACTCTGGAGAGCCAGTCCTCCGCCTGCATTGGGGAATTCGCCCCAATAAATGTTGGTGGATGAAAATCCATAAACCGCTTTAGTTGTTCATCTCTTCTCACCCTACACCAGACGTTGGAATTCGTTCTCCATCGCAATTCTTTACAATACTGGCAAATACTTTGCCCAAAACAATCTGGAGAATTCTTTCATCGATAGCTCTCCCAAACCTCTGCGTTCCAACTAGTGCATCTCGACTTCATCCCACCAAAGCCACGCCTCTCCTTCTAGTAGGAAAGTGGCTAACGTGACTCTCTGCACCTCATCAATCCTAAGCGCTGTCAGGATCCTCTTCACTCTGGAGAGCCATTCCTCCGCCTGTGTTGGGGAATTCACCCCGATAAATGTAGGTGGATGAAAATCCATAAATCTCTTTAGTTGTTCATCAGCCAGAACCTCAACATGATCTTGCCTCGCACCAACCTGGACTAGCTCCACAGCAGTCCTTGCCTGTCCAACGGGCTGTGCTTGTAACATAGCAAATACCATCTCCGCCACTAAGCGTATGGTTTCCGCAGAAGGAGGAGGTGTGGGCACCTCTGCTGGTGCCACACTCTCATCCAAATGCTGGGGCCCAGACTGCCCAGCTCCACTCCTTGTCACTTATACGTAAACAAGATATCAATAACCAACCTTCAATCCAAAACGACAAACATACCAAAGTTACACACTCACATTCCTAGTGGACATTCTTGAGTTCAATAGTGTTTAGAAATGGTTCGCACGTACACGTGCTCTCCACCCGACAAAAGAATTCGATAACGAATTTGAAAGCGGAAGACCGAGGGCCTCTGATACCAAAATATAACAACCTGGCCCGTTACATAACATGTAATAGAAGGTCCGGTCGGGGCCCCACATTATATGCCACAAACAGATGGCGAGGTCACAGGTTAATACCAAAATACCATCGCACCCTAACCCAGAGTATTCCAGCGGAAGTTTAAAGCTTAGAAGAACTCATCCAATGAATGTCCACTACACATATATAAATAGAACATTTATATACAACACTAGGAATGTTTACAACTCAAACGCTCATGGCCTTAAGGCCTTACATGTTTATTTTAACAAAAGATGATTTCATACATCGACACGCAGGCCGGCCACACATGAAATCCAAATCTTCGCACGGCCTTCAAGGGCCTACAAACAGCAACAGCAAGGGCTTCAACCCGCTCAGTCATATCCAACCCACTAGCACCTACAAACGGACATCCACCCCATGGGTGATAAACAAAGCAACGGTCAAAATTAAGCTGACCAATTATAACGACCCTACCCCTTGCCTGGGGCATTGGTTCCTTCCCTGCATGCACAACAATCACAACATATATATATAGCACACACAACATCACAAATGTCGGCCTCAGCGCCAGGCGCTCCGTGCACACAGGGCACGATTACGGTGTACCGAATTCCTCTAGGTCCCACCACCGATCTGAGGTGTTTAGCTTGTTGGTCAGGCATAAGCCTCCAAACCCCTGTTGAAGGCCTCATGCACCCGTCTCACTCAGAGGAACTCACCTCACGGCAACCGTGAGCACTATCCATCGGCCTACACATGTAGTGCAACACGCTGGGAAGGTCTGAAACCCCTCATTTGCAATGCTACCAATCAACTGCTCACCCGATCCTATCACTGCACTTGTTGGCCATGGGCATCAGCCTCCAAACCCCTGTTGAAGACCTCTTGTGCCCACCCACTCAGAGGTATCTGCAATCCATCTCATAACACCAGCACACGGTGTCGCTTTCCATTCCATCAACCAGCTCGTGCCGAGCATCCAACCAAAGGAGCTATGCAAAGCATCCTTCTCACAATTCACAATCGTCCTCACCTTCTCCGCAGGCTAAATGATTTATACACGGAGTCTTCTCCGGTTTGCAGCATCACAAATCCAGATGGGCTTCACACAGTATGCCTATTCTGTACTATACAGTTCTGGATCTAGATGCAGACTCAACCGCTGGAATCGCTTACGCTTTCCACCTCTTGGTGGAGGATCCCATGCACATGCATAAAGAAGGACTTCACTTTTCCAAGAAGAAGATTGTTACCCTTGACAATCGCTTCGGAGCCATGGGAAACTGGCCAGTTGGAAATCACCGCAACGGCCTTGCCTCCACAACGATGGCCTCAGATCTTGAGTCGGACCGCTAAAGCTCCACCGGCAGCCGGAATCCTCTCCTTCTTCCTCCTCCAAGCTCTCCCTTCTCTCTTGCTTAGAAAGAGAGTGATTTTAGTCCAAATGAGAAATCCATCTCATTCCACTGTCTTATCACTGCAGGGAGGAGCTTGGACCATAGGATCCAAATAAAAGGAATTGGACGGCCAAGATTTGCCCTGGAAACACATTTCCTGGGTTAATACGGCTTGTGAAACGCCCGTGTCACAGGCCGTGTTCCCCTAAGCGGCAAGGAACCGACTCAATCCAGTCCAGAACAGGGGCTAAGACACGCCTGTGTCAAGCCCTGACACGCCCGTATCAAGCCCTGACACGCTCGTGTTAGTAAGTACACGCCTGTGTTGAGGGGCGTGTTCCTCACTCGACACAGGACCAACTCACCCGAGAAGCACATGGCTACGGCACACGCCCGTGTCCTTGGTTGTGTGCCTAACACGTCCTTGTGATACGCCCGTGTCACAGGCCGTGTTCTACACTCAATGCCACTTGGTTTCTAACTCGAGCAGGACACGCCTGTGTCCTAGGCTGTGTCGCCTCTCAACGCTCGTCGACTTTAATTTCGTCGAGCTCTCGTGACAAACCTGAGTACCCAGAGCTGGACACGCCCTGGGACATACCCGTGTCCCAGGCCGTGTCACCCATCCTGAACTCCAAATTTAAATTTTTGGTGTTACAGTTACGCCCATGCCTAAAGGACCCTGCGCAGTAGCGCTGCTCGCCGAAATCTCTTCTCTTAGTCTCGATGTTCCATCCTCGTTGCTTGCACACTTAACACAAGCAAGGTAAACACAAATCAGACTCTAATCGCAAGACTCAAACACAAGGACACTCATGGTCCCGCGATACTCCTATGTGGATAACTTCTTATACACGATTCGATTATGACTTTCGACCACAAATCCTCTCTTTAGAATGCCAACCTCCCTCTGAAACCAAATTATAACACCTCCCCTATAATGACTGTATAATATTGGTCTGGTCAGGGCCCCACAACATACAGACGCCGCAGCTTTGGCATTAAAAGTTGATATTAACTTTCCAATCTCAAAACTCAGAATAAAACACAGCGGAAACAAACTCAACAACTAGAAGTTATCCACTACTAAATCAGGAGTATCAAATGGCCTTAAGGTCTTACACCAAAAGAGTCCAAAATAGGAAGACCACATGGTCAAACATCAATGCGCAATAGCACTCCTAAGCTACCTCAGCATGCAAGCCGGAATATACCAAACATGAATCATACAATCAAAAGGAAACAAGCTAGAAAGTACAGCAACACTTCATGAGGCTTAGGGATTTTCGCTTGGCACACTAGCTCCCCGCTTGCGATCCTTGTCCTGTAAATAATTGTAGTAATGTGGGTCAGTAAAGGCTGACCTCTATTGTGTAACCAACACATATCATCTCGGCCGCCCCTAATGGACCCCGGGGTACCCCTCCAACCTGCATGTCAGTACTTCGTATACCATATATTGAAACATATAAAGATTTAAAATAGGATTGGATGTCTCATACAACAATCACGTTTTCTATGTTGAGTACAGTGTAAAAAGGGGCCTACTATGCAGCATGTATGCAAACCTGGGCTTCGCCCAAGACACCCTATCGTGTATGCAACTAGCACATCATCAAACAACAGGGTACTTCCATCTCCCCATTAGCGTAAAGCCGCAAACAAAAGGAGACTACAATGCCCCTAACGGCCCAACAACTGCTATATGGAAATCTTGTCAAGGCCCCACCCGCACATGGGTCTTAAACCCTTGGCTTGCCTGCAAATTCTGACTTCTCACGTCAGGATTCTATCTCACACACAAACCGATTCTAAGAACCCTTACTGGACCCCACCCGCTCATAGCTTCATTGCTCGGGCTTGCCCTATGCTTGGCATTCTCGTCAATCTTACAGAAGAGGACTAGTCTCGCTGGGACACTCTCCCCACATGACTTGATCGTCACGGGATAGCCAGCCGACCACAGAGACATAGCCATGCCTTAGTATAGAACAACCATAAACTTTCCCACCCTAATCCACCATTTGTACTACAATGTTCCCGCGCACCAAGGAAACCATCTACCACAAATGCGGAGCTAACCTTGTACGGTTCCGGCTACAAGTACTCACTCAAAAAAGGGGGGAAACGCATACATCACAAAGACATCTTTCCACAACGGATTTCTACCGAATCCTTAAAGCTCGCCATGCAACATCACCGAGTCGGACTAACGGTCGTGACTACGGCTTCAACCACCATACCTAATCCACTAACAAAGCGGATCTCTAATGAAACGTCATGTTGGGGACAGACACAATCGACCCGAAGGTTCCTCTTGAACTATGGCAACCCAAACCCCTCTCATTTGAGAGATCTGGAGCCCAAAAATTGAAAAGAAAAGATGCTAAGGGTGCATCCTAAAAACCAAGAGGAGAAGTGTCATTACCTTATGACCTCTCTTCCTAAACATGGAGAAACTTGGTCGGTGAACACCACCGCCACGATCTTGCCTTCACAGATCTGGACTCCACTTGAGAAACAGGGCTCCGAAGCTTCTCCGGCAGCCGAAACTCTCCTCCACCTTCTTCCTTGCTCTCCCCTCACTCTAACCTTTAGAAAGATAAAGATCTAAATGGAATAAGGGTTTGAAACCCTATTCCCGGCCTAATACCTGCAGGGGAAGGCCTGAGCCGTCGGATCCTACTTGAAGGAAAAAAAAACGGCCACGATTTGCCCTTAAAAAGAATTTCCTGCATCGAATACGGCTTGTGACACGCCTGTGTCCAAGGCCGTGTTCCCTCACTCACCATTAAACTAGAAATTACAGGACAGGACACGGCCTGAGACATGGCCTGGAACACGCCCATGTCTCAAGTGACACGCCTGTGTCATGGGCCATGTGCCTCAATCGACACAGGACTGAAACATCCCGAACTGGACATGACCATATGACACGCTCGTGTCACATGCCGTGTGTTAGACACGCCATGGGACATGCCCGTGTCCCAGGCCGTGTAACATCCTCAGTACAACTCGCCAAACTGCCCGAGCAGGATAGGCCATGTGACACGCCCGTGTCATAGGCCGTGTGCCCAGTGTCGACACTCGTCGACTGAAAATCGTCGACCTCTCGGGAAAACGTTGACCTCAAGCATGACACGCCCGTGTCACAGGCCGTGTTCCCAGTGTCGACACTCGTCAATTGAAAATTGTCGGCCTCTCGGCAAAACGTCGACCTCTCGGCAAAATGTCGACCTCTTAGCAAAACATCAACTTCAGGCATGACACGCAATATGACACGCTTGTGTCACAGGCCGTGTCAGCCTACTCAGAACCCAACTTGGCCCGAAATCGCCATTCGTTCCTCTTTTTTGTTTTGGGGCATTACAGAATGCTCTTAGACTTTCGGCTTTTTATCATCTTTAATCCTCCAATATTTCTTTATCCAAGCAGTCATAGTTAGGTTAATTTAGGTTAAAAATCAATTTTAATTATATGTATGATAATAGAGTGAGGGTGAGTACGAGTATTTGAAACGACCCTATGGAATACGACACGAGATGTAGATTTCTCCTATACAATGATTGATAGGTGCACTTGTCAGAAAGTTAAATAAATCTAGCTTATGCCCATCTATATAGTTTATAATAGAGTGTAGAATGAATCTGCATCAAGTTATACTAAGATATCATCAAGTTTTATGAGTGTGTGTGTGTTTGATTTTATGAGTGTGTGTGTGTGATTTTATGAGTGTTTCTGGCCTTATTATATGTGTGATATGTGTATATGTTCAGTGATTATGTGTCCAGTCAAGTGTTTGTGTGTGGTGTGTATGTGAGTGTGTGTTTGATGTGTGTGTGTGTGTGTGTGTTGCGTATGTTGTGTCCTGTGAATGTGAGTGTGTCTATGTGATATGTGTGTGTGTTTATTGTATGCATGTGTGTGTGTTTATTGTATGTGAGTGTGTGAATTATATGTGTATGTGTTTCTGTTGGACTAAATTTGTGTAGATTTTAATATAGATTTATGGGTAAACATGAAGATGACAGTGTAAGTGTGAATTGGGAGGCCAATTATGTTTTAATTTTCTGTGATCTGTGTTTGAAAGAAATCGATTTGGGTAATCGTCCAACCACAAACTTTAGTAGGGATGGTTGGAATAACCTGACAACAAATTTCTACGCTCGCACGGGGAAGGCATATGATCGAAACCAAATGAAGAACAAGTGGGATCAGCTAAAAAAGATTGGAAGTTATGGAGGGAGCTTAAGGGTCGTGAGATGGGATTGGGGTGGGATCCTATTCGCAAAACAATTCTTGCTTCAGAAGATTGGTGGAAAGAACGCCTCAAGGTATGGACTTTTTTTACTTGAGGTTTTTTTTTTGTAATATATGGCAATGTGTGGTATGTCTAATATGTAGTCTGCATCATTTCAGGTTCTTCCTAGTGTAAGGAAGTTTCAGTTTGCTAGCATATCACCTGAGTTGGAGGAGAAACTGCATATGATGTTTAGCCAGGTTGTTGCAAATGGAGATCTTGCATGGGCTCCAAATTCAAGAATCTTTGAGCATGAGTCAATCGACGAACATGAAGGGTCTCCTAAACATGGCACACACGACATCAACGACATCGAGGAAACTGCTGCTAAACAGAAAAGGGAAGCTAAGGGGAAAAGTACTAAGATTTCTGCAAAGAAGGCATGGAGTTCAGAATTGGATGAGTTAGTCGAGACATCGTGCATTATTGGACATTGCATGCAGGAGCTGTAACGGCCCAAAATAAAAATACGTGTAAAATTTTCTTATATCCTCAATGATGAAAGAGGCATTTGAAAATTTTCTGAATTCTTTTTGACAAATTTGTGTTTAGCTTTATTTTTGTTTTCTTTTATTATTGCTTTGGGTATCAAAGGTAATCACAAGTGGGCTCGCTGCCTTTAGTCCTTTTGGGCTGTTGTTATCAAGTGATGACTGGTTTTATAAATTTTGGCAGCTTGGTTTTATGGAGGTTTGATTGTTTTGACATTTGGCTAGCCAAGTGTTAGCTGAATTTGACTTTGGGATTCATATGGTGACACCTATTGAAGTAGCTAACTTCAATTTGGCTTCTTCTTGCCTCTTCACCGTCCATGCCCCTCTTTAAATACTTGGTGGATTTCCTCCTCTTCTTCTCCAACTTCTCTCCCTCTTCTCTACTGCCTGAGCCGCTGCTCCCTGCTGTCCTTAGCCGCTGCTCCACTGCCTCCTAGTTATTGCTCTCAAGAATGCTGTCCTGATCTGCTGTTGCCACCTAGCTTCTTCTTGTCGCTAGACTGCCTTGCTCTCTGCTGCCCCAACCTGCTTCTTTTACTCTCCCAAACTGCTGTCCCGAGACTGCTGCCTCTTCTGCTGCTTTACTGATTTGTGTCGTAAGCTTATTGCTGCACTGCTGTTGTTTCTCTTGGTTGTTGCTCCCGAGCTCCCTGTCTAGCTGAGCTGAACAGTGCCCTTTCTCTTCCTCCCTTTTCTCCTCCTTTTTCTGGTAAATTTATTACTTTCATGGATGATTTGAATTGATATTTTATGACCTTTTTATGGAGGCTTAGCTCACTTTTTATACCTTCCTGGGCAACACTTTTAAGAGGACGGGAAGTTCATTTGGGGGCTAGTTTTAGCCCATTTCGAGGCATATTTATAGTTATTCGGCAAAGTATAAAATCAGATTTTTGCCTTTGTACCTTATATTGAGATTTCCAGTTTACCGTTTGTGAGAAACGAACAAAAACAAACCGGAAGTTGTATAACATAAATTTTATTATCTGAAAAAGGTATCTATTACAAAGGTATGACCTCCCTTTTATAGAATTAAGGAGAGAAGAGAGAATACAAATAAGAGATATGGGACTAAAAAATTACAGGACTAAGCGGTCTATACAGAAACAACCCGCACAAGCCGCGCGGTTAGATGGAATGGCTAACCGCTCAGTTACCACCAGAGAGGAAGGAGAGATCGTCATGGGAGACCGCTAGACCGCCCGGTCTCCAAGCCACCAGAGACAAACCGCTAGAACGCTTGGACTCCAGACAGCAACAGCACAGCAACCAAACAGCTGAAGGGAAACCGCCAGACCGCGCGGTCTTCAATCTACCAAGACAGACCGCCAGACTGCCCGGTCACCAACTTCAACACTCCCCCTCAAGCTAGAGCATATATATCGATCATGCCCAGCTTGTCGCAAATATGAAGAAATGAGGCGGATACTGGCTTGGTGAAGATATCAACCAACTCTTTATCAGAAGTGACGAAGGGAGTGCAAATCTGTTCCTTCAAAATCTCTTCACGAATGAAATGGCAGTCGACCTCAATGTCCTTGGTTCTTTCATGAAAGACCGGATTTTTGGAGATGTATATGGCCGCCTTGTTATCACAAAACATAGGTAGAGGGATGGTTGTAGACCTCTACTAAATCCATCATGAGTGTCCGTATCCACTTTAACTCACAAGTGGTTGATGCCATACTACGATACTCTACTTCTGCACTGGACCTGAAAACAACAGACTGCTTCTTGCCTTCCAGCTCACCAGATTTCCCCTAATAAAGGTGCAAAAACCTGAGGTTGACTTGCGATCTCATTTGTCATCAGCGTAACTCGCATCTGAGTATGCTTCAACCCTCAGATGACCATTCTTCTGAAAGAGTAATCCTTTCCTAGGTGCTGCTTTGACATACTCCAAGATTCGTAAGGCGGACTGTAGATGGCACCCCCTAGGCGCTTGCATGAATTGACTCACCATGCCCACAGCATAGGAAATGTTGGGTCTGGTCACTGTGAGATATATAAGCTTACAAACCAAACGCCTGTATCGCGTAATATCTGAAAGAGGAGGCGAATCATCTGTCCAGGTTTTGTCTTCTCTAGTTGTTATGGGGCATCGGGCAGGTTTTGCTCCAGTCAATCCTGCCTCTTTTAATAGATCAAGAGCATACTTACGTTGGGAGAGGACTAAGGAGTTGGGCTTCTGAGAGATTTCAATCCCCAGAAAGTACTTCAGAGAGCCCATATCTTTTATGACCAGATGTAGACAAAGATGCCGCTTTGTCAAGGCAACCCCTTCCTGGTCATTGCCAGTGAGAAGAATATCATCGACGTACACAGCAAGAACCACCAGTCCCGAGGGGGTTTGGCGAATGAATAGCGAGTGATCGGCAGAGCTTCGCGTAAAACCAACGGCCGCCACGATGTCGCTGAACTTGTCAAACCAAGCTCGAGGGCTCTGCTTGAGGCCATAGATGGCCTTCTTCAGCCGGCATACCCGTTTCTTCCCCTGAGCAACATACCCAAAGGTTGCTCCATGTAGACTTCCTCCTGAAGATCACCATAAAGGAAGGCATTCTTGACATCCAGCTGAGAAATCGGCCAATCTCTATTGACAGCCATAGAGAGAAGGACCCGGATAGTGCTGAGACGAGCCACAGGAGAGAAGGTGTCAAAGTAATCAACCTCATACGTCTGAGTAAAGCCCTTAGCAATAAGGCGGGCATTATAACAATCCACAGTGCCGTCCGGGGCAAATTTTACCACAAAGACCCAGCGATAGCCAACAACATCAATACCGAAGGGAGGAGTAACAAGAGTCCAGGTACCCCGCTCAGTTAGGGTTGCCATTTCCTCATCCATGGCCATCTTCCAATGAGGAATAGCAAGGGCCTCCTGGTAGGAATGGGGTGTGGCAGTGGCAGAGATAGCCAGAGTAAAGGCCCTGCGAGAAGAGGTAAGGCGATCATATGAAATAATAGCAGCAAGGGGGTGTAGAGTACACATCCACACCCCTTTGCGAAGAGCTACTGGAAGATCAAGGTCAGCGGGTCCCTCGACTTCCAGAGCATCCATGGCAGAGAGAGATGGCCTGGGAGTAGAGAGCGACAGCGACGAAGAAGAGGGAGATGGTGGCGAAGAAGAGGGAGATAGAGGCGGAGGTAGAGGAGTGGACGGAGATGGAGTAGGGGTTGAGATCGCAGTAGGAGATGAGGGAACAAAGATAACAGCAGGAGTATCAGAAGCTGGGGGGAGAGGAGAGGATTCATTCGAGAAGTAGGAGGCATTATCGAAGAAGGTGACGTCAGCAGAGACGAACTGCTTATGAAGAACGGGGTCAAAGCAACAATAGCCTTTCTGAGTGGGGGAGTACCCCAGAAAGACACATTTGGTGGAGCAAGGGGAGATCTTATCTCGGGTGGCAGATGGGGCATGCATAAAGGCAGTGCACCCAAAGATTCGGAGAGGGAGAGGGAAAGTCTCCTTGCCAGATACAGAATGGAGAATGAGGTTTTCCCATGGAGAACCGTGGAGGGAATGCGATTGATGAGGTAGCAGGCAAGGAGAACAGCATAGCCCCAATAGGAGCGAGGAACATGCATCTGGATCATCAAGGTACGAGCGACATCAAGGAGATGACAGTTTTTGCGTTCCGCCACCCCATTTTGCTGGGAGGTATAAACACAGCTAGTCTGATGAATAATGTCATATTGCACACAGAAAGATGTAAACGCATGAATCAGATATTCTTTAGCATTGTCTGAGCGAAATGTTTTAATACAAACACAAAACTGAGTTTTAATGAATTGATAAAAAGATATCCATACATCTAAAATTTTAGAGCGATCTCGTAAGAGATACACCGAAGTACATATAGAAAAATCATCAATAAAAGTTACAAAATAAGAACTACCCCGACCAATGGTGAGGATAGGAGCAGGGCCCCAGACATTGGAGTGGACTAGATCAAATAGATGGGTAGAGCCCCGACCTTGCTTTGGCGGGAAGGAGGAATGATGATACTTGCCAAGCTGATAAGCATCGTAGTTGAGAGGAGTACTAGAAGGAGGGAGGTGGGGCAGAAGCTGATGTAGAATTCATGGAGGAGGATGACTGAGGCGGAGATGCCACTGGAGCCGTAGAAGAAGAGGAGAAGGCGGACAAGGCGGAAATGTTGTCGAGGAAGTAGAGGCGCCACTCTCAGTCCCAGTAGCAATCGTCCGTTGGGATCTCGGATCCTGAAAAGAACAAGAAGTTGGAGTAAACGTCACAAAGCACTAAAGCTGCTTGCATAAAGAGGTAACCGACAATAAATTGCACGGGAATTTGGGCACATAGAGAGTGTCTGTTAGGCGAAGAGACGGAGTAACATGAACCACTCCCGACCCATGAATCGGGAAGGGAGAACCGTCTGCAATGAGGACGGGAGGCAACCGATCATACTATTCGAGGAGAGAGAAGCACTAAGGATTGCCCGTCATGTGATTAGTCATACCAGAGTTGATAAGCCATTTACCTTGAGTGACCACGTGGGCACTACCTGATGATGTGACCACGGAGGCAGACAGCTTGGAAGAGGAGGCGGAAGAGTCACCTGAGGGGCAAAGATGGGGATGCTTTGTCCAGCAGCGTTCCATAATTTGGCCAGTACGGCCACAGTGAGAGCAGAGGTAGCGGGAAGGAGCACGTCTGCCAGATTGGTGACTGCGGCTACCAGAGCCACTCCGCTGAGTTTGGTGAGCATAGTTGTCCGGTGGAGAAGGAGCGGGCAGAAGCGAGCGCTGAAGGAGGGAGGTGACAGCAGCGATGCGGGTAGTGGTGGCATCTAAGGTAGGAGATTCTGCCTCACCCAGAATTTATTGGCGGATCATATCATAAGTATCAGGAAGCCGGAGCAGATAACACACAACGAGAAGCTCTTGGAAATGCTTGTGTTGTTGAGCCAAATCTGCAAAAAATGGGCGATTCTGAAGAATATCAGCCTCAAGAGCCTGAACATGTTGGTAGGCAATAGTAGGAGACAATATAGGATGGGCAAAGAGGTCAGCATACAACATATAGATGCGGGATGTCTGAGCCCCCCTTGAGTACAGAGCGGCAATATGAAGCCAAGCGGCCTTGACCGTCTCATCATGACGGATAACAGGGAGGCATTCATCGGAGAGGCTGTTAGCAAGCCAAGTACGCACAAGTCTGTCACTCGCATCCCAGTCATCAAAGAGAGGTGAAGTGGTGGGAGGAGGGTCATCAATGAGATGGTGGCGTTTGCATTGCGAACGAAGGAGAAAGATGAAGGAGACGCTCCAATCCAGGTAGTTAGAGCCGACAAGTTTTGAAACGGTGTCAAGGTTCCCGGAAGGAGTAGGAGGAAGAGGCGGAGTTGGATTGGAGACAAGAGTGGTGGCAGTAGAAGCATTAGAAAGAGCCATATGAGAAAATAGCAGGAAGCCGCGCGGTTAGGAAACAGACCGTACGGTTAGGAAACAAGCCGCGCGAACAGGGAGAAATCGCAGCGGTTAGAAGAAAGAGATCTGCAACGGTCACGATGATAGACACCAGCGGGCAGAAAAGCCACGACCAAGCCGCAGAACCAAACAAAGGGAAAGAAGTCGAGCGTCTAGAAAGTAGCCCGCGCGAATAGAAGACAAACAGGGCGAGCAATAGGTCGCGGCGACAGGTCGCGGCAACAGGACGCGGCAACAGGTTGCGACGACTAAAGAAGAGGTCGCGACGACTAAGCACAAGTTGTGGCGAGAAGAAGAGGTTGCGCACACAAAGGGCAACGACAGTGAGAGAAAGAAGCTGTGTGAACAGGGTGCAAGCAAGCGGAAGAAACAAGTCGCGAGGCAGGTCGCGAGAAGAAGAAGCAGGTCGGGTGGACAGGCCATGTGGTCAGAGAAGGCACACAGAATCAGGAGGAGTAGATCGAGTCCTCTGATACCATATGAGAAACGAACAAAAACAAACCGGAAGTCTTATAACAGAAATTTTATTATCTAAAAAAGGTATCTATTACAAATGTATGACCTCCCTTTTATAGAATGGAGGAGAGAAGAGAGAATACAAATAAGAGATGTGGGACTAAAAAATTACAGGACTAAGCGGTCTATATAGAAACAACCCGCACAAGTCGCGCGGTTAGATTGAATGGATAACCGCTCGGCTACTACCAGAGAGGAAGGAGAGATCGCTATGGGAGACCGCTAGACCGCCCGGTATCCAAGCCACCAGAGACAAACCGCTAGACTGCTCAAACTCCAGACAGCAACAGCACAGCAACCAAACCGCTGAAGGGAAACAGCCAGACCGCGCGGTCTTCAATCCGCCAAGACGGACCGCCAGACCACCCGATCACCAACTTCAACACCGTTTTAGCTTTCCGATGTTTAGCGAATCTTTCTAAATATTTTACGCTTTATGCTAGCCAAGTGTTAGCTGAATCTGACTTTGGGATTCATATGGTGACACCTATTAAAGTAGCTAACATCAATTTGGCTTCTTCTTGCCTCTTCACCTCCCATGCCCCTAAGCCGTTGCTCCCAGCTCTCCTAAGTCGTTGCTCCACTGCCTCCTAGCTGCTGCTCCCGAGAATGCTGTCCTGAGCTGTTGCTGTCACCTAGTTTCTTCTTGCCGCTAGACTTCCTTGCTCTCTGCTTCCCCCAACCTGCTGCTTTTACTCTCCCAAACTGATGTCCCGAGACTGTTGCCTCTTCTGCTCCTTTACTGATTTGTGTCGTAAGCTTGTTGCTGCCCTGTTGCTGTTTCTCTTGGTTGTTGCTCCCGAGCTCCCTGTCTGGCTGAGTTGAACAGTTCCCCTTCTCCTCCTCCCTCTTTCTCCTCCTTTTGCTGGTTAATTTATTACTTTCATGGATGATTTGAATTGATATTTTGTGACTTTTTTATGGAGGCTTAGCTCACTTTTTATACCTTGCTGGACAACACTTTTAAGAGGACGAGAAGTCCATTTGGGGGCTAGTTTTAGCCCATTTCGAGGCATATTTATAGCTGTTCGGTAAAATATAAAATCAGATTTTGGCCTTTATACCTTTTATTGAGATTTCTAGTTTACCGTTTTAGCTTTCTGAAGTTTAGTGAATCTTTCTAAATCTTTTATGTTTTATGCTACGAGTAAAACGAGACACAACCCAAATTAAGATGCATATTATTTCAGTGATTTCCAAGGTCCAAAATTTTGAGGATGGCGTCCAGTGATAACCGTGGCATTCATGCTAAAAAAGATATGGATAAAGGCAAGGAAAGGGTGAGTATTTATTTCTTGAAATTATGGATATCTAATTATTTTGCAGTGTCTAATTTATTGTCTTTTAAAGAAACTTTCTTTGCTTATGAGTTTCGACTCGATGATATATCGGTAAATAAATAAAAGTGGCAAGGGGACAAATAAGCGATATAGATTTCTGAGGGAATATTATAATTAAAAACTAATGTTTGATAATTAAGAATTCAAGTAAAATTTGGTATAGGGAAATACGAAGGATTCAAATCTGATGATGTGGAGGCATCTACTGATGGATTCACCAGTAGAGGTGAGCCTACAATTACGCCCTTCGGGGGTGTGGCCAATTCAAGTTGCATACCTAAGTATTTCCAATAATATGAAACTAAAAGGGTGGGACTTCAGTGAATTTCAAGTTGTATATTTCAGTAATTATGATTTAAATGTACTGTAAGCATATTGGTATACTCCATTTATTGCATGTATAATCGTTTCACGAGATTTCTATCTCATATAGTCATATTTTTATGACCAACTCATTGTGGACCCATTTTTTTAGCAAACTGGAGGCATTCCTAGTGATCGAAAAAGAATTTCGCCGAAAAAGATAGCAAAGCTTGAGGGAGACGCAAAGCCTCGTGTACCACTTTCAAATTCTGATTTTTGTATAGATGATTACTCGTAGTTTCTTTTTATTCGATTGTAACTTTGTTAAGAATGAATAAAATACTATTTTGGATGTTCTTTGTACTGTATTTAGATATACTGCGACTATTTTATTGAAATTCTGTTCAATTCTTGAAATCATTTGGGAAGCCCGAGAATTTTGGGTCTTCATAGGAGCCACCTCGCATACAGATATCTTCATCCTTGTACACCATTCCTGAGGCTATATCAGAGCTGGAAACAATGACAGAGGTTATGGATGACTCTAATATGGACTTCTACCACTACTGCATCATCTTTTTGAGACAAACAGAATCGAGAAATATTTATGAGCATGCGGCAAGATCGGCGTCTCACATGGCTGCAGGCTTGTTATGCCAAAAATTTGGAATAATTGCCACCATTACTTTTTGGTGATGTAATATGCTTGTGTGTGTTTTTTCTTTGATTCTATGCTATATTTGTTTGTTGTGATGTGCTACATTTATTGCTAGACATTTACAATTATGTTGGTTTATTATATTGTTGCACTTTATTTTATAGAAAATAATGTACAATGTATTTAACACGAATTTACAGTGCTTAGCCCGGATTACACTCACCGTTCGGATGGGGAGACTCGGCAGCAGGTAGCTGATTGCTTTTATCATAATAGAGCAATCGGGGGACAACCGTTTTTACTAGCAATGAATCATCAGTTACCCTTTGAAGGTGGACCCTCTAATACACCTTGTATGACATCAAGTCAAACCGGTGCTAGATGGATTGGTGAACTTTTGGATGGACACTCTCACAGATTTTTCAGTGCCTTTAGAATGTCGAAGGTAATATTTATTGATTTGCTGGCCCTCCTCACACAACAATATGGTTTGCAAGGTTCCAGGAGGACTCTCACGCGAAGTGCTTGCAATTATTTTGCAGATTTTAGGCCACAATTTATCAATGCAAATTGCGAGCGAATGATTTCAACACTCTACAGAAACAATTAATAAATTTTTGCAATGGGTATAAATGCAATTAAGAGACTATCTTCTGATGTCATTAGGCTTGTAGATCCACATTTCAGTGATATTCCCCCGCAAATTTTAAATGACACTCGATACATGCAATTTTTTTAAAGATTAATATGAGCTATTGATGGAATACATGTGGACGCTCGAGTTCCTGCAGATCATCAAGTTTCTTACATTGGTCAGCATGGCACAATGACGCAGAATGCCATGGCGGTTTGTGATTTCAACATGTGTTACACTTTCGCATTAACATGTTGGGAGAGTTCTACTCATGATAGCCGTATATTTCAGCGTGCTCTTATGAACCTCAGTTATAATTTCTCATACCAGCCACCTGGTGAGTCTTTTGTATCTTGAATCTCTTTTTTATAAAAAATATTGAAAAAATTTTTATTAACACTTAGCTTGACATATATAATTTTGCAGGCAAATATTACGTAGTAGATGTTGGATATCCACTACAATGCGGTTTTATAAAACCATATTCAGGTACGCGATATTATTTACCAGATTTTAGAAGGGGCAATAGACTCATATAAGGGCGCCGGGAAATATTCAACCAGGCTCACTCGTTGTTGCGCAGTGTTATAAAATGGTCATTCGGCGTGTAGAAAAAAAGTGGAAGATACTTAAAGATATGTCGTCATATAGTTTGACAAAGCAACGAGACATTGTGATTGCAACAATGTCATTACATAACTACATTCGCAGACATCCATCCCACTCAGACATTCATTTTCATGCTTGTGATGTAGACGAACATTTTATTTATCCAGCGGGTCTTCAGAACAGAACTGGTCAAAGTAATGTTGGCTCAAGTGGAGACAATATTAGAGGAATTCGGGTAGGAGTGGATGAGATGGTGACATTGCGTGATTTAATTGCCGAACAACTGCACCGAGCTTGAACACATTTTTAATATTTTTAAAAAGTTTTCATGTAATGTGGAGTATCTGTATATGTTTGAACTGGGCCTTACGGTAACGGCCATCGCCGACAGTTAATAAAAAAATTTGTTTGTTTCCATTTAATTATTTTAATGGTTTAATATATATATATATATAATAATTAGAAGAAAGAAAAAATTTCAACCACAGATCTCCATTTCCAACCGCAGTATTGCCAAACAATTCTCTGTTTTGAACAGCTCTGCAAACGCAGACTAGACAAACAGAACTCCATTTCCGGCATCCAGTTTCCAACAGCTCCATTTACAAACTTGCATTTACAATAGCTCCTTTTACAACCGCAACTACTCTACCAAATGAAGCCTAAAACTTGTATAACAAAACATTAAAATAACATAGCACCTCTTATTAATTATATATTTTTATGAGAGGAATCTCACTCTTTACATTATTTTTAATATCTGATTTTTTTACTAGTTTTAATAATGCAGTAAAAACCCTCCCTTATAGGCTTTTTTTTCTCGCCTTTGCTGAGCCGGAATATCACATTCTTACCGTTGACAACGTCCTCCCATCTATTGCCAGAATCCCCCACCCTCGGCCGGAGCCTGGATTCTCGTCGTCGCCTAGCCAAAACACCTACCGCTCGGTCGAGCCTGTTCACTTATGTTGGTTTTAGTCTCTCCAGTGAGAGGAGAAAAATGCATGCTTGATGTTTGCTTAGTATTTTGCATGTAAGCAATTTGTATTATCATAAGCACCTTCCATTGATACATGTTGGTTTTGTTGGATTCGGGTTCCCTCCTAGGTGAATAAAACCCGCGGCGATGAATGTCGAGAGGTTCGTAATGGATTGGATTGAGTTGTGGCGAACATTGGGCATGATCGGATTGTTCGGCGAAATCATGAGACATTCAAGACTCATATCCTTCGTTATTATATATATTATAATTATATAGTATCATATATATATAATTATAATTATATGTAATATATATATATATATATATATATATATATATATATATAGGGGTTAATGTATATACGCGGCTTGTGCATATAGGCTATATACGCAGGGATGCGTAATACAGAAAATACAGCTAGTAAAATGCATTTTTAGGAAAAGTGATCAACATGAAAGTTGTAGATCTCGACGATATCTACAACTTTCATGTTGACCACTTTTTCTAAAAATGCATTTTACTAGGTGTATTTTCAAATGGCGCGGAACCGGGCGGAACTATTGTGAATCGCAATAGTTCCGCCCGGTTCCGCCCCATTTGAAAATACACCCAGTAAAATATATTTTTAGAAAAAGTGGTCAACATGAAAGTTGTAGATATCGTCGAGATCTACAACTTTCATGTTGACCACTTTTTCTAAAAATGAAGTCTCGCACCTAAAAAATGTACACAGGCTGCGTTTTTACATTAAATCCATATATATATATATATATATATATATATATATATATATATATATAACTATCCTAAATTCCTAATATTACCCAAGCAGCAGCCCGCCTATCTATAAAAAAAAATAACCTCTTCTTCCCAGCCGCTTGTGCAAAGGTACACCTCCACCTCTTCTTCCTTCTTCGGATCGAGGTTTTCTCGCCGGCGATCTTGGACGGTGCCGGAGCCGAAGCAAGCAGCGGTGATCGGAGGTTGTGAGTCCGCGTGGAGTCCGGTGTGAGTTTTGACGGCGGCGTTTGTCGCGAGGCCGGAGACACCGGCGACTCTTTGTACGAGGGCTGATTTTGGAGGCGGTGTTGGCGATGTGCTTGTGTAGTGGGGAAGCGGTGCACGTGTGCGGGAGAGCGGCGTTGGCGGAGGCTGATTTGGGCGGAGCCGGAGCGGTGTAGGCGGAGGCCGTTCTTAGAGTGCGCATCTTGGCGCAAAGAACGACGGCGTGTTATTGGGGTCGTATCTGCGGTCAGCGGCGGTCAGCGCGAGGAAGCATCTTAGCCTCAAGTGGACTTTGGCGGCGAGGCATCCGAGTCTCGAGCGGGGCAACCTACTGACGGGTTTCGGACTGATCGGAGTGCGCCAATGACGTCGTGTGTCGACGTAGGCGGATAGCTAGGCACAATATTGGAAGATCTTGGAAGACTGCAGAGAATTCAGAGAACCAGTTTGGAGCGAGTCTCTCTGACTCGGACTTGGTTGTCTTTGTCGGTATACCTGTATTTTTCCTCGTCTTTATTTTGTGCTAGCTGTAAGATCCATCTGAGGATCGCGGGGGGGGGGGGGGGGGGAAGTCATTGTATTGTTGAACATTATTTAGTGGCAGCTTTCCGGGTTGGACTCTGATCGTCTCGTGATTTTTACCCTGATTTGGAGGTTTTTCCACGTATATGCTTGTGTGTTTGTGATTGTGTTTGCACTTGTGTATTTTGCTGACGGTTTTGCAGGTATCTCAGCTCGCATCCTCGCGTGCACTCAAGTCTGTGAGAACGTGTTTCTCACAACAAGTGGTATCAGAGCGAGGTTCAGTTGAGTCGATTGGATATTTCAGGTTTGTGAATAGGTGCGGTAGGTGACGACCATTGGTACGCTCCCTATCCTCTCTAGTCACATTCTTTGAAATAGTCGGCTCCAAGTTCACTGGTCAGAGTTGATAGTGGACTGAGTGCAGATGAATTCGAGTTTTGAGATGAGTATGATGTTGAATGGGGCCAACTATCATGAGTGGCATATGATGATGGAGGACTTGATTTATGTCAAGGGTTGGCACTCGCCTATCTTTGAGGAGATGCCCTGTAAGACCCCCTTTTTTTTTCTTTTTAAACCATCGGGGTCTTAGCCCAGAATTGCCGCTTTGCGGTGGCACCGACTCACGGGAAGGCAACCACTACAAAACGCCAATTCTGCCGGCCCTTTTCGATCACAAGAGAGAGAAGCATTTATACAAAAGTGTAAACAAGTCCACAGAAACATGTAAATAAAAGTGAAATCATAACCAGTCCATCAATAGTAATAAAAGGAAAGTAGATAAATGAGCTCGAGCCCAGTACATCAGAGACCTCACTACAAGTCACTCATCGCGGAAGCTAAGAAAATACTAATCACTCACGGAGCTGGACGCAGGTGCACCGGTGCTAGACTGTCCCACCTCCATGCACACCGTACTCCGCTGGTGCTGGTCCCTGTCTCCCATCCGGAGCTCCTGTAATGTTTGGTTCGAAAACCATTAGTCATAAAGACTAAGCCCTATCATCCCCTACCCCTCCCACCACGGCTCCTAAGTACCGGGCGGAGAGGAGGAAAGGGAAGCTACAAAAGTGGAGAATAATCAAGCAGGTGACGGTGGACCTAACTAGCAAGTTATAATAGGTGAACAGTGTAAATGTTGTAATAGGTAGAGCAATTAATAAATAGCAAATTGTATAAAAGAAGGCAGCTAGAGAACAGTAAGTAAACAAACAAGTAAGTAAGTAAGTAACCTTAACTTATATGAATGCCCATACAAACTTATAAGTTAAGGGGTCTTCTGCAAGGCTCCCATCGTATAAAAAGTCCCATACCGATTTATACGTTGGGGTGACGGTTGTATGCAATTATGAGTGTAGTGATATGCTATGCCATGATTCATGCAAGTGCAACACACGCACACAACTCTATGCGCACAGACCTTTAGTTCCCCCTGTTCAGGCAGCTAGCTTCACTCCCAGGAACCTCCGTAGTGGCAAACGGAGACAGTGGGTCGGGCTCCCCCACTCCTAGGCGGGCATCCACACTACCAGGCCTAGCCCTCCTGTACGCCCCTAGAAGAACACAACCTAGAGTATCCGCGTACTGCTGCTGGATGTACCCTCCAGACTTTCTTTGGCTAAGTGTCCCACACCGCCGAGTCAGCGTACCGATGTCGGTGTGAACGATGATCAGGTACCGAAGACCCACCACCTTTACTCTGTATTCCAACCCTCGAGCCCTCGGCCCCCCAGACAGTCCTGTCCGTGCATCTACCTTCAGAGCTACTGTCTGAATGGCAACAAGTCCTATTATTCTACTTTCCTAGCTATCGGGGAGTGAGTGTGTGCAACCCTAGTTATACTAGTTGCTCTTTTAATTTATTATTCCTACGGTTTACGTTAGCCCAGGACTGCCCCCGGTATACCCCGTGAAGGGCTCTCAAGGGGCACTAGGAACCAAGACGGCGGCATTACGGCCCGAAGTTCCCTTTCGCAAGGCACTTATTATTATTGGTTGATCTCCCTTAACCCGATCCTCTTTTAGTTACTTTAGTTCTAACCCTAGAGTATTAAGACTCTTCCTCTTCTTCTCGGGATGGACGATCTTTCGTCGTTCCCGTACTCCCTTATCCTAACCAGTCCCACACTCTACTTATCCTGACTTCTATGATGAACTCAATCTTAACTTGCCCTACCAACCATCAACTACCAGAATTCCGTGGCTTTACTATATGCAGACCATCCTAAGCTTTATGAGGTACACAAGGGGAGGTACACCAAATTATCTTCCAAATCTTATATAATATTTACTGGAGGTCTACCATAACATAATTTGTCTAAATCCAGAAATTTATAATTTTCCTAATTAATCTGATATTTATTTAATTTTTCCCAAAGATTGGCCATGGGTAATTTTAAACATGAACTACATGATATTCTTAAGTAATGGCCACCCAAAAATTATGATCACTAAATAACAGTAAGGTAACTTCAAATACAAATTCTCAGAATTTTATAGAAAGTATTTAACCTCTAAATAATTTATTCAGTATAATCACGTTAATTCTACGTAATGAAGGAAGTACTGAAATTATTCATCTAAAAATTATAGAAAAATCACTAGTCAGTAGTATGATACATAAAAGATCTTTGTGCCGAGAATCATAATTTTACTAGCTTGCTAAACATCACTAAAGATTTAATCAAATAATCAAGGTAAAACATACCTAATGAAGCAAGCCCTAGAATTAACCTTTCAAAAATCCCATAAATATTCACAGAGATTTAAAATAATAATAAACGTTCTCTGCTTAAATTTCATCACTTTTCAGAGAGTGTGTATTCCCTAATAAATTTTCTAAGCAAATCATACACTACTACATCATTAAAGGAAGTATCCAAAATAATGATCATAAAATTCATAGTAAAATATCCAGAGCTTGTACCATCCCTATAATTCACTCTACCCAAATCTCACCACTTTTCAATGTGATTTAGTGTCATTTCCTATCTCTACAAGTTTTGCGCCCCAAACTAGGGTTAGATTTTTAGGTATCCCAACGGTCTCCAAATTTACTAAGATTTCGTCCAGAAAACTATATTAGCCCTATGGTTCTCTTCACCCAATTTCGGGTCAATCCAAGGTCATTTGACCACATGACCTTCACAAACCACCAAGATCCATCCTTAGGGTTTGGCCTTGGTCCTTAGGGCAAACTTACCCCGATCCACCTCAAACTCCACGAGGGGGTGATAGAGAATATTACTAGCCAATGGTAAAAATCTCAGCCTCTGTTGAGGTGATCTGACCACTCGAATTTCAAAAGTGCACTTTTAACCTAAGACCCCTTATTAGGGCAAAACTTAGGGTTGATCATTTCGAATTCAAACCATCTCCAAATAAGATGAAAAATTATACAGAACCTCATGGTGAACCCAGAGACCACTCACCAGAATTTGGGAGGGTTTGGAAATTATTTAACTATCTAATTAAATTCGGCTAAGATTATTGAATTTTTCTAAAAACTATAGAAAAATATTCTCCAAAAATTCTCATTTTTGGATAGCACTTAGATATATGTAAGATTAGACCACACCCCAAATTTCAAGTCATTTTGATGACTGGCTTAGAGTGGGGAATTTTTCTAAGGTCAAGACGTCCCTCTGGATAGACCTCACCAAAAAGGGTGTTGTGGTCTAACCAGGATTCCAAATCGGGTGAAATTAATTTTGAATTAAAGTAGGCTTCAAGGGCTACATTTTCTATGTTGACCCTTTTTCCTGTAGGAGCCTCTAAGTATTTTTCCCAAATTATTTAAGGTGACAGATATTTTCATTCAGAAATTGTTTTAAAAATAGAATTTAATTCTCATGGCACTGTTCATCTTCTTCAACAGCCCGAAACCAGAGGCCTGAAGAATCATTTTCCTGTAGCTTTTCCAAAGCTATTTCCCGGCCATCCAGCCATCTCCCTGGCCGGCCACCACCACCACCACCTCTGTTGAGGTGAGGGCTATCGTCGGGCGGCGGCACGGCCGCCGGAGAGGCGGTTTCCGGCGAACCCGCCACCATGTGATTTTCGGAAAACCACGAATACGCTCACCCGATCTGGCTCTTTTGAGCCCGATATCTCTCCTAACGATTCCTAAGATCTATCCGCAGAAGAAGAGGGAGGGGAGGACCTTGTTCGCGGGCTGAAGGCGTGCAGAGCGTCGGGAAGCCATTGGCGCGGTGGTGGCGTCGCCGGAAGTTCTTCAACAGCAAGGGGGAAAATCTGAAACAGTTTGAGGGAGTGTAACCTTTTCCTCTTGCTCTTAGGAGTCTTTTATAGATCAGCAAATGGGGAGGGGAAAGGATGAAACGTTGGCGGCCATTAATAATCCCCTTAATGACGTTTCGGTTATGACGAATGGCAGTTGAAACGCTGGAGATGAAGAGGTGCTCGCCAGGTGGCGATTTCTTATTGGACCAACATTTCCTTATTATTTAAATAATTAAAGTAGGAAACGGCCCATAAATACCATTGGTTTTCATTCCCATAATCAGAATTTATTATTGCGTCGGTTACGGAAATTTCCAGTCTGGCCGTCGTTTCGGCCTTGGTCACGGGCGTGACACATAGGTCACGGGCGTGACAGGCCCGGTTAGCCAATTTTGGGTCGACGACCGTCGAACTGAAATCGACGATCGTCGAGCGTGGTCACGCCCTATGTCACGGGCGTGACATTGCGGGTCACGGGCGTGACATGTCTGGTGACTAATTCTGGGACGACGAGCGTCGAGCTGAAATCGACGATCGTCGACCGTGGTCACGCCCTATGTCACGGGCGTGACATTGCGGGTCACGGGCGTGACATGTCTGGTGACTAATTCTGGGACGACGACCGTCGAGCTGAAATCGACGATCGTCGACCGTGGTCACGCCCTATGTCACGGGCGTGACATTGTGAGTCACGGGCGTGACAGGCCATGAGGCAAATTTTGCGCCGGACGATCGTCTACCTGGGATCGACAATCGTCGAAGGAGTCACGCCCCAGGTCACGGGCGTGACAGGGCCGGGTGGAAAATTTTGCGCCCGACGATCGTCTACCTGAGATCGACGATCGTCGAGGAGTCACGCCCCAGGTCACGGGCGTGACACCTGGGTCACGGGCGTGACCAACCCGTGACCCGAAATCCTGGTCGATTTATTTCAACTTTTGGGTTCCCTAGGGTTCTACTACAACCAACCGACTCTTAGGGGTCTAGCCGGAAATGGGATGTTACATGCCCAATGATACGAATCCTGCAAAATGGGCGATTGAACACCGCAAGATGTGTGTCTTTATCAGGCGATTTGTGGAGCGCAATGTGTACAATCATGTGGCGAGTATTTTTGATGCCAAGGAGCTTTTGAAGACATTAGAGTCTCTATATGCGAAGAGCACGGGTCTGAATAAGCTTTTGCTGCTGTCAAAAATTAGTGAGTGCAAGTATCAGAAGGGCACACCTATACTTGATCATGTGAATGAGTTTTAAGTAGTGTTGGATCAGTTATCTGCTATGAAGGTGACCTTTGATGATGAGGTCAAAGCTCTGTGGTTATTGAAGTCTCTCCCTGCCTCTTGGGAGATGGTTCGAGTTTCACTGATTAACTTGTCTCCGGGAGGTGTTCTGACTATGGAGATTGCAAAGAGTGGGATTATGAATGAGGAGGTGAGAAGGAAATCTCAGGGTGATTCATATGAGAGTATCCCTTCTACCCACTCAGGTGCTTTATATACTGAGTCTAGGGGGAGAGATAAGTGCAGAGATGGTAGCGGATCTAATAGGAGCACTTCCAGGTTGCGGAAAGATATTGAGTGCTTTCATTGTGGCAAAAAGAGACACATTAAGAGGAAGTGCAATGCCTGGAAGAAATTGCAGATGAAGGAATCAGGGAAGCGGGACGAGACCACAGCATCAGTAGTGACAACCTGTGATGATGATGATATATCACTCTTTGCGAGTGAAGAGGTGGCGGCTAACCTCGCTCGTAGAGATGATTTGTGGTTGGTGGACTCGGGGGCTTCAGCACACATTTCGAGCGATATAGCACAGTTTTGCTACCTACACCTCACGTGAGTGCGGGGTATTGAAGATGGGCAACGGGACAGTTTGCAAAGCTATCGGCATCGGTGATGTGCACCTGAAGACGAGCATAGGTTCTGTTTTAGTGCTCAAAGACGTCCGTCATATACCTGACATCCGATTCAGTTTGTTATCTGTTGGTTGATTGGATGTAGATGGTTTTGCTAGTAGATTTGACGACGGACGATGGAGTGTTACCAGAGGTTCTTTGGTCATAGGCCGTGGTAGCATGATGTCCGGCCTTTATTGTTTGGAGGCTAGAGCTGCAGGTGCGGGGGAGCACGAGGTAAGAGGTGACAGTACCACCGGTATGTGGCACAGGCAGCATGGATTTTTCAGTGGGAAGAAATACTATAGGCAGGTGAGACATCAGGTCTCAAAGTCGACGGTGATAGGACAGGAGAGCGGTTCTCATATTGTTGCTGGCCAGCGGCGCCGGGTGACCATTGATTGTCACGATCCTACATCAAGTTCGACAGTTTGCGCAGGACAGATGCATTGTTGCAGTGATGGTTCTTGCGGGGAGGTCGCCAATTTGGCGAGCTCTTCCTCCTAGTCGGGAAGGGGGAGATTTGTTGGGTTCGGGTTCCCTCCTAGGTGAATAAAACCCGCGGCGACGAACGTCGAGAGGTTCGTAATGGATTGGATTGAGTCGTGGCGAACATTGGGCATGATCGAATTGTTCAGCGAAATCATGAGACATTCAAGACTCATATCCTTCGTTATTATATATATTATAATTATATAGTATTATATATATAATTATATATATATGATTATAGTTATATGTAATATATATATATATATATATATAACTATCCTAAATTCCTAATATTACCCAAGCAGCAGCCCGCCTATCTATAAAAAGAAAAAAAATAACCAAAAAAACGAGGACGGCTGCTTTCCCCCGTGAAGAAGAGCCTGGCCGCATATCATTTTCTTCCCAGTCGCCTGTGCAAAGGTACACCTCCACCTCTTCTTCCTTCTTCGGATCGAGGTTTTCTCGCCGGCGATCTTGGACGGTGCCGTGTTGCAAAAGCTTAATCCAAACGTTTGCAGGTATTTGGTTTTAGAAGTTTGACAGGTTTTTGGGGGCTGAACAGTGGCAGGAAAATAAAAAGGCTTGAAATTTTATATATTGATAAGTAGAGAAAGTTACACATATATATAGCTGGTTTGTAACGGTCCTTAAACTTAATTAAAATTTACATTGGAAATAGGGGAAAGCATTGCTGGCAGGTGCGGCTTAATTCAATTCACTGTCTTTAATTAGGCACAGTTTACAAAAGCTTGTGAACGGTCGGATTTTTATTTCTTTACCCCTTCTAAATCTGCGCCGTTCACGATCGCCAGCTTTTCACGGAGCACGATGTACCTGGTTCTGTGCAGTGGCTTCGTCATTATATCAGCAGTTTGTTCTTCGGTAGGGGTGAAAACCAGATGGATTAGCTTCTTCTCGACTGCTTCTCGAATGAAATGGAAGCATATGTCGATATGTTTGCTTCTAGCGTGAAATACAGGGTTTGTCGCTAATGCTAAGGCAGATGTGTTGTCGCATTTTATAGTCGTTCCGCCTTCTTCTTTCTTCGTAATTTCTTTCGTTAGTCTCTGCAACCATATAGCTTCGCAGGAAGCATTGTTTAAGGCCATGAATTCTGCTTCGGTTGTAGAAAGTGCTACCGAATGTTGCTTCCTGGAGCTCCATGAGATCGGGCTTGAGCCTAGGAAGAAGATAAACCCTCCGGTGCTCTTTCGATCATCTAAGCTCCCGGCCCAGTCGGAGTCAGTATAGCCATGTAGCTTTGCAGTTTCTTCTTTCTTGAACAGGATCCCAAAAGTCCGGGTTCCTTGTAGGTAGCGTAGTATTCTTTTTCCTGCACAAAGATGGGTATTAGAAGGGTTACTAACAAATCTAGCAAGAATGTTTACCGCATTTTCGATGTCGGGTCTGGAATTGGTGAGGTAGATGAGAGACCCAATAAGACTCCTGTATTCTTCTTCATTTGCTTGTTCTTCATCTGCTCCCCTTGCTCTGAATTTATCTGCTGCTGTCATGGGTGTTTGGGTGGGATTGCACTCACCCATGTGGAACTTTTTGAGAAGAGAGTCAATATATAGTTCTTGTGAAAGGAAAATTCCGCAGTCGAGGTGTTTAACTTGAAATCCTAAGAAGTGTTTAAGAATCCCTAAATCCGTTACCTCATACTCCTTTTTCAGTTTCTCTCTAAAGTTCTCAATGAGTTTAACATTTGTACCTGTTATAATAAGATCATCGACATACAGGCTTACAGTGATACTACCTTCTTCTAAGTTTTTGATGTATAACGTTGGTTCCACCTTGCTGCGGCAGAAGCCTTCAGTGATTAAGTATGCGTCAATGTCGTTGTTCCACGCTCGAGCAGACTGCTTCAAGCCGTAAAGGGCTTTATGTAGTAAGTAGACTTTATCTTCTTCCCCTTCTATCTCAAAACCAGGTGGTTGACAGACGTATACTTCCTCAATAAGTTTTCCGTTTAAGAAGGCTGATTTTATATCTAAATGAATGACCATTTGGCTATTTTGAGCTGCAATTGCAAGAAGGATTCTTATTGTTGTCAACCGAGCGACTGGGGCAAAGGTTTCATTATAATCTGCGCCTGCTCGCTGGGTATATCCCTTTGCCACAAGGCGAGCCTTGTATTTCAGAGGTGTACCATCTTCGTTTTGTTTAATTTTGAATACCCACTTGAGTCCTGTTATAGATCGATGTGGTGGTCTATCAACAAGACTCCAGGTTCCATTTTTTTCTATAGCTTTTAGTTCTTCTTCCATGGCAGTTTTCCATTCCTTATGTTGTGCGGCTTCAATGTGTGTGGTGGGTGTAATGGCAATGTGCAATTTTTCTGATTCTTGGTAAATGTCACTCACTAGCCTTGTTTTAACGGGTGATGATGCTTCAGAATCACCATCGCTTGTTTGATCTTCAGTACAGTCAAGGATGGAATTGGGAGGTGTCTCTAATTCAACCTGCTGTGAGGAATTTGATAGATTGGTGTCTCCTTCATAGCAATGGATGGGATTGGGAGATACAACCATTTTAATCGGTTGTGAAGATGGTGAGAAGTCTGAACCCCAGTCATAAAACTTGTGTTCATCAAAGATCACATCCCTTGCTATTATGATTTTCTTGGTCTTGGGGTCTAACAAACGGTAAGCCTTGCTTTCAGTGCTGTAACCAAGTAGGATGCATGACCTGCTCTTATTGTCTAATTTGTCTAAGTTTTCTCCTAGTAGATGTGTGTAAGCAGTGCAGCCAAAAACTCTCATATGGGTAATTGAAGGTTTGTGCTTATGTAAAGCTTCATATGGTGTTTTCCTGAGGTCCCTTGTGGGTATACGATTAAGGGTGTACACGGCAGCTGCAGTGGCTTCTGCCCAGAGTTGTTTTGGGCTGCCTGAATGAAACAGTAGTGCCCTGGCCATTTCCAAAATTATTCTGTTTCGTCTCTCCACAACTCCATTTTGTTGTGGTGTGTAGGGTGAGGTTAATTCTCTTCTTATCCCATGCTCAATAAGGAATTCGTTGAATTGGTTGGAGGTAAATTCACCACCCCTATCACTTCTTACAGCTTTGATGTTTTTGTTTAATTGGTTTTCTATATATTTTTTGAAATGTACGAAGGTGATATAGGCTTCAGATTTGGCACTCAAGTGATGTAGCCACATGTAGCAGCTAAAGTCATCAACTATTAGAAAATAATATAGTGCTCCTCCTATGGAAGGTACTGGAGCCTTTCCCCATAAATCCATGTGGAGTAATTCAAGTGATGATGTTGATCGACTTTTAGCAGCTTTGGGGAAAGGTTGTCTATGAGACTTTGCCTTGGCACAACAAATGCATATGTGGGGCGTCGTTGAGAGTTTGGGCAAACCATCGACTAGTTGGTCCTTATGCATTTGGTTCATAATGGGAAGGCTGATATGGCCTAGTCTACTGTGCCATATTTGGGTTTTATTGGCAGGTGTTTCATGCACTGATGTTAGTGCATGAAAGGATGAAGCAGGCTTAAGGTTCAAAGTAAATATATTGCTTTTGTTCATGTGTGCAGTGACAATGACCTTTTCCCCTATGGGTTCAACTATCTCACAAGTTCTGTTTTTAAAAAGTACCTTAATGCCTTTTTCTAGAAGTTGTCCTACACTAAGCAGGTTCTGTGTGAGTGTTGGTACATATTGGACACTGCCTATCTTCTTAACTAACCCTTCTGGTGTTATTACTGAAATGGTGCCTCTCCCCTCTATTTTTTCTTTTGTCCCATCTCCTAATGTTACCACAGATTTCCAAGTGCTGTCTAGAGAAGTGAAGTATGTGCTATCATTTACCATATGGTTTGAGCAACCGCTATCAATGTACCAAGTGGATGATAGCTCCCGTGTGTTGGGAGAGCAGCAGGTAAAAAGGTATTGGTTTGGGTTTGTTTTAGCTGTGTTTGCCTCTTCCTTACTTTTATGCCAGCATCTATCAGCTGAGTGATTTGGGTATCGGCAGTTTTTACATCTAAAAAAGCAGTCTTTTGGTTCGTGGTTTGTCTTTTTGCAGATTATGCATGGAGAAAAGTTTTTATGATTGCTTTTATGGGCAATGCCCTGCGTTGGCCTTTTGTTTCTTGAGGCTTCGTTTTTCTTTCTATCTTCTTTGTTGTTTTTCTGAAAGGTCATAGTGGTCTGGAAGGCTTTTTCTAGCTGTGGTTCTTCATTTATGTTTAGTAAGTCTTCATGGGTTTGGAGTGAAGCCATTAGATCACTAACGGTTAGTGTTTCTAAATCGTGTGCCTCTAAGATTGCAGACACTATATGTTTGTGTGATTGTGGCATAGATCTTAGAATTTTCTCAACTATTTGCTGCTCTTCGATTATTCCCCCTAAGGTTCTAATCTGGTTTACGATGCTTATGATTTTGGCAAAAAATTCTTGGACAGTATCATTACTTGTCATCAAAATGGAATCGAAATTTCAGCGTAGAGAATAGAGTTTTAATTTTACTACCTTTTTAGAGCCCTTATACTCATTTACCAATTTGTTCCAAGCCTCAGTTGTTGTTTTTGACCCCATGATCCGGGGGTAGATTGCAGGTGCAATCCCTTGCTGGATAAGGTGCAAAGCTAGTGCATCTCTTTGCAGTTCTTCTTTCGTATACTGTGGAGCTGCACCTTCTTTGCTTTTTTTTTTGGTTGTGGTCCATCCGTGACGATGTCCCAAAGGCCTTGAGATCGAAGAAATGTCTCCATTTTATCACTCCAGAAATCATAAAGGTCCCCGGTGAATATGGGGATGGTGGAATGGGTATAAAGAGGTGCGTGGGAGGTAGATGATGAAGCCATTATCGATTGGAGAACGGATACTACAATGGCTCTGATACCACTGTTGCAAAAGCTTAATCCAAACGTTTGCAGGTATTTGGTTTTAGAAGTTTGACAGGTTTTTGGGGGCTGAATAGTGGCAGGAAAATAAAAAGGCTTGAAATTTTATATATTGATAAGTAGAGAAAGTTACACATATATATAGCTGGTTTGTAACGGTCCTTAAACTTAATTAAAATTTACATTGGAAATAGGGGAAAGCATTGCTGGCAGGTGCGGCTTAATTCAATTCACTGTCTATAATTAGGCACAGTTTACAAAAGCTTGTGAACGGTCGGATTTTTATTTCTTTATGCCGGAGCCGAAGCAAGCAGCGGTGATCGGAGGTTCTGAGGCCGTGTGGAGTCCGGTGTGAGTTTTGACGGCGGCGTTTGTCGCGAGGCCGGAGACACCGGTGACTCTTTGTACGAGGGCTGATTTTGGAGGCGGTGTTGGCGCCCTTGTGTAGTGGGGAAGCGGTGCACGTGTGCGGGGGAGCGGCGTTGGCGGAGGCCGATTTGGGCGGAGCCGGAGCGGTGTAGGCGGAGGCCGTTCTTAGAGTGCGCATCTTGGCGCAAAGAATGACGGCGTGTTATTGGGGTCGCATCTGCGGTCAGCGGCGGTCAGCGCGAGGAGGCATCTTAGCCTCAAGTGGACTTTGGCGGCGAGAAATCTGAGCATCGAGCGGGGCAACCTACTGACGGGTTGCAGACTGATCGGAGTGCGCAAATGACGTCATGTGTCGACGTAGGAGGATATCTAGGCACAATATTGGAAGATCTTGGAAGACTGCAGAGAATTCAGAGAACCAGTTTGGAGCGAGTCTCTCTGACTCGGACTTGGTCGTCTTTGTCGGTATACCTGTATTTTTCCTCTTGTCTTTATTTTGTGCTAGCTGTAAGATCCATCTGAGGATCGCGGGGGGGGGGGGGGGGGGGGGGGGGGGAAAGTCATTGTATTGTTGAACATTATTTAGTGGCAGCTTTTCGGATTGGACTCTGATCGTCCAGTAGTTTTTACCCTGATTTGGGGGTTTTCCACGTATATGCTTGTGTGTTTGTGATTGTGTTTGCTCTTGCGTATTTCGCTGACGGTTTTGCAGGTATCTCAGCTC
Source organism: Platanthera zijinensis (assembly GCA_039513925.1). Classification (NCBI taxonomy): domain Eukaryota; kingdom Viridiplantae; phylum Streptophyta; class Magnoliopsida; order Asparagales; family Orchidaceae; genus Platanthera; species Platanthera zijinensis. The sequence goes on from CM077090.1 coordinate 142,627,639, forward strand.
GCATCCTCGCGTGCACTCAAGTCTGTGAGAACATGTTTCTCACAACAGGTTTGGCACCTTAGATTGACACTGCATCATTTTTGTTAGTATTTTGATGTTTTGCTCCCTATAATTGTGTTTGCAACATTACTTTATATTAAAAATTTCTGAACGAGTAAAGATTATTTGTCATGTTAAATTTGTTGAAGTGACAGTAAAGTGGAGTGGGGCGGTCTGATATAACAGACCGCACAGATCGGCAGCGGTCTTGCGGTTAGAAGGTGACAGTTAACCGGAATTTGGTTTCTTCTTTTCTCTCCTGCGGTCTGGTTCAGCAAGCACCCTGAGAAGTAACCGGACGGTTAGACTTGTTTAACCGCGGTTGTTGCGGTCTGGACACTGAGACCGCACAGTCTGTTTGGAGCTTGTCGGGTTCTCTGACTCGCGAAGGGGCGGGCGGTTAGCGCGGTCTGCTGAGACTAACTGATCAGTTTGTTGGAGCTTATTCGCTCGGGTTGTGCCAGAGTTCGCTGTTTGTGTGGACTTGGTCATGACGTTATGACAAGTCCAGGTTGTTGCCTAGTCGCGGGCTGCAGTTGCACGGTCTGGAAGCGGAGACTGCCGAATTGCGCGGTCTGTACTGGAGTTCGCCTAGTCCGCTATACTGCGAGGTCTGGTTGCAGAGACCGGCAGTCCATCATAAGTGTGTTGATGGGTCAGGATGCGTGGATGGTTTGCTAAGTCCAAGCGAACTGATGTTGTTGTCCGCTCGACTATGTAGACTGGTGGTGCTTTTCCCGTATGCGGTTATTTGGTTTATCCTGCGCGGACTGGCTCGCTATCTGCACTTCTATGCGAGTTGATGTCTTTCAGTTGCAGACTGAACTTGGTATCCGCACTTGTGCGGATATGTGGTTCTAGCTACAGGATAACGGACGATTATCCTATCGTTATAGGCGGTGACCACACTCCCCATGTCGCCTATAGATAGGAGTCTCAGGCTCGTCATAAAAAATAAGAACAATGAGAACTTAGCTCGCACTTTATTCATGCGGTTACGGTTTTCTAACCGTCGCAATGCGAGTAAGCCATCCACCATTGCGCTGGCCACCAGGCCGCGCGACCGCGCTCACTCGCGCAGGCCGCACCCGAGCACGCGCAGCCCCCGAGCCCGCGCGCAGGCATCCCCGTGCGCAGGCATCCCCGTGCTCGCCCGACCTACCACGCGTGCCCCCCCCCCCCCTCCGCACACCGCTATGTCCGCCACCTCCGTGCTTGCCTCCTTTCCATCATCCTCCGCACCGGCGCCCTTCGGCGCAGAACCACCATCAGGCGCCCTCTCCCGCTCGCTTCGTTCCTCACCCTCAAAACAAGAAAAATACTAACCTTCTTAATGGGAGACATAACAACCACATAAGCCCCGCGAACTCTAAAATCTCTACAACAGCCCGAGGGAAGAACAAAATGACCCACCTCTAATTTATAAACATTAGAGGGAAGACTCATAAAGGAAGACCACCAAATTTGCAAGATCTTTCTTGCGAGATTTTCCTGTCTCAAACGGGCGGCGAATAAGCATCAATCTTTGGACGGTATCTCGAAAACATGTTAAGATAATTTCCTAACGAATGGAGCGCGTCAGAAGAAATAAGAAATTTTTGAGCTCATCACTTCGCGAATCATGACTTGGAGAAATTTGGGGGAATTTGATGGGGTCCCCGCAAAATTCCCAAGTCAAACTGACAAGACTCGAACTGAGTACACGCAAGCCGACTAGACCGATTACACGTAGCAAAACCGCAAAGGAGAAACTGAACTCGTGCACGCGCACTGTGGGGCCGTGTAGGCACACCCGGCCTGCGCGCAAGCACACACGGACATCCCACATGGTTGCACTCTACATGGTCGCGCGCGGCCAACCCACATGGTCACACTCCGTGGGGCCACAACGGGACCGCGCTCCCGCGTGGCCGCACCCCCGCGCCCCGTGCGGCCCAGGGGACGCGCAACCGCAGTGCCACGCCCCCGCACGGTCATGCCCCCGCGCGGCCGCACTCCTCGCGGGCGTGCCCCCGCGCGACCGCACTCCCTACGGTTGTGCCCTCGCGCGGCCGCTATGCCACACGCTGCCCGGTCGCGCCCCGCGCACGAGCGTGCCGGCGGCGGGTTTCGCCGCTGCAGTCTCGGACCACCTCCTCCACCCTAGGCCACTGCCGCCTCCGGACACCTTGCCCGGGCTTCCCGAACTGCCCAGGGGGCACTCTTGTCATTTTTGCAAAAGTGGTGATTCGGGTGATCAAAACGGAGCAACGCCACTCGCGAGCAAAAATCACTCCCCTGCGCAATTATTATCATGAACCTCCAGAAAACTATAAATAAGCTCACAAACCTTCATTTAAAGACAAGCAATGTTAGAAGCGAGGTAGAGCTCTGAGGTTTTCTGGCGAGATCATGGAATTCGGTTAATTCTCTGGTCAGGAATTCGCTCCCCTCTCCTTCTTGTGCTTAGGCTCCAGTACTCCCCAAGTCACATGAACCGCCTGCGCAAGAACGCTCTCATCAAGGTTTCGCATCAACGAGAGCGCTCCCTTAAGAAGCACCGTGCGCTTAGAGAATTTCTCGGTCGGAACTCTCCCACCCAGATTTTGCGAGCCCTGCAACACTCAAAGGCCGGAGCGCTTCCATCGAGGCTCCGAGAACTTAGCCTTTTTTCCTCATTTTCTGCACCTGTAACGCAGTAGCGGTCTATCGTCCTCCGAGATCAAACCAAAATCTTCAAAACACATGAAGATAGTGGATTTCTACTCATCACTGTTCCAACTACCTGGATTTTCACTTTTTCGGGTTTTCCACGTAAAAAACGTCTAGTCATTTGCTATGATTCATTTTGCATGTTTGCGCCCCCGGTCTTATTCCAATCTAAACTGGTCCGATTTCTCCGTCCCAGAAAAAGACCGGATAACCCGTAACAGAGACATGTGAAAAATAATATACTTATTGAATCAAACTGAAAGACTCTATTTAAAACTAGGTCTAAAATTAAGAGACCAATCATAGGCGGACCTATTAAGGGACACACCCGGGCACGTGCCCGGGTGTAAAAAATCGCGAACTCTGTCCGGACCGCGTCAACAGCATTCATCGCCCTAAATGTTTCACAACTCTGTTTCACTCTCACAGAGTTTCTCCCCCGATGGGCGACGACCTGGCTCCTCCAGTCCTCCTCCAGCCCGGGTAATCTCGACGCCTCCTACTCCATCTTCTTCTCCTCATATTACTAAGATATTTGCCCTAATTTTCTGCGATTTCTGATTTGGGGGATTAACTTCTGCATTCATAGGTTAGATTAATACTTAGAGGAATCAGTTTTTATTTTAAATGTCTTACATTATCACTGGAAATTCATAATAACATTTACTTAGACAGTACACGATTTTAGTTGATATAACATCTCAAATTAAAGGAATAAATTGACTTTATCAGCTATTAGTGGAATTGAAAAAGGACAAATATTTTAAGTAAGTTTTCAGGTTATTAAATTTGACAGGTCTCCATCGAGTTTTCAGGTTATGATAAAGGATCGTTTGCGAAACCGAATGCGTGAGAATTGACGAATGATTGTTTCATTGTTTATATTGAAAAACATGTTACTGATAAAATTACAAATTACACAATTATCTTCTGCTTCCAGAATATGCGTACAAGAAAAATGACTTGTTGAGAAGTAAGTTCTATCATGTTATTTTTTGCTCTACAAATCTAAAATATAGTGTTTAACGATTAAAAATTTGATTATTTATTTCCACTTTTGCATTATTACTATTGATGTATAAATATTTAAATATATGTTGTTAATTAAATTTAAATTTAAATTAATTGTGCTCGGGTTTCAAAAATTTCCTAGTTCCGTCACTGAGACCAATAAATATTGAGCATTCTCAGTTAATAGCAGTTCGTGCGCAACAGTTGGGCCCACAGTGCATTGGCCATGCTTGACTACTCCAATTTTTATCGTGCGTCCAATGCCATCCACGCAGTTAATCGACTGTTTTCCTGTTTTACTTTTTTTTGAAGACGTTTTTCCCAAACCTTTGGATCATGAATTGGACGATGCGCGTGCACTGCACACGTAAATATATGTGTGGACGCACACCTAAATATCTCTCCGGCCATTGACCTTACCACGGGTGGAAAATGTTTGGGTACGTAAACACACGTATTTCACGTGCGCGAGCAAATCTGACTATATAATCTTTATTTCAACGGTGGAGATTTTTTTGTACTGTAATGCAATCATTGGTCAATACGACTGTATTTGACATATAATCTCCACCATATTTGACAAAATACAGTCATATATTTTAGCATATGATATCAACCGTTAAAATCAAAGATCGGACAATCGTATTTGCTCGCTCACGGACAGAAATACGTGCATATACATAAAAATTAAAAAAAATCCCCGCCGCTGTTCCCCAAAATGTTTTCTTTAAAAGGAAAGAGACCACACGCGTGAACTATGCAATATTACCGGTGACTTTAATGCTCAAAGAGATTTTTTGGTATTTTTTTATTCGTGCAATAGTGGCGAAGATCTGATGAATTAATATAGTTGAGCAGTTGACGAATAGTCAATGGACCCCAGAACAATAAATACGGAGGTCAAATTAAGAAGGCTTTGGAGTTTATTGTAGCCTAGTTCGTTGGCGGTGGATGGTAGCTCAGAGCCTCACACTCACTATTTATCACGCGACGACTACACGTCCCAGTTGTGCAGCCTTAGAAAACACGTATACACACATGACACACACATATACCCACACAGAGTGACAACGGAAAATTTCTGCGCCCCCTCGGCAGTATCCCGATCACGATGGTATTGAGGCATATTGACGCTCCCTCCACTCACACCCTTGTAGCGCATTAAAAGATTGACCGATAGTCGGAGTACTAAACTCTTGGGGTGCGAGCGAAGCTGCCCTGCGAAGCCGTCGTGATTGAGGTACTGTCTCGACGACACGATGTTTCACAGTGTACTGTCATGTTATTTTATGATGCTCCACCGGACCGATTCGGTTCTGTTGTTTTGCCTTTTTTATTTTATTATATATATAGGCTTGAACAGGGAGAACAATATATCATCCCCCAATAAAATCAATCCTAACCTAACCTAAGGCGGGTGGCGGCAACATCAGGAGAAAGGCAGAGAAGCGGCGGCAGATCAGGAAGAAAGAAATCACGAAGTGGAGCGGCGGAAGGCGATCAAGGGTCTTCTTCTCCGGCGGCGACTTCGGAGATCCGGCGGCAAGCCCGGTCTAGGGCTTCTTCTCCGGCGGCGGCAAGATCGGGAGCGGCCTCCTTCTGCGGCGGCGTAAGGCAAGCCCGATATAGGGCTATCTTCTCCGGCGATCTTGGAGATCTGGCGGTGGCAAGGGCGTCCAAAAGCGTTCTTCTTCTCGGTGTTCTTTCTCCTGCGACAGCAGCGATCGGAGGCGGCGGAAGATGGATCGGAGTTCCGATCTAGTGCACGGCAGCGACATCGGCTCCATATCCGGTGAAGGAGAGGGGAGATCCACGGCAGCGGCGGGTGCGGGTTTCTTCCTTCGGCGGCTCCGGTGATCCAGCGGCAGCGGCAACTCCGGCGGTGAAAGAGGGCATAAGGCTACAGTTCCTTCATCTTGAAGAGGGCAGCGACTTTCTTGGCCGGAAGGCGGCGACGTGTGGCGGAGGGAAGATCGTGTTACCCGAGTTTGGGCACCAACGGCGCATCGGGTTCATCTCCAGCAGTTGACGGCGGCTTGGCTGACTGTATCCAGGGAAGAGAGGGGGCTCACGACGGCAGCTGGGTGCAGATTCCTTCGGCGGCGATCAGATTCAGATCCAGGCATCAGTATCGGCCAGTTTCTTGCGGCGACATCCCCGGTGGAAGCAGTGCATAGGGGAGTTTTCTTTGTTCTCTTATTGTCCTTTATTTCCTATTCTAGGTTAGTGTCAATCCGCTGAGGATCGTTGAGTGTCTGTGTTGTAATCAGATATTTTTTGTTTAGTGGATCCGACGTGCTCTCCCCATGGACGTAGGAGCTTAACTCTAAACCACGTATATCTCTTGTCGTCTGTGTTTTTTCTGTGTTTTGGAAACTTGAACTACTTTGTTGGATTGGTGCGCGCCACTATTTGCTCACATATTAGCTTCCGTTGCTATTGTCCGCGACGAGTTCCGTACTTGCGGGCCGGTGCCAATTGCACAACAATTGGTATTAGAGGGAGGTTCGACCTTCGGACCAGTGAGCAAATTCAATGGCCGCCAAATTCGAGGTTCAAAAATACGACGGGCGGATCGATTTCGGTCTTTGGCAAAAGCGCATAAAGGCCGTACTCGTTCAGCAGAGTCTTCACAAGGCACTCCTTGGAAAGGAGAAGGCTAAAGTGAAAGACGACGACGAGTTGGATGAGCTGGACCTCAAGTCCATCAGCACCATACAGCTGTGTTTGGCAGACGAGGTCATGTACAACGTTGTCGAGGCGAAAACTACGGTGGACTTGTGGAGGAAGCTCGAGGAGCTCTACTTGTCCAGATCGCTCACGAACAAGCTATACGTGAAGAAGCCGTTGTACAGCTTGAGGATGTCTGATGGCGTGTAACTTTTGGATCACTTGAATGTGTTCAACAAGTTGGTATCCCAGTTGCGCAGCATGGATGTGAAGGTTGAGGAGGAAGACCAGACTCTTCTCCTCTTATCCTCACTCCCGAGTTCGTTCGATCATTTAGTCACCACCATCTTGTATGAGAAGGATACCCTTAAGATGGAGGAAGTGGTGACGATGCTTTTTTCTAATGAGAAGAGGAGCAGTTCCGGATAGAGTGCGAGCGTGGGTCTACTCGTGAAGAGCAGAGACCCATCCCGAGGTAGATCGAGAGGGTGAGGCAAGGAGGATGATCAACCTAGGTCGAGGGGTAGGTGTCATTACTGCAAGGAGGAGGGGCATTGAAAGGCCAAATTGCTCGTAAGGAAACTCACGGGCAAAGGGTCTGTGCCTCAGCAGGTTGTAGTGGAATCTGAGTGCGTGAGCGATGATGACGTTCTACACATTTCACAAAGTCGTGAAGTGGTAGTCCGGACCACAGATTCATGGATCATGGATACAGGATGTTCGTTCCACATGTGCCCGAACATTGAATGGTTCTCTAGTATTAGGCACTGCGGAGGTGGTCGTATTCGGATGGGGAACCAGTTAGAGTGCGAGATATCGGGAGTCGGGAGCATCAGGATTAGGATGTTCGATGGAGTGGTTAGGACCCTCACCGACGTTCGGTATGTGCCCGAGTTGAGGAAGAGCTTGCTTTCTCTAGGCACTCTAGAGGCTGCTGGGTATTCTTACTCCAGTAGCAGTGGGTATTTGGAGGTCAGGAGAGGCGCGCAGACAGTCTTGAGAGGAGAGCGTTTTGGATTGCTCAATAGACTTATTGGCACCACAATTGCCAGGGGAAATGCGAGGAGAGAGGTCAGACTACCTCTCGATCTACAGGATATGGTAGCGTATGCCTTTCAGGCGATCTCCTCAGATCGCGGTTCCTTCGATAGAGCTTTAGAGAGCAAAGACCGTTCTCAGCGAAAAGATAGGAAGGATCAGCGGAGGAGCGGGGCAGGACTCGTGGCAAGGGCGTGTGCGCGGAGAGAGGACCTTGGTGGAGGTAGAATCTTCGCAGCCGTAGAGTAGACGGGTAGAGAGTCATCTCAGGAGTACTCAGACACCGTGAGAGGAGCAATCAGGCTCAGAGGTCTCACCGAGGAACTTAGGATCACTAAGGAGAAGGTGGAGTTGCACAGTGAGAGTTTGAGTGCGATTCATCTTGTAGTAAACCCAGTCTATCGTGCAAGTACGAAGCACGTCGACGTGCGTCACCGAGAGTTGAGGGAGTTCACTCGAGGTGGAGGCGTGATGTTGCGGTAGATTCCTACGGAAGAATGCGTTACGAGCATACGGGAGAAATCAGTGAGGGCTATCTTCTCCGGCGATCTTGGAGATCCGGTGGTGGCAAGGGCGTCCAGAGGCGTTCTTTCTTCTCGGTGTTCTTTCTCCTACGATAGCAGCGATCAGAGGCGGCAGAAGATTGATCGGAGTTTCGATCTAGTGCATGGCAACGACATTGGCTCCATCTCCGGTGAAGGAGAGGGGAGATCCACGGCAGCGGCGGGAGCAGGTTTCTTCCTTCGGCGGCTCCGACGATCCAGCGGCGGCAGCAACTCCGGCGGTGAAAGAGGGCATAAGGCTGCAGTTCCTTCATTTTGAAGAGGGCAGCGGCTTTCTTGGCCGGAGGGCGGCGGCGTGTGGCAGAGGGAAGATCGGGTTACCCGATTTTGGGCACCAGCGACGCATCGAGTTCGTCTCCAGCAGTTGATGGTGGCTTGGTCGGCTGTATCCAGGGAGGAGAGGGGGCTCACGGCGGCGGCTGGGTGCAGATTCCTTCGGCGGCGATCAGATTCAGATCCACGCTGCAGTATCAATCGGTTTCTTGCGGCGACATCCCCGACGGCAGCAGTACATAGGGGAGTTTTCTTTGTTCTCTTGTTGTCCTTTATTTCCTATTCTAGGTTAGAGTCGATCCGCTGAGGATCGTTGAGTGGATGTGTTGTAATCAGATATTTTTTGTTTAGTGGATCTGACGCGCTCTCCCCGTGGACGTAGGAGCTTAACTCCAACATGTATATCTCTTGTCGTCTGTGTTTTTTATGTGTTTTGGAAACTCAAACTGCTTTGTTGGATTGGTGTGCGCCACTACTTGCTCACATATTAGTTTCCGTTGCTATTGTCTGCGACGAGTTCCGTGCTCGTGGGTTGGTGCCAATTGCACAACACTGTCATTCGTAATATTATAAACTTGTATTAATCACAACTTAAAATTTTAGTGCATATATATCAAAAAGTTGTGTTTGTTTGTTGAAGTTGGTGACCGAGTGGTCTGGCGGTCTGGCTTGGCGGGTTGATGACCACGCGGTCTGGCGGTTTCCCTTCAGCGGTTTGGTTGCTGTGTGTTGCTGTCTGAGGTCCAAGCGGTCTAGCGGTTTGTTCCTGGCGGCTTGGAGACCGGGCGGTCTGGCGGTCTCCCATGGCAATCTCTCTCTCTCTCTCTCTCTTGTAGTAGCCGAGCGGTTAGTCCTTCTATCTAACCGCGCGGCTTGTGCGGTTTGTGTCTGTATAGTCCGCTTGTGTCCTGTAATTTTTTAGTCATACATCTCTTATTTATTTTCTCTCATCTCTCCTCCATTCTATATAAGAGAGGTCATACCTTTGTAATAGACACCTTTTGTAGCATCCCATTTTTCAATTAGACCCCCCCTTAGGAGTGACTTGAACATTCCTAGGTCATACCAAGTCCTAGGTTGAACCTAGGAGGTCAAGTGACCCAACTAGTTAGTTGAGACTCACTTGGGCTGCAAATAGTAAAATCTTAAAACCCTGATTTTGGTGTCCTAGTGGGTTAAATCTGACTCCAAGGCATTCCTAGACCTAATATGAGATCAATGGGTCACCAAGGACCCATTGGGTGCAAACCTAATGGCTAAGTTGACCCAAGTCAACTTAAGCCCTAGTTAGGCCAAAGTAACCCTGCCCTGGATCAACTCACCCTCTTTACCCCAAATCTACCCTACCTAATCATACCTAGGCCTTAGGGGAGGTCAATGGGTCCCTAGGGGTCTATTGATGTTGACTCAGAAGGTCAAATTGACCAAGTCAACCCTAAACCCAAATCAAGTCAAACCTAGCTCAATTGGGTTAACTCAGGCTCAAGCCGCCTCATGTAGACTCATAGGGTTTTATTAGGAGTTATTATGGCTGCCTATAGCCTAAACCCTAGGCTAGCCAACATGTTGACTAGGAGAGAGAAAGAAGAGAGAAACAGGCTAAATATAGGAGAGAGAAAGTGTGAATTAAAGGTATTTTCATGGTAGAATGGTGAGTCCCCCCTCTCATATGGCATTTAAGGTTTTAATATTAATTTTATGGGCTGCCTTTAGGCTTCTAGGGGAAGAAAATTCGTGAGGATGACTAGGAGAGAGAAAAAAAATAAGTATTTGGTTATATAGAGGAGAGAGAAAAGGTGGTGGAGAGGTGAAGAGGTGTTTTGAAGAGGGAGGAGGCATGAGTTCGGCCAAAGAGGGGCCAATAGCCACCTAGAGGTTGACACCTCCTCCCCCCACCCTTTTCCCGGCCATCAAGAGGTGTTTCCACCCTCTCTCTCCTCTAACCACCCCCCACCATGAAGAGGTGTTTTGCCTCTTGGAGAAAACCGCCCCTCTCCCCCTCTCCTCTTTATATACTCACTTAGGAGAGAGGGGAGACCATTTTCAAAATCAGAGAAGGAGGGGTGAACCCTTGCCGGAGCCATCAAGGAGAGAAACGCCGCCACCGCCGCCACCGCCGCCACCATGGCATTCCGCCGTTCAACTCGCATCCAAGCCCGAAATCAGGTCCTCCCTCACCTTTTCTCTCATGTTTAGATCCTAGGATTGTTTTGGAGTTGAGTTCATGCTCAAACGAACCGGAGCAAAAGCTTAAAATTTCAGAAATTTCCATTTTTATGGAGTTTTTGAAGCTCTCGGGTAGGGCGGCGCCGCCACCTCCGGCCGCCCTAGCCGCCGGCAAGGTTAGCCCCCACCACCGGGAACATGTAGGAGTTGTTTCCCGGTGGTGGCGCCGCCCCTAATGGCCGGGAACAGCCCCGTGATAAGCACTTCTCACGGGTTCTGGTTCAGTCCATTTGGAGAAGACGAAGTACAGCTGCCGTCCGATCGCTTTAAGATTCGTGCAGGATCAAAATAAATACTTATAAACTCATATTTTTCGGATTTTCTGTATTTAATAAAACAGTTTTACTGTAAATGAAATTTAGGCCCCTTATGGACACCTACTGAAAAAGGTCATAACATGAAAGTTGTAGGTATTTTTAATACCTACAATTTGATATGTAGTGGTGAAAAATTGGATGAGGGTACTTCCCTGTAGAGCCTTTTTAGTAAGGGTATGTCCTACAACTAGGGTAGTTTTCTTCTAAAAATTATTTAGGCCCTTTAGAGGCTTGTCCATCAAATTTGATCAACATGAATGTTGTAGGATTTTTAATTATCTACAGTTTGATATGTTATGGAAAATTTTAGGACAAGTATTTTGACCTATAGGGCCATTATTCTAGGGTAGGTCCTACAAATAGGGCAGATCTTTGAAAAATTTCCCACACCTAATACTTGGTCCAAATGCTTTGAAATTTGGACAAAGACTCAATATCACCTAGAAATAACTCCTGTAAAAATTGGAGACCATTTGGGATAGTGTAACTTAGGGTTCTGCCCTAAACTTAGAAAAGCTAGGGTAAGGTAGTTGAAGGGTCAAATGACCTCCAAACCCTCCCAAATTTTGGTGAGGTGTCCCTGGTAAAGGTATATAGGTCTGATTCAAATTTCAACTCCTTTGGTTGAGTTTTGATTAGGAATCCTCTAAACCCTAGTTTTGACCTAGTAGAAGGAAGGTTAGTGAGAAGGTTCCTTGCACTCTGGTATGATCATCTCACCTCAACAGAGGTTGAGATTTTTACCACTGGTTTATTTTGATCATAAGATTATCCTTAGGGAATATGGGATGATTTAGGGTAAGTTTACCCTAGGGCCCAGGTTAAAACCCTAAAGGTGGACTTTGGGGATTTGTGAAGGACATAGGGGCAAATGCCCTTGTATGGCCTTGAGATTTGGTGGAAAGGTTGTTAATGAGTTTGTAACTCTCTGGTTGTAATGTCAGATAATTTTTATGTAGGTAGCTACCTCAAAACTTAAACCCTAGTTTTAGGGTAGAAGGGATTTTAGGTCAAAACAGTATCTTAAACTATTTTAAAAGCCATGAAATTGGGGTAGTGTGTTTCTAGGGTAGTTAGGACCCTTGGATAATTTTGCTAGAATTTTTGGATAGGTATTTCTAGTACTTCATTCATGAATGTGGGTATAGCCCTTTTTGATGTTTTATTTATTAAAGATTTTTAATCCAAATAAGGCCCCCTTGAAACTCTGAAATTAGATGTTTTTGGCCAGTAGAAATGCCCATGAATTTTAGTTCAATTTTATGTTGATTAAATAGAATAGTTCCTTCACAAGTATTATTAAAGGGCTCTATGTTTTAAAAATATTTTATGGCATAATTATTCTCTGGAAAATTATGAAAGTTGGTAAATAGTGTTTTTAAATCATTATGAATCAGTGGGATTTTTTATGGATTTTTGGAGTTATGGATTTAGTACTTGATTCACAAGCATGCTAGATTAGGGTTTTTGGTAAATGATTTATTATAAATTAATTTCCAGCAAGAAAATTATGAAACCTTTATAGTACTGTTTTCATAGTATTTCTAGTACCCTGTAATTAATCTAAACTATTTGGAAGAGTATTTGATGTAGTTTATTCATTAGACATGAAGAAAATGGATTATTGCAAAATTAAGTTTAGGCCCCTTAGACCATAGGGAAAATTGTCAAACCTTGGATATGTTATTTTTAGATACACTAATATTTGTCTTAAATTTATTATGATTTATACATGACTGAAAAGTATGATCCTTGTACAAATTTGGAAGACCTTGGATTTAATAAAGATTAATTAATTATTAGGTTAATTGGAAAAATTGTTATTATCAGAAAAATCGATTTCAATAATGTCATGATAGGCCCCCAGAAATTAACTTAGGCCGTATGGAAGAAAACACAAAGGACATTCTATCAAGGTCATCATATAGTGTAGGTTGGTCTGCATTTAGCGTTTTCGTAAAAGATCGCATTTGGAGACGACTTAGGGCAATGTTAGAGTTTCTCAATGTGCTGATTGGGATGGATTTAGATAGGTTGTCATGGAAGGTTCTAAGGAGTGACGAGAAGAGAGTGGTTGTGGTAGAAGGAGCACGGATCCGACGAAAGATCGCCGTCCCCGTAAGAGTGAAGAGTCAAATCCACCCTAGGTTTAGTTTGATGCAATTTATAGAGGGAACGGGGAAGGGAAAAACAACCAATAATAATAAGTGCCTTGCGAAAGGGAACTTCGGGCCGTAATGCCGCCGTCTTGGTTCCTAGTGCCCTTTGAGAGCCCTTCACGGGGTATGCCGGGGGCAGTCCTGGGCTAACGTAAATCTTAAAACAAACGAAAGAATAATTAGCCTAATAGGGATTCACATTGCACACACTCATTAGTTAGGGTTGGTAATGGTTAAGTCGTCCCGAGGTGTTCAAAGGGGCGCCATCCCGCGGTGCTCAAGGGATGAGGTTTGGAATTGTGCCGGACGGTTTAGTCCGGGGAGCTTAGTCTCGGTTTGTGGTTGAGCCGGACGGTTTGGTCCGGGAGCTTTACTCTTGACTTCTTATATTAACTGCTGCATGTGCATAAAAATAGGAAAGATTAAGGTGGTGGGTTCTCGATATCGGGGAGTTCGATTGCACCGACACCGATATCGTTAACTCGGCAAGGTGACTAGCACTTAGCCAAGGTTAAGTCCGGCGGTCCAGTCGGCAAGAGTACGCAGGAGTCCGCTTTGTGCACCAAGCGTTGAGGGCGTACGATAGGTCAGACCAGTGGTGCTTTTACTGGTTTTGAGGTGGGCGAGGCCCAACCCACCGCTTCCGTCTGCCACTACGGAGGTATCCTGGGAGGTAACGGCTCTGAAAGGGGGAACTAAAGGTTTGTGTACACAAAGTTGGGTGTGTGAGTTGCACTGCTTGATCATCATACCCACCATATAGCTGCATGCCATAATCATTCATAACAACCTTGACACCTAAAGTATAAGTGGAATGGGACGCTTATACTTTAGGACTTGCAAAACGACCCCTTGGTCTATAAGCTTGTGTGGGCAAGTTTATAAATCAAAGGTTAATTTCAATATATATATATGCTGTTGTTTGTTAACCGACACCCCAACGTATAAGTGGTATGGGACACTTTATACGATGGGAGCCTTGCAAAAGATCCCTTGGCTTATGTGTACTCACATAAGTGAAGGTTTAAATTATCTTACTTATTTTCCTTCTTGTTTGACCTATTACAACACTTAAGATAAATTGCTCCCCGAATACACAACTGCTAGTTAGGTCCACCGTCATCTGCTTTTGACTACTCTCCACCTTCATGTCCTTCCCTTTCTTCCTCTCCGCTCGGTGCCTTAGGGCATGGGGGAAGGGGTGGGGGATGATAGGGCTTAGTCTTATAGACTAACGGTTTTCGAACCACATCATTTTAGGGAATCATGGAGCCCAACCCGGAGGAGCAGCCCAGGAGGCCGGTACGCTTGGAGACAGGGCAGTCTAGCTCAGGAGTTCAGACAGCCGGGACCGTGAGTTCCGTTCCTTAGTAGCAGTTTGTTTTTCAGCATCCGTTTGAGTGACTATGTAGTGAGGTGTTGTTGTACCGGGCTTAAGCCCTCTTCCTTTCAGTACTCTATTTTTACTCTGATGTTATACTGTGGACACTCCCTTCGTGGAGTTTACATATATGTGATTTATTATTGTGGACTGCATTTCTCCTTCTTTACTACTTGCTACTTGATTGTGATCGAAAAGACCGGCAGAATCGGCGCGTTGTAGTGACGACCTTCCCGGGTGCGAAGGTGTCACCGCAAAGCGGCGGTTCTGGGCATAAGACCCCGAGTTTTGAATCGAAAAAAAAATGGGGTCTTACAAAGTGGTATCAGAGGCATAATCACGATCGAAAAAGTAGCAGTCCACAAACCCTGGGTCACCCCCGCGCGAGTTTAGTTTGGGGACAAACTAAGCAGCGGAAGCAGTGGTGTGCCCATATGGTGATCACATATAAATTGTCCACTTCTTCAATAAATGGAATTCTTCTTTGTAGCTTGAGGCAAACCCTTCCCCCAACAGAGAGTACCTCCGGCCGTAAAGACCTCGTCTTATAATTCTTTAGTCAATGAGTTAGACTCAACCCATTAGGACACATGACTAACCATGACGACTTATAGCATGCCCTAGTTCGAAATAGACCCTGAGTATGAAATTGTTTAAGGTAAGGAGATACCCAAACAGAATAAAAGGAGGGGTTTAACATGAGAATGATAACCTAATAGATACACACAGATGACCCTACGGTCCCTATCAAGGATTACTCAAATTAGTAGACTGCTTTAGGGAGAATTGAGACCAATAATCCATTAGCAGAATGGTAGAAGATAAGTAGTCTTAACCCTTGTACATGTAATAAGATTTCTCGGAGACAACCACAAAGGCAAACACCAAGGGTGGGATATGAATTTAAATTCAGAAGATATACATTTGGGATTGGGAACATTTTGACCTAGATAAGGTTGTCAAAAAAAATGTGTCTTAAAGAGTTTTAAGTATGGGGTATATCGACGAGTTTCAGGGTGGAACCCCAAGTCAAAGATTGATGCCCTAGGGATTGTGCACCCAGCTATAACGGATATAACATGGTAATATCAAAGATACTTAGCCCAAGGAAGATATGGGCTTATCTTTTGTTTATTGGGGGCTTGTCTTTTGTTTATTGGGCAAATAGGATTGACTAGGGTTTCCTTAGACCTAACTCAGGGAATGTGGCATAACAAACATAGTGAGATTGAATTTAATATGGTTCGATGTTATTCGGATGAAGATAAGACTGAATGAGGTAGTTGGGGTCACCCCGACCCGAAAGAAAACTCTCGTGGGTGTTTCATAAGAATTGTGAGTAGCTGTTCGTTATCATGGGGTGCCCAAGACGATTGTGTCGGATCGGGATGGTCGGTTCACTTCCAGGGAGTGGAGATCATTGCAGGCTTACTTAGGCAGGCTCAGGTAAGGCTGATTAGAGACAGGATATTAGAGGCCCAGAGCAGACAAGCTAAGTACTATGACGCCCGACATCGTCAGGTGGAGTTTCAGGTTGGGTACCGGGTGTTCTTGAAGATCCGGCCGATGCACGGGGTTTCACGAGTACGTGGTCGGCAGAAGAAGCTCAGTCCGAGATACATGGGGCCTTTCAGGATCCTGGAGCGGATCGGTCCATTAGCTTACAGACTGGAGCTATCGCAAGAGCTGTCCGGCCTACACGACGTGTTCCACGTATCTTCACTCAGGAGGGCTCTACTACGCCCGGAGTTACAGATTACCACCACTGATGGGCTGGTAGCTACAGATCGGTCCGTACAGGTGGAGCCGATACGGATTGACGACCAGGGGATACGAGTCTTGCGCCGCAAGAAGATCCCGCTAGTCAAAGTCTTGTGGAGGAATCATGGGCAAGAGGAGCATACTTGGGAACCTGAGGACTTGATGCGAGAGAAGTACCCGGAGTTGTTTAGCCAGGTAATATCTTCTAACTTCTCAAGATGCTTGTAATTATTTTTCCCTACTTGTTTTACACCGGAGTATCACCTAAGATTAGAGGCTAATCCTTTGTTTATTGGGGCTAGCCCTTGTTTGTTAACCTTGGTTAAGCAATTCAACCCTCGTGGGATGTTACAAGCTTAAGATAACCCGGTAGAAAAGCTCCCATAGACTTAACCTTAATTTCGGGGACGAAATTTTTGTTTTGTTTATTGGGATTTGTAACATCCCATTTTTCAATTAGACCCCCCCTTAGGAGTGACTTGAACATTCCTAGGTCATACCAAGTCCTAGGTTGAACCTAGGAGGTCAAGTGACCCAACTAGTTAGTTGAGACTCACTTGGGCTGCAAATAGTAAAATCTTAAAACCCTGATTTTGGTGTCCTAGTGGGTTCAATCTGACTCCAAGGCATTCCTAGACCTAATATGAGATCAATGGGTCACCAAGGACCCATTGGGTGCAAACCTAATGGCTAAGTTGACCCAAGTCAACTTAAGCCCTAGTTAGGCCAAAGTAACCCTGCCCTGGATCAACTCACCCTCTTTACCCCAAGTCTACCCTACCTAATCATACCTAGGCCTTAGGGGAGGTCAATGGGTCCCTAGGGGTCTATTGATGTTGACTCAGAAGGTCAAATTGACCAAGTCAACCCTAAACCCAAATCAAGTCAAACCTAGCTCAATTGGGTTAACTCAGGCTCAAGCCGCCTCATGTAGACTCATAGGGTTTTATTAGGAGTTATTATGGCTGCCTATAGCCTAAACCCTAGGCTAGCCAACATGTTGACTAGGAGAGAGAAAGAAGAGAGAAATAGGCTAAATATAGGAGAGAGAAAGTGTGAATTAAGGGTATTTTCATGGTAGAATGGTGAGTCCCCCCTCTCATATGGCATTTAAGGTTTTAATATTAATTTTATGGGCTGCCTTTAGGCTTCTAGGGGAAGAAAATTCGTGAGGATGACTAGGAGAGAGAAAAAAATAAGTATTTGGTTATATAGAGGAGAGAGAAAAGGTGGTGGAGAGGTGAAGAGGTGTTTTGAAGAGGGAGGAGGCATGAGTTCGGCCAAAGAGGGGCCAACAGCCACCTAGAGGTTGACACCTCCTCCCCCCACCCTTTTCCCGGCCATCAAGAGGTGTTTCCACCCTCTCTCTCCTCTAACCACCCCCACCATGAAGAGGTGTTTTGCCTCTTGGAGAAAACCGCCCCTCTCCCCCTCTCCTCTTTATATACTCACTTAGGAGAGAGGGGAGACCATTTTCGAAATCAGAGAAGGAGGGGTGAACCCTTGCCGGAGCCATCAAGGAGAGAAATGCCGCCACCGCCGCCACCGCCGCCACCATGGCATCCCGCCGTTCAACTCGCATCCAAGCCCGAAATCAGGTCCTCCCTCACCTTTTCTCTCATGTTTAGATCCTAGGATTGTTTTGGAGTTGAGTTCATGCTCAAACGAACCGGAGCAAAAGCTTAAAATTTCAGAAATTTCCATTTTTATGGAGTTTTTGAAGCTCTCGGGTAGGGCGGCGCCGCCACCTCCGGCCGCCCTAGCCGCCGGCAAGGTTAGCCCCCACCACCGGGAACATGTAGGAGTTGTTTCCCGGTGGTGGCGCCGCCCCTAATGGCCGGGAACAGCCCCGTGATAAGCACTTCTCACGGGTTCTGGTTCAGTCCATTTGGAGAAGACGAAGTACAGCTGCCGTCCGATCGCTTTAAGATTCGTGCAGGATCAAAATAAATACTTATAAACTCATATTTTTCGGATTTTCTGTATTTAATAAAACAGTTTTACTGTAAATGAAATTTAGGCCCCTTATGGACACCTACTGAAAAAGGTCATAACATGAAAGTTGTAGGTATTTTTAATACCTACAATTTGATATGTAGTGGTGAAAAATTGGATGAGGGTACTTCCCTGTAGAGCCTTTTTAGTAAGGGTATGTCCTACAACTAGGGTAGTTTTCTTCTAAAAATTATTTAGGCCCTTTAGAGGCTTGTCCATCAAATTTGATCAACATGAATGTTGTAGGATTTTTAATTATCTACAGTTTGATATGTTATGGAAAATTTTAGGACAAGTATTTTGACCTATAGGGCCATTATTCTAGGGTAGGTCCTACAAATAGGGCAGATCTTTGAAAAATTTCCCACACCTAATACTTGGTCCAAATGCTTTGAAATTTGGACAGAGACTCAATATCACCTAGAAATAACTCCTGTAAAAATTGGAGACCATTTGGGATAGTGTAACTTAGGGTTCTGCCCTAAACTTAGAAAAGCTAGGGTAAGGTAGTTGAAGGGTCAAATGACCTCCAAACCCTCCCAAATTTTGGTGAGGTGTCCCTGGTATAGGTATAAAGGTCTGGTTCAAATTTCAACTCATTTGGTTGAGTTTTGATTAGGAATCCTCTAAACCCTAGTTTTGACCTAGTAGAAGGAAGGTTAGTGAGAAGGTTCCTTGCACTCTGGTATGATCATCTCACCTCAACAGAGGTTGAGATTTTTACCACTGGTTTATTTTGGTCATAAGATTATCCTTAGGGAATATGGGATGATTTAGGGTAAGTTTACCCTAGGGCCCAGGTTAAAACCCTAAAGGTGGACTTTGGGGATTTGTGAAGGACATAGGGGCAAATGCCCTTGTATGGCCTTGAGATTTGGTGGAAAGGTTGTTAATGAGTTTTTAACTCTCTGGTTGTAATGTCAGATAATTTTTATGTAGGTAGCTACCTCAAAACTTAAACCCTAGTTTTAGGGTAGAAGGGATTTTAGGTCAAAACAGTATCTTAAACTCTTTTAAAAGCCATGAAATTGGGGTAGTGTGTTTCTAGGGTAGTTAGGACCCTTGGATAATTTTGCTAGAATTTTTGGATAGGTATTTCTAGTACTTCATTCATGAATGTGGGTATAGCCCTTTTTGATGTTTTATTTATTAAAGATTTTTAATCCAAATAAGGCCCCCTTGAAACTCTGGAATTAGATGTTTTTGGCCAGTAGAAATGCCCATGAATTTTAGTTCAATTTTATGTTGATTAAATAGAATAGTTCCTTCACAAGTATTATTAAAGGGCTCTATGTTTTAAAAATATTTTATGGCATAATTATTCTCTAGAAAATTATGAAAGTTGGTAAATAGTGTTTTTAAATCATTATGAATCAGTGGGATTTTTCTATGGATTTTTGGAGTTATGGATTTAGTACTTGATTCACAAGCATGCTAGATTAGGGTTTTTGGTAAATGATTTATTATAAATTAATTTCCAGCAAGAAAATTATGAAACCTTTATAGTACTATTTTCATAGTATTTCTAGTACCCTGTAATTAATCTAAACTATTTGGAAGAGTATTTGATGTAGTTTTTTCATTAGACATGAAGAAAATGGATTATTGCAAAATTAAGTTTAGGCCCCTTAGACCATAGGGAAAATTGTCAAACCTTGGATATGTTATTTTTAGATACACTAATATTTGTCTTAAATTTATTATGATTTATACATGACTGAAAAGTATGATCCTTGTACAAATTTGGAAGACCTTGGATTTAATAAAGATTAATTAATTATTAGGTTAATTGGAAAAATTGTTATTATCAGAAAAATCGATTTCAATAATGTCATGATAGGCCCCCAGAAATTAACTTAGGCCGTATGGAAGAAAACACAAAGGACATTCTATCAAGGTCATCATATAGTGTAGGCTGGTCTGCATTTAGCGTTTTCGTAAAAGATCGCATTTGGAGACGACTTAGGGCAATGTTAGAGTTTCTCAATGTGCTGATTGGGATGGATTTAGATAGGTTGTCATGGAAGGTTCTAAGGAGTGACGAGAAGAGAGTGGTTGTGGTAGAAGGAGCACGGATCCGACGAAAGATCGCCGTCCCCGTAAGAGTGAAGAGTCAAATCCACCCTAGGTTTAGTTTGATGCAATTTATAGAGGGAACGGGGAAGGGAAAAACAACCAATAATAATAAGTGCCTTGCGAAAGGGAACTTCGGGCCGTAATGCCGCCGTCTTGGTTCCTAGTGCCCTTTGAGAGCCCTTCACAGGGTATGCCGGGGGCAGTCCTGGGCTAACGTAAATCTTAAAACAAACGAAAGAATAATTAGCCTAATAGGGATTCACATTGCACACACTCATTAGTTAGGGTTGGTAATGGTTAAGTCGTCCCGAGGTGTTCAAAGGGGCGCCATCCCGCGGTGCTCAAGGGATGAGGTTTAGAATTGTGCCGGACGGTTTAGTCCGGGGAGCTTAGTCTCGGTTTGTGGTTGAGCCGGACGGTTTGGTCCGGGAGCTTTACTCTTGACTTCTTATATTAACTGTTGCATGTGCATAAAAATAGGAAAGATTAAGGTGGTGGGTTCTCGATATCGGGGAGTTCGATTGCACCGACACCGATATCGTTGACTCGGCAAGGTGACTAGCACTTAGCCAAGGTTAAGTCCGGCGGTCCAGTCGGCAAGAGTACGCAGGAGTCCGCTTTGTGCACCAAGCGTTGAGGGCGTACGATAGGTCAGACTAGTGGTGCTTTTACTGGTTTTGAGGTGGGCGAGGCCCAACCCACCGCTTCCGTCTGCCACTACGGAGGTATCCTGGGAGGTAACGGCTCTGAAAGGGGGAACTAAAGGTTTGTGTACACAAAGTTGGGTGTGTGAGTTGCACTGCTTGATCATCATACCCACCATATAGCTGCATGCCATAATCATTCATAACAACCTTGACACCTAAAGTATAAGTGGAATGGGACGCTTATACTTTAGGACTTGCAAAACGACCCCTTGGTCTATAAGCTTGTGTGGGCAAGTTTATAAATTAAAGGTTAATTTCAATATATATATATGCTGCTGTTTGTTAACCGACACCCCAACGTATAAGTGGTATGAGACACTTTATACGATGGGAGCCTTGCAAAAGATCCCTTGGCTTATGTGTACTCACATAAGTGAAGGTTTAAATTATCTTACTTATTTTCCTTCTTGTTTGACCTATTACAACACTTAAGATAAATTGCTCCCCGAATAAAAAACTGCTAGTTAGGTCCACCGTCATCTGCTTTTGACTACTCTCCACCTTCATGTCCTTCCCTTTCTTCCTCTCCGCTCGGTGCCTTAGGGCATGGGGTAAGGGGTGGGGGATGATAGGGCTTAGTCTTATAGACTAACGGTTTTCGAACCACATCATTTTAGGGAATCATGGAGCCCAACCCGGAGGAGCAGCCCAGGAGGCCGGTACGCTTGGAGACAGGGCAGTCTAGCTCAGGAGTTCAGACAGCCGGGACCGTGAGTTCCGTTCCTTAGTAGCAGTTTGTTTTTCAGCATCCGTTTGAGTGACTATGTAGTGAGGTGTTGTTGTACCGGGCTTAAGCCCTCTTCCTTTCAGTACTCTATTTTTACTCTGATGTTATACTGTGGACACTCCCTTCGTGGAGTTTACATATATGTGATTTATTATTGTGGACTGCATTTCTCCTTCTTTACTACTTGCTACTTGATTGTGATCGAAAAGGCCGGCAGAATCGGTGCGTTGTAGTGACGACCTTCCCGGGTGCGAAGGTGTCACCGCAAAGCGGCGGTTCTGGGCATAAGACCCCGAGTTTTGAATCGAAAAAAAAATGGGGTCTTACACCTTTTTGGAATAATAAAGTTTCTGTTATACCACTTTCGGTTTGTTTTTGTTCGTTTCTTACATGGTATCAGAGGAGTCGATCTTCTCCTTTTGATTCTGTGCGCCCTCCCTGTCCGCGCGGTTTGCTTCGCCTGCTTGCGACCTATCTGCGCGGCTTGTTTCTCTCCTTGTCGTTGACCTTGTGTGCGCGACCTCTTTGTTCCCTATTCTTAGTCGCTGCGTCCTTCTTTTCTAGCTGCGCCTCTTCTTAAGTCGCCGCGACCTGTTGTCTTGTTCGCCGCGACCTGTTGTCTTGTTCGTCGCGACCTATTTGCCTTGTTTGGTCCTTACTTCTGTTTGCGCAGGCTGTCTTCTAGCCGCTCGACTTCTTTCCCTTTACTTGGATCTATGGCTTGGTCGTGGCTTTTCTAGGCGCTGGTGTATGACATCGTGACCGCTGCAACTCTTCTTCTTCCGAACCGCGCGGCTTATTTCCTCACCGCACGGCTTCCCGTTGTTGCTTCTATGGCTCTTTCTGATGCTTCTACTGTCACCACTTCTGCCACCAAACCTGTCGCCAATCCGGCTCCGCCTCTTCCTCCTACTCCTTCTGGGAACCTTGGCACCGTTTCCAAGCTTGTCGGCTCCAACTGCCCGGATTGGAGCGTCTCTTTTATCTTTCTCCTTCGCTCGCAATGTAAACGCCACCATCTCATTGATGATCCTCCTCCTACCACTTCACCTCTCTTTGATGACTGGGATGCGAGTGACCGTCTTGTGCGTACTTGGCTCGCTAATAGCTTATCTGATGAGTGCCTTCCCATCATCCGTCATGATGAGACGGTCAAGGCCGCTTGGCTTCATCTTGCCGCTCTGTACTCCAAGGGGGCTCAGACGTCTCGCATCTATACGTTGTATGCGGACCTCTTTGCCCATCCTACCTTATCTCCTACTGCTGCCTACCAACAGGTTCAGGCTCTTGGGGCTGAGATTCTTCAGAATCGCCCCTTTTCTGCGGATTTGGCTCAACAACACAAGCACTTCCAGGAGCTTCTGGTTGTGTGTTATCTGCTCCAGCTTCCTGATATTTATGACATGATCCGCCAAAAAATTCTGGGTGAGGCAGAATCTCCTACCTTAGATGCCACCGCTGCCCGCATCGCCACTGTCACCTCTCTCCTACAGTGCCCGCTTCTGCCCGCTCCTCCTCCACTAGACACCTATGCTCATCAAACTCAGCGGAGTGGCTCTGGTAGCCGCAGTCACCAGTCTGGCGGACGTGCTCCTTCCCGCTACCTCTGCTCTCACTGTGGCCGCACCGGACATACTGTAGAACGCTGCTGGACGAAGCATCCCCATCTTCGTCCTTCCGGTGACTCTTCCGCCCCTCTTCTAAGCCGTCTGCCTCCGTGGTCACATCATTAGGTAGTGCACATGTGGTGACACAAGGTAAATGGCTTATCGACTCTGGTGTGACTAATCACATGATGGGCAATCCTTAGTATTTCTCTCTCCTCGAACAGCATGATCGGTTGCCCCCGGTCCTCGTTGCAGACGGTTCTCCCTCCCCGGTTCATGGGTCAGGAATTGTTCATGTTACTCCGTCCCTTGTGCCTAGCGGACACTTTCTATGTGTCCAAGTTTCCGTGCAATTTATTGTCGGTTACCACTTTATGCAAGCAGCTTCAGTGTTCTGTGATGTTTACTCCGACTTCTTGTTCTTTTCAGGATCCGAGCTCCCAATGGACGATTGCTACTGGGACTGAGAGCGGCGGCCTCTACTTCCTCGACAATGTTTCCGCCTTGTACATCTTCTCATCTTCTTGTACGGATCTTCTCCAGTGGCATCTCCGCCTCGGTCATCCTCCACCACGGCTTCTACATCAGCTTTTGCCCCACCTCCCTCCCTCCAGTACTCCTCTCAACTGCGACGCTTGTCAACTGGGCAAGCATCACCGTTCCTCCTTCCCGCCGAAGCACGATCGAGGCTCTACTCGTCCGTTTGATCTAGTCCACTCCGATGTCTGGGGACCTGCTCCTACCCTCACTATTGGTCGGGGTAGTTCTTATTTTGTAACTTTTATTGATGATTTTTCTAGATGTACTTGGGTGTATCTCTTACGAGATTGCTCTGAACTTTTCGATGTTTGGCTCTCTTTTTATCAGTTAATTAAAACTCAGTTTGGTGTTTGTATTAAAACCTTTCGCTCCGACAATACTAAAGAATATTTGAGTCATGCTTTTACCTCTTTTTGTGTGCAACATGACATTATTTATCAGACTAGCTGTGTTTATATCTTCCAGTAAAATGGGGTGGCGAAACGCAAAAACCGTCACCTCCTCGATGTCGCTCGCACATTGATGACCCATATGCATGTTCCTCGCTCATATTGGGGTTATGATGTTCTCCTTGCCTGCTACCTCATCAATCGCATTCCCTCCACAGTTCTCCACGGTAAAACCCCATTTTCAATTCTATATCCGGGCAAGGAGCCTTTTCCTCTCCCTCTCCGAATCTTTGGTTGCACGGTATTTGTGCATGCCCCATCTGCCACTTGTGATAAGCTATCTCCTCGCTCCACCAAATGTATCTTTTTGGGGTACTCCACCACTCAGAAAGGCTATTGTTGCTTTGACCCCGTTCTCCGTAAGTAGTTCGTCTCCGCTGACGTTACTTTCTTCGAGAATACCTCCTACTTCTCGGATGAATCCTCTCCTCTTCCCCCAGCTTCTGATTCTCCTTTTATTCCCTTCATTCCCTCGTCTCCTACTGTGATATCCGCCCCTACACCGTCTCCGTCCACTCCTCTCCCTCCGCCTCTCTCTTCATCTTCTCCGCCACCGTCTCCCTCATCTCCGCCGCCGTCGCTCTCTCCTCCCGGGCCAGCTCTCTCTGCCACGGATGCTCCGGATGCCGAGGGACCTGCTGATCTGGATCTTCCTATAGCTCTTCGCAAAGGGGTGCGGACGTGTACCCTACACCCCCTTGTCGTTGTTGTTTCATATGATCGTCTTACCTCTTCTCGCAGGGCCTTTGGGCTGGCTATCTCTTCCACTACCACACCTCGTTCCTACTAGGAGGCCCTTCTTATTCCTCACTAGAAGATGGCCATGGATGAGGAAATGGCGACCCTAACGGAGCGGGGTACGTGGACTCTTGTTCCTCCTCCATTCGGTACTGATGTTGTTGGCTATCGCTGGGTCTTTGTGGTCAAATTTGGCCTGGACAGCACTGTGGATCGTTATAAGGCTCGCCTTGTTGCTAAGGGCTTTACTCAGACCTATGAGGTTGATTACTTTGACACCTTCTCTCCCGTGGCTCGTCTCAGTACTATACGGGTCTTTCTCTCTGTGGCGGTCAATAGAGATTGGCCGATTTCCCAACTTGATGTCAAGAATGCCTTCCTTTATGGTGATCTTCAATAGGCCGTCTACATGGAGCAACCTCCTGGGTATGTTGCTCAGGGGGATACACGAGTATGCCGGCTGTAGAAGGCAATCTATGGCCTCAAGCAGAGCCCTCGAGCCTGGTTTGACAAGTTCGGCGACATCGTGGCGGCCGTTGGTTTTGTGCGAAGCTCTGCCGATCACTCGCTATTTATTCACAAGACCTCCTTGGGACTGGTGGTTCTTGCTGTGTACGTCGATGATATCCTTCTCACTGGCGATGACCAGGAAGGGGTAGCCTTGACAAAGCGACATCTTCGTCAACATCTGGTCACGAAAGATATGGGATCTCCAAAGTACTTTCTAGGGATCGAAATCTCTCGGAAGCTCAACTCCTTAGTCCTATCCCAGCGTAAGTATGCCCATGATTTATTAAAAGAGCCAGGATTGACTGGAGCCAAACCTGCCCGATACTCCAGGCAATTGGAGAAGACAAAACCTGAACAGATGATTCCCCTCTTCTTTCAGATACTACGCGGTACAGACGTCTAGTTGGTAAGTTCATATATCTCACAGTGACCAGGCCCGACATTTCCTATGCTGTTGGTAAGGTGAGTCAATTCATGCAAGCAACTAGGGAGTGCCATCTACAGTCCGCCTTGCAGATCTTGGAGTATGTCAAAACAGCGCCTGGGAAAGGATTACTCTTTCAAAAGAATGGTCATCTGAGGGTTGAAGCATACTCAGATGCGAGTTACGTTGATGACAAAGGGGATCGCAAGTCTACCTCTGGTTTCTACACCTTTGTTGGGGGAAATCTGGTAAGCTGGAAGAGCAAGAAGCAGTCTATCGTTTCCAGGTCTAGTACTGAAGTAGAGTATCAGAGTATGACATCGACCACTTGTGAGTTAAAATGGCTACGAGCTCTCATGCTGGATTTAGGAGAGGTCTACAACCATCCTCTACCTATGTTCTGTGACAACAAGGCTGCCATATACATCTCCAAAAATCCGGTCTTCCATGAAAGAACCAAGCACATTGAGGTCGACTGTCATTTCATTCGTGAAAAGATTTTAAAGGAACAAATTTGCACTCCCTTCGTCACTTCTGATAAAGAGCTGGCTGACATCTTCACCAAGCCAGTATCCGCCTCGTTTCTTCATATTTGTGACAAGTTGAGCATGATCGATATATATGCTCCAGCTTGAGGGGGAGTGTTGAAGTTGGTGACCGGGCGGTCTGGCTTGGCGGGTTGATGACCGCGCGGTCTTGCTTGGCTGGTTGATGACCGCGCGGTCTGGCGGTTTCCCTTCAGCGGTTTGGTTGTTGTGTGTTGCTGTCTGAGGTCCAAGCGGTCTAGCGGTTTGTCCCTGGCGGCTTGGAGACCGGGCGGTTTGGCGGTCTCCCATGACGATCTCTCTCTCTCTGATAGTAGCCGAGCGGTTAGTCCTTCTATCTAACCGCGCGGCTTGTGTGGGTTGTGTCTGTATAGTCCGCTTGTGTCCTGTAATTTTTTAGTCCCACATCTCTTATTTGTTTTCTCTCATCTCTCTTCCATTCTATATAAGGGAGGTCATACCTTTGTAATAGACACCTTTTTGGGATAATAAAGTTTCAGTTATACCACCTCCGGTTTGTTCTTGTTCGTTTCTTATATTGTTATATAGAAGTTGTTTGGGTTGGTTGGTTAAGAGTATTGTATTAATGTTGTATGTCAGCGGTTCAAATCTGAGCACCACGTTTTATATATAATATAATTGTGTTAGAGAGCAAATGATTTTTTAAAACTATACCTGGAGCCTCACAGAGTCACAAGTAATTTTTTTTGGGCGTTTATATTGGCAACCCGTATATCAATATTGAAAGCCCAATTATAATGGCAGCCAAATAAATCGATATTGGCAGCCCAATGGCTAATGACAGCCAAAAAATTAGGTTTTTAAAAGTCATTTTTAGGAAAAGTGTTTAACATGAAAATTGTAGATCTCGACGAGATCTACAACTTTTATGTTGAATTTTTTTTTTTCTAAACATGTCATATAGTATGTCTATTTTCAAAAGGCGCGAAACTCGAGTGGAACTATGCGAGTTCCGCATGAGTTCCGTGCCTTTTGAAATTAGACCGACTATATGATATTTTTAGAAAAAGTGTTCAACATGAAAGTTGTAGATCTCTACTAGATCTACAACTTTCATGTTGAACACTTTTTCTAAAAATATCATATAGTAGGAATATTTTCAAAAGACGCGGAACCCGTATTTTGGGCTGCTATTAGCGGCCATATTACGTGTGTTTTTCATTATTTTACTGGGCTGCCAATATCGATATACGGGCTGCCAATATAAATGACATTTTTTTTTGTATATAATATATATATAATAAAAATTACTAAATAATAGTAAAATAAAGTGGAAAGAAATAACATGGTAAGAGAAACTTGAGGGTAGAGCTCAGTGAAAACTATTAGGCTCTGATTAGGGTGGTGGCCATGAAAAAGTTGTGAAAAATCAGCAATAATAATAGAGCTTTTTAAAAACTATTTTGAAAAGTTGTTGAATATATGAAAAATCTCTATTTAAATAATTTTTAAAAAGTGTTTTATATTATTCTGATAAGGAAGAACTTAATAATTGTTGTAATATAATGACAATAATAATAATTATAATTATTATTGATGGAGACAAACCTATTTATAAATTATTGGGGGTGTGGTTAGTCCACTCCCAATGATCCATCATCCTAAATAGAGATCACGGGGGGAACCGCTGCGCGCGCGATCGGCACGCGCGGTCGCGCATGATCCGCGTGCGGGGGATCCCATTCCCGGAGCCGCCCTCTGGGGTTGGCCCCTCTCTCTCGCCGTCGGCGGGCCGGCTGAAGCCGACCCGACTTCTGGTCGGCTGAGGGGTCGTACCTCTTGGCCGCTCACCGCGAGGTGCGGCAGTTCCGCTGGCCAGGCCGACCGATAGGAGCCTTCCCTCCCGTGGCCTCCACGGGAGGTGCCGGGTGCGGCCGTCCATGCCCCCCCGATCGGGTGTGCTTAGCCAGTTTCCCCCCTCTTAGGTTGGCTTCGGCCGGACGCGCTTTGCGGCCGGTGCCCGGTGCCGGCGCCACGCCCGACGGCCGATGCCAGGGTCGCACCCGGTGACTGCCGCCGAGGCCGAGCCCGGTGTGTTACCTGAGTGCGGCAGGTCGACCCTCTCCGGCCGGTCGGCGCCGCGTTGGCGGCCCACCACCTTCGCTGAGGACGGCCACCCGTGAGGTGGTGGCTGACCGCCTCTCTTGCCCTCTTTGGGGACCTTCCTTGCCGTTTGATTGTTCAGCCACGATCGTTGTCGTATACTGAGCGGATAGCTACCCACGTAACCACCACCAGTAGTGCGGGGGAAATTTTTTAGTGTGGCCTTCATTTAGTAAAAATAATATGTGAATAATACGCAGCCAAAAATATGTTTAAAATAATAATATTGGTGGTTACGGTATGCGGATAGCCGCATAACCACTGTAACCTCATCTCGGAGGCTATAAAAAGGCCCTCAGACCTCCTATTTTCTAATCTTTTCTCTCCTCTGTTGTCTTCTTACTCAGGTTAAAGCTCTGTCAAATTCCTCCTACGATTCATCTTTGAGCCACCTTCGAGCCACCGCCGCTCCATAAAAAATCCGCCTAAGTCAACAAGTGAGCGGCGAGAAGGAAATTAATACTACAACAAGTGCTCGTTAGTATTCAATGCCCCAACAAATAACCTCACGTGGAGCAGCCTATTACTCGCCATGAGCCTAAGTAACTCTCTCATCTTCAAATTGTTATGAGGAGCGACCTGTCACCCTTGATTCCCAAAACAAGTTGTAATCAAAAACAGATAGTGGAGTTCGACCGACAAAGATCCGGTCGCATGGTTTTTTACCCGATTGAGGGGTTTTCCATTTGTAAATATAGTGTGCATGATCTCTCTCTCTCGTTGACTATGTGCGTGCTCGGCCGCTCCGTGAGCTAAGATGGTTCAAGTTAATCTGGTCCGACCGGGGCGTCGAGTTTTGTCGCAACAGTTTGGCGCCGATTGTGGGAAACAGTTCCAAACATCCTCTGAAGATTTAGAAGACAGTACCCTCTGCACAGCGATACTCGAGACTAGCTCCCATGACAAGAAGGAGTAGCTGAACCACCAACGGATCACTTCTGGGATAGTGCGTTGAGCCGGATCCCTCCCACTTGCTCGTCAACATGACTCTTGGCGGAGCAGCCGCTCCCCGCCCAAAGTCGTTTTGGATGGGTGCATACAACAAATAGAGGAGCATCAGGTCGAAATGCTTGCCCTCTTATGGAATATTAGAGCTCCTCTAACTCCTCTTCATTCTCCCGTGCCGATTAATCCACCACCTCCGGCTCAGGAGGTCGTTCTACCACAGTAAGCCCCTGGGGTAAAATGAATACGAAGATTTTTCTAACGCCGCCAGTTCCACACACCCCGCTCATTGTAGCGCTGGAGATAGCCACCATCATCATCTAGAAGTAGTCTGTGCGCCACCAAGAGAAAGTCTCACCCACGAGGAGATACGTGAGGTGATTGCCCAAGAATACATACAGCTTGGACGATGGGACATCTTCACGCGCCGCCCTATCCACCAGGGCTCTCCGCTCTCCCCTAGGTTTTATCTCATCCAGTTCTACACGGCTTCAAGTTTACTAACATCGAGAGTCGAGACGTTTGACGAAACATAGGATCCGCTTGAACTCATCAACCATTTCATCACCATAAAGAAGATTTTTAGCGCCCCAGACCAGTTGCTCTGCCAATTGTTCCCAGCCACTCTAAAGGGTCATGCCCGCACCTGGTTTCATTCTCTTCAAGAGGGAACCAACTTTAACTTTGCAGAATTAGCACACCAATTTTCAGAGTAGTTTTTGGCCAACTGTAGAATCGTTTGGGATCCCTCGCACTTTTCAGGTATCTGGCAGAATGATGAAGAATCCCTTAAAGATTTCTTTTGTTGGTTCATCTCAGAAGCACGACAAATTTCGGGGATCAACCCCGAGCTTCTCATAGGCGTCTTCCTCGGAGGACTCCGCCCAAACAGCTTTTATTCAGCACTCATTAGGAAAACCATTCCCAGTTATCCAAAGCTTGTTCACCGTGTCGAAGCCCGGATAGTAACTGATGAGGAAATCAAAGCACACCTCCAATAATTTGAAGGAGGACATAAAAGGAAGAGGGGCAAGAGCAGACCCCTGTAAGACAAGAGGAGCGGCGCCAAAAAGAGCATCGAAACGACAACCATCGTCCTGACCTACCAAGGGATGGGGGTCAACGGTCTCCCCGAGATTACACTCCATTAAACACCACTCAGAATAATATATTGTGCGCAATTTAGGATAAGTACACAAGCGTCGAGTGAAGGACTTACACTCGATGTATTCTCAAAGAAAAACTGTTAAGTACAAATGTGTCGAGTGAAGGACTTATACTCTACATCATCTCAATAAAACAAGTCTAAGGACAAATACATTGAGTGAAGGACTTATACTCGATGCCTACTCAAAGAAAATCTGGCTAAGTAAAAAATGCATTGAGTGAAGGACTTACACTCAACGCCTTCTCAGTATATGTGTTAAAGAACAAATGTGTCGAGTGAAGAGCCTTCACTCAACGCCTCTGCATCAGACAAAATTTGGCTAAGTACTAATGCGTTGAGTGAAGATTCTTCACTCAACACCTCTACATCAGACATAATTTGGCTAAATACAAATGCGTTGAGTGAAGGTCATTCACTCAACACTTCTAGAGTTAACTATCAAAGCTCAAATTCATCGAGTCTTATGAAATCACTCAACACCAGTACATAATCAGAATTATTCTAAGTCCATTTGAGCCATGTCAAATCTGCTGTCATCATCCTTAATTCAAATCGACATAAATCACGCGCTAAAAGACAAAGACCACTGTATTGATCGGGCAGTGATATCCTAGAATAAATCAACCGTTAAAGCCGGCCATGTCGCTTACCAAAGAAGGATATAGCCGTTGCTGTTGTCGAGATATATAAGGGAAGAGAACTGATACTTTAAGAGAACTTTTACTAAGAATTTTTGGCAATCTCTTTAAACCCTAATTTCGCAAAGGTCGGCCAGCGGAGCAGAGCAAATTTCTCATCATCTTCAAGCCTGATATTCAACTCAAAGAACATCTTTCTCGAGCTTGAAGAAGAAGAACTCTACTAGTTACAATATAGTACAAGCTGAACCTAATCTGAAGAAATTATCTTGTTGTAGTTGTGCTGAAGAAGGGATGTCTGTTAATTCAGTCAAAGAAGAAGACTCAGAGATTTCTTGTTGAGTATAATTTTTGAAACCTTTATTCATTTTTATAGGATCTCACTGAGATCTGAGTTATAGGCCTATCTTATAAAGCCTGAGTGTAGGACTATGAGCATTCTGAGTGTAGGAGTGTGAAACACTCTAAGTTATAGGATCCTGTGTTGGATCTGAGATAAGGTTTGTGCCCGAGGTAAGATATTTGTGAAGATCTGAGGTAGGAGACCAGCTGAGTCTATGAGTTGTAGGAGTTGGAAGACTTTGAGTTTTAGGTTGTTCAGCCTGAGGTAATTGACAGGTGGTTGTCTTTGAGATAGGATTGTGAGCGGTCTGAGTTTGTAGGAGTGGTGTGCACTCTGAGTTGTAAGATCCAAGGAAGGGATCTGAGGTGTAAGATCTACTTGATCTGAGAACTGGAGGAGTTGGCCGAATCTAGCTCACTACTAGATATGTGAAGACGGAAAGTAAATGTACCCTAGATAGGGGAACCAATATAAATATTGTGTGTTCTATGTGTTCTTGAAAGCTAACCTACTAACATAAACACACCACAAGATCTACCATCAAAAGAATTAAAAGATTCAAAAAGAAACCTATTCACAACCTCCACCCCTCTAGGTATTTAGCTACCCTTAAAAAGACTTTCAACCCCCCTTCAGAATTTAGCACAACTAGGGGATCTTATCACACACCACCGTCAATCCACAACAAAAAAGGTAATAATAAAAGAGTGGAGGTATGAACGTCTCAACCCTATCCCATCATTCTCTTTTAACCTACGTACTAACGATGGTGCTTTGCGAATAACTATCACACCCCAACCAGGGTACACTGTGAGAAGTAACCGAAGTACTCGTATCCAAGTAGTAGACCACAAAATATATGAGTAAATAAAGATAAGACCGAAATATCCACAACAACGGCACGATGGGCCCACGGTCCAAGTTAAATAGTCTATATGAAAACCGTGTGAAAGCTAATATATAAAGTATTGTAAATAAGTAAATCTAATGAGCTAACTATATGAGTGATGATGTTGATATGGCTAGAAATGAGCATCATCATACCTTCTATCTCCATGTTAAGTCTACATCAACTCCACATCAAATCCATGTCATGTCCACTTCGTAGCTCCTTGAACTCTTAGGGTGGATTCAATGAAAGATGAAGGTTAGCAAATACTATCTATATAAGCTACGTAGGTTCCCTACTTTCGCCCCGAGCCACCTATGTACTCAAGGGAGGCGGTAAGCTGTCCTGCAGTAAGTGTCAGCATAGCGCAATGTACATATATATATATATATGTATGAGTAATATCAATAATGATATGTTTAAGGAGTGCAATAATAGTAATAAGTACGATAATAAATTGAACAATGATTGTAACTTACTGTTTCAAACCTAACGATGTCCACACTCACGCATCTAATGCCTTTACAATAAAGAAATGCAAATACAATAAAGAGATAATGCAAGTAATAAGTAAAAAAAACTCAGCCAAACACTCCACATCATCATCACAGATACACTTGATTTCTACGTTGATATAGCCATAACATATACACAACGTCGAAACCCAAGCACTGAATCAAAATTCAATACAAACTAATGACTGAGACACATATTTGTGGGGGTAGCTAAGCCCATAGGCACCACCGTTGTGGCCAAACGGTAGTAATGGCACGTCCTTGCCACCTCTCGGGTATTTAAGCACAATCATCCCTAGGCATTACGTATGGCTGTCTAAGCCCATACTCTGTCTTCGCCCATACTGGTGGAACAAATAAAAGAATCGAGGCATAACTTAGGTCAAACTCCATGTGACTAACACCTATACAAACAACAAACTAGGTTAGGGCACACGTTGTTGTTCGACCACGAAGCTATCTTAGAGTTTCCGTACAAACCCTCCAGAATGTGCCACAGG
This sequence comes from Platanthera zijinensis, assembly GCA_039513925.1. Taxonomy (NCBI): domain Eukaryota; kingdom Viridiplantae; phylum Streptophyta; class Magnoliopsida; order Asparagales; family Orchidaceae; genus Platanthera; species Platanthera zijinensis. The sequence continues at coordinate 142,661,208 of CM077090.1, forward strand.
CAGAGCCAGATGACCCGCCACTTACATTCACACACAATATTTTTTCATACAAGTAGAGTTACATACCATATATGACACCAACTAGATGAGGCAAACAATACGCTACTCTACCCAACCAAAACACTACACAAACCTCACATCTGCTAAATTCATAGAATCACTAAGTGATTATGTATACTCATATGCTTTAATTGCGATAAACGCCTCAGATTATGGATTTTAATCATTTCACAGACCTAGAATTGGATTTGGGTTAGCCGCTTCATATGGCCGACGACGCGGTCATGATTTAACAAACATCATGTCATGAATTAATTAACTTGAAGTAGATATTGCTAACAATGTCTATTCAGTTATTCTACTCGATCAAATACTGAACCATCACCTCTTCCACAAAAATCATGGAACCACCACATAGTTATGTATAACCATGTACTTTATGTGCAATAAACGCAATAGACTAGGGATTCTAATGATATCACTGCCCAAACCTAGGATAGGATTTGAGTTAGCCACCTCATATGGTTGGTGGCGCGACCATGATTTAACAAACATCATATTATTGATAAATTATCTCAAAGTAGGTAACGCTAACAACATTCGTACAATTATTTTATCTTAAGTCGACCAGGCATTTCATAGATTGGGAATCTTCACTGTCAATGTTCTTTGCTGCAAGCTTCACAATTACCACCAATGCACGTTCGTCGTCGATTTCACCACACGATTGTGAGATTTACTTATACACTTTCAAGGTCAATATCTTTGAATCAAATAAAGGGTTGGGGATTGTCTGCCTCATACACATCAATTATTGGCGGATACAGCTATGAATTAAAAGACATCAAACCTTTATTAAAATATTATTCAAATCAATGATGCATCCTTGAATTGTCGATTTTACCTTAAGTCCGAGCTATGTAATGGCATGCTCGATTCCTTCATCGTTGTAAGTCCTCGATACAACTCCACTACATCATCGAAATTCTTCATTGCACACTCAACTTATTTTGATCACACAATCACCGCAGTTTCCATCATGAGACTCACCATCGATCTTACTACATAAATTAATATTATTTATCAATGCATGGGGATTGTTATTTTGATCACAAGCATCATTATCATTCATCAATGCGGGTTAGCCATTATTGGATCTTGCATATCAATATTACTTATCGACGCACGATCATTGTTATTTCGATCTTTTGAACTTCTACCTTTTAAAACGACACCGATATCCAAAGCTACCTCGCTCCTCAAGTTGTCAAGTCTCTGGGAGGAGCCGACTAGATCCTGTTTAACTGCCAGTCCATGTGGTTAGGTTGCCTTTTCTTTTATTCGCCCCCTTGTAACTTGTCACCATTGCTCGAATCGGTGGCTATGAATTACTGAACCACCGGCCTTGGATTACTGAACTGCTGACCATAAAATACAAAACTGCAGGACATAAATTATAGAACCTCCGGCTACAAATTTTTGAATCACCGGCCATGAATTATTGACCCACCGTCCTTAAATTACTGAACCGCTGGTCATGAATTACTGAACAGCTGATAATGAATTAATGAACTGCCAATCATAAATTGCTTAACCACTGATCATGAATTTTTGAACCTTCAGCCATGAATTACTGAACCATCAATGATGAATTACTTAACAGTCGGCCAAGCATTACTGAACCACTGGTCTTAAATTACTAAATCATTGGCATTAAATTACTAAGCCGCCGACCATGAATTTCAGAACCGTCGGCCATGAAATACTAAACTGCCGACCATGAATTACAGAAAGGCTAGCCATGAAATACTTGATTGCTGGAAAAGAATTACTGAACTTCCGATCACGAATTATTGAACCGCCAGTCATGAATTACTGAACCATCGACCATGAATTACTAAACTACCAACCATAAATTACTAAACCGCTGACCTTGAATAACTGAATCGCGGGTCAAGAATTACTGTACCATCGACCATGAATAACTGAACCACATGCCATGAATTACTAAACTGTCGACCATGAATTACTGAATCATCAACCATGAGTTGCTGAACCGACAAACATGAATTACAGAACTGCCAGACATGAATTATTTAACCGCTGGTCATGAATTACTGAACCGCTGGCCTTGAATTACTGAATCTCTGCCAATAAATTACTAAATCGCCGGCCATGAATTACCAAACCACTGGCCTTGAATTACAGAACCATCGGTCGTGAATTGCTGAACCACCGACCATGAATTGATAAACCGCCGAAAATGAAAACTTAATCGTTGGCCAAGAATTACTGAACTACCATCCATCAATTACTGAACCGCAAGCCAAGAATTACATAACTGGCATCCAAAAATTACAGAATCGCCAGCCACGAATTACTGAACCGCCAGCCATAAATTACTGAACCATCGACCATGAATTACTGAATCGCCGATAATAAATTACTGAACTGCTGTCCATGAATTACTGAACCGTCAAACATGAATTACTGAATAGCCGACAATGAATTACAAATTGCTGGCCATGATTTACTGAACCGTTGGCCAAAAATTACTGGACTGCCGACCATGATTTACTAAACAATCATGATTCGACCATGAATTATTTAACCACTGACCATGAATTACTAAACCACCAACCATAATTTACTGAACCACCATCCATGAATTACTTAACCAGTACCCATGAATAATTACTGAACTGCCACATTAAATTACTGAGCCGTCGGTCATGAATTACTAAATCGCCCAACCATGAATTACTAAACCGCTGACCATGAATAACTAAAATACTGTCTTGAATTTTTGAACAACCAACCACAAATTTCTGAACCACCCACCATGAATTGCTGCTCGACAATAAATTATTGAACCACCGAATTGAATCGCTGGCCATGAATTACTAATCCACCGACCATTAATTACTGAACCCCCGACTGTGAATTACTAAACCACTGACTAGAAATTACTTAAATGTTTGTCATGAATTACTGAACCGTCGATCATGAAATACTAAACCGCTGACCCAGAATTACTGAACCAGCGGTCCTAAATTACCGAACCGTCGGAATACTGAACCATCGGTCAAGAATTATAGAACCACTGGCCATGAATTACTTGACTGCTGTCCATGAATTACTGAACAACTAACTATGAATTACTGAACTGCCGAACATGAATTACTTGATCATTGGTCATGAAATACCAAACCGTCATCCTTGAATTACTTAACCGCCGACCATGAATAACTGAACTGACAACAATGAATTACTGAACTCTCGGTCATGAATTACTGGACCGTCGACCATGAATTACAGAACCACCAGCCATGAATTGCTGAACCGCCGACCATGAGATACTGAACCACGGTCCGACAATGAATTACTAAACCGCTGTCCATGAATTACTGAACCGACGTCCTTGAAATATTGAACTGCTGGCCATGAATTATTAACCTGCCAGCCATGAATTACTGAATCGTCGGCCATGAATTACTAACCCGTCGTCTATGAATTACTTAACCACTATCCATGAATTACTAAATCGTCGACCCTGAATTACTGAACCACGGACCATGAATTACTAAACCGCCATCCATGAATTACTGAACCACTGGCTTTGAATTATAGAACCGCTAGACTGTAATTAAAAACCACCGTCCAAGAATAACATGACCGTGACCAAGAGTTACAGAACCGCTAGCCACGACTTACAGAACAGATGACCTTAAATTACTGAACTATCGACCATGAATTTATGAACTGCCGACCATGAATTACTGAACCACCGATCATGAACTGTTGAACCACCAGTCATAAATTACATAACTGATGGCTATGAATTACTGAACAGTCGACCCTGAATTATTGATCCGCCAGCCATGAATTACTGAACTGTCATCTAACAATTACCGAACCACTGAATGTATACTCGGCAAACCGGCTCCTGGATTTTCCCAAGCCTGCGGGGTTAGAATTGGTCTAACCGCTTAGCCGCCTCACTCCTCAAGTTGCCAAGTATCTGGGAGGAGCCGACTAAACCCAGTCTAACCGCCAGTCCATGCGGTTAGGTTGCCTTTTCTTTAATTTTTAATATAGTATATATATATACTATATTAAAAATAAAAAAAACCATTTAGCTAAACATTCGATTTTCAATTTTACCCCTCTTTGTTAAAAAGTTCCAATTTTAAAAAATTTAGGTGTTTTTTTATTTTTAAAAAATATGCTATCATATAAATACAGTCCTCTAACTACAATGAAAATTGTGTTCTCCCAGTCGCTGGCAAACCCCCGTGCATATCACAAAAATGAGCAACTAACGAAGTATAATACTCAGGGTCTTGCGAGCGGCAGGAGCGTTGTGATGTCGGGACAATGTTGTGGTCGGGATAATGTCACGGGGAGGTATTGTTGCATTTGACCGTTAGGGTAGAGCCCCGTGCATGTCACTCATGTGTCCCACTCCATGCATGTTGTAACACCCCAAAATGTGGTAGGAGCGACGGGGATCGATTTTGGCCAAGTCAGGATTTTTGGTACAGGTGACACGGGCCCCGACACGGGCGTGTCGGAGGCCGTGTCGGGCGTGTCGAGCTCGGGCCGTGTAGTCGACCAGTGCAGGTCGACGATGGTCGTGTGGTGGAACACGGCCTAGGACACGGGCGTGTCCCAGGCCGTGTCACACCTGGGCTGTGCGGTTGGGTACACGGGAAATGACACGGGCACGAACACGGGCGTGTCTAGTTTGACACGGGCGTGTCTGATGCCGTGTCACCAAGCCGTGTACCTCTCTGACTGCGAAGTGTTGATAAATTGCACACGGGGGGCGTGACACGGGTCCCGACACGGGCGTGTCGCAGGAGACACGGGCGTGTCGGAGGCCGTGTCACATGCCGTATTGCTGGTTTACAATCTTGGTCGAGACGGCGAATGAGCTACACGGCCAGGCACACGGCCGTGTGCCAACCCGTGTTCGGCCCAGATTTTATGATTTTGGATTTAATTCGGGCCGTTCGTTTCCTTGGCTTTGGATCCGTCGGTGGGGGGCTGCTCCTGGGTGGTTATAGTCGGGAAATAGGGTTTAGAAACCCATTTTCCATTGGCCAATATCTCTCTAAAACCTAGAGAGAAGGGAGAGCTTGGAGGAGGAAGAAGGTGGTCAACTCCGGCGGCCGGTGGAGATTCGGGGCTCCAAATCGCGAGCCGTCTTCGGATCCGCGGAGGCAAGGAGATTGCGGTGCTTTCCAACCGTATAGTTTTCGATGGCGCCGCGGAAGAATGCAAGGGTAACGATTTCTCATCCTTGGGCACGTGAAGCCCTCTTTTCCTTTGCATAGGAAGCCCTCTCTCGCGAGTGAGCGAAGAGTTGGAGCGTCCCTTGGGGTAGATATGTAAAGTCCCCCCTTGTGTAGAGTCCGTATGCGAAAACGGACATAGGCATTGTGTGTGAAGCCTATCCGGACAAGTAGAGCCGGATCGGTGATGTTGCATTGCATATGAACCGGGGAAGACTCCGGGTGTTTGGGCGTTTTTCGGGTTTTCTACGTGGTAGATTGCATCAGGGAGCCTTGGAGATTAACTCCAAGGTGCACCCGGAAAACTGGGCAAAAGCGGGTTTTGCCAACACGGTGGCCGGGGAGCCAACGTGAACATAACCGGGTTATGTGATTATTGTGGTGGAAACGGGACTCGGTGAGTCTTGGCCTGCGCATATGGCTTAAATTGTCGTTGCGGTGTGAGCACGGGTCAGGCGGAACCGTACCCGGTCTATGTCGTTCGGTAGGACCGTTGGCATGGATGAGGGTCTTCGGCGGTCTATGGCTTAAATTGCCGTGACCAAGGCCAGGAAGGCAAAATGCTCATATGGTTGGCCGTCCAAGAGGCGGTGGTGAAACGGGAACGTCTATGGCTTGAATTGACGTGACGTTGGCCGGTTCGCCGAGAATATGCCCTGAGTGCACGGGGTGTGTGGCCGTGCGAGCCTACGCATGTGGTTAGTGCAAATACTTTATATAATTGCCTATGCTAATAAAGTGCAGGGAAAGAGCATTGCCGCCCCGAGTGTGGGGGCGGGATCGTTATAATTTGGTCAGCATTGCTGACCGTTGCTATTGTTTGCCACCGGGCGGTGGTTTGTGGCTTGCAGGTGCTGCGGAGCAGAGCGGGAAATAGCGGGCTAAAGCCCTTGTTGTTGTGCCGGCCCTCGAAGGCCTTATCGCTTATGTTTTTTTCCCGTTTTTCATGTATGGCCGGCCTGCGAGCCGAAGTATGAAAACACTATTTTTGTTAAGTGAACAATGTAAGGCCTTAAGGCCAGTTCTTTTTTGGTGTATGTATACATTCCTGGGTTTGTAGTGGACATTCATGCTGTTGTGGCTGGGTTCTTATTTCTTTTGCAACCTAATAAAGTGCTTCCGCTAGGTGTTGTGTAGGACGACATGATTGATTGGTTGAATGGTTTCAACGCGTAACCGACCGGTCTGTCCGTAGTATATGGCGTCGGGCCCCAGCCGGACCTACTGCTATATGCTATGCGACGGATAGGGGTGTTACAAATTGGTATCAGACTTCTGGTTTCGGTCAAGCTTAAATGAATTCGTGGACGAATTCACTTTAAGGGGTGGTGAGCACATGTATGCGTCATCGTTATAACAAGAAAAGAACCCATGAATGTCCACTTAGGAATGAAAATACACATGTTTGAGGAACCTGCGTGTTCCTATAATTGCTGTTTGCAGTAATTTATGGTCGCTTATCGGTGTTTTGCACGATTATAGGTGACCAGGAGTGGTGCTGGGCCGTTTGAACGGCCAGGTTCTGAGGCGAGCAGTGCGCCAAGCGATGTGCCTGCAACACCTCCGTCTGCCGAGACCATTAGGTTGGTGGCAGAAGCGGTCATGGCTATGATCAATGCGCAGCCTGCAAGGCAGGTGCAACAGCCTGCTCCTGCTATGGAGCACGTACCGCTTCAGACGGCAGAGCAAAGGAGGGTTGAGCAAGTAGTTTTGGAGCCAGAGTTGCCTCGGAGAGCAACTGAAAGACAACTGAAGCACGTGATGGGCTTTCATCCACCGGTATTCACGGGGGCAGAAACCCCGACCCAAGCAGAGGATTGGCTCTCAAGGGTCAACAGGGTGATAACTGCGACGGAAACGGAAGAGTGGCAGAAGACCACTATAGCGACGTTCCTTTTGGATGGGGACGGAAGACTATGGTGGGAAGGCCTAGAGCTACATCAGTTGCGGGGAAGGCCGTTGGCCGAAGTTCCGATGGAGGAGTTTGCAAGACTATTCATGGCTCGATACCTCCCCTCGGCGCAGAGAATTGCGCTAGAAAGCGAATTTCAGAAGTTGGTGCAAGGGGATTGCACCGTTGATGAGTACCTCCACGAGTTTACTCGGTTGGGGAGATATGCCGGCGCTACCTTCGCAGACGAGGAGCGCAAGACGAGCCGCTTCTATGAAGGGCTAAGAGATGATTTAAGGTTGCTACTGTCGGGGCCCAAGGCGCAGGGTTTCATGACCCTGGTCAGTTCGGCCCGGTCCTTGGAGAAGGACATGAAGAATGTCCATGCGAAGAAGGAATCTGGTAGTAAGAAAGCGGAGTTTAAGGCACCGACTACGTCGAAGTAGGGCTACCGCAGATTCTATAAGAAAGCTAAGACGTCGGGTCCAGCTGCTTCAGGTGCCTCAGGGGCAACTACCAATCGAACCCCGGGCGCTTGTTTCACGTGTGGAAAGACGGGGCACTTTGCCCGTGATTGCTGGAGTGGACGCTCAAAGTCCGAAAAGAAACAAGGAGCTATCTACGAGGAGAAGGGCAAAGCGGTGGAGTCGACTGCGTCTCACTATGCTCCGACTCAGCCTAGAGTCTATAACTTGGGCCAGCAGGAGGCCATCAAGCAAGCGGATGTGGTGACAGGTATGAGTTAATTTATAGCAAGTTAGCTTTAATACCGTTATCTATTGCTTGTTAGCCTAATATTGTTTGTATAGGCTTTGTTGTGATTAGTGATAGTCCGGCACGGGCACTGTTTGACACGGGAGCTTCACATTCCTTCTTGTCCGAAAGTTTCATATCGCGCATCGGAGTCCCTTCTTCGATGGCGAAGGACAAGTTGGATGTGCTGCTACCGAATGGGTGCTCGATGCGTGCGGACAGGGTGTGCGCCGTAAAGGTTCACATTGGGAGCCAAGAGTTCGACTTGCTAGCGTCGTTGCTGCCGCTAGTAGAGTTCGACGTGATCTTTGGAATGGATTGGCTGTCAGAGCAGAAAGCTTGGATTGACTGTGACCGGAAGGAGGTCAAGCTGGGTGTAGGGCGGGAGACTACATTCGAGGGGCTAAAGGGGTCGAGCAAGACACTGATGTCTGCTCTTCAGGTGGTGAAGGCGGTTTGTGCTGGTGCAGAGCTGTTCTTCGCAATAGTGGGGGCTGTAGAGCCAAAGTCCACTTTGGATGAGATCCCCGTGGTATGCGAGTACCCAGATGTGTTCCCGGATAGCCTTCCTAGAGCCCCACCGCAGCGAGAGATTGATTTCACCATCGAGCTCGTGCCGGGGGCCAAACCGGTGTCACGTGCTCCGTATAGGTTGGCGCCTAAGGAGATGGTAGAGTTGAAAGTTCAGCTAGAGGAGCTGATGGAGCAAGGGTATGTGCGTCCAAGCTCGTCGCCTTGGAGCGCACCGGTCCTCTTCGTTAAGAAGAAGGATGGTAGTATGCGGCTGTGTATCGACTACAGAGAGTTGAACAAGCTGATGGAGAATAATAAGTACCCGATCCCGAGGATTGATGATCTCTTTGATCAGTTAGTTGGATCGTCGGTATACTCCAAGTTGGACTTGAAGTCGGGATACTATCAGCTGAGGATCAGGGAGTGTGATATCCCGAAGATGACGTTCAGCACAAGGTATGGGCATTTCGAGTTCACGGTCATGCCGTTTGGACTGACGAATGCGCCATCAGTATTTATGGACTTGATGAACAGGACGTTCCGAGATTTCCTGGATCGCTTTGTGATCGTCTTTATTGACGATATTTTGGTGTACTCGCAGTGCGAAGAAGACCACTTCAAGCATCTGCATCTGGTGTTGGAGACTCTGAGGAGGAATGAGCTTTATGCGAAATTCTCCAAGTGCGAGTTCTGACTACCCTCAGTAGCGTTCCTTGGTCATATAATAAGTGGGGAAGGTATAGCGATGGATCCGGCGAAGATTGTTGCGATACAGGAGTGGCCTGTGTTGTCTTCTGTTGCGGAAGTCTGTAGTTTTCTCGGGCTTGCCGGATATTACAGGCGCTTCGTAGAGAACTTCTTGCGGATAGCATTACCTCTCACGAAGTTGACAAGGAAGGATCAGAAATTCTTGTGGACGCAAGAGTGCATGCAAGCTTTTGAGGAGCTGAAGAGGCGGTTGACCACGGCGCCAGTACTTAGTTCGCCGAGTGGGACCGAGGGCTTTGAGGTGTATAGCGACGCTTCAGGTAGTGGCTTGGGCTACGTGTTGTTGCAGCATGGGAGCGTGATAGCGTATGGATCGCGTCAGTTGAAGGTGCATGAAAGAAATTATCCGGTCCACGACTTGGAGTTGGCGGCCGTGATATTTGCACTCAAGTTGTGGAGACACTACCTTTACGGCGTAAGGGTCGATATATACACCGATCACAAGAGCCTAAAATACTTGTTGGATCAAAAGGACCTTAATATGAGGCAGAGGAGGTGGATGGAGTTCCTAGGGGACTACACTTTCAAAATACATTATGTACCCTGGAAGGGCAACGCAGTTGCGGATGCGCTGAGCCGCAGGGCTCCCGCCCGAGCCAACTGGTTGTCGGTGCATGATGAGCGGCTAGTACGGGAGTTGGAGGAGCTTGAGATCTGTTGCGTTGACAAGCAGACGGGCACCAAAGCAATGTTAAACTGGACAGAGGTGCAGTATGACCTGGCTGACCGGGTTCGGCAGGCATTGGAGTTAGATGACTCCATGAAGGAGCTTTTGGAGGCCGCTCTGGATGGGTCAAATTCCCAGTTCTTGGTGGAAGATGGTTTATTAAGGAAGGATCATCGGTTGTGCATCCCGAGTGGGGGTAACCTCCGGGCGGAGTTGATGTACGAGGCTCATCATACCAAGTACTCAATCCACCCAGGGAGCACGAAGATGTATCGTGATCTCAAAAAGTTGTTTTGGTGGTCGGGGCTCAAGAAAAATGTGGCGTTGTACGTAGCAAAATGCCAAACGTGCGCCTTGGTGAAGGCGGAATGCCAAAAGCCGGGAGGATTTCTGAAGTCCTTGCCTATACCGGAGTGGAAATTCGACGATATATCTATGGACTTTGTGCACGGGTTGCCAAGGTCGCAGAAGGGGAACGACGCCATCTGGGTGATCGTAGATCGGCTAACCAAGGTGTCGCATTTCATTCCGCATAGGAAGGATGATCCAGTGGAGAAACTGGCAAAGTTGTATGTTGATAATATTGTTAGACTGCATGGTGTGCCCTGTAGCATTGTGAGTGATCGCGATGGGCGGTTCACGTCAAATGATTGGAGGTTGGTGCAGCAGATGCTGGGAACAAAGTTAAAGTTCTGTACAGCTTTCCATCCGCAGACGGATGGGCAGACCGAGAGGGTCAATAGAACGATGGAGGACTTGCTACGCATGTGTGTTCTAGATTTCGGTAAGCATTGGGAAGACCACCTGTATTTGGTGGAGTTCGTGTACAACAACAGCTACCAAGCAAGTATACAAATGGCGCCATTCGAGGCCCTGTATGGTAGGAAGTATCGCACGCTGTTATCGTGGCTTGAAACGGGTGAGGCAAGGTTGTACAAGAAGCAGGAGGTGGAGAGTGCTACCTCGTTGGTGCGGATCATTCGGGAGCGCTTGTTGATCGCTCAGGACCGGCAGGCGAAGTATTACAATGCCAAGCACCGGAACGTGGAGTTCGCGGTAGGCAATTGGGTATACCTGAAAGTGAAGCCGTTCAAGGGGGTTTCGCGGGTGAGAAGCTTGAAGAAGCTGAGCCCAAGATACCTTGGACCTTTTGAGGTTCTGGAGTGGGTCGGCGAAGCGGCATACCGTTTGGGGCTATCGGAGGAATTAAGTGGATTACATAATGTGTTCCACATTTCTGTGTTGCGGAAGGCGGTGCAAGAGCCTTCGCAGGTGATCACAGTTGACCAAGTGCCGGTGGACGAGGGGTTGACGACTAGGGTCAAGCCCATTCGTATTGAAGACGTTGAGGTCAAGAGACTCCGTAACAAGGAGATCCGGATGGTTAAGGTCCGGTGGGATAATTGCGGGCGCGAGGAGCTCTCTTGGGAACGGGAGCAGACTATGCTCGAGGAGTACCCGGAATTGTTCCGCTCAGGTACTGTTTTACTTTAAGTCCTGTTTTCCTTTATTAATTTCGTGGACGAAATTCTTTAAGGGGGGGTAGAATTGTAACACCCCAAAATATGGTAGGAGCGACGGGGATCGATTTTGGCCAAGTCAGGATTTTTGGTACAGGTGACACGGGCCCCGACACGGGCGTGTCGGAGGCCGTATCGGGCGTGTCGAGCTCGGGCCGTGTAGTCGACTAGTGCAGGTCAACGATGGTCGTGTGGTGGAACACGGCCTAGGACACGAGCGTGTCCCAGGCCGTGTCACACCTGGGCTGTGCGGTTGGGTACACGGGAAATGACACGGGCACGAACACGGGCGTGTCTAGTTTGACACGGGCGTGTCTGATGCCGTGTCACCAAGCCGTGTACCTCTCTGACTGCGAAGTGTTGATAAATTGCACATGGGGGGCGTGACACGGGTCCCGACACGGGCGTGTTGCAGGCGACACGGGCGTGTCGGAGGCCGTGTCACATGCCGTGTTGCTGGTTTACAATCTTGGTCGAGACGGCGAATGAGCTACACGGCCAGGCACACGGCCGTGTGCCAACCCGTGTTCGGCACAGATTTTATGATTTTGGATTTAATCCGGGCCGTTAGATTCCTTGGCTTTGGATCCGTCGGTGGGGGGCTGATCCTGGGTGGTTATAGTCGGGAAATAGGGTTTAGAAACCCATTTTCCATTGGCCAATCTCTCTCTAAAACCTAGAGAGAAGGGAGAGCTTGGAGGAGGAAGAAGCTGGTCAACTCCGGCGGCCGGTGGAGATTCGGGGCTCCAAATAGCGTGCCGTCTTCGGATCCGCGGAGGCAAGGAGATTGCGGTGCTTTCCAACCGTATAGTTTTCGATGGCGCCGCGGAAGAATGCAAGGGTAACGATTTCTCATCCTTGGGCACGTGAAGCCCTCTTTTCCTTTGCATAGGAAGCCCTCTCTCGCGAGTGAGCGAAGAGTTGGAGCGTCCCTTGGGGTAGATATGTAAAGTCCCCCCTTGTGTAGAGTCCGTATGCGAAAACGGACATAGGCATTGTGTGTGAAGCCTATCCGGACAAGTAGAGCCGGATCGGTGATGTTGCATTGCATATGAACCGGGGAAGACTCCGGGTGTTTGGGCGTTTTTCGGGTTTTCTACGTGGTAGATTGCATCAGGGAGCCTTGGAGATTAACTCCAAGGTGCATCCGGAAAACTGGGCAAAAGCGGGTTTTGCCAACACGGTGGTCGGGGAGCCAACGTGAACATAACCGGGTTATGTGATTATTGTGGTGGAAATGGGACTCGGTGAGTCTTGGCCTGCGCATATGGCTTAAATTGTCGTTGCGGTGTGAGCACGGGTCAGGCGGAACCGTACCCGGTCTATGTCGTTCGGTAGGACCGTTGGCATGGATGAGGGTCTTCGGCGGTCTATGGCTTAAATTGCCGTGACCAAGGCCAGGAAGGAAAAATGCTCATATGGTTGGCCGTCCAAGAGACGGTGGTGGAACAGGAACGTCTATGGCTTGAATTGACGTGACGTTGGCCGGTTCGCCGAGAATATGCCCTGAGTGCACGGGGTGTGTGGCCGTGCGAGCCTACGCCCGTGGTTAGTGCAAATACTTTATATAATTGCCTATGCTAATAAAGTGCAGGGAAAAAGCATTGTCGCCCCGAGTGTGGGGGCGGGATCGTTATAATTTGGTCAGCATTGCTGACCGTTGCTATTGTTTGCCACCGGGCGGTGGTTTGTGGCTTGCAGGTGCTGCGGAGCAGAGCGGGAAATAGCGGGCTAAAGCCCTTGTTGCTGTGCCGGCCCTCGAAGGCCTTATCGCTTATGTTTTTTTTCCTGTTTTTCATGTATGGCCGTCCTGCGAGCCGAAGTATGAAAACACTATTTTTGTTAAGTGAACAATGTAAGGCCTTAAGACCAGTTCTTTTTTGGTGTATGTATACATTCCTGGGTTTGTAGTGGACATTCATGCTGTTGTGGCTGAGTTCTTATTTCTTTTGCAACCTAATAAATTGCTTCCGCTAGGTGTTGTGTAGGACGACATGATTGATTGGTTGAATGGTTTCAACGCGTAACCGACCGGTCTGTCCGTAGTATATGGCGTCGGGCCCCGGCCGGACCTACTGCTATATGCTATGCGACGGATAGGGGTGTTACACATATCACTCATGTGTGTGTGTACATTTAGAGCTTGCACCCCTCTAACATTCAAAATTACATTTTATAACATCCATGTACAAAAGTTTTTTGTTGGAGTAAATCTTCAGAGGAGGTCTTTTTGAGCATAAATGATACAAAATGTAAACTTTGAGGGAAAGTAATTGTAATTTTGAAAGTTGAAGGGGGTGTGGGTTATAATTACGCAAACTTCGAGAGGAGATTCTAGTAAATAATCATATGTAAATGAAATAGATAATCTATTTATATTATATGAGTATCTTCGCATGAGTTATGCCCATGCTCGGTGCTCTCCGCGTCGACAGTACCACATCAATGACAGTACCTTCGCCCAAACTCGTCCGTTCTCAGACGCTCTGTCAATTGACAGTGCACAGGGAGCCCTCATGCCCCACGCGACAGTGTCGTCACTGCATCGACTTTGTCTAGAACTGTCACGGTTCCGATTCAGTTCCGGTTTTACTAAAACCGTGAACCGAACCACTAAGGTAACAGTTCTTTGAATTAAAACCAAAACCTTATTTGGTTTGACCCGTTACGATTCTAGAATAGTTTTTAGAACCGTCATGTCAATGGTTCCGGTTACGGTTCCACAAGAACCAAAACCAAACCGACCACTAACGGTTCGGTCCGGTTCTATGTGGTTCGGTCCGATTCCAATCGGTTCTAAGTAGAACTAAAACTATATTTGGCGAAATGAATTGGGGAGGTCAAAAATAAAAAATCGGAGGAGAAATGTAAATCCGTTCGGTTTTTTTGCAAGGATTTCGAAGTCCGGGACCCGGGCGTAGAAATTTTATATTACTCCAAGTGAGATTACTTTTTTGTGTAACATAGTAAGTAGCACTGAAAGTTAAAAACTGAAATCACAAAATTGCATCATACCGCATTGATTTTAAACCGCGCCGATTTTAAACCGTACTAAATGGTTTGGCTGTAGAGTGACTTCGTTGGTTGCAAAACAACATAGTTCGCAGTGCATTTATTGGCGGTGTAAAATCGACAAAACTGTGCTGCATTATTTTCTTTGAGAGGTTATGATTTTCCAATCATCGCCAACAAGTACAAGTTACTTTAATTATTTCAGGAAAAATGTATGAGTAAAATTAAAAATACATTATATAATAGTGTAAAAATCGAAATTGTACTGCAAAAACCGACTCCAAACCGCACCAAAGTCAAACCACACTGCACAGTTTTGGTATGATGCGATTTTGTTCAGTCCAAAACCAACTTTTTTTAGTATGATTGCGGTTTGAATCAAACTGCGTCAGTTTCACTCATACTAGTAAGTATAGATATTATAGATGGATTATAAAATAACAATATAATAAAATTATTATTATTAATAAATTATGATAATAAATGGGTTGCGGTTCGGTTCTGTTTCGGTCCGGTTCGGATCGGGTCTAAAAATCTTGAAACCGCTTGAGACTTGTATGTTGCGGTTGTGGTCCGGATAATAAAATGAAAGAATCACACCCGGACCAATGATGTTCACGGTTCCAAAATTCAATCAAGAACCTAAATAATTCGTGAATGGTTCGGTTCGGTTCTTTGCGGTTCCGATTTGGTTTTCGGTTTTTAGTTTTAAGTGACAGTTCTAACTGTGTCGCAACGCGACGGCGCTCCCTCCGCTCGTGAACCCCCGTGCGCACAACGAAATCGAGGCGTGGGAGAACACCGGGCACATGGGTTTCAATGCGGCGGAAGCGCCGTCGCGCCGGAACACTGTCGAGGCAGGGGCACTGCCGCGTATGGCACGGGGGCTCCATGTGCACTGTTAATTGACCGAGAGTCTGAGAACGGGTGAGTTTGGGTGAAGGTATTGTCACTGATGTGGCATTGTCGATACAAAGAGCATCGAGCACTGACATAACCCGTTAGAAGATGCTCGTATATATATAATCCAAGTCTGCTATTTAGATGCGAAATTACCTATATAAGATTTTGAAGTTTTTGGAAAAAAATAGCAACCTATTTGAATCAAAGATTATGGTGTTTATGGAACTAGACAACTGAATCATAAAAACATGATAATGTTTTAAAAAGTGCGAATCAAACTTAAATGATGATTTCATGAGAAGGGGAACAAACCACGTGACCTCACTTTAATGATGCTCTCAAGTCCTAGCTTTCATATATCCCTTGCCTCGTTTGCTCTAAATGCAAACCACGTGACCTCACTTTAACAATGCAATCAAAGTCCTAGCTTTCATATATCCCATGCTTTCTTTTCTTTAAGTTCTCCTACACGTACAGTCATGCCCTTAATACTCTAGGCTTCGTTTGGCACCAAGGTGGCGGACGTGAACGCGGTGGTCATGAATCATTGTTTGTGAATGTTGGGCCTAAACTAAAAAAATTTTTATGCATTTTATACTCAAAACTAGATTATTTTCTAGGTAGTAGTCATAACCTGTCTTGTCACACATGCATTCTATGATAATGACATTTTGATTGAACTCATCGGAGCAATTAAGTCGCAACAAACAAAGCAAAATGAGTCGATTATATTTTTATGGAGGTGAAGAAAATGGAACGGTGGAGGCGGAACCACGCAAGAAGAGATTCAAAACATACGAAGAAGAGATTTGTTGCGGGTCACCCGATTTTCCCCGCTTTGGAGAATCAGACCGTCTTAGCTCGGAATTGGACCGGGCGCACAAACAGTTAATAAAAAACATCAGCAAATGACAAATTTTTTCTTATGTGAAAAACCCGGAAAGGATGAAAAATGACATGTCTGAATCTGTGTCGGGCCAACATCCACTGTTTTGTTTGAATTTATTAGAGTTGACACATTTTCTCGGAGGATGGCATCCCACATCTCCGTTATAAGCACTGAATATGAAAATAATAGAAAATAAATCAAGTCCTTGGAGCCTTGGTGAGAGCACTCCATTGGGGAAGAATGTTAAGTACTCGGAGCCTCGATAGGGCGCTCCTGGTGAACCGGAGTCTTGATGAGAGCGCTCATGTGGACTAGAATGTCACGTTTTTGAAGCTTTGAGATATATGTCTTCGCGCTACAGAGGGAGCGGAGCAAATCCCGAGCGGAGGAACGATCTAAGTCTCATGCCCGGCAGCGGTGGCGGCCGACGAATGCTGGAGGCGGGGCGGTGGCCTGAGGCTGGAGGCGGCGGCCTCCGCCGCCGTCGGCGAGCGAGCCCGCATGGAGCACGCGCGCGCGCCCAAGGGACGTGCATTGCGTGCACCTAAGGGAAGCGCGGTGTGTGCACGCTTGCCCATGGTGCGTGTGCCCATAGGCGTGCGCCGCGAGCGCGCGCCTATGGGGCACTCGCCATGCCTGCTCCGGCGTGCTGTGCTTGTGCTCGGGCCGGCTATGCTTGTGTGTGCTCTCCCTCGCGCGGTCTCTTGGTACCCTTTGCCTGACTCGGAAATACTTATGTGAAACCCCATCAAATACCACCAATTTTTTGTGATTTGTGATCGGCGAAGCGATGAGCGCAAAATTTTTTGACCTTAGCATGGGATGTCCTGGAACCTAGCTTGCGATCATCAACTTTTGTAGTTAATAATTGTTTGCCAAAAGTTAGGATGAAAAAAATACTTCGATATTTCTTGTCATATTGTGGAAGAAAAGTTAGGATGCCAAAAGTTAGGATGAAAAAAATTCTCCGTCATTTCTACGAGATATTAATCAGGATATCAGGATATTCTTTTACTCTGCTGCCCCTTTTGAGATAGGAGAATTTGAAATAAGAAATTCATGTATTAACAAAGCCTTCCATGAAAAGTCCTGTGAGATTTATAAATTGGAGGTCTTTGAACTTTTTCTTACACTACATCAGAGTTCTTTGAGTCCCATGCTTAGAGTTCGTGTGGTCTTGTTGTCGTCTTATCCCTCAAAAAAAGTTAGTATTTTTATGAAATTATTCTAAGTCCCGGTGAGGGGAAGTGAGAAAGTGAAAATGGGCGCGCGCGGAGAATCCCGTACGAGGCAGAGCCGATGTGGTGGTGTGCGGAGGAGGAGGCGCGTTGGAGTCCTGGCGTGGGCGCGGGGGACGACGCCCGTGCGGGGGTGCCCGGGCGGCCGCGTGCGGGGTCACCCGCGCGGGCGCATGCGGGGACACTCGTGCGTGCTCGGGCACGTGCTTTCAGGTGCGCACGAGCGTTTGGTCGCCTGCGCGGGTGCGTGAGGGCGCCCCCGGCGACACGCGCCTAGGCGCTGCGGCAACGTTTCTTCCCGGGGGCTTGCGGGCCTGTGCGGGATGCTCTTTGCGAGAGTTCGGTTCTACATGGATTTTCCTGGTTGTTTTTTTTTGTGTTAACACCCACCTTTTTGCAGGTGTCGAATGGTAGTGCTCTACCGCGGTCGATGCACCTTCCCTCGACTTTGAGCCTCGCCAGAGTGAACGGTTGGAGGAAAAGTATTTTGATTTTGACGGACGTGGAGATCGTAATCCGTTCCCCGTTGGAGCATGTTCAAAACCCTCCTCCTGATCACTTTGCAATCACAGAGGGATGTCTGAAGGCGGGCTTTCGGATCCCTCCTGCTGAGGATGCTACCGCGATTTTCCTGTTCTGCGGCGTTCCGATTACGCAACTCACTTTGGTGGGGCTGACGAGGATCATGGGCCTGCTGTGCTTCTTTTGAGAGTATGGCTCCCATATGTCGGCTCGACTTTTTTACGACTTGTGGGAAGTTTGCCTCGGTCCCGGTGACCGGATAATAAATGTAGGTGGGGCGCAACAAGAGGTGGTTGTCGATTGAAGACAAGACATACCACCGTCATGGGGGAATGCTGTTTGGATTTGTCATGGACCCGTAGAAGCTGCATGAGATTTGGTGTGAGCTTTCGGATCGCTGCCTCCATCAGGCGGGAAAGGAGTATGACTTTTCTCCTCTATTGGGATTCGAGGATCTGCACGAGCTGGGCGCAACTCTTTATAAGATCAACGCGTCGTCATCGAGAAAAGATTAATTCTTGTGGGCCTCTTGACGGACGCGGGGTGAAGCTGTGTCGCTGGTGCCACTTTCTTGAGAGGACCCCGAGCTGCCATTGGTGACGGTGAAAGGCAAGAGACGGGAATGCTCGACTTGACGAGCCCTTCTTCCGAAGTTAGGTTTGTTGCTCCCATTATTTTTTCCTTTTTAGTTCGTTTTTACGCATTGAAATATTTTATAGCTTGTGTTTGAAATTGGACAAGATACGCGGGATTGTGATTTCTTAGAATAACATCTACGTGACTATGAAAGACAAGTTTTTCTCCTTGCGAACGAAGCTAGTTGAGTTCGAGGATTCTTTGTCGTCTGCTCAGAAGAAGAAGGAAAAGGTTCTTTTCTTGCTGGTTAATGCGGAGTCAGAGTTGTCTTTGTTGGGTATTGTATCCATAATAACCATGATTTGAAGAAGAGTCCCCTTAAGCTAAGATGAATTAAGATTATATTTGATGCTGTGTGTTTAGTTATGTGCTTGCAGGACTATATTGTTAAGTACACATCAATGTCAGGTTACGGTGGGTCAGTAAACACAAGATTATACAATGTAATCCTTCATTGTGTAGGCCAATGTGTTGACTCACGTGTAATCTCTCTATTGGGGTGTACTTATATCTCAAGTGTATTAGAAGAATCAAGGAAGGACAAGGACTTGGAATCAGAAGAACAGAATTTTACTCAAGTAAAATTCGTCGAGTATCGTAAGGGATATTCGTCGAATTCGTCGAGTATACTCATAGATACTCGTTGAATTCGTCGTGTATACCTACTAGCACTCATCGAATTCGTCGTATTTACTTAGGGTAAAATCTCTGAGAGTTGGAAAATTTGTTAAGTAAAAATCGTCGAGTATCATCAAGTATACTCGTCGAATTCGTCGAGTGTATCTTCTGATACCCGCAGAATTCGTCGAATATACATGTATCGACACACTGAATTCGTCGAGATTCATTGGGTATACCTTTGAGTTTCCGAATTTATTTCTCTAGAATTTTCTAAGTCAGTTTTGTCGAATATCACTTAGCTTATGCGTCGAATGCGTCGAGTGTATCAGCCAATACTCGTCAAATTCTTCGAGTATGTCAGCCGATACTCGTCCAATTCATCGAGTTTGTCTTATGCAAAGCTTTGAGTTATAGATTCGATCGGGCTGAATTTCTCCAAGTGTTTGTCATCGAGATTCACTGCTGTTCGGCGAGTATACTCGGCTATACTCAACGATACTCGTCGAATTATACTTAGGGTTATTTCATCTGTTTTCAAAATCCGGCTCGGCTTGTCCAGATCGTCATGTACAGTAACTCGCGACCTTTCCGGTATGGAATATCTTTTTTAGCCGTTGTAAAGGAGGATTCCTATATATATTTAGGGTGGATTTTCCATCAACCCTAATCGTGCTCAAATCAAATCAAGAAACATCCCGAACGAAACGTCCGTCGGCTCCCATACATATTTCGCGAATTCCGATGTACGATTCGATCTTCCTCCACCGAATCAACTGGATCATTGTTCTCTGAAGATTCTGATTCTCTCAAATCTAGTCGATCCGTGATTTCAGATCAAAGTCTTCACAGATTTCGGGTTCACTTGTTCTTCAAGTCATTTAAGATCAACCTTTATGAAGAACGAAGAATCAAAGACGTTAGATATAAATAAGATTATTTGCATTTTTTTGTGTAAATCCTTTTTACTTTTGTAGGAGGTTTTTCCATCCGAGTAGTAGATCCGTGTTTGGATAGAGTTGTAAATCCGTGTTTGGATCGAGTTGTAGGAGAGTTTGTTCTCCGAGTGGTAAGAGCTTTGTCTCCGGGTTGAGGCTCTGATGTGTAAGATTTGTTTAAATATAAGAAAGGTGAAGTAGCCGAATCTAGCCTTTCGTGGTAGATAGGCGAGGCGGCATAGTGGACGTACCCAACTCTGGGAACCACTATAGATCTCTGTGTGTTCTGTGTGTTTTATTTTTAAGTTATTTTTATTCCGCGAAAAGACACAGACCTCATTCACCCCCTCTAGGTGATTTATGTTGACTCTAGATACTTTTAATTGGTATCAGAGTGATGTTGTTTGGTATAAGGTTAACAACTTGAACAAGATCTCCTATCTAGTGTTAAGAGATTCCGCTCCGTTGCTATGGACAGAAGTAAGGATACATATTCGATGAAGTTACCTATGTGTATAAAAGAAAACTTTCCTATGTGGAAAGAAAGAGTTAGATTCTTCATGGAAGCAGCAGATCCCAGGATATTTCAGATTATTGAAGAAGGACCTCATATTCCTACACAGTCGTCTGCTCTAAATCTGACTGTCATGATCCCTAAGAAGATGATGGATCTAACTAAGGTCAAAATTGCCTTGGTCTTGTTGGATAAGAAGGCGAAGAATATTATATCCAGTGCAGTGGATGATTCAATGCTTCAAAATTTATTGCACTACAAATCTGCCAAGGAGATGTGGGACTGCCTAGTAGTTCTCATGGAAGGAATCGAAGAAGTTAGAGATGATTGTAGATCTTTACTGAATCAGGAATACGAAGCATTCAAGTAAGGTGCAAATGATACTATTGCTGACAGCTTTGAGAAATTCTTCAAGATCATTAACGGGCTAAGAAACTACGGTCGCACCTTCACTAATGGTGAACTAAATGAAAAATTTCTCAGATCCCTGACAAAGGACTGGGACACAAAAGTTGTATCCATTAGGGAGTTTGGGAAGTTGCTAGAGATTGACCCCCAGAATGTTTTGGAAAGCTCCTCTCCTATGAACTTTAGATGAATACAAGAAAGAAAGAGGAGCAAAGCAGCAGGACTTCAAGCAAAGAGAAGTCGGTAGCTCTGAAGGCTAAAGGTCCTAGAAAATCTAAAGTTGTGTCATCAGTAAGGACACAAGCTCCAAATACCCCAAAAGACTCTGAGCCAAGCACGCCAGGCTCTGAATTGTCTGATGGAGAGTTCACTAATCTCCAAGTAAGTCAAGAGATTGCTCAGTAAGATGAGGCAAATGAAAAATCAGTCCTCCTCCTTTGATTTCAAAAGATCACATCGTGATGGTGATTGCTCTAAGAAAAGTTATAACCGAGAGGACCGATATAAATATAAACCGAATAAATATTCTTCTTTTGACATTGTTTGTTATTGCTGCACTAAACCAGGACACATGATTGCAGAGTGTCCTTACAAGAAGAAGGAAGATTCCAAGAAGGAAGAGAAGAGATCCTTCAAAGGTAAGAGGAAGGAAGAGAAGAGCTTTATCACAAAGAAGTTCAAGACTCTCATGGACAGTGACTCAAGTGAGTCAAGCTTAGAAAATGAAGCAGCTTACTTAGGGCTCATGGCCCAATCAGATGAGGAGGTGGGCGACTCCCAATTCCATGGCAAGGTAAACTCTCACACAATCCTCTATGAGTCGGAAACTTCAACTAATGGTCTTGAAGACTACACTTCTGAGGAAGATGACTCTGACTTGATGGCTCATCATTAAGAACTCTTGAAAGCTTTTGACAAATGCCGTAAGGTAGTCAAACAATAATTAAAAGAGATTTCTTCTCTCAAGGCAGTGGAATCAAGCCAGGGGGAGGAAATTATTGAATTAACTCCTCTCAGAAATGAAGTTCACACTTTGAGAGAGGAATTGAAAAGCTTGGCTGAATCATTAAGTCGGAAGGAGAAATACTTAGATGAGCTAGAAAAAAAGCTCTTGGTGGAAAGGAAGCTGGTTGGAAGCTACTCGAAGCTAAAGACCCTTCCTCCCCTCATTGATGAGTTTTCTGCTACTAATATGGGTAGTGGTCATGGCCAGGTAGCTGGAAAAGGTAAGCCTGATAAGAAAGCCAGTATCAAAGACAAAGGGAAGGCACCACAAGGTCAACCCTCATTTAAGAAGGTCATCCTTTGGTCACTTTGCTAGGCCTACTTATGTGAATCCTAAAAAGCACTATCAAGGATGGACCCATCCTCGAGACTTTGGTGCGAGTGTTTTAAAAGCACTTTATGAAGAAATTCCACTCAAAATCTATAGTCCTTACGTTCATGGACCAAGTGGAAAGAAGGCTTCAAAAGACAATTCCCAAGGCCAAGAAAACGGCGAAGCCTTATGTGCTGCAATTACGAGGCTTCCACTTCCAAGTCTGTGGCCCCTGATAGACCTCTCATACAAAAGGTAAAATAGAAGTACAAGAGAAGGTACAACATGTTTGACTGTTGGTGTTGCGGGAAGATTGGTCACTTTATCATAGATTGCTGGTTTCATCCGGTAAAGCTTGAAAATCCACGAGTTAACAGTGTGAGACCGACCACTCGCAACGTTAATGTTCCAAGTGATGTTAAACTAACAAGGAATTAAGGACCCATTTCTATTTGGTTTCCTAAGGTAAAATTATCTATGGTTGCATGTATGTCTAAAGGACAACAAAATGCTAATCTGGTATTTGGACAGTGGATGTTCTCGGCATATGACCGGGACTAGAAGCCTACTGCGAGAATTTACCCCAGTTGAAGACGGACCAAAAGTTATCTTTGGAGGGTCTGACAGGGGAATTATTAAAGGCTACGGTATGATTTCCAACGGCATAGTCTCTTTTACAGACGTGGCTTATGTTGAAAGATTACAGTATAATCTGATAATCATAAGTCAATTATGTGACAAAGGCTATATCGTTGAGTTCTACAAGGACAAGTGTCTGAGAAAATCATCTGCAAATTTGGAGACAATCTTAACAGGCACTCAGAGTAGAAATATTTTCTATTTAAATTTTCAATGCTTAGAAAATTCTACATCAGTGTGTTTTTTAGCAAAAGATAGTGTGTCTCTTTGTGACCAATAACATAAGAGTTTTGCACAAATTAATTTCAAAACTATAAATATGATATTTTCTAACAACTTAGTGTGTCATGCCCCCAACATTAAGTGCCTTAAAGAGAGTCCATATCACGCATGCCAGATGGGTAAGCAAACAAGGGCTACTTTTAAGTGTATTTCTGAAAAAGATTACTCTAGAAGTTTATACCTACTTCATATGGACTTATTTGGTCCTATGACAATTCACAGTTTAGGAGGTAAAGTCTATATGCTGGTCATTGTTGATGACTACTCTCGTTTTACTTGGGTGTTATTTCTGAAACACAAGCTAGACACCTTTGATTCTTTCACTAATTTTGTCCGGCAAATTCATAATGAATTAAACTGATCAGTGGTCAAAATTAGAAGTGATCACAGAACAAAATTTGAGTCTGGTTCCATGACAGAATTCTATGGAAGTCAAAGTATCTTTCATGAGCTTTCCTCCCCGCATACTCCACAACAAAATGGAGTTGTCGAGAGAAGGAATAGAACCCTCATTGAAGTATGTACAACTATATTGAACGACGCTTCACTTCCTGAGTACTTCTAGGCTGAAGCAGTCAACACAACTTGTCACATGCAAAATAGAGTACTAATCAACAAAATCCATCGTATGACTCCCTATGAACTGTTGAAGGGCAGAAAATTGACTGTGTACTACTTTAGAATCTTTAGCAATAAATGCTTCATACTTAACAATGAGAAGTATCACCGCATGAAGTTTAGTGAAAAATGTTTTGAAGGTATTTTTGTGGGCTATAGTAGCCATATTAAGGCATATAAGATTTTTAATAAGAAAACCATAGTAGTAGAAGAGTCTATAAATATTGTATTTGATGAGACAAGCATGCTCCATAGAAGCTTGTCTAGTGTTGTTGGTGCAGATGCAGGTACCAGGTTCAAAGAAATAAGCTTGGAAGAAGCAATCAAGGAAGATGCTCCAAGCTCAGTCAAGGTCATTGATCTAAGTATGGTGGATAAAGAACAACTAGATGAAGAACTCCCTCAACCCACAGGGGATACACCAGATGTGGCAGAACTTGCTGGTGGGAGAGGAAGAATCCTAGGGTTTAGACACCTAAGAGATCACCCAGCCGACCTGATCATTGGAGATCCAAACGACGGTGTTCAAACCAGAAGAGGTACAACTAACAAGATATTACATCTTAGCTTTCCGTCTCAAGTTGAGCCAAAGAAGTTTGAAGAGGCAAACACGGATGCGTCTTGGATAATGGCCATACAAGAGGAGCTCAATTAGTTTAAAAGATGCAAGGTTTGGGAGTTGGTGCCCAGGTTTAAAGGACAAAACTTGATCGGTACCAAATGGGTATTCATAAACAAGCCTGGCGAAAACTGAGTGATTATAAAGAACAAAGCCAGGCTTATAGCTTATGGATACATACAAGAAGGGATCGAATTCGATTAGACCTTTGCTCCAGTGGTCAAACTCAAAGCAATCAGGTTATTTATTGCGTATGCTGCCCTCAAAGGCTTCAAGGTTTATCAAATGGACGTGAAGTCAACATTCCTCAATGTGAATCTGAAAGAGAAAGTATGTGTAGCACAACCCCCAGGTTTTGTCAACTCTACTTTCCCTGACTATGTCTATTTTCTTAATAAAGCTCTTTATGGCTTAAAACAAGCTCCTCGAGCTTAGTATGAGAAGTTGTCTAGCTTTCTTCTTGAGAACAAGTTCACAAGAGGAAAGATAGACAATACATTATTTCTTAGGAAAGTAAAAGGCAAGATTTTGCTAGTGCAAATCTATGTTGACGACATTATCTTTGACTCTACGGAAGAAAACCTTTGCAAGAAGTTTTCTAAACTTATGCAAGAGAAGTTTGAAATGAGCAGTATAGAAGAGCTGAAGTATTTCCTAGGAATTCAGGTGAAACAATATGAAGATGGAATTTTCACCTCTCAGACGAAGTTCACCAAAAAGTTACTTAGGAAATTCGGAATGGAGAACACAACCTCGATGAGGACTCCAATGGGTTCAACTATGTCTTTGGACAAGGATGAGAAAGAGAAACCTTCTGATGAAACCAAGTA
The DNA here is from genome assembly GCA_039513925.1 of Platanthera zijinensis. Lineage (NCBI taxonomy): Eukaryota > Viridiplantae > Streptophyta > Magnoliopsida > Asparagales > Orchidaceae > Platanthera > Platanthera zijinensis. The sequence goes on from CM077090.1 coordinate 142,686,601, forward strand.
CAGAAGCATAATTGGATCCTTTCCCTATCTTACTACCAATCGACCTGACATACTGTTCTCAACATGTGTGCGCGCTAGATTTTAGGTGAACTCAAAGGAATCTCATTACGTCGCTGCAAATCGAATTTTAAGATACCTTAAGGGTACACCAAATCTTGGCTTATGGTACCCAAGAAATAATGATGTCGAGCTAATTAGATTTTTAGATGCAGATTTTGTAGGGAGCAGGGATGAAAGGAAAAGCACTTCCGAGACATGCCAATTCCTCAGAAGAAGGCTTATCTCATGGAGCAGTAAGAAGAAAAATTGTGTGGCAACATCAACTACCGAGTCAGAGTACATCTTTCCTGGTAGCTGTTGCTCATAGCTTCTTCGAATCAGGAATCAGCTTGAGGATTACAACCTGAAGTTCATGATGATTCTGATGTTTTGCGACTCCTTCAGTGTGATAGCAATTACAAACAATCCAGTCTCTCATAGCCGAACAAAGCACATTGAAGTCAGATATCACTTCATCCGGGAACATGTGGAAAACAAGGACATAGCTCTCAGCTATGTCCCCACGGATAAGCAAGTCGCAGATATATTCACGAAGCCACTGGACAAGGCCAAGTTCTTGTTTTTCAAAATAGAACTGGGCATGCTAAACAAGGACTCGTGAAGATGGCTAAGAAGATAGGAATTCACTCGGGAAGTACTTCACTAAGCAGAGAAATTTGTCCAAGGAAAATTCATCATGTTGGAGTATGAGATCGGGCGGTCTGGCGGTTTGAGCCTGACGAGTTGTAGACCGTGCGGTCTGGAGGTTACTCTCCAGCGGTTTGATATCCAGGATGTTGCTGTGTGTAGTCCAGCGGTCTGACGGTTTATCTCCGGCAGCTTGGAAACCGGGCGGTCTAGCGGTCTCCTACCGCATCTCTCTCTTACTTCTGGTATTGCCGAGCGGTTAAAATATTGTCTAACCGCGCGGCCTGTTCCGGTCTGTTGTTCTAGCCGCCCAGATTTGTTGTATAGCTTTAGTCCCACATTGTTAGTTTGTACTCTCTTCTCTCTCCTCCATTCTATAAAAGGGAGGTCATACCTTTGTAAATGATATCTTTTTGGATAATAAAATTTTCAATTATTCAAAGTTCCGGCTTGTTTTCTAGTCGTTTGTTCGCTACTTTAGTCATTTGTTCGCTACTTCTCACATGGTATCAGAGGACTCGATCTTCTCCTCCTGATTCTATGCGCCCTGTCCGTGCGGCTTGCCTCTTCTTCTCGCGACCTGTTCTCGCGGCTTATCTCTTCCGCCTGCTTGCGCCCTGTCTGCGCGGCTTGACTCTTCCTCTCACGACTTGTTCTCGCGGCTTGTCTCTTCCACCTGCTTGCGCCCTGTCCGCGCGGCCTCTTTTTACCTTCCTTTCAGTCGCCGCGACCTGTTACTTTGTTCGCCGCGACCTGCTGCCTTATTTGCCTTATTTGTTCCTCTTCTGTTCACGCGGGCTATCTTCTAGCCATTCGACTTCTTTCCCTACTTGGATCTGCGGCTTGGTCGTGGCTTCTCTGGCCGCTGGTGTCTGACATCGTGACCGCTGCAGCTCTTCTTCTTCCTATCCGCGCGACTTGTATTCTAACCACGCGACTTCTCGTTGTTTACTCCTATGGCCCTTTCTGGCACCTCAACTACCACCACTCCTATCGCCACTCCGGCTCCGCCTCCTACTCCCTCTGGAAACCTTGGCATGGTTTCTAAACTTATTGGCTCCAACTATCCGGATTGGAGCGTTTCTTTCACCTTTCTCTTTCGCTCTCAGCGCAAACGTCATCATCTCACCGATGACCCTCCTCCTCCAGACTTTGATCAATTTGATGACTGGGATGCCAGTGATGCGCTTGTCCGCACTTGGTTGGCTAACAGCCTCTCCGATGAATGCCTTCCTGTCATACGCCATGATGAGACGGTCAATACCGCATGGCTTCACCTTGCTGCTCTCTACTCGAAGGGAGCCCAGACAACCTGCATTTATACTCTCTATACGGATCTCTTCACTCGCCCTTCCATGTCTCCTGCTGCGGCTTATCAGCAAGTTCAGGCTCTTGGCGCCGAAATCCTCCAGAATCTCCCCTTCTCCGCGGACTTGGCCGAGCAGCACAAACACTTCCAGGAACTCCTGGTTGTTTGTTATCTTCTACGGCTCCCTGAGTCTTTTGATATGATCTGCCAGCAGATCTTGGGAGAAGCAGAGTCTCCCACCTTGGATGCCACCGCGGCTCGCATCGCCGCTGTTACTTCGCTGCTCCAGCATCCTCTGTTGTCCTCCCCTCCTCCACAGGACTCCTAAGCTCATCAAGTTTAGCGGGGTGGCAATAGTGGTCGCAGCCAGTCTGGCACGCGCGGTTTGTCAAGGTTCCTCTGCTCTCACTGTGGTCGTACCGGCCACTCTGTTGACCGCTGCTGGCAGAAACATCCTCATCTTCATCCCTCTGGTGATACTTCTTCCTCAACCTATGCCTCCTCTCGGCCATCTGCTTCTGTGGCCACGACCTCAGGTAGTGCACACGTCGTTACCCAAGGTAAATGGCTGATTGACTCTGGTGCTACAAATCACATGACTAGAAACCCTCACTGCTTCTCTCTCCTAGAAATGCATGATCGGTTCCCCCCAGTTCTTGTTGCGGATGGTTCGCCTTCCCCGGTTCACGAGACGGGCATGGTTCAAGTCACCCCGTCACTTCGCTTAGCGGACACTCTCTATGTCCCGAAGTTCCCTTGCAATTTGCTATCAGTTACTACTTTATGCAAGCAACTTCAGTGCTCTGTATTATTTACTCCTACTTCTTGTTGTTTTCAGGACCCGAGGACCCAACGGACGATTGCTACTGGGACTGAGAGCGCCGGCCTCTACTTCCTCGACAATGTTTCCGCTCTGTCCGCCTTCTCTTCCTCGTCTACTGATCTGCTTCAATGGCATCTTCGCCTTGGACATCCTCCTCCTCGGATTCTTCGTCAGCTTCTTCCCCACTTACCTCAGACCAGTCCTCCGCTTAACTGTGATGCGAGTCAGCTTAGCAAACATTAACGCTCCTCCTTCCCACCGAAGCAAGGTCGTGGTTCCTCCCTCCCCTTTGATCTCATTCATTCTGATGTTTGGGGTCCTGCTCCTACTCTCACTGTTGGTCGGGGTAGTTCTTACTTTGTAACTTTTATTGATGATTTCTCTAGATGTACCTGGGTGTATCGATTAAAAGATCGCTCTGAACTCTTATCTGTATGACAATCCTTTTATAATATGATTAAAACTCAATTTGCTATTTCTATTAAAGTACTACGCTCTGATAATGCTAAAGAATATCTCAGTCATGAGTTTTCGTCTTTTTTTATGCAACATGGTCTTATTCATCAGATTAGCTGTGTTTACACCTCCCAGCAAAATGGGGCGGCAGAGCGTAAAAACTGTCATCTCCTCGATATCGCTCGCACTCTAATGACGCAGATGTAGGTGCCTCGCTCTTACTGGGGTTATGCTGTTCTTCTTGCCTGCTATCTCATCAATCGCATTCCCTCTTTGGTTCTCCAAGGCAAAACCCCCTTCTCCATTCTCTACCCGGGCAAGGAACCCTTCCCTCTTCCTCTCCGTATCTTTGGGTGTACGACTTTTGTGCATACTCCGTCTGCTACCCGTGACAAGCTTTCCCCCCGTTCCACAAAATGTGTCTTTTTGGGATACTCGACCACTCAAAAAGGCTATTGTTGTTTTGACCCCGTTCTACGCAAACAGTTTGTTTCCGCGGACGTCACCTTCTTCGAAAATGCATCCTACTTTTATTCTCAATCCCTGCTTCCTCCTGCTATCTCTGACTCTCCACCATCTCTCCGTGTTCCTTCCACGCATATTGACGTCTCCCCTCATATATCATCTCCTCCTCCGTCTCCTCCTCTCTCTATTATACCCCCTCCTTCTTCTCCGTAGCCATCTCTCTAGTCCCGGGCCAGCTTTCTCCACCACGGACGCTCCGGTCCCTGAGGCACGAGATGACCTAGATCTTCCCACTGCTCTTCGCAAAGGGGTGCGGGCGTGTACCCAACACCCGCTTGCGGCTGTTGTTTCCTATGAACGGCTTACTCCTTCTTGCAGGTGCTTTGCTTTGGCTATCTCGGCTATTACCACTCCCCACACTTACCAGGAGGCTCTTGTTATTCCTCATTGGAAATCTGCCATGGATGAGGAAATCGCCACTCTTACTAAAAGGGGTACCTGGACCCTTGTTCCTCCACCGGTAGGTACTAATGTGGTTGGCTGCCGCTGGGTGTTCGTTGTGAAGTTTCGCCCAGACGGCACTGTGGATCGTTACAAAGCCCGGCTGGTGGCCAAAAGCTTTACTCAGACTTATGGAGTTGACTATTTTGATACTTTCTCCCCAGTTGCTCGCCTCAGCACCATCCGGGTTCTTCTTTCTGTGGCTGTCAACAGGGAGTGGGCTATTTCCCAGCTTGATGTCAAGAATGCTTTTCTGTATGGGGATCTTCAGGAGGATGTCTACATGGAGCAACCTCCTGGGTATGTTGCTCAGGGGGAGACACGAGTATACCAGTTGAAGAAGGCCATCTACGACCTAAAACAGAGCCCTCGGGCATGGTTTGACAAGTTTAGATGCATTGTGGCTGCCATTGGCTTTACGAGAAGTTCGACCGATCACTCATTGTTTATTCGCATAACCGTATCGGGCCTTATGGTTTTGGCGGTTTATGTGGATGATATTCTTCTTACCGGCGATGACCAGGCTGGGGTGGACTTGACAAAGAAACACCTCCGTCAACACCTAGTCACGAAGGATATGGGATCCCCGAAATATTTTTTGGGGATAGAAATCTCTCGAAAGCCCGACTCGTTGGTTCTCTCCCAACGGAAGTATGCTCTTGATCTTCTACAAGAGGCAGGATTGACCGGTGCCAAACCGGCCCGGTATCCCATGGCCACTAGAGAGGACAAAACATGGACAGATGACTCACCTCTTATATCCGATTCCACGAGGTATAGACGTCTGGTGGGCAAACTCATTTATCTCACGGTGACCAGACCCAACATCGCCTATGCTGTAGGCAAGGTCAGTCAGTTCATGCAAGCTCCCAGGGAATGTCATCTTCAGTCTGCCTTGAAGATACTAGAGTATGTCAAAGCAGCACCAGGAAAAGGGCTACTCTTTCAGAAGCATGGTCATCTGAGAGTTGAAGCCTACTCAGACTCAAGCTATGCGGATGATAAAGGTGACCGTAAATCTACATCAGGTTTTTGCACATTTGTTGGAGGTAATCTTGTGAGCTGGAAGAGCAAGAAGCAGTCTGGTTTCTCAAGGTCCAGTACAGAAGCCGAATACCGGAGTATGGCGTCAACCACATGTGAGTTAAAATGGTTGCGGGCTCTCATGCTTGACCTAGGAGAGGTCTACGACTATCCTCTGCCTATGTTCTGTGACAACAAGGCCGCTATATACATATCCAAAAATCCGGTCTTCCATGAGAGAACGGAACATATAGAAGTCGAATGCCATTTCATCCGAGAAGAGGTCTTGAAGAGACAGATTTGCACTCCGTTCGTCACCTCCGACAAAGAGTTGGCAGATATCTTCACCAAGCCTGTTTCTACTTCCTTCTTCCATATTTGTGACAACCTTGATATTATTGATATCTATGCTCCAGCTTGATGGGGAGTGTTGGAGTATGAGACCGGGCGGTCTGGCGGTTTGAGCCTAGCGGGTTGTAGACCGCGCGGTCTGGCGGTTACTCTCTAGCGGTTTGATATCCAGGCTGTTGCTGTGTGTAGTCCGGCGGTCTGGCGGTTTGTCTCTGGCAGCTTAGAAACCGGGCGGTCTAGCAGTCTCCTACCGCATCTCTCTCTTACTTCTGGTATTGCCGAGCGGTTAGAATATTGTCTAACCGCGCGGCCTGTTCCGGTCTGTTTTTCTAGCTGCCCAGATTTGTTGTATAGCTTTAGTCCCACATTGTTAGTTTGTACTCTCTTCTCTCTCCTCCATTCTATAAAAGGGAGGTCATACCTTTGTAAATGATATCTTTTTGGATAATAAAATTTTCAATTATTCAAAGTTCCAGCTTATTTTCTAGTCGTTTGTTCGCTACTTTAGTCGTTTGTTCGCTACTTCTCACACATCAGATATCACTCATCGGACCTCGACGATTCGTCGAAATTCTGCTAATAGTCAAGACAAAACTCTACAAATTTGGCTCAGCTTCCAGTGAATCTCGACGAATTATACTTAGGTCAATTTTTTTCGTATATTTAATCTGAAGAGCCGCGGTTTTCAGGTACGCGTCGTTCCCATATTGTAAATTTAAATTTAAATTTAAATATAAATATAAATATAAATATATATATATATATATATATATATATATATATATATATATATATATATATATTAAATTGACTCGGGGCAAACCACATTCCAATTAGTCAAAATAAGTCGCCTGATTCCGCCGACTCCATCCCGACGTTTCGAATACCGCGAGCAGCTCATCATCTTCTTCCCGACGATTTGCTTTTCGTATATCTTCTTCCTCGCCGAATTGACTCATTGAAAGCCCTCCAAGCAAGTTCCAACTGTTACAACAGCCATTCCAATTCTTCAGAGGTTTTCCGATGAATTTTATAGTAACAACAACCGACAATCCTCTAAGCCGATTCTCTAGTTCTCATTTATCCTATTCTCCATGGCTCCTCGAAGCACAAGTGGCTTTCTAGGTGGTGGAGAACTGGTTTGAACAGGGTTTGCTTCATCCTCAGATGAATTCAGAAATGTTATACTCATGTTGGAAATAGACGACCTCTCCTTTGTCCTCGAACACCCCTGCAAAGTGTTGGAAAAAGATGTGCTTGAATTCTTTCAGAATGTAAAGCTTCTCCATGAAGATATAGTGATCAAGAGTAGAGTTCATCAGATCAAAGTTGAGGTGAAGTCTTCTCTCCTCACCCAGCTCTTGCGGCTTCTAGCTTGTGAAGAGGTTGATCACCTCGAAGAGGATGACTTTAAAATAGCTATGTTGTTCTGTGGACTGCCCAGCGGTACCAAGTCTGTTAAGAGGAAAGGCATCAAAGAGGAAGGCAAGCTATTTTCAAATATCATTGAAAAAGTATTGCTATGCAAAATTGGATCTCATGATTACCTCTCCTCTGAAATGTTCAAGATCCTTGTTGCCATCATCTGCCGAAAGAAAATTGATTGGGGTGTTGTGCTGTTTGCTAAGATAAAAGATAGTCTCCACGCTCCCAACTTTGGAAGGATTCTAATTTTGTATCTGAATTAGCTTGATTGTGACACCTTCGACATGACCAAATGTGTCCCTATCCACCACTTGAAAAAAATAGACTCATCAATCTTCTCGAGGTGGGATAGGAGGATCCAGAGGCCAGGTGGAGCCAGAGTGCTGCCTGAAGAGGAGGAGGTAGTTCCCGAAGAAATGATTTATTCTCCTACCCCCAGTGAGATTCTTGAGAGATTGAGTGCATGAATTGAGGGGGAGCCTGCTAAGACACAAGTAGCCACTAAGATAGTTCCCTTGAGTGTTCCTACTATTGCAGAGAATGGTGCTCCAGTTAGTTCTGAGTCAGAGATACCAGCTATAGCCGCAGAGGTTTTAGTTCTAGTCCCAGTTGTTGCAGTCACAGTCACAGAGTCAGTTGATCATATCACAGAGGTTGCAGAGATTGCTCGCACTGCTGCTGTTGAGTTAGTGCCTGATGAGGCTAAGTACGAGATAGTAGTTGAAGATGTTCGTCCTACTGATGATGATTTTGTATTGCTGGCGATGATGAGATTGTTGTTGATGAGATAGGTGCTACTGATCTTGCGCTAGGCGCTGATGCTACCTTTGACCTCGATGGTACTAAGCTAGATGTGGCAGACTATGATATTGTTGATGAGGATGAGCTTGCTGCTGATAATATAAATGATTCTTCTGTGCTTGCTTCCCAAGAGAACCTTATTGTAAATCTCCCCGATGTTCTACCCGTATGGACTGAGGGGGAGTTGTTGGGTATTGTATCCACAATTACCTGGATTTGAGGAAGCCTCCTATCAAAGCTAAGATGAAATCACTATGTATTTGATGAATTTCTTCTAGTTGTGCTTGCAGTTATTCCATGCTAAGTACACACCAATGTCATGGTGCAGTGGGTTAATATACACGGGTCTGTGCAACGTAATCCCTCGTTGAGCAGATAAGTGTGTTGGCCCACGTGTACTCTCTCTATTGGGGTGTAATTAATTTCAAGTACAGGGCTATGATAAAGCAAGAGCAGACAAGGAGCAAGGATGGGCCAAAGACCATCTCACGGGTTGAAAGACGAGAATCGTCTAAGTGTAAATCGTCGAGAATCACTAAGTGATTCTCACCGATTCGTCGAGAATCACCAGTGATTCTCGACGAGTCGTCGAGAATCACTAGTTGATTCTTGCCGAGTTGGGCCGGCTGTCTCGACGCAGTCAGAAAAATCTTCTAAGGCAGAATCGTCGAGAATCACCAAGTGATTCTCGCCGATTCGTCGAGAATGACTTTGCATTCTCGACGAGTCGGCGAGAATCCAAGGTGATTCCCACCGATTCTCCCCAGCCTCTATAACCTGTGCAGCAGAATTCTCTAAGTAGAATTCGGCGAGAATCGTAAGTGATTCTCGCCGATTCGTCGAGAATCACCCACGATTCTCGCCGAATTTGACTTGGGTATTTTTCCGACTCTGTCTGGACCGGCCCACGTTATCAGCAGAATTTTGAACCGGACTTTGGTCTTACTGCTGGTGGGGCCCACAACGGTCATCTTCATGACCTAAGGTATAAATATGCTGTATTTGTGAACAGTAAAAGCACGGATTACAGATCGAAGAAAAATAAGCCGCCGTCAAGCCCTAGATCGGAAGCGAGCTCGGCCTACCTTCTCCGCCTCTCGCTAGTTGCTCGCCACCGTTGATCGGGGTTTTCGTTACCTCTCCCGGCGACAGAAGCCTAGTCGGGCACAGCGTCTCACGCGTCTATCCAGAGATCTTTTGTCTCTTGATTTGTGATCGGGAAACCTTCCCATCCGAATCGATCGAGACGATCGATCCTAGCGTGACCGTTGGAAGACCTTGCCGACTTTGCTAAGAAGATTGGATCTACATAGCATCACCGCCTCTCTTGTTGAAGCCGTCGATCTAGAGAAGATTCTCTCCAAGTAAGATCTAGAGTTGTGGACTTTTTGTTGCCTACAAGAACAAGTAGTCTAACGAAAAGGGACACTTGGATCTTCACGTTGTTTGTATTTCTTACAAGCTATTTTCATTTTCTCTTTCATTATAAAGGACCAATTGGTCTCTAGTTGTAGGGTTGGGTGCAACCCGTATTGTGGGAGTGTTGACTCCTACGTGTGGAAGAGTTCCTTCCGTCAGTGCAAGGATTGGATTTCAATCCTGTTGGTGAAGTGACCGAGTCGTCCCTGGTTGGGAGATAGGTCGAAGGGGGAAAGTGGACGTACCCAAATCGGGGAACCACTATAAATTGCTTGTGTACTTTCTGTGCTGTGTTGGTTTATTTTCTTGTGCAGGTAAAACTTTAATTCCGCAAATACGCTGCAAAGACACCTATTCCCCCACCCATAGGTGTAAGTAGTTGACACTAAGTGGACTTTCAAGTGGTATCAGAGGGAGGTTACTCATCAAAGGGGTTAACACCTCGAGTAAGTTCCTGCATCTAGTGTCAACAAGAAGATCAGACTCAAGCATGGAGTTGGATTATGATGTCCCTCCTCTAAGACTCCCCTCTTGTACAAAGGAGTACTATCCTGTATGGAAGATGAGAGTACTATTTCATCTGGAGGCCCTCGACCCTCGAGCATCACTCATTCTGGAAGAGGGTCCCTTCATTCCCATGAAGGCCTCCTGCTCTGGAAAGGATATGCAGATCCCCAAGGAGACTACTGAAATGTCTGAGATTGAATTCTCTCTTTTCAACTTGGATAGAATGATTCGTAAAATCATCCTGGATGTCTGGACTGGACCTTCCCGGTCAAGACTTGAAAAGTGTAAGACGGCCAAGTCCTTGTGGCAAACTATATCAGACCTCATGGAGGGATCAAACAGAACAGGGATAAGTCGTCAGCAAGAGGATGAGGCATATATGGGGGTCAGTATTTCTGAAGAAGAAAGTGATGACCAATTTCTCAGTATCAGGGCTCCTGTGTCCTTATCAGAGACTGAGGAGGAAGTTGATGAAGACTGCACAGCTGAAGATGACTCAGCTGCCCCGGTCTGTCCTAACACTATTCCTGATCAGCTAAGTCAGGACCAGGCAACTTCTTCACCTTGCCCCTCTCTTCCTCATGTTCCTGAAGACAGGAATATTTTGGATGATTGTCCTCCAGAAAATCCTGATGCCCTGAAGAGTGTCCTTTAGAAAAGCAACCTGATTGTTGAGGAGCAAGCTCAGGAGATTGCTCGGCTGAAGATCTTATTGGTTCTCCAATTGGCATCCAATAAGGTTAAGGACTCTAAAATCTCAGATCTAGAGAGTAGTCTAGAGAATGAGAAGAGGATAGTATCCAACTTTTCCAAGGTTGATTCTCTCAAAAGAAAGGAAGAAAATGGGTGGATTTCCCGGATTATCAATTCATGGAGAAAAGGGGAAACTGTATTTAGACCCCCCACTCCAGAAAGGAAGGGTACTCATCATGCCTACAGGTATGATCACAGGAACAACCGTGGTCACTGCAAGGGTGATCTGCCCTCATATGGAAACACCCATAATGCAAGGGCTGTCATGGCCACCCTTGAGAGAATGCCTAAGGCTCGTTCTGAACCCTTTGTATTCTCGGCCACAGCCCCAACTCTGCATGAATCTGCTGATATCAGCTCTCACTGCGCCTCTCACCACCCTAGGACACAAAAAAGGGGGGTTAGAAGTCATGCAGTTAGTGCTCATGGGGCCTCTGAAAGGGTGCTGACTGAAAGGAAGGCACCACCTCCCAGGCCTCATGACGCTCACTACATGCCTTCCTTCCACCCTTCCAAGTGTCACGATGGAAGAGGCAATTTTGAGAGCAGATCCGGCTTTATCCCGTCTAGACCTAGGTCCTTGACTACCTCAGTCACCGGTTCAGGTCACAAACGGCGGTACAACATTCATGAATGTTGGTGTTGTGGAAAAGTGGGTCATTTTGCCATAGATTGTTGGCACAACCCTTCTGTGTCAAAGGCAAGGGGACTTCCACATCCTCGAGGCAATGTTAGTCCTCCCTCCAGGATCCCTGAGGGGAGGCATCCCAATTATTATACTAACAGGAACCTAGGACCCAATACTTATTGGGTTCCTAAGGCAAGATAACTCTTTCTTGCAGGGTGGTCTAGGTTCCCGTAAACCTAATGGGAACCAGACAGGAGATGTTCCAAAAATGACGTGGAACAAGTATTTAGAAAAGGAGCAGTGCCATCAACACGGGCACGTTCAAGTTGACACTAGGTGGACTTTCAAGTTGACCACCTGGTGTGCCTTGAGCAGAAGTTCTAAATGGTACATCTTTCAATCTCAGGTAATTGCAATCAGCTTCAATATATGAGCTATAGTGCATCGATTTTTACATAGATGTATATATGTATGTCTACATATCCACACTAAGTCACGAATTCCCTCTCTCGAAAGTAAATGGTCATGTATAGACTTACACTTATATGCTTGTTCACCTAAGGAAAGATTAAGATTGTAAAAATAACCTTTAGATACATTGTTAAAGATTTATCTGTAAACACACTGGTAGATTCGAGAATGAACCTCAACAGGCCTAAGTCAGCCCACTGAAAATTAATGAAGATATGCCATTGGAAGTCACTAAAACTTACAACTGACATCAAGAAGATTGTGTATATCTCGACCGAAAAATAATCCATTAAAGTTGCCTGCCACGGTTATTGTCTTGGGTATACCAAGGTTGATATGCCTCCTAACTCTGTGTGGAAAACTCCTTCCAAACCCTCTATAGATTCATGTATTCAGAAATACATATATTTAGAAGATTTCTCAAACCCTTTGATAACACAAGATTTCGAGAATCCGGTATGCCTCCAATCCCGTCGATTTCTATTTAGAAAAACTCCCGCCGACTCCTCATCTTCCGCATTTCGCAGAGAAACCCGTCGATATTCCTCAGGAATCCCGCCGACCCTTCCTTCCCTCCTCCCGGCGACTTCCCGCATCTTAGGTTCCAAATCTCGTCGACCTCGTTCCGGATTCCGCAGACCTCTCTTCTCGCGTCCAGGGCGCTCGTCCAAGTTTTCATTCTCTGCGGTTTAGGTCAAACAAGGGCACGAGCTCCTCCAGGCTCTCCGTCGTCTCCGTCGACTCTCGCTTCCTCCGCATTTGGGTAACCATTTCCTCTCCCTTATAGTGACTCGCTGTTAGTATAGCTTCCCTTTTGATTTCTGATTAGGCGTAAACTTGGGATTCCCTCCTTAGGTTTGCTATGGCTCCAAGGACCACCGCCGGCCTGGTCACTGGATGTGAGCTAGTGAGAACCGGGTTCTCCCAGGCCTCAGATGAGTTCCGGAACATAATCATCATGCTTGAAGAAGCGGGCCTGACGTTCGTGCTGGAGCACCCGTGCAAGATCTTGGACAAGGAAGTATTGGAGTTCTTTGCAACGGCAAAGCTCCGTCATGAAGACACCTCCATCAAATGCAAGGTTGCCGGGAAGAAAATCAAGTTATCCGCCAGGAAACTGACCCAATGCCTGCGGCTATCCAGTAGTGAAGAGGAAGATTACCTGGAGGAAGAGGATAGAGCAAGGACCCTATCCTTCTGTGGATTGGCCAGATGGACCAGGTCAATCAAAAGGAAAGATATGAACGAGGAAGGAAAGTTGCTGTCTGATATTGTTGGGAAGGCTCTAATCTGCAAACCTGGATCCCACGACCATATTTCTGGGGAAATGTTCAAAACTCTGGTGGCAATCGTATGCCGAAAGCGGTTCAACTGGGGAGCCATGCTTTTTGACAGGATTAAAGACACACTCCGAACCCCCAGCTTTGGCAGAATCATTAGCCTTTATCTGAATCAACTGGACAGAGACACATTCGACATGAGAAAGGGAGTGCCTCTGCACTACTTGAAAAGGATGGATGCTAGCATATTCGACCGATGGGAACGTCGAATAGGGCAAGCTGCAGTGGTAGTTGAACAAGAAGAATCTCCTGTCGAGGACAACAGAACTTCAGCAGATTTCGTGGCAACACCCAGTGAAGTTCCTGACGCCCTGATTGCAGGAACTGAGGGGGAGCCTGTAACCAGTTCTGTAAACATCTTATCTGACATTTCTCTGATAGCTAAAGAAGCTGTGGAGATGGTGGCAGATGAAGTCGCAGATGATGAGGAGGTTGAGAACGATGAGGCAGCTCTTATCGACGATGATCTGGGAGATGACGTGGCTAATGAGGAGATAGAGGAAGAAGTAGAAGAAGATGTGCACAACTCTGCCGATAAGCATGATCACTTGGAGACTGAGATAGAGGAAGAAGTACCAGAGAATGAGAAAGCAGTAGATTCTCAGGAGGATGCTGAGGTTCCATCTGAGGAACAAGCTCCTAAGCAGTTAGATGCAAGGATGGAGGGGGAGCAATCCTTTGTTCCCCCTGTGGACTCCATACTACTATCCAGCTCTCCCAGTGCTTCTGCGGGGGAGCCTGACCAGGGTCTGCCTGCAGCTCCTCCACTTCAAGCAAACCTAGCAAACCACACTGTTAATTTTGTCCAAGGAATGCTTGATGAGCTCAAGGATACGTTTGAGAAATCGTACAACAAAGTGCTAAAGAGACTGCGGGAGTCTGAGGATCTCATGCTTAAGAATGTGGTTCAGATCAACCACAAACTAGATGTGATGGAAAAGAAATTTGATGAAAAATATACAGAGGCAGGCACAGCCATATCTCTTCTCATGCAAGGACTGAAGAAGAATACTGATGATCTGGCTGTAGTCAATAAAAATGCACATATTGTGGCAGACAGCATACGAAAATTCGATGGCAACATGGTAACGCTGAACGCAAATCAGAAATCTCTGCTGGACGACTTCAGTAAAACCGTGAAGCACATTGATGCCTCTTTGCATTCCTATACAAACTCTATAGCCGCCGAAGCCAAAAAGGGGGAGGAAGCGTATAACGCTAAGATGGAAGGGCTTCAAGAGGTAGTACTTCTAAACTTCGATCAGACCAATAGGTATGCCTTTCAAAACTACCACATCATAACTGCACCTTTAATCAACTTAATAAATAATAATTGACAAATATAAATTCGATAATTCGAATAGGTACGTGTTTGAAACGGCCCACTAGCTGGTAATAGAAGCATCGGGAATACATGTCCCTGTTGCTCCACCTGAGGATGAAGGCCGTGCTGGTACTACTGAGGGTGATATAAGGACTGAAGAAGTACAACTGGGTGAAGTCGAGTTGAAGAAAGCTACGGAGAGGGCTGAAAGAAGAAGCTGGTTTGACCAAGATGCCTTAGCAAAAGCCAAAGGAAAAAGGCAAATCAAAGAAGGAACTTCAAAGGAAACACCAGCTGAAAAGAAGATCAGATTGTCGGAGGAGGATGTGAGAAACGAAATATGGAGTCCTGTATCAAAGAATATCATATTGGACACCTTTGCATTACTACAAGGAGGGCAAGTCAAAAGGAATGACGTATATAGCCAATACGAGTGGGAGCAGCACAAAATGTATGAAGCCAAAAGAAACTTGTTCTTCAGAAGCAACACTATGGCAAACAAAGCTCCCCCTTCGAGATACTAACCTAAGCCCAAGGAGTATTTTGAGCGACAAAGCAAAAAATTCTTAGCTCAACAACTCAAAGACGGCATAGCTAAGGACAAAGATCTGTAGGATGTTAGCTCTTGTGGTTATCTCATTTAAACTTTTGATTAAGTAAACTGTGAACATTTATGTGTGGATATTCACATTTATATATTCATGTGTGTGGTTTATTAATTGACTCTCACATTGGTATGATTAAGTCTGTTGTTCACTCTTCTAGTTTATGCATATTTTATCTGGAATGTTGAAATTCATCTTAGCTTAGTAGGATTTTGGCTTCGTCAAATAGGGGGAGATTGTTGGGTATTGTATCCACAATTACCTGGATTTGAGGAAGCCTCCTATCAAAGCTAAGATGAATTCACTATGTATTTGATGAATTTCTTCTAGTTGTGCTTGCAGTTATTCCATGCTAAGTACACACCAATGTCAGGGTGCAGTGGGTCAATATACACGGGTCTGTGCAACGTAATCCCTCGTTGAGCAGATCAGTGTGTTGGCCCACGTGTACTCTCTCTATTGGGGTGTACTTAATTTCAAGTACAGGGCTATGATAAAGCAAGAGCAGAGAAGGAGCAAGGATGGGCCAAAGACCATCTCACGGGTTGAAAGACGAGAATCGTCTAAGTGTAAATTGTCGAGAATCACTAAGTGATTCTCACCGATTCGTCGAGAATCACCAGTGATTCTCGACGAGTCGTCGAGAATCACCAGTGATTCTCGACGAGTCGTCGAGAATCACCAGTGATTCTCGACGAGTCGTCGAGAATCACTAGTTGATTCTTGCCGAGTTGGGCCGGCTGTCTCGACGCAGTCAGAAAAATCTTCTAAGGCAGAATCGTCGAGAATCACCAAGTGATTCTCGCCGATTCGTCGAGAATGACTTTGCATTCTCGACGAGTCGGCGAGAATCCAAGGTGATTCCCACCGATTCTCCCCGGCCTCTATAACCTGTGCAGCAAAATTCTTTAAGTAGAATTCGGCGAGAATCGTAAGTGATTCTCGCCGATTCGTCGAGAATCACCCACGATTCTCGCCGAATTTGACTTAGGTATTTTTCCGACTCTATCTGGACCGGCCCACGTTATCAGCAGAATTTTGAACGGGACTTTGGTCTTACTGCTGGTGGGGCCCACAACGGTCATCTTCATGACCTAAGGTATAAATATGCTATATTTGTGAACAGTAAAAGCACGGATTACAGATCGAAGAAAAATAAGCCGCCGTCAAGCCCTAGATCGGAAGCGAGCTCGACCTACCTTCTCCGCCTCTCGCTAGTTGCTCGCCATCGTTGATCGGGGTTTTCGTTACCTCTCCCGGCGACAGAAGCCTAGTCGGGCACAGCGTCTCACGCGTCTATCCAGAGATCTTTTGTCTCTTGATTTGTGATCGGGAAACCTTCCCATCCGAATCGATCGAGACGATCGATCCTAGCGTGACCGTTGGAAGACCTTGCCGACTTTGCTAAGAAGATTGGATCTACATAGCATCACCGCCTCTCTTGTTGAAGCCATCGATCTAGAGAAGATTCTCTCCAAGTAAGATCTAGAGTTATGGACTTTTCGTTGCCTACAAGAACAAGTAGTCTAACGAAAAGGGACACCTGGATCTTCATGTTGTTTGTATTTCTTACAAGCTATTTTCATTTTCTCTTTCATTGTAAAGGACCAATTGGTCTCTAGTTGTAGGGTTGGGTGCAACCCGTGTTGTGGGAGTGTTGACTCCTACGTGTGGAAGGGTTCCTTCCGTCAGTGCAAGGATTAGATTTCAATCTTGTTAGTGAAGTGACCGAGTCGTCCCTGGTTGGGAGATAGGTCGAAGGGGGAAAGTGGACGTACCCAAATCGGGGAACCACTATAAATTGCTTGTGTACTTTCTGTGCTGTGTTGGTTTATTTTCTTGTGCAGGTAAAACTTTAATTCCGCAAATACGCTGCAAAGACACCTATTCCCCCCCCCCATAGGTGTAAGTAGTTGACACTAAGTGGACTTTCAGGAGCAAACTCACCCCTTGGTCTCGATGCAGACAAGACTCGATAGGTTTGTCAGAAACCTGCAAAGAAGAATGGCTGATATTCCAGGTGGACCTCCAGTGGAGGAGGTAGAGGTGGTTGATCTTTCTGATGAGGAAGGAGATGCATAAGGGCATCCTCCTGCCCTAGAGGCTCCTGCTCTAGGGATGATTTCTAAAGCTCACATCTCTCCCATGGAAGAGTGTTATAGTGAATCTGAGGGTAGTGAAGATCTCCCTTCCCCTCCCAGTGTTCTAGCTGCAGACATACCTTTTACCAGTGTAGATTTCTCTATTCTGAAATCTATAGAAGCCCTGATGGCCAAGCAAAAGGCAAGTTTTGACCGTTCTTTGAAGAAAGTGCTCAAAAATGTCAAGGAGACAGAGAAAGACATGAATAATAGCCTTGCAGTGATCAAGGTATGTTTTGGCAAACTGGATGATAGGCTGGATTCATGGTTTGTGCAGGGTGGCCAAGCAATTGCGCATACGATGGTCGGGATGAAAAGTAACTTGACTGTACTCCAGAATGTTGATGTAAATTCCAAAATGGTCATTATTTCCCAGAATAAAGGAATGAATTATTTTAATGACCAGAAGGTCTTCTATTCCAATGCTATCACAGCCAAGGTACTTGAAGAAGTCAGAAAGGGGGAGGATGAGTTGAAAGCTAAGGTGACTTCCCTTGAAGAAGCCATGGTAGAAAACTTTAAGGGAGTAAAATACTACTTTTATGACAATTTTAGCTGGCTTCATAATGAGATTTTTGGTAGGGCAAGTCATGGTGATGCAAGGATCCCAGCACCTATAATGCCTGCTTCAGTGGATGTTCATGCTAATCCTGCTCAAGATTATTCTCAGTACTGGATAAACTCTCAGGATTTCCCTCAGTTCGAACCAGAATATGTTGTTGTTGCTGCCTATCTAGAAGTTCAGATAGTTAAATACATACCTCCACCATCTCAGAAAGTAAGAAAATTTTGTGAAGGCCCGTCTGTTGTCAGGCCTGATCCTAATAGAGAAATGGCCGAGGTATGAAGTCCAATTTCAAAGAGTATCATTATGAAAACCTTCAAGATAGTGGACTTAGCAAATGCGAATAGATAGGATTATTATATCAAAGATGAATGACACAAGTATGAGGTAGCATGCGCCAAACGAAGACTAAATTTATGGAAACATAACTTTGATGATCCAGATGCACCTCCAGCTCCGCCAAGATATTATCCGAAGTCAAAGGCGTATTTCAACTAGCAACACCTAAAAAGCCAGGGCAAAATGGCTTAATTGTTTTTCAGTTGACAGATGTGGATATTGGTTGACCCATTATAGAACTCCTTTATATATATGTAACACACCTATCCGTCACATAACATATAACAGTAGGTCCGGCCGGGGCCCGATGTAACATCCCATTTCCGGCTAGACCCCTAGGAGTCGGTCTGTCGTGATAGAACCCTAGGAAGCCTAAAAATTGAAATCCATCGACCAAGACTTCGAGTCACGGGTTTGTCACGCCCGTGACCGACCCATCACGCCCGTGACCTAGGGCGTGACCCCTTCGACGATTGTCAATCTCAGGAAGACAATCGGCGAGCGCAAATTTTGCATCCCGGGCCTGTCACGCCTGTGACCCACGTGTCACGCCCGTGACCTAGGGCGTGACCCCCTTCGACGATCGTCGATCTCAGGAAGACGATCATCGAGCGCAGATTTTTGCAGCCCGGGCCTGTCATGCCCGTGACACACGTGTCATGCCCGTGACCTAGGGCGTGACCCCCCTTCGACGATCGTCGATCTCCGGAAGACGATCGCCGAGCGCAGAATTTGCATCATGGGCCTATCATGCCCGTGACCGATGTGTCACGCCCGTGACCTAGGGCGTGACCCCCTTCGACGAACGTCGACCTCAGTTCGACGAACGTCGACCTAAACTCGACGAACGTCGACCGTAGAACACCTGTCACGCCCGTGACCTACGTGTCACGCCCCTGACGAAGGCCGAAACGTCGGTTCAGGCCCGAAATTATTCTAACACGCGTTATAATAAATTCTGGTATGGAAAGTTACATCAGGAGTATTAAATGGGCCGTTTCCTTCTCTAATTTCTTAGTAAAATGAGGAAGTGTTGACCCAATAGGAAATCGCCACCTGGATCAGCCATTTCATCTTCCACCTTTTCCTCTCCCTTCACCGTATCCGAAATATTATTAAGAGAGAGAGAATTCATGGCCATGAACGTTTCACCCTTTCCCCTCCCCACTTGGAGATCTATAAAAGCCTCCTTAGAACAAGATGAGAAGGTTACACTCTTGACCAAACGGATTCAGATTTATTGCTCTTGCTGTACGAGAAGTTCGGGAACGCCACCACCGTGCCATGACAATCCGACGTTCATCTCGTCTCCAAACCGCGAACAAGGTCCTCCTCTACTTCTTCTTTTGTGGGTAGATCTTAGGATCTTAGAAAGGAGTTCGTGCTCAACGGAGCCAAACCTATCTCGCATCTTCATGGAAAAACCATGAAAAATATATTTTTCGGGTACGCCGGAAACCGCCACCTCCGGCGGCCAAACTACCGTCGACTGATAGCCATCGCCTCGACAGAGGTGGTGGTGGTAGAAGGCCAGGGAAGTGACCAGACAGCCGGCAACGAATCATGGAAGAGCTACAGGAAATATATATTTCTGAGTTCAGTTCTCTGTTTTGAAGAAGATTAACAGAAAAACATGTTTATATTATAAAGTTTTAAATATAATATATAAGGAAAATATTTATAAAATGAGCGTATTTTGATGCCGCAAATGAGGCACTTTGAGGACGATTTAGGAAAAATGGCCGGTCACGAAAGTTGTAGCCCTTCGAGTCTAGATTAATTTAAAATTGATTTCAACTCGTTTGGGCAAGCGGTTTGACCGCAACACCTATTTTAGTGGGGGTTGTACCTAGAGTTGGGCAGAAACTAAAATGAATGCCCACGCTTTGTCCCTTGTCCAAATGACCTGATATTTGGGCAGGTGGTTATCCTTTGCAATACCTAGAGGCTGTCCAAAAATGGGAATTTTTGGAGATATTTTGCTTAAAGTTTTTGTTTTAATTTAATAAAGTTAGAGTAATTTATTTAAGCAGTCAAATGACCTTCAAACTCTCCCAAATTTTGGTGAGTGGTACCTGGCTATAAAACCTAGTTTTGTACAAAATTTCAACTCATTTGGATGAGTTTTGAATAGGAAGTCACATATTCTTAACTAGGCAATAATGAGACATTTTTGAGTAAAAAGTGCACAAGAGGTTAGAACGGTCATATCACCTCAACAGAGGCTGATATTTTGACCACTGACTTAGAGGGGTTATTATAACCCACTTGGAGAAAAAAGTGTGATTTAAGGTTGGTTTACCCTAGGATCCAAACTCAAACCCTAAATGGAGGGTTTTGAGGGTTGTGAAGGACATGGGGGGCAATTGCTCTTGTATTGCCTTGAAATTCCGTAGAATTGACATTAGCATTATATGAATCATCTGGATGGAATCTTTGAGGAATTGGAGATAGGTGGATACCCCGAAACACTAACCTTAGCTTTAGGGTAAAATACTGATTAAGTAAAACCTATCACTAAACATTATCTAAAAGCTGTGAAACTCGAGTAGAGTAAGTTTTGGGGCAGGTAGAATCCATGGTAATTTTACTGGAATTTTATGATGTCTATTTCCAGCACTTCATTTGTAACGATTGTTATAGCCCTAATTGATGTTTTAATTATTAAAATCTTTCTGTTCATTAAAACCCCATGAAATCTTGGAAGTAAATGTTTTAGGTCAGAAAGGTTGCTCCCGAATTTTTGTATAATTTTTAGTTGAGTAAATCTAGTACTTCCTTCACAAATGTTAAAAAGGAGTTTTACGCTTTAAAAATAATTTTTGGATGAATATTTTCAGTACTTGATTCATAAATAAAGGAAGATAGAAAATATTGCTAAAATAGTTTTAGTGCTCTTTTGATGATAGAAAAATTGTGATCCAGTGGATTTACCATTTTGAGATAGCAAAATATTTATAATAATTTTTTGGGACATTTTGTATGAGTAATTAGGGTAGTTCATGTTTAAACCGGTAGCTCAAGGAATTTGGAATTAATTAATTAAATGCCAGATTAATTAGGAAAATTATAATTTTCTGATTATAGGCTAATCATATCATGATAAACCTCCAGTAAATGAGTTAGGGCATTTGGATGAGTATTGGATCATTTCCTAACTAGTTCGACATATAGTCTAGGTTGATCTGCATATAACAAATTATTGAATTGCAATAGGGCATGATCTGGGATAGTTGTTAGAGTTAGTCAGTTTGTCTGGGTGGATAGATGTGAATGATTTCGTAATAGAATGATATGAAGAGTAGTGTGAAGTGGTGTTGGCTAGAGTTAAGAGGTGCTCGGGTTCGACGAAAGATCGTCTTTCCCGAAGAGAGGAAGGTTAAAAGTCACCCTAGGATAGTCTATCGTAATATGAGAAGGGAATGAGTAAAGGGAATCAACCAATAATAATAAGTGCATTGCGAAAGGGAACGATGGGCTTCAGCTACAATCATAGTTCCTAGTGCCCTTTGAGAGCCCTTCACGGGGAATACCGGTGGCAGTCCTGGGTTAACGTAAACTGCAATAACAAACTGACAAGAGTAACTTAGTAATTAGGGTTGCACCTTTCACAAACACTATTAGTACAGGAAGATTGATGGGAGCTTCGGCTCGGTTGGTTAAGAGACGGACAGAATGGTTCGGGGAGCTTCGGCTCGGTTGGTTAAGAGACGGACGGAATGGTCCGGGGAGCTTCGGCTCGGTTGGTTAAGAGACGGACGTTTTGGTCCGGGGAGCTTTGGCTTGGTTTTTGTGTGATTACAATTAAATTTGCATGTGCATAAAAGGAATGAAAATTAAGGTGGTGGGTCTTCGGTATTGGAGGGTCGATGCACCAATGCCAATACGCTGACTCGGCAAGTGTGATTAGTACTTTGCCAACAGAAGTCCGGTGCGCCAGCCGACAAGAGTACGCAGGAGTCCGCTTCGTGCACCAAGCGTTGAGGCGTACGATAGGTCTGACCGGTAGTTCTTTACTGGTTTAGAGGTGGGCGATGCCCAACCCACCGCTTTCGTCTACCACTACGGAGGTATCCTGGGAGGTAACGGCTCCGAAAGGGGGAACTAAAGGTCTGTGTGCACAGAGTCGGGTGTGTAAGTTGTACTTGCATGTTCCATCATACCCACTTGCATGTCATAGCATAATCGATTCATTTAACCCTGACACCTAAAGTATAAGTGGAATGGGACGCTTATACATTAGGACTTGCAAAATGACCCCTTGGTCTATAAGCTTGTGTGGGCAAGTTTATAAATTAAGGTTAAATTCAATATATATATGCTGTGGTTTGATAACCGACACCCCAAAGTATAAGTGGTATGGGACACTTTATACGATGGGAGCCCTGCAGAAGACCCCTTGGCTTATGCGCTTCCGCACATAAGTTGAGGTTACTTTACCTACTTTCTGTTTCTGTCTTATTTATTATAGAATTGCTAGATTAGTTCCGCTGCCACCTGTTCCTTTGTTTTAATCTCCACCTTCATATCCTTCCCTTTCTTCCTCATCGCTCGGTACCTAGGAGCCATGGGGGAAGGGGTAGGGGATGATAAGGCTTAGTCTTTATGACTAACGGTTTTCGAACCGCATCATTTTAGGGAATCGTGGAGCCCAGCACGGGGGAGCAGCCCCAGAGACCGGTGTGCTTGGAGATGGGGCAGTCTAGCTCTGGAGTTCATACAGCCGGGACCGTGAGTCTCGACCTTGAGTAGATGTTTGTTTTTTCCTCTGCATGAGTGATTTGTAGTGATGACATGATGTACCGGGCAAAAGCCTGTATTTTTAGTACTCTGATATATTATACTGTGGACACTCCCTTCATGGAGTTTTATTTATATATATGTGATTTACCAATGGACTTACTTTTACTTCATTTATTGTACTATCTTTCTGTGATCAAATTGGCCGGCAGAATCGGTGCCTTGTGGTGATGACCCTTCAGGACGTGAAGGTGTCACCACAAAGAGGCCGTCCTGGGCCTAAGACCCCGATGTTTAAAAAGAAAAAAGGGGGGGGGGGTCTTACAAGTGGTATCAGAGGGAAACATCGATCTGAAAAAGGTAGCAGTCCACTAACCCTGGGTCACCCCCGCTCGAGTTTAGTTTTGGGACAAACTAAGCAGCGGAATCAGTGGTGTGCCCATATGGGGATCACATATAAATTGTCCACTTTTAGTAAAAATTGAACGTTTTCTCAAGTATGGGTTTTTGTTACGCAGCCTCCAGCACAGCCTATGCCACAAGGTGGAGTTAAACAGGCTCAGGATGTTGCACCACCTCCACCGGTCCCCACTCCTTTCCTTCAGTCAGACCTTGGACAAACTCTAACTGCCATTCTGGAGGCTTTCAGGGCCCAGCAGGTTCCGGTCCCGTAGCCAAATCCGGGGGCCAACTGGTTGAGCATCTTCTGAGGACTTTCTCCCCCGTCCTACTTGGGGACAGAGTCAGCGGTTCGGACGGAAGAGTGGCTGAATATTATATACGAGATGCTGACCGGGATACGGTGTCCCTGGGAGGAGAGGGTGGCTCTGGTTGTCTCTTGCCTGGAGTCCCATGCCAAGAGGTGGTGGAAAATGCTGCTGGACACGATGTTTGCCGATAGGGAGGTTGTAGAGGTTACCTGGGAAGAGTTCAGGGCTACGCTGCTGGAGCATTTCGTTCCGCAGTCAGCCAGGGATGAGTTGGAGGAGCGGTTCTTACAGCTGAAGCAGGGCACCCGGACGGTGGTGGAGTACCATCGAGAGTTCGACCATTTGGCTCGATATACAAATTCTTACCAGCTGGACGAAGCAGGGTACATAAAGAGGTTCTATAAGGGACTGCAGGAGGACTTGAGGGAGGCTTTGTTGTTTGTATCCGACGGGCCTATCTCCTAGATTTTGGAGATGGCAAAAAGGATTAAGGCTGATTGGCACACCACTCGGGGCCGGAAGCGGCCAGAAGAGGATCAGGGATAGAGAGTCAGAAATGACCAGCGGCGAGGTGCTATACCAGAGGGGAGAAGGACAGAGGACCAGCCTTGTCAGGAAGTGAGGCAGGAGCCGAGGAAGCAGGTGATATTGGCCCCTCAACCTCTTCGGATGCAGGAGATGCCGAGACCCGGGGGAATGGCATATCCCCCAACAGAGTGCTTCCATTGTCATCAGATTGGGCACATCCAGAGGAACTACCCCATGAGGGGGGAACCACCTCCAGCACCACAGGGTGGCCCACCTGCTCAGCACTTCGGAGGCCGAGGATGCGGCCGAGGTCGTGGATACCAGGGGGAGATCGTAGATAAGAAAGAGAGCAGGTGTATGCTTTGGATCTTGCGCAGCCTCAAAATCCAGAGCAAATCATAGCAGGTACACTGCAATGCTTCGTTATTTTCATAGAATTTCTCTCTCAGTTGTTAAATCTTAGAACGGCACTAGATAGATTAACAAGGAAAGAAAACTCGTTATAGAACCCTACGACATCTAATCACCCCAGGTATAGTCTTCATCAGCGGTAAGCCTGCCCGCATGCTTTTCGATACTGGAGATACTCACTCCTTTGTGTCGGAAATGTTCGTAGAAGGACTGGAAGGCGTGGAGTGATTCACGGGCTCGAAGATGAGGGTGCGACTACTGGATGGATCTGAACTCCTTACCACGGACCACTGCAATATGGAGGCAGAAATTGGTGGAAAGACGTTCGAGGCTCCAGCGACGATTTTGAAGCTGACGGACTACGATCTGATCCTGGGCATGGTATGGCTGTACTAGAACCATGCCCAGATTGATTGCCAAGCGAAGAGGATCACTGTGATACATGGGGACACTTTCATTGTCATCGAAGGTATAAGAACTGCCTCTCGTATACTCTTATCTTCGGTACATGCCGTTAAGGCCCATCTGCAGGGAGAGGAGGTTTATCAGATTCTATTTGAGATGACGGAGGTCAAGGAGTCTGTGACAGACATCCCGGTGGTGCGAGATTTCGCTAACATCTTTCCAGAGAAACTGCCAAGACTACCTTTGCACCGAGAGCAGGACTTCCAGGTATAGCTTGTGCCGGGAGCCAAGCCGGCATCTAGGGCCCCTTATCGGATGGCCTCGAAGGAGTTGGCGGAGTTTCGGACTCAGTTGTAGGAGTTGGTGGAGACGGGATTTGTTAGACCGAGTTCCTCGCCATGGGGAGCCCCGGTACTATTCGTGAAGAATAAGGATGGGACACTTCGCCTGTGCATCGATAATCGAGCACTAAACAGGCCGACCGTCCGGAATACCTATCCGCTCCCACGAATAGACGAGTTGTTCGACCAGCTGGAAGGGGCACACTTCTTTGCAAAATTGGATTTGAGGTCGGGCTACTACCAGCTTCGGATTCGAGAGGAGGATATTCAGAAGACTTCTTTTAGTAGCAGATATGGATTGTTTGAGTTTACGGTGATGCCCTTCGGGCTCACGAATGCACCTTCAGCATTCATGACCCTCATGAACAAGGTTTTCAAGGAGTATCTAGATGTGTTTGTCATTGTGTTTATCGATGACATCCTCATCTACTCGAGAACGGAGGAGGAGCACACTCGCCATTTGGCACTTACCCTACAGAGACTGCGGGAGAATCACTTATATGTAAAGTTCAGCAAATGTCAGTTCTGGTTGAGGGAGGTGGGCTTCCTAGGCCATATTATTAGTGGAGCCGGATTGGCAGTGGATCCGGCAAAGATTCAGGCAGTTCGAGATTGGCCGCAGTTGAAGACAACCACCGATGTACGAAGTTTCCTAGGACTTGCCAGTTATTACCGGAAGTTTGTGGAGGGGTTCTCTCAAATTGCCCTCCCACTCATATATTTGACGAAGAAGGAGGTACCTTTCGTTTGGACCCCGCAGTGCCAGGCAGCTTTCCAGGAGCTGAAGGATCGACTCACCTCGGCTCCCATACTTACTCTCCCCTTGGGGAGGGAAGGTTTTCAGGTCTACACTGATGCTTCCTACCAGGGTATGGGAGCTGTACTGATGTAGAAGGTCCATGTGATTGCATATGCGTCTTGCCAGTTGAAGAAGCACGAGCAGAACTACCCGGTGTATGATCTAGAGATGGGTGAAGTGGTTTTTGCTCTGAAGGTCTGGCGCCACTATCTTTATGGAGTCCACTGCGACATCTACTCCGACCACAAGAACCTGAAATACGTGGGCACGTAGAAGGAGCTGAATATCAGGCAGAGGCGCTGGGTGGAGTTCTTAGCGGATTACCAGTATGAGATGCACTACCATCACGGGAAGGCAAACGTGGTGGCCGATGCGTTGAGTCGGAGAGCTGCCGCTTCCGAAGCCGGGCCCCAGGTGATGTCCATGGAGCTAGTCCGGTCATTCAAAGATATGCAGATATCACTAGTATACGAGAATGAACCAGAGCTATATAGGGAGTATCTAGCATCGATGGTGGCCATAGATGATATTTGGGACCGCATCCGGGACAGACAGAGGATAGATGCGTGGGCAGAGCCGATATTCCACGCCTTGGAGGATGGTTCGACGAGAGATTATTCACTGAGAGATGGATTGCTATATTTCAGAGGCAGAGTATATATACCCGCAGGAGGCCGGATTCGGGAGGACATCATGGCGGAAGCATATTGTAGAAGATATTCTATACACCCGGGGATCACCAAGATGACGACAGATTTAAAGAAGATGATGTTTTGGCCAGGGATGAAGAAGGACATTACGTACTTCGTGACTCATTGTGAGGCATGCTAGTTAGTGAAGGCAGAGTGCAGGAACCCCGTTGGATTGCTACAGCCACTCCCAGTGCCGGAGTGGAAATTTGAGGACATTGTGATGGACTTTATTCATGGACTCCCCCGATCACGGACGGGAAACGACTCGATTTGGGTCATCGTCGATAGGTTGACGAAGGTGGCCAGATTCATTCCGATCAGGAAGGATGACTCTGTGGGAGTACTAGTGCGGAGATTTGTGGAGCAGTTTGTTCGATACCACGGGGTGCCCAAGACGATCGTGTCAGATCGGGATGGTCGGTTCACCTTCAGGGAGTGGAGATCCGTGCAGGCTTACTTAGGCATGCGATTGACCTTCAGACCGCATTCCATCCTAATACGGATGGGCAGACGGAATGCACCAATCGGACGCTGGAAGATCTTTTGATGCTATGCATTTTGGACCGCGGGGAACCATGGGAGAAGCTCTTACCCCTAGTCGAGTTCTCCTATAACAACAGCTACCAGTCCAGCATCAGGATGGCGCCTTATGAAGCCTTGTATGGAAGGAAGTGCAGGACCCCACTTTCTTGGATTCAGGACGAGGATCCGAAGGCATTGGGATCGGACTTTGTTGAAGACACCGAGGCACAGGTGAGACTGATCAGAGACAGGATGTTGGAGGTGCAGAGCAGACAAGCTAAGTATTATGACGCCCGACATCGTCAGGTGGAGTTTTAGGTGGGGGACCGAGTGTTTTTGACGATCCGGCCCATGCATGGAGTTTCACGGGTGCGTGGTCGGAGGAAGAAGCTAACCCGTAGGTATATGGGCCCTTACAGGATCCTGGAGAGGATTGGGGCCCTAGCTTATAGGCTGGAGGTGCCACCAGAGCTGGAAGCTCTGCACGACGTCTTCCACATTTCTTCGTTGAGGAGGGCTCTACTATGCCCGGAGCAGCAGATGTTGACCACCGAAGGGCCGGTAGCTTCAGACCGATCTGTTCACCTGGAGCCGGTTCAGATCGATGACAAAGGAGTACAGATCTTGCGCCGAAAGAAGATCCCCTTAGTCAAGGTTCTGTGGAGGAACCATGGTCAGGAGGAGCACACCTGGGAACCGCAGGACCTGATGAGACAAAAATACCCGGAGTTGTTCAGTCAGGTATACCTCACCACCTCTTGGTATACTATAAATTATCTTCTTGTATTGAACCGGTAGGACTAGATAAGGGAAATATAGAACCTAAGCATGTGTAGGAAAGTAGGGACTAATCTTTTGTTTATTGGGGAGATTGCCTTCGTTTATCAAATAAGTAACCTCGCTTCGACTCAATAGGAAAACCATATGGGATGTTACAAGTTTACTTTATTCCGGTACAAATCCCCGTAGGCTTAACTTCAATTTCGGGGATGAAATTTTTGTTTTGTTTATTGGGATTTGTAACATCCCATTTCCGGCTAGACCCCTAGGAGTCGGTCTGTCGTGACAGAACCCTAAAAAGCCCAAAAATTGAAATTCATCGACCAAGACTTTGAGTCACGGGTTGGTCATGCCCGTGACCGACCCGTCACGCCCGTTACCTAGGGCGTGACCCCATCGACGATCGTCGATCTCAGGAAGACGATCGACGAGCGCAGATTTTGTATCTCGGGCCTATCACGCCCGTGACCCACGTGTCACGCTCGTAACCTAGGGCGTGACCCCCTTCGACGATCGTCGATATCAGGAAGACGATCATCGAGCGCAGATTTTTGCAGCCCGGGCCTGTCACGCCCGTGACACACGTGTCACGCCCATGACCTAGGGCGTGACCCCCCTTCGACGATCGTCGATCTCCGGAAGACGATCGCCGAGCGCAGAATTTGCATCATGGGCCTGTCACGCCCGTGACCGATGTGTCACACCCGTGACCTAGGGCGTGACCCCCTTCGACGAACGTCGACCTCAGTTCGACTAACGTCGAGCTCAACTCGACGAACGTCGACCGTAGAACACCTGTCACACCCGTGACCTACGTGTCACGCCCGTGACGAAGGCTGAAACGTCGGTTCAGGCCCTAAATTATTCTAACACGCGTTATAATAAATTCTGGTTTGGAAAGTTACACCAGGAGTATTAAATGGGTCGTTTCCTTCTCTAATTTCTTAGTAAAATGAGGAAGTGTTGACCCAATAGGAAATCGCCACCTGGATCAGCCATTTCATTTTCCATCTTTTCCTCTCCCTCCACCGTAACCGAAATATTATTAAGAGAGAGAGAGAGCATTCATGGCCATGAACGTTTCACCCTTTCCCCTCCCCACTTGGAGATCTATAAAAGCCTCCTTAGAACAAGATGAGAAGGTTACACTCTTGACCAAATGGATTCAGATTTATTGCTCTTGCTGTACGAGAAGTTTGGGAACGCCACCACCGCGTCATGAAAATCTGACGTTCATCTCGTCTCCAAACCGCGAACAAGGTCCTCCTCTACTTCTTCTTTTGTGGGTAGATCTTAGGATCTTAGAAAGGAGTTCGTGCTCAACGGAGCCGAACCTATCTTGCATCTTCATTGAAAAACCATGAAAAATATATTTTTTGGGTACGCCGGAAACCGCCACCTCCGGCGGCCAAACCACCGCCGACCGATAGCCATCGCCTCGATGGAGGTGGTGGTGTTGGTGGCAGGCCAGGGAAGTGACCGGATTGCTGGCAACGGATCACGGAAGAGCTACAGGAAATATATATTTCTGAGTTCAGTTCTCTGTTTTGAAGAAGATGAACAGAAAAACATGTTTATATTATAAAGTTTTAAATATAATATATAAGGAAAATATTTATAAAATGGGAGTATTTTGATGCCGCAAACGAGGCACTTAGAGGCCGATTTAAGAAAAATGGCCGGTCACGAAAGTTGTAGCCCTTTGAGTCTAGATTAATTTAAAATTAATTTCAACTCGTTTGGGCAAGCGGTTTGACCGAAGCACCCGTTTTAGTGGGGGCTGTACCTAGAGTTGGGCAGAAACTAAAATGAATGCCCACGCTTTGTCCCTTGTTCAAATGACCTGATATTTGGGCAGGTGGTTATCCTTGGCAATACCTAGAGGCTGTCCAAAAATGGAAATTTTTTGAGATACTTTGCCTAAAGTTTTTTTTTATTATTTAATAAAGTTAGAGTAATTTATTTAAGTGGTCAAATGACCTCCAAACCCTCCCAAATTTTGGTTAGTTGTCCCTGGCTATAAATCCTAGTTTTGTACAAAATTTCAACTCATTTGGATGAGTTTTGAATAGGAAGTCACATATTCTTAACTAGGCAATAATGATGCATTTTTGAGTAAAAAGTGCACAAGAGGTTAGAATGGTCATATCACCTCAACAGAGGCTGATATTTTGACCACTGACTTAGAGGGATTATTATAACCCACTTGGAGAAAAAGGTGTGATTTAGGGTTGGTTTACCCTAGGATCCAAACTCAAACCCTAAATGGAGGGTTTTGAGGATTGTGAAGGACATGGGGGCAATTGCTCTCGTATTGCCTTGAAATTCCGTAGAATTGACATTAGCATGATATGAATCATCTGGATGGAATCTTGGAAGAATTGGAGATAGGTGGATACCCCGAAACATTAACCTTAGCTTTAGGGTAAAATACTGATTAAGTAAAACCTATCACTAAACATTATCTCAAAGCTGTGAAACTCGGGTAGAGTAATTTTTGGGGCAGGTAGAATCCATGGTAATTTTACTGGAATTTTATGATGTCTATTTCCAGCACTTCATTTGTAACGATTGTTATAGCCCTAATTGATATTTTAATTATTTGAATCTTTCTGTTCATTAAAACTCCATGAAATCTTGGAAGTAAATGTTTTAGGTCAGAATGGTTGCTCCCGAATTTTTGTATAATTTTTAGTTGAGTAAATCTAATACTTCCTTCACAAATGTTAAAAAGGGGTTTTACGCTTTGAAAATAATTTTTGGATGGATATTTTCAGTACTTGATTCATAAATAAAGGAAGAAAGAAAATATTGCTAAAATAGTTTTAGTGCTCTTTTGATGATAGAAAAATTATGATCCTGTGGATTTACCATTTTGAGATAGCAAAATATTTATAATAATTTTGTTGGACATCTTCCATGAGTAATTAGGGTAGTTCATGTTCAAACCGGTAGCCCAAGGAATTTTGAGGAAATTAATTAAATGTTAGATAAATTAGGAAAATTATAATTTTCTGATTATAGGCTAATCATATCATGATAAACCTCCAGTAAATGAGTTAGGGCATTTGGATGAGTATTGGATCATTTCCTAACCGGTCCGACATATAGTCTAAGTTGGTCTGCATATAGCAAATTGTTGAATTGCAATAGGGCATGATCTGGGATAGTTGTTGGAGTTAGTCAGTTTGTCTTGGTGGATAGATGTGAATGATTTCGTAATAAAATGATATGAAGAGTAGTGTGAAGTGGTGTTGGCTAGAGTTAAGAGGTGCTTGGGTTCGACGAAAGATCGTCTTTCCCGAAGAGAGGAAGGTTAAAAGTCACCCTTGGATTGTCTATCATAATATGAGAAGGGAATGGGTAAAGGGAATCAACCAATAATAATAAGTGCCTTGCGAAAGGGAACGATGGGCTTCAGCTACCATCATAGTTCCTAGGGCCCTTTGAGAGCCCTTCACGGGGAATACCGGGGGCAGTCCTGGGTTAACGTAAACTGCAATAACAAACTGATAAGAGTAACTTAGTAATTAGGGTTGCACCTTTCACAAACACTGTTAGCATAGGAAGATTGATGGGAACTTCGGCTCGGTTGGTTAAGAGACGGACGGAATGGTCCGGGGAGCTTCAGCTCGGTTGGTTAAGAGACAGACGGAATGGTCCGGGGAGCTTCGACTCGGTTGGTTAAGAGACGGACGTTTTGGTCCGGGGAGCTTCGGCTCGGTTTTTGTGTGATTACGATTAAATTTGTATGTGCATAAAAGGAATGAAAATTAAGGTGGTGGGTCTTCGGTATTGGAGGGTCGATGCACCGACGCCAATACGCTAACTCGGCAAGTGTGGTTAGCACTTCGCCAACAGAAGTCTGGTGCGCCAGTTGACAAGAGTACACAGGAGTCCGCTTCGTGCACCAAGCGTTGAGGCGTATGATAGGCTTGACAGGTAGTGCTTTACTGGTTTAGAAGTGGGCGAGGCCCAACCCACCGCTTCCGTCTACCACTACGGAGGTATCCTGGGAGGTAACGGCTCCGAAAGGGGGAACTAAAGGTCTGTGTGCACAGAGTCGGGTGTGTGAGTTGCACTTGCATGTTCCATCATACCCAATTGCATGTCATAGCATAATCGATTCATTTAACCCTGAGAGCTAAAGTATAAGTGGAATGGGATGCTTATATATTAGGACTTGCAAAATGACCCATTGGTTTATAAGCTTGTGTGGGCAAGTTTATAAATTAAGGTTAAATTCAATATAAATATGTGTTGTTTGATAACCGACACCCTAACGTATAAGTGGTATGGGACACTTTATACGATGGGAGCCCTGCAGAAGACCCCTTGGCTTATGCGCTTCCGCACATAAGTTGAGGTTACTTTACCTATTTTCTGTTTCTGTCATATTTATAATATAATTGCTAGATTAGTTCCGCTGCCACCTGTTCCTTTATTTTAATCTCCACCTTCATGTCCTTCCCTTTCTTCCTCACCGCTCGGTACCTAGGAGCCATGGGGGAAGGGGTAGGGGATGATTGGGCTTAGTCTTTATGACTAACAGTTTTCGAACCGCATCATTTTAGGGAATCGTGGAGCCCAGCACGGGGGAGCAGCCCTAGAGACCGGTGCGCTTGGATATGGGGCAGTCTAGCTCTGGAGTTCATACAGCCGGGACTGTGAGTCTCGACCCTGAGTAGATGTTTATTTTTGCCTCCGCATGAGTGATTTATAGTGAGGACATGATGTACCGGGCATAAGCCCGTATTTTTAGTACTCTGATATATTATATTGTGGACACTCCCTTCGTGGAGTTTTATTTATATATGTGTGATTTACCAGTGGACTTACTTTTACTTCATTTATTGTGCTACCTTTCTGTGATCGAATTGGCCGGCAGAATCGGCGCCTTGTGGTGATGACCCTTCAGGACGTGAAGGTGTCACCACAAAGCGGCGGTCCTGGGCCTAAGAACCCGGTGTTTAAAAAGATAAAAAGGGGGGGGGGGTCTTACACCCGATGTCATATACAACGGACAGACCGGTGGATTACTCAAAGAAACCAATCAACCAATCACAACGTCCTACACAGAGCATCTAGCGGAAGCAATTTATTAAGTTGCAAGAAATAAAGAACTCAGCCACAAGCATGAATGTCCACTACTCAAACCTGTTAGAACTCAGCCACAAGCATGAATGTCCACTACTCAAACCAACAGGAATGTACAATTCACAAGTACTGGCCTTATGGCCTTACAATAGTTTTCTCAAATATAAGTGTCTTCCAAACCTCAGCACGCAGGCCGGTCACACATGAGAATACAAAAAAACACTCAAAAACTAGGCCTTCGAGGGTCGACTCAGCGACTTGGGCTTTAGCCCGCTATTTACCGCTCGGGTCCGCAGCACCTGCAAGCAACAATCCACCGCACGGTGGCAAACAAAAGCAACAGTCAGCCATGCAGACCAAATTATAACGATTCCGCCCCCAAACTCGGGGCGACAAAGCTTATTCCCTGCACTTGTTAGCCTTGCAAGTAAAAAAGAGAATAATCATAACATCACAGGTGCAGGCTCACACGGCCACACACTACGTGCTCTCAGGGCACTAACTCGGTGGACCCGGTCATAACCGTGGTCTCACCACCATCCCTTGGACGGCAAATCTCGTGAGCATTTAATAGTCTTTTCGGTCTAATCCTAAGACTCGCACGACTATGCCAATGGCCAGTCCCTTTTTCAGGTATCTGACACCAAACCACATAGCCCGAGTCCGCATCCACTTGCCTGTTGCTCACATCGCCTAGTCACTTTAAGACGTAGGCACGGGCCAAGCTTCTCCCGGATCCCAAATTCGATCACACAAGCACATAACCCAGTTATGTTAATGGTTGGCTCCCAGGCCACCAAGATGATAGAAATGCATTTTCGCTCAGTTTTCCGAGTGCGCCTTGGGGTTAACCCCAAGGATCCCTGCTGTAATCTACCCCGTAGAAACCCAAAAATAATCAATGGAACAGAGTCTTCTCCGGCTACTATGCAATGCAACATCACCGATCCATACCAACTTGTCCGGGTAGGCTTCACGCATCATGCCTATGTCCGTACTATGATTCTGGACTCTAACAAGGGGGACTTTACATATCTACCCCAAGGAACACCGCAAACTCGCCGCATACTCGCGGGAGAGGGTTTTCCCATGCAAAGGAAGAAGAGATTCACATGCTCAAGATGAAAATCATTACCCTAGCATTTTTCCTTGGCGCCATGGAAATCTAGGCGGATGAAAAGCACCGCAATCTCCTTGCCTCCGCAGATCTGAAGTCGGCTCGCGATTTGGAGCTCCGAAACTCCATCGGTGACCGGATCTAGCCTTCCTTCTTCCTCCTTGCTCTCTCCTCTCTCTAGATCTTAGAAAGAGAGTGAATCCAAGACAAATGAGGTTTTCTAAACCTTAAACCCGGGTATAACCCTGGGGAAACAACCCCCAGTCGTCGGATCTCAAAATAAGGAAATAGACGATTGCAATCCGGACTTGAAATCCAAGATCTGGGCCGAACACGGCTTGCAACAAGCCCGTGTCATCCAACACACGCCCGTGTAGCTGGGCGTGTTCCTCCAACGACATAGGTCCAAAACTAACCAGAGCACGACATGGCCATGTGACACGCCCGTGTCACATGCTGTGTGCTAGACATGCCCTGGGACACGCCCGTGTCCCAAGCCGTGTAGCTACCTTAGCACAACTTGCCAAACGACCCGAGCAGGACATGGGTATTCGACACGCCCGTGTCGAATTCCACATGCCCGTGTCGGACCTGAACACGCCTGGGCTCAGGCCGTACGCCCTAACTCAAAGATCGTTGAGTGGAAAGCTTTGAGTAGCTAACACGCCCTGGGACACGCCCGTGTCCCAGGGCGTGTTCACCCCCCCAACGACCGTTGACTTCAAAATCGTCGACCACGCAACCAATGCTGAACCCGAGCATGACACATCCTGGGACACGCCCGTGTCCCAGGCCGTGTCACCTATATTAAATCCCAGATTTGGCTCAAAACACCACCCATCACCCTTTTGAGTTTCGGGGCGTTATAACTCTCTCCCTCTTAAAAGAATTTCGTTCATGAAATTACCAAAGGAAAAGAAAACAGAAAACCAAAAGCGGTACCTGAGCGGAATAACTCTGTGTACTCCTCAAGCATGGTTTGCTCCCGTTCCCAAGAGAGCTCCTCACGACCGCAATTGTCCCAACGGACCTTGACCATTCTGATCTCCTTGTTACGAAGCCGCTTGACTTCAGAGTCCTCAATACAAATGGGCTTGACCTTAGTTGTCAACCCTTCGTCCACCGGTACTTTATCAACTGCGATCACCTATGAAGGCTCATGCACCGCCTTCCGCAATAATGATATGTGGAATACGTCGTGTAGACCACTCAACTCCACCGATAGTTTCAGATGGTAAGTCGCTTCACCGATCCGCTCCAGAATCTCAAACGGTCCAAGGTATCTCGGGCTCAGCTTCTTCAAGCGTCGCACCCGTGAAACACCCTTGAACAGCTTTATCTTCAGATACACCCAATCGCCAACCGCGAACTCCACGTTCTGGTGCTTGGCATTGTAGTATTTAGCTTGTCTATCCTAAGCGATCAGCAAATACTCCCGAATGATTCATACCACTGAAGTAGCACTTTCCACCTCTTGCTTTTTGTACAACCTTGCCTCACCCGTTTATAGCCACAACAATGGCGTGCGACACTTCCTACCATATAGGGCCTCGAAGGGCTCCATTTGTATACTCGTCTGGTAGCTATTATTGTACGCAAATTCCACCAGATATAGGTGGTCCTCCCAATGCTTTCCGAAGTCTAGAACACACATGCGGAGCATGTACTCCATGGTTCTGTTGACCCTCTCGGTCTGTCCATCAGTCTGCGGATGGAAGGCTGTGCTGAACTTCAACATAGTCCCGAGCATCTGTTGCACCAACCTCCAATCATTTGATGTGAACCACCCATCTCGGTCACTCACGATGCTGCGGGGCACACCGTGAAGTCGCACAATATTATCCACATATAACTTCGCCAGTTTCTCCACATAATCATCCTTTCCATATACGGAATGAAGTGAGACACTTTTGTTAACCGGTCAACGATCACCCAGATGACGTCGTTTCCCTTCTGCGACCTTGGCAAGCCATGTACAAAGTCCATCGAAATGTCGTCGAACTTCCACTCCAGAATAGGCAAGGATTTCAAGAATCCCCCTTGCTTTTTGCACTCCGCCTTCACTAAGGCGCAAGTTTGGCACTTAGCCACATATAGTGCCACATCCTTCTTGAGTCCTGGCCACCAGAATAATTTCTTTAGGTCCCGGTACATCTTCGTGCTCCCTGGGTGGATTGAGGTCTTGGTATGATGAGCCTCGTACATCAACTCCGGCCGAAGATTTCCCCCATTTGAGACGCACAAACGATCGTCCTTCCTTAGTAACCCATCTCCAACTGAAAACTGGGAATTTGACCCATCCAATGCTGCATCCAAAAGCTCTTTCATGCTTCCATCCAACTCCATAGCCTGCCAAATCCGATCAACCAGGTCATACTGAACTTCTGTCCAGTTCAATAATGCTTTGGCGCTAGTCTGCCTGTCAACACAACAGATCTTTAACGCCTCCAACTCCCGAATTAGTCTCTCATCATGAACCGATAACCAGTTGGCTTGGGCGGGAGCCCTGCGACTTAACGCATCCGCAACTGCATTGCCTTTCCCGGGTACATAATGAATCTTGAACGTATAGTCCCCCAGGAACTCCATCCATCTTCGCTGCCTCATGTTCAGATCTTTCTAATCCAACAGGTACTTCAGGCTCTTATGGTTGGTATAAATATCGACCTTTACGCCGTACAAATAATGTCTCCACAGCTTAAGCGTGAAAATCACGGCCGCCAACTCCAAGTCATGGACCGGATAATTCCTTTCGTGCACTTTCAGCTAACACGATCCATACGCAATAACACTTCTATGCTGTAACAACACGCAACCCAAACCATTGCCTGAGGCATCACTATAAATCTCAAAGCCCTCAGTCCCCCTTGGCGAACTAAGCACTGGCGTCGTGGTCAACCGACTCTTCAACTCCTCAAACGCTTGCTCGCACTCCTGTGACCATACAAACTTCTGATCCTTCCTTGTCAACTTCGTGAGAGGTAGCGCTATCCGCGAGAAGTTCTCTACGAAGCGCTTGTAATAGCCGGCAAGCCCAAGAAAACTCCGGACTTCCGCTACCGAAGACAACACATGCCACTCTCGTATCGCAATAATCTTCGCCAGATCTACCACTATCCCTTCTCCACTGACTATATGCCCAAGGAACGCCACTGAGGATAACCAAAACTCGCGCTTAGAGAACTTTGTGTATAGTTCATTCCTCCTTAGCGTCTCCAACAGCAGATGCAGATGCTTGAAGTGATCTTCCTCGCACTGCGAGTACACCAATATGTCGTCAATGAAGACGATCACAAAACGGTCTAGGTACTCCCTTAACGTTCTGTTCATCAAATCCATGAACACCGATGGCGCATTGGTCAGCACAAATGGCATGACCGTGAACTCGAAATGCTCATACCTTGTGTTGAACGATGTCTTCGGGATATCGCTCTCCCTTATCCTTAGCTGATAATAACCGGACTTCAGATCCAAATTTGAATATACCGACGACCCGACTAACTGATCAAAAAGATCATCAATCCTTGGGATCGGGTATTTGTTCTTTTCCGTTAGCTTGTTCAACTCTCTGTAGTCGATACACAGCCGCAAGCTCCCGTCCTTCTTCTTAACAAAGAGGACTGGTGCGCTCCAAGGCGACGAGCTTGGATGCACATACCCTTGCTCCATCAACTCTTCTAGTTGAACCTTTAACTCTGCCAACTCCTTAGGCGCTAACCCTATAAGGAGAGCGTGACACAGGTTTGGCACCTTACACTAGCTCGATGGTGAAATCGATCTCTTGTTGCGGTGGGGCTCTGGGAAGATAGTCCGGGAACATGTCGGGGTACTCACATACCACTGGGATACCATCCAAAGTGGACTTAGGCTTTACAGCCTCCACTAACGCGAAGAACAGCTCTGCTCCAGCACAAACCGCCTTCACCACCTGAAGAGAAGACATCAGCGTCTTGCTCGACCCCTTCAATCCTACAAACGTTATCTCCTGCCCAACACCCAGCTTTACCTCTTTACGATTGCAATCTATAAAAGCCTTCTGCTCCAAAAGCCAGTCCATACCGAAGATGACGTCGAACTCTACTAGCGGCAACAACGACGCTAGCAAGTCGAACTCTTGGCTTCCAATATGAACCCTTATGGCACATACTCTGTCCGCGCGCATCGAACACCCATTCGACAGCAACACATCCAATTTGTCCTTTGCCATCGAAGAAGGGACTCCGATGCTCGTTATGAAACTTTCGGACAAAAAGGAGTGTGCAGCTCCTGTATCGAATAGTGCTCGTGTCGGACTATCATTAATCAGAACAAAGCCTATACACACAGTATTAAGCTAACAAGCACTAGGTAACAGTATTTAAAGCTAACTTGCTATAAATTAAACCGTACCTGTCACCACGTCTGCCTGTTTAATGGCCTCCTGCTGGCCCAAATTATAGACTCTCGGTTGAGTCGGAGCATAGTGGGACGTCGTTGACTCCACCGCCTTGCCATTCTCTTCATAAGTTGCTCCTTGCTTTTTCTCGGACTTTGGAAGTCCGCTCCAACAATCATGGGCAAAATACCCCGTCTTTCCACAAGTAAAACAAGTGCCCGGGGTTCGGTTGGTAGTTGCCCCCGAGGCACCCGAAGAAGGGGCTGGACCCGACGTCCGAGCCTTCTTATTCCACCTTCGAAAACCAGACTTTGAAGTCAGCACCTTGAACTCCGATTTCCTGCCACTGGAGTCCTTCTTTGCTAGAACATTCTTCATGTCCTTTCCAAGTACCGGGCTGAGTTGACCAAGGTCATGAAACCCTGCGCCATAGGCCCCGAAAGTAACAATCTCAAGTCATCTCTCAAGCCTTCACAGAATCGGTTCGTCTTGTGCTCCTCATCAAAAAAGGTAGCGCTTGCGTATCGTCCTAAACGAGTAAACTCGTAAAGATACTCGTCCACGGTACTGTCTCCTTGAACCAACTTCTGGAATTCATTCTTCAAAGCAATCCTCTGAGCTGAAGGAAGGTATTGAGCCAAGAACAACCTTGAAAACTCCTCTATTGAGACATCAACAAACTGCCTACCACTCAAATGGTGTAGCTCCAAGCCTTCCCACCATAGCCTTGCGTCCCCGTCCAGCAAGAACGTCGCAATCATGGTCTTCTGCCACTCTTCAGTCTCAGTAGCTGTCAACACTCTATTAACTCTAGAGAGCCAATCCTCTGCTTGAGTTGGTGTTGCCGTCCTCGAGAACACAGGAGGATTGAAGCCCATCACGTGCTTCAGCTGCTTCTCTGTTGCTCTCCTTGGCAACACCGGCTCTAGGACCACCTGTTCCACCCTCCTTGGCTCTGCCGCTTGGAGCGGTACTTGCTCCACAGCAGGAGCAGGCTGCTGCACCTGCCTCGCAGGCTGCGCATTGATCATCGCAAACACAGCCTCCGCTACCAATCGAATGGTCTCGACTGAAGGAGGTGTTGTAGGCGCATCATTTGGTGCGCTGCTCGCCTCAGAAACTGGCCGTTTCAACGGCCCAGCACCACTCCTGGTCACCTATAATCGTGCAAAACACCGATAAATGACCAAAAAAACTTGCAAAAAGCAATTATAGGAACACGCAGGTTCCTCAAACATATGTATTTTCATTCCTAAGTGGACATTCATGGGTTCTTTTCATGTTATAACGATGACGCACACACATGTGCTCACCACCCATTAAAGTGAATTTGTCCACGAATTCATTTAAGCTCGACCGAAACCAGTAGTCTGATACCAAATTGTAACACCCCTATCTGTCACATAACATATATCATTAGGTCCGGCCGAGGCCCGACGCCATATACCACGGACAGACCGGTGGATTACTCAATGAAACCAATCAACCAATCACAACGTCCTACACAGAGCATCTAGCGGATGCAATTTATTAAGTTGCAAGAAATAAAGAACCCAATCACAAGCATGAATGTCCACTAGTCAAACCAATAGGAATGTACAATACACAAGTACTGACTTTATGGCCTTACAATAGTTTTCTCAAATATAAGTGTCTTCCAAACCTCGGCATGCAGGCCGGTCACACATGAGAATACAAGAAAACACTCAAAAACAAGGCCTTCGAGGGCCGGCTAAGTAACTTGGGCTTTAGCCCGCTATTTACCGCTCGGCTCCGCAGCACCTGCAAGCAATAATCCACCGCACGGTGGCAAACAAAAGCAACGATCAGCCATGCTGACCAAATTATAACGATTCCGCCCCCAAACTCGGGGCGACAAAGCTTCTTCCCTGCACTTGTTAGCCTAGCAAGTAAAATAGAGAATAAGCACAACATTACAGGTGCATGCTCACACGGCCACACACCCCGTACTCTCAGGGCACTAACTCGGTGGACCCGGTCATAACCGTTGTCTCACCACCATCCCTTGGATGGAAAATCTCGTGAGCATTTAATAGTCTTTCCGGTCTAAGCCTAAGACTCGCACGACCATGCCAATGACCAGTCCCTTTTTCAGGTATCTGACACCAAACCACATAGCCCGAGTCCACATCCACTTGCCCGTTGCTCACACCGCCTAGTCACTTTAAGACGTACGCGCGGGCTAAGCTTATCTCGGATCCCAAATTCGATCACACAAGCACATAACCCAGTTATGTTCATGGTTGGCTCCCAGGCCACCAAGATGGCAGAAATGCGTTTCCGCCAAGTTTTTTGGGTGTGCCTTGGGATTAACCCCAAGGATCCCTACTGCAATTTACCCCGTAGAAACCCAAAAATGATCAATGGCACGAAGTCTTCTCCGGCTACTATGCAATGCAACAACACCAATCAAGACTAACTTGTCCAGGTAGGCTTCACACATCATGCCTATGTCAGTACTATAATTCCGGACTCTAACAAGGGGGACTTTACATATCTATCCTAAGGAACACTGCAAACTAGCCGCATACTCGCGGGAGAGGGTTTTCCCATGCAAAGGAAGAAGAGATTCACATGCTCAAGATGAAAATAATTACCCTAGCATTTTTCCTTGGTGCCATG
The DNA here is from genome assembly GCA_039513925.1 of Platanthera zijinensis. Classification (NCBI taxonomy): domain Eukaryota; kingdom Viridiplantae; phylum Streptophyta; class Magnoliopsida; order Asparagales; family Orchidaceae; genus Platanthera; species Platanthera zijinensis. The sequence goes on from CM077090.1 coordinate 142,727,694, forward strand.
GAAATCTACGCGGATGAAAAGCACCGCAATCTCCTTACCTCAGCAGATCCGAAGTCAGCTCGTGATTTGGAGCTCCGAAACTCCGTCGGTGACCGGATCTAGCCTTCCTTCTTTTTCCTTGCTCTCTCCTCTCTCTAGATCTTAGAAAGAGAGTGAATCCAAGATAAATGAGGTTTTCTAAACCCTAAGACCAAGTATAACTCTGGGGAAACAACCCCCAGCTGTCGGATCTTAAAATAAGGAAATGGATGGCTGCGATCCGGACTTGAAATCCAAGATCTGGGCCGATCACAGCTTGAGACACACCCATGTACAAGGGCGTATCACTCATTCGCCGTCAAAAACATCGCGCCCCAAAAAGAACACGGGCACTCATCACGCCCGTGTCAGGCTTGACATGCCCGTGTCATCCAGTACACGCCCGTGTCATTCAGTACACGCCCGTGTCATCCAGTACACGCCCGTGTAGCTGGGCGTGTTCCTCCAACGACACAGGTCCAAAACCAACCAGAGCACGACACGGCCATGTGACATGCCCGTGTCACATGCCGTGTGCTAGACACGCCCTGGGACACGCCTGTGTCCCAGGACATGTATCTAAGCATAACTCGCCAAATGACCCGAGCAGGATACGGGTATTCGACACGCCCGTATCGAATTCCACACGCTCGTATCAGACCCGAACACGCCTGGGCTCAGGCCGCGCGCCCTCACTCAATGATCGTTGAGTGGAAAGCTTTGAGTGGCTGACACGCCCTGGGACATTCCCGTGTCCCAGGTCGTGTTCACCCCCCCGACGACCGTTGACTCCAAAATCATCGACCACGCGACCAACGCCGAACCCGAGCATGACACGCCCTGGGACATGCCCGTGTCCCAGACCGTGTCACCTCTACCAAATCCCAGATTTAGCTCAAAATGCCACCCGTCACCCTTTTGAGTTTCGGGGCATTATAATATATATAATTTAAATGTTTTGACTGGGAATGTGTTTAATTCTTAATTTTATGTTTTGTTCTTTCTATGCTTTATTATTATTATGTATATAATTCATCTTAGCTTGCAGGGTTCTGACTTCTTCAAATAGGGGGAGATTGTTGGGTATTGTATCCACAATAACCCTGATTTTAAGAAGGGTCCCCTTAAGCTAAGATGAATTGAGATTGTATTTTATGCTGTGTGTTTAGTTATGTGCTTGCAGGACTATATTGCTAAGTACACACCAATGTCAGGTTACAGTGGGTCAGTAAACACAGGACTATATTATGTAATCCTTCATCGTATAGGCTAATGTGTTGACTCACGTATAATCTCTCTATTGGGGTGTACTTCTATCCCAAGTCCATTAGAAGAATTAAGGAAGGACAAGTACTTGGAATCAGAAGACCGGAATTTTACCCAAGTAAAATTCGTCGAGTATCGTAAGGGATATTCGTCGAATTCGTCGAGTATACTCATAAATACTCGTCAAATTCATCGTGTATACCTACTGACACTCATCGAATTTGTGGTATTTACTTAGGTTAAAATATCTGAGAGTTGCAAAATCTATTAAGTAAAAATCGTCGAGTATCATCAAGTATACTCATTGAATTCATCGAGTGTATCTTTTGATACCCGCCAAATTCGTCGAATATACATGTCGATACACGTCGAATTCGTCGAGATTCATTGGGTATACCTTTGAGTTTCCGAATATACTTCTCTAGAATTTTCTAAGTAAGTTTCGTCGAATATCGCTTAGCTCATGCGTCAAATACATCGAGTGTATCAGCCGATACTTATCGAATTCGTAGAGTATATCAGCCGATAATCATCGAATTTGTTGAGTTTGTTCTGAATCCTTCGAATAGGATTAAAAATTTTCAGATTCAGATTCAAAAACAATTCGAATCCGAAATTCGGATTTGAATCCGGATTCGAATTTCGAAATACGATTTTTAATCAAATCTTCACTAATCAAATCCAGAATTATTCACAAACTATACTATTTGTGAATAGCTCTAGCTACATGGATCCCCGTGCGATGTGTCACCTTAATTTAGAAAGTTCTAGGAGTCCTCTACAACTTTCATGTTAGAGATTAAAGATCAACCTTTCCAATGAACGAAGAATCGAAGACGTTAGATCTAAATAAGATTATTTGTAAAAAAAATTGTGTAAATCCTTTTTACTTTTGTAGGAGGTTTTTCCCTCCGAGTAGTAGATCTGTGTTTAGATCGAGTTGTAGATTCGGGTTTGGATCGAGTTGTAGGAGAGTTTGTTCTCTGAGTGACAGGAGCTTTGTCTCCGAGTTATAGTAGTTGAGGCTCCGATGTGTAAGATTTGTTTAAATCTGAGAGAAGTGAAGTAGACGAATCTATCCCTTCATGGTAGATAGGCGAGGCGGGATAGTGAACGTACCCAACTCGGGGAACCACTATAGATCTCTATGTGTTCTGTGTGGTTTGTGTTTTTTATTTTTAAGTTATTTTTATTCCACAAAAATACATAGAACTCACATATTCAACCCCCTCTATGTGATTTAGGTTCACTCTAGATACTTTCAGTATTCTTCTACGTACACCTGAGATTGAGACTCTTCGGGAGAAGCTGAGCGTGGCTAACACAGAGGTTCAAGATTTTCGTGGAGGTTGGGTGCAACCGAAGTGACCCTTGTGGAGTCTGTCCATTGTACTGAGGAAACAGACGTTGCGATATTATAGCAGGGAGGCAGAGGTGGAGCAGCTAAAGAAGGAGAAGGCTTGACTAACCACGAGCTGAAGGATGTCGAGGTTGTGCGGGCATTTGTGGTGGCTGAGTACAAAGGGTCTTATGACTTTGAGATGGAATGATCCCGTTTCGTAGAGGAGGCTCGCTCTGAGATGATGTCGACCGAGATTTATCCGCTTGTGGAGGACAGGAAAGATGTCACGTGCTGCTTTGGATTTTCAAGGGGTATTGGGATGCTCAGAGATTACCAAAGCGCGATGAAGTGGGAATGGAGGATGCCTCGGATGACGATGCTGGCATTGACATTGAGGGATGGTCCCATTGTGCTCTCTTCTCTTTTATTTGTTTGTTTTGCTTTTTCTTCCCTTTGTAGGTGCACCTTTTCAACGTCACACATTTTTTGTTCATCATGATGATGTAGTCTATGAGGCAGTTTTTGTTTGAATGGAGACCCTCTCTATTTTTTGATCTTTTGTGTTCTTGTTGTGTTTTGGTTCTCTTCTACCTTTGGCGGAGTAGCGCTTCGCTAGAGTGTTGGTATTTTGAACAAGTCGCTAGTGGAAGACACTCATCTGCTTGCATTTTGGGAGGATCGAAGGCCTCCTAGGAGTTGTTGGTGAGGAATCCATGTTTTTTCGAGCCTTAGAAGGACTGTAGTATGTTTAGGTAGAGGTGGCGAATAACCTTTGTTCGTTCATGCCTCAGGAGGATAGGGGTCCATCCATGTGGAGTTGGCGAAGGACCTTTGTTCGTTCACGCTTTAGGATAACAAGGGTCTGTGTAGGTGGAGTTGGCGAAGAACCTTTGTTCGTTTGTGCCTTAGGAGGACCAGGGTCTGTCCAGGTTGAGGTGGCGAAGAACCTTTGTTTGTTCGCATTTCAGAAGGATCGGGTCCGTCCATGTGGAGGTGGGGAAAAACCTTTATTCGTTTGCGCCTCAGGAGGACCGGTGTCCATTCAGGTGGAGGTAAGGAAGAACCTATGTTTATTCGTACCTTAGGAGGACCGGGGTCCATCCAGGTGTAGGTGGCGAAGAACCTTTGTTCATTAACACCTCAGGAGGATCGGAGTTCATCTAGGTGGAGGTGGTAAAGAACCTTTGTTTGTTCACATCTCAGAAGAACTGGGGTATGTCTCGGTGTAGGTGACGAAGAACCTTTGTTTGTTTACGCCTCAGGAAGATTAGGATCCGTCCAAGTGAAGGTGCAGAACGACCTTTGTCCATCTTGACTAGGAGGTACATAAAGACTTTCGTCTATCTCGCCTTAGAGGTGCTGAAAGACTTTCGTCTATCTCGCTTTGGAGGTGCTGAAAGACTTTCGTCTATCTCGCCTTAACTTTTCATGCTTGGAAGGGATTGTTGTAGTTGATAAAATTGAAATTAATTAGATTATTATTGAATGAAAGTACAGGAGTGCGTAGGCCCGATCATGCAACTTTTATTCTAACAACGATGGAAGATATACCACGGACAGAAGTGGAGATCCCTCAGCGCGCTCTGTACATCAAGTCTTGGAGATTCCCCAAAAGATGTGTCCTGTGAGTAGATGTCTAACGTGATGCCTTGAGCTAGTGCGTCGGCATGAAGCGAACTTAGCATTGGCCCCCAGAGGATGGCGTCACATGTTAAGGAGTCTTGTATAATGATAAACTTAACGTCATATGTGACCAGCACCGGAGGGATTCCCAAATTCACCGATAGGATGATGCTTCCCAAGATTGGGATTGTTGGGTGTCCTGTGATGTGCGCGCCTACTGAGCAAGCTGGAAGTCTCTCCCCGAGATTCCTATTAGAGTAGAGTTGATAAGAACAACACGTTGATGGACACATTGTCATCAATCAATATCCTGTTCACCTTGACCTATGGGCTTTCGCTTTAATGTGTTGTGGATTTAACGAGGGTCCTGGTGTGCTTGGGACGGTCGGTCTAATCAGCTCTTGCTACTTCCTATGAGGTGCTTCTTCACAGTGCTTCCCTTCGGTGGTTTGGTCAGGGATGACGTCGTAGTCGCCCTTTTCTTGGAACTCCTTGAGAAAGTCGTGGCGCGCAAGCCGCTTGACTTCCTCCTTCAGGTGTACGGACTACTCCGTGTTGTTCTTGTGCCCTTAGTGAAAGTGGTAGTATTAATACTGGTCCCCCTGTCCGGTGGAGCACCTTGGGCCTCCAAAGTTGAGTATGGTTTTTGAGGTCATACAAGATCTTTGTATGAGTGGAACTGAGCACGGTGAAGTGTTGCTCCCAGCCCCCGACCTGTGAGGTTCTTTCGGGGTGCCAATCGTATTTTTTGGATGTCAAGCTTAGATTCCTTTCCTTCCTTTTTCCCTCATCGCCTTTCTTATATTGGTGGGGTGCCTTGTCGAAAATGACATCTCTTACGGTCGGTGTCCCCCGAGCCCGTGCGTGGCGTGTGGAGTGGACCACTCCGCTAAGTTATTAGCGGCCTGAGGGAAATGATGTCTGACCGCCTTCCATGGGGTATGCCCCCGGAGTCTGAGAGACTCGTAAGTCAATTAACAGAATAAGCACTTGAGCTTAGAACTCCTCCATCTTGTGCATTTGACCTTCTATCGAAGATGGTATCGCGTCGATTAACTCCTCGAAGCACGGCGTGGGGCTGATGGGCGAGTCATTAAATGCTTGATCACAAGGCTCTTTATAAGCAGGCTGGTTAGCAGTGTACGCACCTCCTTTCGTCATTATAGCTGGTGTTGTTATTTAAAATTTGTTAGAGCTTTTGGAAGCACCTTCCCATTGATGGCGCCAAATTGTTGCGGGTCACGCGGTTTTTCCCAGTCAAGAGAATCAGACCGCCTTAGTTCAGAACTGGACCGAGCACGTAAAATGTTAATAAAAAAACAACAAAAAAATGAGAGAAGGCTTTTTTTTGACGTGGAAAACCTGAAAAGGGTGAAAAAGCACGTGATTAGATCTGTGCTGAGCCAAAATCCATTGTTTCACTTGATTTTACAAGAGTTGGCATATTTCCTTAGAGAGTGACAAGCGACCTATCCATTACAAGTTCTGAATATGAAAACAACAGAAAATAAACCAAGTCCTTAGAGCCTTGGTGGGAACACTCTAGTGGGGAAGAATGCTAAGTCCTCATAGCCTCGATGGAAGTGCTCCTACTGAGCTGGAGCCTTTATAAGATCGCTTCTTTGAACTAAAATGTTGTGTTCTTGAAGCCTTGAGATGTCTTCGCACTAGAGAGGGAGCGAAGCGAATCCCAAGCAGAAGAACAATCTAATTCCCGTGTACTCGCTAAAAAACCTCCGTGCTCTCTCTAGCCTCTAAAATAGATTGTCTTGAAATGAAGGCCTGGGGGCCTATTTATAGTTTTTTGGAGGGATATACTAGTAATTGCGCATGGGCGGAATTTATGCTGGTGAATGACGTCGCTCCATTTTTGTCACCGCTCCACTTACAGGTATTTGAGAGTGAAGGAGCAAAATCTTCATTGGAGCTTACAGGAGAGGCCACTGCAGTTGTTGTTAGAGCAGACACCGTAGAGAGCAGAGTGAATGCTTGAGCTCCCCAACAGTTGAGCACTAGAGAGGATACTTTAGCACATGATCACTATAGGGAGTACTTGATCACGAGAGAGGATTCTTAAGCTTGAGAATTGTGTGTGGGTGCGTGTGAGGCATGTGCATGCGTAACCACAGTGCATGGTAGTGCGACTGTTATGTGCATGTGCGCACACAGTGCTGGTTGCTATCTTGCATTCGTGGCTATTATGTACATGCACACGAGTAATGTGAGTGCGTACATTATGACCAATGGGTGCACATGGCATGCACCCATGCATGGATAGCGGGTGCACGTGTGCGGGAGCGAGTGCATTAAAATAATTTTATAGAGGGTGAGACAATCAATCCTGATTTGATCTCCTCCATTAGAGAGATAGCCTGAGAGAAGTAAGGAGGAACTTATTATAAGCCTCTTGTTGTCCATCATTGACAGCCAAAGCATCATCATCAAGAGTTCTTCCAACCAGTAACACAATAGGGGAGGAATTTCCTCCATCAATACCCTCATGTTTCTCATTTGTATTTTTGGTAGATAATGATTAGGCAACCACGTTCCATTCAAAGGAACAGTCCTGCCCTTCCTCCTCAGCTAGCCCCCATTCATACCAATAATCATCTTATCAATTTAGACCTCCACAACCAGCATAAGCTGCCCACAGTCTGTATAATGACTTGCAAGAGTCATATACTGACCCATCCTCTCCATGTAGGAGAACATTTAAATCCTTCAGAAGCAACCTGGCTTCAGAAGGACACCTCTCTCATGTATGAGTTGTGAAGCTGCAACCTAAGGCAGGGTTGAGGGGGGCCTTATGCCCGGGACATCCATTCTACATTATCCAAGCGAGTAAATGTGCTCCCTATTTAAGAGCAGGACGATTGCCTTATAAGGCTAAATAATATCATCACAACCAAACTCATTCATAAGCAGAAGCAAAAATCAAAAGAATAAAAATACATAAAATAAGACTATAACCATAGTTATATATTAACGCCCATTATTGTACATGTTTTAAGACCCTCCCCCCAACCTAGACTGGGTTGGGTCAAAATGGGTCTTACTGCCCAAGACAATCACCCTAGGCTTTCCCAAGTGGCAACAAACCCACTTTTTAAGTGCAAAATGATCAACTTGTCACGCTATGGAAAAATCATTACAACACATTAGATAAACAAGAGGAAGCAATTCAGAAAACAACACACACATATATATATAAAGGTCATGGCCATGAGTTTTTTTACATGTGGCCTTACTATGCTAAACAAAACTACAGCACTCTCACTGCTTCTAATGTGCTAAGAGATCATGTCTCTAAGATCCGGAGAAAAGACTGGTGCATCGGCTCATGTGAGCTTTATAGCAGGTACACTCTCACACGCTTGTTTGGCCTCACGCTGCTCCATATCCTAAAAGGTTGTACAATATGTTAGTCAAAGAATAAGTGGGTACACACCTCATCCCAAAGAATCCTAAGTATTGGGGATGAGAGTGAGCCTTTACAAGACATTAATAGCCGAAGCATAAGAGTTAACAACACATATATATATATATATATATATATATATATATATATATATATATATATATATATATATATATATATATGTGTGTATATATATATATATATTCATAAACAGGAAATTAAGCTAGGAGCAAGTTGGAATGAACACATTAATTAAATAATTAGAAAGCAACAGTATATACATCAATTATTCAAAATTACCTCTTCTAGCTGGCGCGCAATCACACGATTGTTCACAACCTGCAACCACACCCTATGTCAACATTGTTTGCCACTTCTCTTCCGGCAGGGTAGCAAGCCCCGCGGGCTTCGCCGATATGACCGTCGGTGATAGTGGTCGGTATTGCCACTTCTGGGTGTGGTTATACCGCACTACCCAGACCCCCAATGTATAACCTGGTGTAATCTTGGATGTGAGTAACATGCGGCGATAACTCAATTTGACCAACAAGCGGAGGAACCCAGCGGGGTATATAAAATACAGCTGAGCTCCTAGGGTGCACTGCTCCCTGTTGCCTTGAGTCGTCAACCTTCCTGTACAGGTACATACGGTCTACGAGCATTGTTGGATCTACAACCTTAGGGTGGGGGCGGATGAATAAGGGTTGTTGATATATACTGGAGATTAAAAATTAATTCTGAAGCAAGGAGCAAAACTTTCTGGGATTATTGTCGAGTGATAGAACTATCTTCAGCTATATCAACTGAAGGTTTATTCTTTACTACCGAAGATCGTATCTACGTATGAACATGAATCAAAGCAAACACTCCACAGTGAACACATATAATTAAAGATCAAACAACTAAAATGATTTCATTAAAAATAGTGTTTACAAATTATAAACTAGATCTCCATGACGCCGGAGATCGGAGGAGGTAAATAAAATTTTTTTGTGGTTTATATACAGACCCTCCTCTAGGACCGGTTAACACTCTCCCTTCTTCCCAAGAAGATCGATCAACCTACTAGATCTCCCAGATCTAGACGTCCTCCCATGATGATTTTTGCAGATTCCTCCCAGGAATGACGACCTTTTAGGTCGATTTCACAAGAACTCCTCACAGGAATTCGACGATCTCCTAGGCCTATTTATCACACATAGAATACCAAAAAAGAGTAAATGAGAAGAAAGAAAATGATTAGATCAAAGAAAAATTGTGCTCCCTCAAATATATATCTCTGGAGGCGGCAAGCGGTCAGTGCTTTTAATTCACATTGCTTGGCCACGTGAACGTCTTCAAAGTTTCATTCTACTATTCCATCTCCAGAGATTTTTGTTCGTGAAACGGGGAAACTTGTTCTTATCCTTGGATGATCGTTTATTGCGGCAGGAAAATTCTCCTAAATAGGAGTCTCATAAAACGGCAAAAAATTTATCGCGTAATAAATTTCAACGGCTATAATTGGTAAAATTTAATCGTTTAGAGAAACTTTGGAATTCCAATGTAAATAATTAATGGCGAAAAATGTTTAAAAGAAGCGGTTAACAAAACAAGCATATCACTGCGTAAAGGAAGAAGTCGGCACAGGTTGCGTAAAATTCTTGTCGACGTACGCCGAGTGCTAATCGACGCAGCTCGTGTCAAAGCAAACAAGTCGACGAAAGACATATCGACACAAGCATCGAGTTCAAATCAATGCTTGGTGGTTTCAACGCATGTGTCGATGCTTTATCGACGCAGGCAGGAAAGTCGACAAAGGTTTTGAGATTCTAACCAAACCTTTGGATTCCATCCATTTGGTTTTGAGCTTTTCCATCAAATATGAGGAGCCCAAAAACAAACACCAAATGAGGATCCAATAAAACATTATAAAATGAATGTTTTAATATAAAATTTCTAACATTTCACCATTCCTGAAAACTTCACACCTATAAACCTCCATATAATACCCAAAATATGTATGATTAAATATAACTTGAGATTTGATTATCAAATCTGTGAAATGTAGAGCGCATATTCCAACAAACTCTTTCTTTTGATAATAGTAAATCTCGTTGATGAAATATAAATTACACAAAACATGAGATAACTTGATATAGTGTAAAAAATACAGTCAATAAAAAAAAAGGTTTATATATCAAGATATCACTAGGAATTATCGTGGAACATTATTTAGTGTGATTGAGCATGCGTGGTATGTCACCCCTACATGTGTACTCCCTTTATGTATGTGTATGATATCCGAATAACTCCCCCCAAAATGTGATTTCCCCTATATGACTAGCTAATGAACAATCTAATCTCCCCATTTGATATTTTCAAAAGGGATGGGTAGATCGAAATAGTTGAAAAAAATGAAGAGATGCAGTTTAGTAAGCATGTAATCAAAAAATGCATATATAAAGATAAACATGATAAATATAGGGGTGATCAAAAAGAGTAGTTAATAGATAACTGTCAAAGGTACGGATGAGTCTGAAATACCACATAAATTGGATATCACACATAAGTATCAATTGTTATATACAAAAATCATAAGTATTTGGACACGGCATATAAAACTAAAATACACGGGATTTGTCATACAATGTTATGAGATTTATAGAGTTTATACAATGGAACATTGTAAGTGTTATAAATAGGAATCACGTACTAGTACATTTTTGCGATAGACATTTAATACAGTTTAAGTGCTATTCTTATGCATGGAGGTGTTAGATAAAATAATGAAATATGTATGTGTATCATCAAAAGAAAATAACGTCAAACAAAAATTGAGCGGGTGTACATGCTATATATCAATAAATCTATATGGTAATACTGGAGTTTTAAAATGATAAATCATGTCACAAATTCAATCTACACAATACCAAGATTATAACCAGGACACTAATTACTTTTTCTGGTATTTGTACAAGATCCTTTGCAACCTGTTCCCTTGGAGGGCAATGATCAACACTTCCACACGTTCTCTCTCCTATAGCCTCTCCTGCTGGAGGGCATTCCCCCTCTTTGGAGAAAACCTTCTCACCTAACCCTAGAGTGGAGGCCTCCCTACCGCCCTCCACGATGGCCTATTAGAAGGAACCTCATATCTCCTCTCTTCCTCCCTACACTCCGGAGTTGCCAAAGGCCTTCTCACTTCCTGCCTTCGAGTATCCTCCTTCCTCCACCGTTAATACCTTCCCCTCTCTCCTCTATCTTGCCCCTCCCTTAGCATCTTCCTATAAACCCATCTTCCAAGTTACTCTCTCTTGCCTAACCATAAAGCTAGGATTCATCGATTTGCCTTAAAAAAATTTGTTTGCCCTCTCGAAGAGATCTTTATAGGATACAAGAGGATTCGAGATGATCTCCAACTTGAAAATGTCCTCCTTTAGCCAAAACATCAGGGCTAGCTGCAAGGTAAAACCCTCCATCTCCTAAATACTAAGGACCTTTTTATAGAAACGATCGATGTAATGACTGAGCGTCTCGCTCTCTCGCTACTTTAGATGGAAGAAACCAGTCGCTACCTTCTTCCTTTTCTCGGAGATGGTGAACCTTGTCATCATCCCTCGATGCAGGTACTCAAAACAATAGGTTGGTCTCCATAGCAAGCTGTGGAACCAATCTCTGGCCGTCCATTTGAACGTGATGGAGTAGAATCTACACTTGAACTTATCCATCATATTTTAGATGGAGACCACGTCCTCAAACCACTGGAGATGTATGGTCGTGTCATATCCTTTAGAGTAATAGTTCAAGACTGGCTCCCTAAAGCCTTTTGGGACTGGGGTTGGCAACACCTTGCGAAACAGACTCCTTCCAGCTTCATGATGATGGTCCTCAAAGTGGCGAGCAACTCCCCCATACTCGACACCTGGGAGAGTATCCTGGTATCTTGTCAGATTCTTCAAATCTCGAAACCTAATGACCTACAAGCATGCCCAATAGAACTACGACTGCGTTAGTCACTCTAGCTCTTCCACCTCATGCTCCTTCCCAAGTTTCCTTGGGGGACCGCCATCCTTCAATGGAATCACTCGACGGGACGAAGCCGTTGTGACCTCCAGGCAAAGAAGGAACATTACTTGCACAGTCCCCTTTATCCTCCTCACAAATTTACTGCTACTTTCAAATAGCCGCCTCCTTTTGCTGAGTTACTAACTATCTCTTCATGCTCGCCTGCATCCACCATCTCGCCTACTCATAAGATTTTCTTCCTCGGCTATGATCAATGCTCACCGCACCAAAGTTATTGGATCCCTAATTATATTTGGGCTAGGTTCACTAAATTAGGCTAAGTCTGACCCACCTTGTATAGTCAGGGTCAAGTCCTTGAGTCCTAGAGTCTAGGCTAAGTCATTAGGTTCAACCTTCTTGGACCAGCCAGTAGAGGACCTTAGAAGACTCAGACTTAGAAGATTTCAGAGAACAGATTGTTCAGTTCGAAATTCTTCGAACTCAGCTCGACGATCATCGATCTCAAATCGACGAACTTAGATTTATTTCTCTGAGCTGAGTTCGACGATATTCGATCTCAGGTCGACGATCAGTTTTCTTCAGACAGATTCTCAGCTCGATGAACTCAAAGTGCAGATTTGGCAAGTATTTCTCAGTACGTAGTTCGCAGAGCTCAGGTTGACGAAATGGAATTCTCAGGTCGACGAACTTGGATCTCTGGTCGACGAATTCTGTTCGGAGGTCGACGATTTCTGTCTCGCTCCAAAATAAGAAGTTTTCTTCCTTCTGTCCCCTTACTTTCCATATTAATTAGCAATAATATTCCTGAGTAATTAATGCTCATATTCCTTTGAATATAACCATTATTGGAAGCATTAATTATGGCATTCATCAGAATATTTACTTGCTTATTTTATTGGGGATAGTTGGGGAAACTTATTAAAGTTATATTCTAGTCGTTTGTATTCTCCAGATCAGCCAGCAATTAATGTCAGAATTCAAAATTCAATGGAGAATTTTATTGACTGAGAATACAAAAAGATCCCTCTATCTTTCTTGAGTCGACACAATCACAAGAAGAGAACACACAACACAAGAAAATACAGAGACAAACTAATTTTTCAGAACTCTCTCTCAGTGCAGAAAATTTTTTGTTTTCTATCTTGTCAATTCTGAAGACTTAAGAAGAACAATCATCACAATCAAGAGTCTTCTTCAACCTTCTCCTCCAGGAACATTCAGGACAATTAATCTTTACTCAGTCAGAAAGTTCCAGGACAATTTTCAAACAAGGCTGAATACCTACACCCTGAAGCAAAGCTCCAGTCTTCCTGAACAATTCAACATCTCAGGGGGAGATTTGTAAACATCAAAGATCCACTAGTATTCTCTGTTGACTAGAGAAAGAGATGACACCATCACCTCCTCTCACCTCCTATAAAGGGTTTTAACTCCCTTCAAAAGTTAACCAATTGGTTGTCAAGTCTCATAATCAAAAGATTTTGGTTAGTTTTTGGTCACCTGATCAAAAGCCTAAAGGGTTGCAATATCTCCCTGCAAATTGATATTGTGGTGATAGTCACCTGATCAAAAACCTGCTAGTGGATTCCTACCAGGGTGGTAGAAGAGTGGATGTATCTAGTTGGGGAACCATTATAAAATTTCTTGTGTTGTCTGGTTGTGCTCATTTTTTGTTTGGTTCTTGCTGTGGCTGTGATAGATAGAATAGCTTGTCCTGCTTTTCTTTTATTTATATATTATTAGTATCACCTACTTTCACTCTGATATAAAAGTTAAAAATAGCCAAAATTTTAATACTCTATTCACTCCCCCCCCCCTCTAGATTAAGTCAGATCTAACCCCATCTTAGGTGATCAATTGCCTAAGTTGTCTTTCAATTGGTATCAGAGGGTGTGTTTCTTTGGTTGTATAAGTTAACACTTGAACCAAGATCCTTGTTAGATCAGATTTCCTCCTTCTTAGCTTTTTTGCTATCACAATAGCATAGAACAAAGACTATGCAAGTACCAGACCTTCAGTGTGCAACTTAAATAAGTTTGTCATCTGGAAGGCAAGAATCAAACTTTATATGAACTCTATTGATAAGTACATTTTTAATTCTATTTTGACAAGACCCCCTCAACCTACAACAAAGACTGCATCCACATCAACTTCAAGAACTCATGCAGTTCCACAACCTGAGTGGACTAATGCTCAGAAGAAAGCCGCAATAGCTGATGCCAAAGCTAAGAACATTCTGGCTAAGACCATGTTTGATGATATCTTCCAAAAGGTGGTTGAATACACATCAGCCAAGGCTATTTGGGACTCTCTTAACCAGATGGTAGTTGGTTCTGCTGATGAGAGGAAAGAAAGAAGATCCAACCTCATCTCTCAGTATGATAACTTTAAGAAGGATGAGTGAGAGTCTGTTGGTGACATGTACAACAGACTAAGCTCAATTATCAATGAGCCGAAGACTTTGGACAAGGACATCACTCTTACAGAAGTGAATGATAAAATCCTCATGTGCTTCCCCAGATCATGGGATTCAAGAATCTGGCCTATCAAGGAAGACAAAAGTCTTAATGAGATTTCCACAGAATCTTTATTGGGAAAGCTCAAGTCTTATGAGCAGTTGATAAAGTCTAGAGAGGCTGTAAAACAGAAGACTCCTTCATCTAGGAGAAAGGAACAAAGCCTAGCATTCAAAGTTACTGAAGAATTAGAAGCCCCAACAGTCAATGAAGAATTCCTAAGTCACTTAGCCAAGAGATTTTACAAAATGGGCAAGATGGATTTTAGAAGAAAGTCATCAAGGCAAGATGATAAACACAGGTATGACAAAACACCAACTAAAGAAGTGGTTTATTTTGGGTGCAGGAAGCCTGGACACTTTATCTCAGAGTGTCCAAAAAATCAAAAGAATGAGAAAAGAAGAGAAAAAGAAGAAAGGAAAAAGCATTACAATAAGCCCTCCTCCAGCAAGCACAAAAGGAAGGGAAAGGTTTCATTACTGAAACCTGGAGTGACACTGAAGAAGAATCTTCATCTTCTAGCTCCAGTGAAGATGAAGAGGAAGCAAAGGCCAAAGAAATATGCTTGATGGCCATTGATGCAACAAGATCCCATTCTGAAGCTGACCAAACAGAAATTGAAGAACCTCTATATGAAGAAGATCAGGTATTGTCATCATTTGATTTTAATCCTGAAAATTTTAGAACAGAATTCAAATCTTTATGTATTGATTTAATAAATTCTGAGAAAGAGATTAAGATACATAGAGAGAAACTAAATGAGCAAGAAGACTAATTGTCAGAAAATAACAAACTAAAAGATGAAATAACATTAGCCAATAAACACATTATCAAATTAAATACTGAATTATCTGAGGCTAGGCAACTTTAAGAATCTCTGAATGGGAGAAGTATCTAGCTGATGAACATCACAAGCATAGTGAATGCAAGACTCAATGGCAAGCTGGGCTTAAGTGCTTCATCAAGCCAACCCCCACTAATTTAGAAAAATATCCTTGCAACCCCTATAAAATTTGTCTCATAAAAAGGTAAAGAGAAAATAGAAGTTAATAATGCTAATCAAACAGAACTTAACCACAAGAATAAGAAAAAGAAAAAGAGTAAGAAAAATAACAACCAGAACAATGTTCAACAGATTTCTTCGAACTCAGATCGACGAAATGTGTACAGTTAGTCGAGCTCAAGTTGACGAACTCCTAACGCAAACTTCTACTATAACTATTCTCTGAACTGCGATCGACGAAACCGGTATGGTTTGTCGACCAGAGATCAACGAAATCGGGGCCCAGAAAATGAATACTTTCATTCTCTGAGTGGAGTTTGACGAACTCATCCCTATTCGTCGACCTCAGATCGACGAATGTACCAGAATTCATCGACCCCAGTTTATAATAACAAAAACTTTAATTCCAATAAGATTTTTAATCAACCTAGACAAAACATTAATCCCTTTAACCAATGGATAATTCCACCAAGAAAATATCATCCCTTAGGCTATAAAAATCAACCTGACTATTCATATATCTCTAGCTTTAATTATGTAAATCAACAAGGACCCAAGGTAACCTGGGTCAAGAATATCTAATCTATTTTTGTGCAGGTGAAAGACTATCCTACCACAAAGGAACAGTGGTATCTGGATAGTGGTTGTTCAAAATATATGACTGGCAGCAAGGACAATCTATGTAACATCCCATTTTCAAATTAGACCCCCCTTAAGAGTGACTTGAACATGCTTAGGTCATAACAAGTCCTAGGTTGAACCTAGGAGGTCAAGTGACCCAACTAGTTAGTTGAGACTCACTTGGGCTGCAAACAGTAAAATCTTAAAACCCTGATTTTTGGTGGCCTAGTGGGTTCAATCTGACTCCAAGGTATTCCTAGACCTAATATGAGATCAATGGGTCACCAAGGACCCATTGGGTGCAAACCTAGTGGCTAAGTTGACCCAAGTCAACTTAAGCCCTAGTTAGGCCAAATTAACCCTGCCTTGGGTCAACTCACCCTCTTTATGCCAAGTCTACTCTACCTAACCATACCTAGGCCTTAGGGGAGGTCAATGGGTCCCTAGGGTCCGCTGATGTTGACTCCAAAGTTCAAATTGATCAAGTCAACCCTAAACCCTAGGCTAGGCAACATGTAAATATAGGAGAGAGAAAGTGAGAATAAAAGGTATTTTCATGGTAGAATGGTTAGCCCCCCTCTCATATGGCATTTAAGGATTTAATATTCATTTTATGGGCTGCCTTTAGGCTTCTAGGGGAATAGAAATCATGAGGGTGACTAGGAGAGAAAAAAAAATGAGTATTTGGTTATATAAAGGAGAGAGAAAAGGTGGTGGAGAGGTGAAGGAGTGTTTTGAAGAGGGAGGAGGCATGAGTTCGGCCAAGGAGGGGCCCACAGCCACCTAATGGCTGGCACCTCTTCCCCCCAACCCTTTCTCGGCCACCAAGAGGTGGCTCCACCCCTCCTCACCTCTAACCGACCCCCACCATGAAGGGGTGTTTTGCCTCTTGGATGAAACCGCCCCCTCTTCCCCTCTCCCCCTTATATACTCACTTAGGAGAGAGGGGAGACCATTTTCGAAACCATAGAAGGAGGAGAGAGGCTTGCCGGAGCCACCAAGGGAGAAACGCCGCCATCGCCGCCACCATGGCATCCCGCCGTTCAACCCGCATTCGTGCCCGAACTCAGGTCCTCCCCCTCTCTTTCTCTTATGCTTAGATCCTAGAATCATTAGGGTAGAGGTTGGGCTCGAGTAGCCGGTCGGAAGGAACCAAAACCAGGAACTTTTTGCCATTTTCATGGCTTTTTGGTGGGCTCGGGTAGGGTGGCGCCGCCACCTCCGGCCGCCCTAACCACCGGCAAGGCCAGCCCCCACCACCGGGGACATATAGGAGTGAATCCCCGGTGGTGGTGCCGCCCCTAGTGGTCGGGAATAGCCCTATGAAAATCATCTCCCACGGTTTCTGGTTTTGGCGTTTTGGAGAAGATGAAGTACAGCTCCCGTCGGATCTGCTTTAAGATTCGTGCAAACCTAACATATGATTTAATGATTTATTATTTTCTGATTTTCTGTATTTTAATAAAATAGTTTTCACTGTAAATTAAATTTAGGCACCTTATGGGCACCACATGAAAAAGGTTACAACATGAAAGTTGTAGGTCTTTTGACGACCTACAATTTGATATGTAGTGGTGAAAAATTGGATGAGGGGACTGCCCTGTAGAGCCTTTTTAGTGAGGGTATGTCCTACAACTAGGGCAGATTTCTTCTAAAAATTATTTAGGCCCTTTAGGGGTATGTTCATCAAAAATAATCAACATAAATGTTGTAGGCATTTTTATTATCTACAGTTTGATATGTAATGGAAAATTTTAGGACAAGTCTACTGACTTATAGGGCCATTTTTCTAGGGTAGGTCCTATATGTAGGGCAGATTTTAAAATAATTCCCCACACCTAACCCTTGGTCCAAATTCCCTGAATTTTGGACATGGGCTTATTATTACCTAGATCTAACTCCTGTAAGATTTGGAGACCATTTGGGATAGTGTATCTTAGGGTTTTTCCCTAACCCTAGAAAAGCTAGGGTAAAATAATTAAAGGGTCAAATTACCTCCATACCCTCCCAAATTTTGGTGAGGTGTCCCTGGTATAGGTATCTAGGTCTGGTTCAAATTTCAATTCATTTGGTTGAGTTTTGAATAGGAATTCACTAAACCCTAGTTTGGACCTAGTGAAGGGAAATTTAGGGAAAATTTACTTTTGACACTTGAGTGATCATCTCACCTCAACAGAGGTTGAGATTCTGATCACTGGTTTAAAATGTTCCTAAGAACTCCCTTGGGGAAGATGGGATGGATTAGGGTGAGTTTACCCTAGGGCCCAGGTTCAAACCCTAAATGAGGATTTTGGGGGCTTGAGAAGGACATAGGGGCAAATGCCCTTGTATGGCCTTGAGATTTGGTGGAGAGGTTGTTAATGGGAATTTAACCCTCTGGTTGAAATATTAGAGAATTTATAGGTAGGTAGGTACCTCAAAACCTAACCCATAGTTTTAGGGTAGAAGGGCTTTTAGGTCAAATCAGTAACTTAAATTCATTTAAAAGCTATGAAACTTGGGTAGAGTGTTTCTAGTGTAGTTAGGACCCTTGGATGATTTTACTAGAATTTTTGGATAATTATTTCTAGTACTTCACTTATGAATGTGGGTATAGCCCTATTTGATATTTTATTTATTTAAGATTTTTAAGTCAAATAAGACCCCATGAAACTCTGGAATTAGATGTTGTTGGCCAGTAGTAATGCTCCTGAATTTTTATTTTAATTTTATGTTGAAGAAATCTAGTAGTTCTTTCACAAGTGTTATAAAAGGGCTTTAGGGTTTTAAAATATATTATGGCTTAAATATTTTATGGAAAATTATGAAATTTGGTAAATAGGGTTCTTAAAGCAATATGTACCAGTGGGAATTTATTCAGAATTTTTAGAGTTATGAATATAGTACTTTATTCACAAGCATGCTAGATTAAGAATTTAGTAAATGATTTATTTTAAATTAATTTCCATTAGGAAAATTATGAAACTTATCTAGTACTGTTTTCATAGTGTTATTAGTACTCTGTAATTAATTCAAATTATTTGAATGAAGATTTGATGTAGTTTATTCATTAGTCATGAAAGAAATGAATTTTTGATAAAACATGATTAGACCCCTTAGACCTTAGAGAAAAATGTCAAACCTTGGATATATCCTTTTTAGATATAACAAAATTTATTCTGAATTTATTATGATTTTTACATAGCTAAAAAGTCTACTTCATGTTCAAATTTGTAGACCTTGGATTTGTGGGAAAATTAATTAATTATTAGATTAATTGAGAAAATGGTTATAACCTGGAATTGATTCATTTATGACATGATAGGACCCCAGTAAATAACTTAGGTCATTCGGATGAAGACACAAAGGACATCCTATCAAGGTCATCATATAATGTAGGCTGGTCTGCATGTAGCGTTTTCGTAAAAGATCGCATTTGGAGACGACTTAGGGCAATGTTGGAGTTTCTCAATGTGCTGATTGGGATGGATTTAGATAGGTTGTCATGGAAGGTTCTAAGGAGTTACGAGAAGTGAGTGGTTGTGGTAGAAGGAGCTCGGACTCGACGAAAGATCGTCGTTCCTGAGAGAGTGAAATGTCAAGCTACCATAGTTTTAGTTTTATGTAATATGAGAAGGGAGGGTAAGAGAAAATTAACCAATATTATGAAGTGCCTTGTGAAAGGGAACTTTGGTCTGTCTTACCATCGTAGTTCCTAGTGCTTTTTGAGAGCCCCTCACAGGGTATAATCCGGAGACAGTCCTGGGCTAACGTAAATCTTAAAAAAACAAAAGAGTAATTAGCTGGATAGGGATTCACATTGCACACACTCATTAGTTAGGTTTGGAAATGGTTAAGTCGTCCCGAGGTGTTCAAGGGGGCGCCATCCCGCGGTGTTCAAGGGATGAGGTCTGGAGATGAGCCGGACGGTTTAGTCCGGGGAGCTTAGTCTCGGTTGTGGTTAATACGGACGGTTTAGTCCGAGAGTTTGACACTTTAAATTATTATATATTAAACTGCTGCATGTGCATAAAAATAGGAAAGATTAAGGTGGTGGGTTCTCGATATCGGGGAGTTCGATTGCACCGACACCGATATCGTTGACTCGGCAAGGTGACTAGCACTTAGCCAAGGTTAAGTCCGGCGGACCAGTCGGCAAGAGTACGCAGGAGTCTGCCTCGTGCACCAGGCATTGAGGGCGTACGATAGGTCAGACCAGTGGTGCTTTTACTGGTTTTGAGGTGGGCGAGGCCCAACCCACCGCTTCTGTTTGCCACTACGGGAGTAACCTGGGAGTTATCTCCAGAAAGGGGGAACTAAAGGTTTGTATACACAAAGTTGGGTGTGTGAGTTGCACTGCTTGAACATCATAACCCACCATATAGCTGCATGTCATAATCAATCATAACAACCTTGACACCTAAAATATAAGTGGAATGAGACGCTTATACTTTAGGACTTGCAAAACGACCCCTTGGTCTATAAGCTTGTGTGGGCAAGTTTATAAATTAAGGTCAATTTGATATATGTATATCTGCTGCTTGATAACCGACACCCCAACGTATAAGCGGTATGGGACGCGTTATACGATGGGAGCCTTGCAAAAGATCCCTTGGCTTATGTGTACTCATATAAGTGAAGGTTTAATTTCTTACTTACTTACCTTTCTGTTATACCTATTACAACACTTATATTGTTCACCTGTTATAACTTGCTAGTTAGGTCCACTGTCATCTACTTTTGACTACTCTCCACCTTCATGTCCTTCCCTTTATTCCTCTCCGCTCGGTGCCTTAGGGCATGGGGAAAGGGGTGTGGGATGATAGGGCTTAGTCTTATAGACTAACGGTTTTCAGACCACATAATTTTAGGGAATCATGGAGCCCAGCCCGGAGGAGCAGCCCAGGAGGCCGGTGCGCTTGGAGACAAGGCAATCTAGCTCAGGAGCTCAGACAGCCGGGACCGTGAGTTCCGTTCCTTAGTAGCAGTTTGTTTTTCAGTTTCCGATTGAGTGACCATGTAGTGAGGTGTTGTTATACCGGGCTTAAGTCCTTTTCCTTTCAGTACTCAGATTTTTACTCTGATGTTATACTGTGGATGCTCCCCTCGCGGAGTTTTTATTTATATGTGATATTATATTATGGACTGCATTTCTCTTTACTGTTCTACTTGCTACTTGATTGTGATCGAAAAGGCCGGCAGAATCGGCGCATTGTAGTGACGACCTTCCCGGGTGCGAAGGTGTCACCGCAAAGTGGCGGTTCTGGGCATAAGACCCCGGGAATTGGAATAAAAAAAAGGGGTCTTACAATCTATCCAACTACAAGTCCAAGCTAGGTCCTAAAGTTGTCTTTGGTGACTCCAACTATGGCCAGACTAAAGGATATGGAGATATAAAGATTGGAGTTGTCACTTTCAAGAAAGTAGCTTATGTAAGTGTATTAAAGCACAACCTGATTTCCATTTGTCAACTCTGTGATGAAGGGTTTCTGGTATCTTTTGATAAATCCTCTTGCATTATTTCTTCTGCTGACAATAAAATTGTGTTAACTGGCTCTAGAGTAGGAAATATTTACATTGTTAATTTCAAATAAGCTAAAACTGAAATCTGCTTGTTCAATCAAATTAAAAAGAACAATGACCTTTAACATAGGAGATTAGGACATGTTAACTTAAAAAACATTGCTAAGTTATCTAGGGACAACCTTGTAATATGATTGCCTTCTTACCCCTACAAGATGGAAAGCCTTTGCAGGGCTTGTCAGTTAGGCAAGAAAACTAAAAATAGTTTTAAGTCACTTAATAAGAGTGATTCACCAAGGATATTGCACTTGCTCCATATGGATCTTTTTGGACCCATTGCTGTATAGAGCCTAGGAGGGAAGTCTTATACCTTAGTAATTGCTGATGAATTCTCAAGGTTCACTTGGGCGTTCTTCTTGAGAAATAAGTCAGATAACTTCAAGGTTCTTACAGATTTTCTCAAGAGCATACAGATTGAGTACTCTACTCCAGTTGCATTGATCAGAAGTGATCATGGTACTGAGTTTGAGTCTTTTCTTATGCAAGAGTTCTGTGAGAAGGAAGACATCAGGCATTGTTTCTCTGCTCCTAGAACTCCTCAACAAAATGGGGTAGTTGAAAGGAAAAATAGAACACTCATTGAAGCTGCAGGAAGCAGATGCTTAACTATCCCTATCCTTTTGGGCAGAGGCTATGAACACAACAAACTATGTCCTGAACATAAGTTTGATACACAAGCTCAAAGGCAAGACCCCCTATGAACTACTCAAAGGGAAGAAACCTAAAGTAGATTACTTTAGAGTATTTGGTTGTGTTTGTTATATTTATAATAATAATAATAAATACATTAGAAAGTTTGAAGCCCAGGCTGAAATTGGAATTTTTTCTTGGATATTTCCAAGTAAGCAAGGCTTATAGAGTTTACAATAAATAAATAATGAAATGGAAGAATCTATTCACATTTCTTTTGATGAGACTAACATGTTTTATAAGGAGAAGATAGCTTGTACCAGTGAAACTTTGTAGGTACCTAACTTGTGTGAGAAGTTGGATGAGTTGACCCTCACAAATGAGGTTGTTACACATCCTTCTCCACATGTTGCTGAAGAAAGTGATGATGAAGACACTGAATTAAATGAAGAGCCACCAAAAACTAACTTAATTCCACAAGAAGAATTAGCCCCTCAAGCTGTTGATCAACCAGCTCCTCCTACTGAAATAGTCACACTTAGAGATCACCCTATATCTCAAGTGATTGGAGACTTATCAATGGGTGTGCAGACAAGGCATCAAATACACCAGGACATGATGTATGCCTGCTTCATATCTCAAATTAAGCCCCAATCCATTAAAGATGTTGAGCAAGATCCACACTGGATCATTGCAATGCAAGAGGAGCTCAACCAGTTTGAGAGATGTAGAGTGTGAGATTTAGTTCCAAGACCCAAAGACTACCCAATCATTAGAACTAAATGGGTATTTAGAAACAAACTAGATGCTCAAGGTTCTATCATCAGGAACAAGGTAAGGTTAGTAGCTCAAGGCTATAGGCAAGAGGAAGGCATTGATTATGACCAAACTTTTTCACCTGTTGTAAGGCTTGAAGCAATCAGGATATTCTTAGCCTATGTTGTCTTCAAAAAGTTTAAAGTATATCAAATGGATGTCAAGAGTGTATTTTTAAATGGAGAACTAAAAGAAGAAGTCTATGTGGAACAACCACCAGGTTTTATCTCTTCAACTTATCCCTCTTATGTTTTCAAACTGCATAAAGCTCTCTATGGTCTAAAGCAAGCTCCAAGAGCTTGGTATGAAACCTTAGCCAGCTTTCTTTTAGAGCATAAATTTTCTAGAGGCATGGTAGATAGGACTTTATTTTTCAAGCATCATCATGATAAAATTCTATTAGTACAAATATAAGTAGATGACATTATATTTGGCTCTACAGATCCCAAACTATGCAAAAGGTTCTCCAATCTTATGCATTCCAAGTTTGAGATGAGTAGCATGGGTGAGCTCTCCTACTTCCTTGGTATCCAAGTGAAGCAGACCCCTGATAGCATCTTCATATCTCAATCCAAGTATGCTAAAGAGCTGATAAAAAGGTTTGGGATGGCTGATGCTTCAACTAAGAAAACACCCATGGCTACAAATACTGTGGTTGATTTTGATGAACATGGGAAACCTGTTGATCAAAAATTGTATAGGGCCATTGTTGGGTCCCTGTTGTATCTCACAGTAAGTAGGCCAGATATTATATTTTCCACCTGTCTTTGTGCTAGGTTCCAGGTGAACCCTAAAGAATCTCACCTTATTTTGCTAAAAAGGATTTTAAGATATATAAAGAGTTGCCCTAATCTAGGACTCTGGTATCTAACTGAGTCAGAGTTTGAGCTAACTGGATACTCAGATGCTGACTTTGCTGGATGTAGAGTGGACAGGAAGAGCACATCAGGAACATGCCAGTTCCTTTGTGCTAGACTTGTCTCCTAGTTTTGTAAAAAGTAGACATCTGTGTCTACATCAACAGTAGAAGCTGAATACATAGCAAATGGCAGTTGTTGTTCACAGATGTTATGGATAAAAAATCAACTCCTGGATTATGGATACAACTTAAATAATTCAACTATATTCTGTGATAGTACCAGTGCTATATCCATATCACAGAATTCAGTGCATCATAGTAGGACTAAGCATATAGATGTATGGCATTATTTTTTTAGGGAGTGTGTTGACAAAAAGAAAATTAATCTTATCTTCATCCCTACTGATTTGCAAAGGGCAGATATCTTCACCAAACCCTTGGATGAGAAGAAACATCTATCCTTTATGAATCAATTAGGCATGATGAATAGAGATGGATCAATTTAATTCTCTGTCTGTGGTCGATGTTGAAACCAAAAATCGGTCCCTGAGAAGTTCTACCCTTGGGGAAGGGGTGATCGCACACTTGCTTCTCTCCTTACGAGCCCAAAATAAAAATAAAAAGGACCAGGGACAGACCCAATGCTCCAGCACGGAGGTCCCACCACACACCCGGAAGATCTTAGAGCGCTTCCCCTCCTTAGCCAGGTGCTGATGCTAAGGTACCTCAGAAAGCGCTAGAAGACTGGGCACAAGAAAGCGTGCCTTCTGAGGTACCCCTTGGGTCCTATTTATAGGAAAAGACGGTCTGCAAATATCCAAACTTCACTGTTTTTGAGGGATATAGGCAGTCCAAAGGGGGTAAGATGGTAAAAATACACCACAACTGAAGGGCGAGCTGGCCCTGAGAAAACGTCCACTAGGCAAGGGCAGCGAGTACGGGAGCGGGAAAGCTTCCCCCCACGCCGAGGTAAAAGGCGGTGAGGGTGCTCGCCCCACTCAACGCCACGGGAGAAGACGTTGAGTTAGCTCGCCTCTCTTAACGCCACAGGCCTTGCTCGCCTTACTCAACGCCACGGGAGAAGGCGTTGAGTGAGCTTGCCTCTCTTAATGCCACAGGCCTGAGCTCGCCTCGCCTTGGGCCTGGGTGAGTCGGCTCTGAAGCCTCT
Source organism: Platanthera zijinensis (assembly GCA_039513925.1). NCBI lineage: Eukaryota > Viridiplantae > Streptophyta > Magnoliopsida > Asparagales > Orchidaceae > Platanthera > Platanthera zijinensis. The sequence goes on from CM077090.1 coordinate 142,752,544, forward strand.
GCTCGCGAGCGTGCTGGAACTCGCCCACCCCTTGGCTTTGGGCGAGCACGTCCTCGGCCGGATCTGCTCGCTTGATGAATTGACTTCCGCCGGGCTCAGCTCCACGAACTCCGAGCTCGGCCCGACGATTGTCGAGCCCGTATTCGGCACACTGGGCTCGGCATGCTCTGCTGAACTCTCCTAGGGATCTAGGGCGGTCTGAGCCGGCCGGTTTGGCTCCTGTCAGCCCACTTGCTGGATACGGGGTTGTACGGTCGAAGAATTTGCTACAGTTCGTCGAACGATGATCGACATACTGAGGAAAGTTCTTGAGAATTTTTGTCGACCTAAGATCGACGAACTCTCTATGTAAGTCATTTTCGTCGACTGGAGATCGACGATCTGGCTTCAGAAAATTTTCATCGACCTAAGAACGATGAAAAGTTTTCCCTTCTTCAGACTGAGGTCGACAAACTCTTTTGTTATTAAAATTTCTCATCGACCGCAGATCGAAGAATTTTTCTTTTTCGCAGAATAGAGTTTGTCATTTCATATTCTGAAAAATCTTATATCTAGGTTTTCTTCGAGCTCCATCCAACGTTTTCTATTCTCCCTTGCACTTGATCTCTCTGTGTTTCCTTTGCAGGTGATCATGGCGATTCCAGCGAGCGCTCTTGCGGCAATGAAGTTTGATATGGGTTTTGATATAGATTTCGAGTCATTCCAACACTCCGATCAGATTTTCCTTGACAATCTGAAATTGTTTGAAGATCTACAGTTGAAGAATCTGATGACCATCAGAATAAAGATTGCGGCAACAAAAATTAGAGAATGGGTTTTCAGTTTATCGTCTCCAGATGCTGATACTTTGATAGGAACCATATCGCGTAACGCCGTCTCTCTTACCCCCGCTGTTCTAACTGAAATTTTTGGATTACTTAATGGAGAAGAAGAGTTAGAGATTGATAGTTCTGAATATGATGAGATGTTGAATAAGATGGGTCATTCTAGAGATAACCCAAATAAACTTCTTAAGAAAAACTTGTCATTTGAATACAAGTTTTTAGTTGATGTCGTGGGCAAGGTTCTGCTGGGCAAACACACAGCCCATGATTACATCACTAGGAAGCAATTCTTTGTGATGTGTGCTGTCGTGAACAAGAAGCCCATGAATTGGGCTAGAATTTTGTTTGAGATGATTAAGAAGAAGAATATAAAGAAAGAAGTATGCTTTGGAAGAATTCTAGGAATCTTCCTTCAAGCTAAGGCTGTTGAATCCCTGGTCACCCCGACCATATTCATCAATGCCTCCAAGAGGCTTACTTGCGCCCTATTTGGGAGGTGGGAAAGGTCAATCCCAAAGCCCTCCAAGGCTTCCTCCTCTTCCTCTAAACCTTTTGAGAGTACCAGGGCTGCTCCAGCCACTCCCCACCCTATTAAAGATGTTTCCACTCCACCTCCACCTCCTCTTGTTCAAACACCTTAAACAACCATACAACATACTTCCACATATCTAGCCCATACACCAACACCCCCTTCTTATCAAGTTCATCTTCTCTCACCACCTCATACTCCAGTCCATTTTCCCTCACCACATCAATCCCCTAAACATCAACCATCACCAATTCAATCTCCAGTGCATGCTATTACACAAGAGCATGTCACTCCTCCTCTGTCTCCTCTTCCTCCACATCTTACTGATATCCCCCTTTACAACCTATCATCCTTACCATCATTTAATCTGCTTTCATCCCCCATCCATACTCCATCCCATCAAGATGAGCATATGCCAGGCTCTTCACCTTTTCATCCATCCTCATCCTCCCTCAATCCTTCTGTATCAACTCAAACACCATCTGAGTTCATGAAAATGGATTCCCCCTCTATTCCCTCTATTATGCAAACCATCACTCCTTTTCTAAAGCAACTCATAGCAGAGGCTATTTCACCTCTTGTTGCCTCCATTTCATCTCTTGCTGCCCTTCTTTCTGCCTCCTCTGTCCCTCCTTATTCAACAAAGTGCCTGATTCCAGTACTAACTGAAACCAGGCAGGGGGAGATACTTGATGAAGAAGCAGAAGCAGCATCAGAAATAGTTTTGCAGTTATTAGATGTAGATATGGCTTCTGGGGCTGAAACTATTGATGTAGATATGTTGATTGTAGATATTGTGACTGATGGTGATTATTATATCAATCCCTCAGTAGACATTTTTGGTTTATTACATTCTTTTAGTACAGTTTATCTGAATTCTTTTCTTCCAGCAATAAGGCCATCTTTGGCAATAGTGTGCTACACTCCTTCTATAAGTCCTGAAGTTGTTAGTCAACTGAAGGCAAGTTTTGCTACTAATATGGTTGTGGAACCTTTAGGACCAACCTATGTAATGGATGACAGTCCAATTCCCAGCTTAAATTATTTAATTGCACAAGATGTTAAATAAGAGCTTGTACAGATTCAGAATGATCCTGAGCTGAATGAATTTATGTTGACTGATAAAGATATAGAAGATTCTCAGATGATCATAGAGAATATTGCTCCACCTACAGTTGCTCAATCTAAAGCTCTTCCTCAGGATGAAAGACAGATTTCAAAGGAAGCTTTAAAATAATGAGATGCTTTGTATGATAATCCTCCAAGTTCTTCTGATGATGTAGATGATGATGATTCTGATGGATCTGATGATCCTAAATCTAAGAAGAAAGTTGCAAAGAAGAAAAAAGTGGTTCCAAAGGTTGCACCAAAGCCTAACTCCACCAATGACACTCCTTACTATATCTTGCAAAAGATAACTCCATACTCAGGGATGCCTCAGTGGATGTGGCTATCCAAGAATGAATAGAAAGAAAGAAAGAAGAGGAGAAGGTACAAGTCTCCTCCTAGGCAATATAGGAAAGACCCTCCTCCTCCTCCTCCTCAATCTTCAGGTGCCTCTAGCAATGTTACTCAAAGATCTGCTCCAGTGACCAAAACTTATCAAAGACATTCCAGGCATGGCAGTCAACAATAATCTTTTCAAAGCAATCCTCCTCCAGCTACAGAAAAGAGAGCTCCTACAAACTCAGTAGATGAATCAAAGCAGGACTCAAGTCCTAATAGGCCAGAGTCTCCTCCAATTCCTTTTGTAGATCCAGAGCAAGAGACTTCAGCCAAAATGACCAGATTTCATGAGCTGATAGTACTCTCACAAATTACCAAAGCCAAAGCTGAAGGAAAGGATCTGTCTCAGTTCTCTACCATGTCTTCATTCAGAAAAGAAGAAATTAAAAGGTATGCAAAGGCAAATAAATTCTTTAATGTTGATGATTATATGAAACTGCATCCAGAAGCTATAGTGCCCAGAGCAACTTCTCTCACCATTATTGGTGCATCTGACATGTTCATGTCAAAGAAAGAAGCTGCAAATCCAAACAGAGAAATCATCTTCAAACAGCCTGCTGAGAAGTCAAAGAAAGCAAATCCTAAGCAGAAATAGTGACTTTGTTTTTGTGTTGTTCTTTTCTATGAACTCTATTTCTGTTTAATCATGAAGCACATCTTGTAAATATCTGCTGAATATTTATTTTTGTCAGATATATGTTTTTATGCTTTATGATTATTTCTTTTATTTTGTTTTAGTGACCTCACCCAAATAGGGGAGATTATTGGATCCCTAGTTGGATTTGGGCTAGGTTCACTAAATTAGGCTAAGTCTGACCCACCTTGTATAGCCAGGGTCTAGTACTTGAGTCCTAGAGTCTAGGCTAAGTCATTAGGTTCAACCTTCTTGGACCAGCCAATAGAGGACCTCAGAAGACTCAGAATTAGAAGATTTCAAAGAACATATTGTTCAGTTCGAAGTTAGTACACAGTTCGCAGAGCTCAGGTCGACGAACTAGAATTCTCAGGTCGATGAACTTGGATCTCTGGTCGACGAATTCTATTCTGAGGTCGATGATTTCTGTCCCGCTCCAGAATAAGAAGTTTTCTTCCTTCTGTCCCTTACTTTCCATATTAATTAGCAATAATATTCCTGAGTAATTAATGCTCATATTCCTTTGAATATAGCCATTATTGGAAGCATTAATTATGGTATTCATCAGGATATTTACTTGCTTATTTTATTGGGGACGGTTGGGGAAGCTCATTAAAGTTATATTCCAGCCGTTTGTATTCTCCAGATCAGGCAGCAATTAATGTCAGAATTAAAAATTCAAAGGAGAATTTTATTGACTGAGAATACAAAAAGAGTCCTCTCTCTTTCTTGAGTCGACACAATCACAAGAAGAGAACACATAGCACAAGAAAATACAGAGACAGACTGATTTTTCAGAACTCTCTCTCAGTGTAGAAAACCTTATGTTTTCTACCTTGTCAAGTCTGAAGACTGAAGAAGAACAATCATCACAATCAAGAGTCTTCTTCAACTTTCTCTTCCATGAACATTCAGGATAATTAATCTTTACTCAGTCAGAAAGTTCCAAGACAGTTTTCAAACAAGGCTGAAGACCTATACCCTGTAGCAAAGCTCCAGTCTTCCTGAACCATTCAACATCTCAGGGGGAGCTTTGTCAATATCAAAGATCCACTAGTCTTCTCTATTGACTAAAGAAAGAGAAGACACCATCACCTCCTCTCACCTCCTGTAAAGGGTTTTAACTCCCTTCAAAAGTTAATCAGTTGGTTGTCAAGTCTCCTGATTAAAATACTTGGGTTGGTTTTTGGGCACCTGATCAAAAGCCTAAAGGGTTGTAATATCTACTTGCAAATAGATATTGTGGTGGTAGTTACCTGATCAAAAACCTGCGAGTGGATTCCTACCAGGGTGGTAGAAGAGTGGATGTACCAAGTTGGGGAACCACTATCAAATTTCTTTTGTTGTCTGGTTGTGCTCATTTTCTGGTTTGTTCTTGTTGTGGCTGTGATAGATACAATAACTTGTCCTGCTTTTCTTTTATTTATATATTATTGGTATCACCTACTTTCACTCTGATATAAAAGTTAAAAACAGCCAAATTTTTAATACTCTATTCAACCCCCTCTCTAGAGTAAGTCAGATCAAACCCCATCTTAGGTTATCAATTGCCTAAGTTATCTTTCAAAAGTGTTGAAGCTGGAAAAATTTCCTACTCCAAAATTTGGATCAATGCAGTCTAAGGTTACTGGTCCAGCGATCCGGCTTGATGGCTTAACGAGCAAGGGTATAGAAATAGGGGGAAAACTAAGAGGACCCTAGGTTTTGTGGCAGGGAGGTCCCACCATGTACCCCGATCACTAGAAAAGCTTCCCCTCCAAAACCAAGAATGGTCAAGCAGGGCGCAAGGGTGACACTAACTTGGTGACTATCAAAAGTTGGAAACCAAGGGGATGATCACTATCACATGACTCATAAATTTAGTAGTGGGATCCAGAAGCTCAGCAAAAATTCTAGAAAAAGGTCCTCATCCTTGTACCTTTGGGGTCTATTTATATGCAAATACAATGGGTAGGGGGGTTCTTATTTATAGCGCAACCCCCACCTGGTGGCCATGCGACTTTTGAAGGAGATCATTTGGCTTTGGCGAGTAGTAGTTTTGGTCGCTTATCAGGTAAGTATGTAAGGGGTGCTCTCCATACTCGCTCAGGTCATCTACTATCTTGAATGCTAAATTTAACTTCTGTCTTGACTTGTTGACTTTGACTCCTGCCTTGACGTGACCTGCCCTCGATGAATATGGGTTATAATGACTGAAAGTGAAGGGATAGATACTACTCTAGAGGGGGGGTGAATAGAGTTATCAAATTTTGCACTAGACAAAACTTAATGGTCTACCCAACTCCCTTGGAGTGAAGTGCGGAATGAAAAGATTATAGATATAGAATTAACCCTATAGCCTAACACGAGAGATGTGCACAAACTCAAGCTAACTGTAATTACAGTTAAGGCTTGGAAAACCTAATCAGCAACTAGCAATCCTAGTTATATCTATTCACAGCCACAATGCAGGAATTAAACAAGGGAATCCAGACGACACAAGGAAATTTATAGTGGTTCCCCAAATAACTTGGGTACGTCCACTCTTCTACCCACACGGTAGGAATCCACTCAGGTTTTTGATCAGGTGCCCTGCCACCAACAGGATCTGCTTCAGGTAGATCCAGAAACCCTTTAAACTTTTGATCAGGTGTCTAAAAACCAAGCATAGGTTTTTGATCAGGTGCCCTGCCACCAAGGGATACTTTTGAAGGGAGTAATAACCCTGTACAGGAGGGGGAAGAAGGTTAAGATGTCTTCTCTATTTTACAAAGATTAGAGAAGCACAAAGACTTGCACTTAGCTAGAGAGCTCTTAAAGAATCAAGGCTCCTCCTGGCTCAAAGATGTCCAGGTGAAGTCTTGCTTCAGTGCAGAAAACTCTTCAGAAAGATCTGAAGGAAAAACTACAAGAAGATAATAAATAATAAAATTAGCAATCTTCAAGCAGCTGTCTTCTTCTTCTTCTTCTTCCAAAGAACTCTGAGTTTGAACTTCCTGGAAGCAGGAGAACTCAGGTTGAAGAAGAGTAGAAGGGCTTAACACTTCTCAGTTGGATGGAAATTGCTGAGAGAAGAAAACTTGATCTTGATGAAGGCTTGAATGCTTAAAATGAATAACTGGGTAACTAGTTAGCTAGCTTGAATCCTTCTTCAAAGGATCCTTTTTATAGCAGCAACAAGCAACGGCTCTCTTCAATTTGAATTACTTTTCTTCTTCTGAAACTTGAGACCTGGGCTGTAAATATCAAGAAGACAAAACAATCTCTACAGCAGAAACATTCTATAAAAGGAATAAACCTTTTTCTAGGAAGCTGTAGGAAGCAATCTGATAATAAAGTACTAAATAAAGTCATATTAGAAACAAACTCTTCATAGCAAAAAGAAGACTTTTCAGTCTAACGGCTATAGAGGGCAGACAGCAGATAAAGTAAAATATAATGTCAGCTAATAAGACAAACAACTTTATCTAAAAAGATTTGACTCAGGCAAAAGAGATGGAGCAAATATTGCCTGGAAATTTTATCATAAAACAACTAAAACAACGTGCCAGAAAATGTATTAATTAATTAAATATAATAAATAAATACAAAATATAAAGGCAGACAGAAAGCGTCGAACGACCCTCGGAGATCGTCGACCGACGCACGGAGATCGTCGAACTATCGGGCAGATAGTCGAACGATCTAGATAGTCGACTTATTGAAGAAGATAGTCGAACTACCCCGGCAGATAGTCGACCTATCAGAGCAAATAGTCGAACTATCAGATAGTCGATCTATCTGGACAGATAGTCGAACTATCCAGCACAAACAGATAGTCGATCTATCAAGCAGATAGTCGACCTACCTCAGAAAACAGATAGTCGATCTATCAACAGATAGTCGACCTATCAAAGCAGACCAGATAGTTGATCTATCAACAGATAGTCGAACTATCAGATAGTTGAACTATCAGGACAGATAGTCGAACTACCAAGCCAAGCAGATAGTCGACCTACCAACAGATAGTCGAACTATCAACGCAGACAGAGCGTCGACCAATTGATAGACGATCGTCGATCAGCCGATAGATGATAGTCGAGCGGCGTTCGACTATAGTCGAACGAAAAACCTACTTAACCAAATTCTTCATCTGGAAAAGTGAGGGCTCTACAGCTAGACCGCTGACCAATGACCATAGATATTTTTTGGGTCAAGGGACTAAAAAGGCAAGACTAAACTCAAATCAAACTAGGGTACCAATAATCTCCCCCTATTTGAGTTAAGTCTCTCAAAAACTAACACATAAAGCTAGCTAAAGAGCAATAAAATTAATACAGGAAATAGTTAATAATTAACTAGCAGTTATCAAACAGATAGATAATAGACAAATATAACACAGCAGTCAATCAAACTATTAAGAGTCTACAGAATCTGGCAAAGGGTCAGAGGAACTAGGAACAAAAGAAATTTTCCTCAGAGGATCATCAGCCTCTTTCTTTGACATCTTCAAGTCCTGCACACCAATGATCTTCAATTCTGCAGCCCTTGGAACAACTGCTCCAGGGTGCTTTTCCATATACTTTGAGGGGTCAAATACATCAGGATTAACCTGGAACTTTTCGAACTCTTTCTTTCTGAATGAAGACATGGTGGTTAAACCAGTAGTATCTTTTCCTTCAGCTTTTGCTTTTCTGATTTGAGCTGCTCCAACCAATTCGTGAAAGCGAGCCATCCTAAAGTTAGGATCAAGCTCAGGACTTTCATAAACAGACTCAGGAGGAGTAGCATCTGATTCTTTATCTTGATTAACTAGATAAGACATGGGAGCAGACTTAGCAAAAGTTCTTGCTAGAATTTTAAAACAAAATAAACTACTTACCTTTTGAAACAACTTTTTCAGACTATACTGGCATTGGAGATGGAACTCTTTTCTTTGGAGAAGGAGGAGGAGAAAAAGTTGGTCTTTGAAACACAACCTCCTTCACTTGTCTTTGAAAACCAGAATACGATCTGCCTTGGGAACTTTGAGAGCTTTTCCTTGGCTGAGGCTGAGAAGGTGCAGATTTTCCAGAAGAGGCAGATGGATTAGCAGAGAGGTGGCCAGAGGCTCCTACACTGGGAGGTGGAGGAGGACCTCTAGGTGTCCATCTAGAAGCAGGAGAGTCATATCTCTTAGTTCTCTTTCTCTCTTTCTGCTGGTTTTTGGAGAACCACATCCAATGCTGAAATTCTTTTGATTTGGGGTCAATTCCTTTAAGAATGTAATATGGAGTATCATTTTTTCGATTGGGAGGAGGAGGAGCAACGACTTTTCTTTTCTTTTGAGCAGCTTTCTTTCTCTTTGAATTTTCAGACAAATCAGAATCATCTTCATCATCAGAGTGAGATGATGGAGGATTGTCATATGGATCATAGGCTTCAGAAACAGCCTTTTCCTTCAAAGTAGCTTTCTCTTTTTCTTCTTCTATGGCATCCTGAGCCAGAAGGAAATCTAAATCAAGACCTGGGGAGTCATCCCAAACAGTTGACTTTTCAACTTGCAAATCTTTTTCTTTTTCCTCTAACAAAGATTGAACTCTTTGATTCCAAGCATCTCTTGCTTTCTTTTCTTGAATTTCAGACACATCTTCTATGTCATCTAAAAAAGAATCCAATTCTGGATCTACTTGAATATCAGGAATATCTTGAGCAGCTTCTGAAATAATGACTATAATCTGAGCAGCTAAATCTTCTTTAATATAATCTGTAGAATTATGAACACAGATCTGCTAAATAAGCAAAAATCATTCCTTCTAGGTATTCACAAGCTATCAAATTAATTGACTCGTCAATAAAGCGGATGAATGAATTACCTTCATACTTGACCAACTCCCAAGATTCATCTAGGTAGGATGTAATAATCCCTTCTAGGAAATGGGCAACCACGGGAGTGGTGAGATCTTCTAAGCAAACTTTCACAGCAAATTCAGATAGCATAATAACATCAGATATATCTTTGTCAGACAACACTGAACCTGATTGATCTTGAGCTTGTACTGCATCAGACTTTTCTTGAACTGCTGGAAGGGAGGCTGGAGGCTCTGAGGCATCTTCACAGAACATCTCCCCCTACCTGATTTCAGTGGAAACTGAAACCAGGCCCCTTGAAGAAGAGGGCTCAGCAGATTTAGAAAGAGATTGGATGGAAGGAGTCAAGGAGGCAATGGAGGAGGCAAGTGGAGCAATTGCCTCTTCAATCATGATTTTGATTGAAGGGGTAATCAACTCCAGAATGCCAGAAATGAATGTTGGGGTGATCTCAAAAGATGATGGAAGTGTAGTGGATGGAGATGCAGCAGAGATGGTTGTAGTGTTAACTGGAGATCGAATGGGAGATGGAGCTGGAGAGTTAACAGGAGTGTTAACTGGAGAATGAATAGGGGACTGAGGAGGTGTTGGAATCCTCTCAGATCCTAACTGATCAAAACTAGGAGCAGATATCCTAGCCAGATGAGAAGGAAGAGGAGATGCTGGAGGGGAAGGAAGAACAACCGTGGTTGTTTCTCTAACAGGAGAAGGAGAAAGTCGTACTTCAGCTGAAGTTGATGGAACTTCAACTGAAGCAGACTGCAAAGCAGAAGAAGATGAGGGAAGGGAAGGAGCTGAGCCAGCTTCTTGAGGGTGAGGAGCGACCGAATCAGTCCTGGTGCTCTCTGATGTCGCTGGAGCAACCCCTGTGAGAGAGGGTTTCACAAAAATTCTCTTCCACTTGGAGAACAGATTTGGGTCCATCTTCTTGCTCGCATTTATGGTTATTGTAATGGAGACCAGCAGCTGAGGATACTTTTCCCTCAGGAAAAATTCCAATAACCCTTCCGAGGGTAACTTCCTTCTTACTATTCTTTTTCCTTATCAAATCAAACATTACTCCTGCCCAATCAATCTTTTTCCGATTAACAATTGCACACATCAGTGCAAATTGTTGCCTTGTGATATTGTCATGAGCAGAGTGCTTTCCAAGGAGCACTTTTCCGACTAACTCAGCGAGAAATTTAATCTTAAAGGGAAAATTGACCTTGAGCAGCTTCGTGGGAATGCCCTCCGCATGTCCCAGCTCAGTCAGCATCCTTCCAAACTCTTGAGCATCTTGCTCATAATCATCTTCACCATTAACTAATCCAAAAATATCAGTCAGAACGGCCGGAGTTAAAATTACCTCTTCTCCGCCGATGGTGCCAGTCATCGAATCGTCAGAGGATGACGAAGTGAAAGCCCATTCCTTGATCTCGGGAATATTTAACTTTATCCTTGTCGACATTAATCTTTCTAGACCTTGGTCCCGGCATAACTGAAGAATTTCTACAACTCCTGCTTCACAGCTACTGAAGGCGTCAAAATCGACGCTGAAGCCTGCATCGAACTTCACGACAGCTAGTACTGCTGGAGAAACTGCCATAGAATTGCTGGAGAATGCGCGAGAAAGACGGAGAAGATGAAGGAGACGAAGCGACAGAAAATCGCAAGCGGGAAGACAGAATGCGAAAAGTCACGCTCCGTCGACGATAAAACAAAAGATCTTTTAACCTAGGTCGACTATCGGCTTTATATTGGACCGGAGATAGTCGATCTATTAAAAAGATACTAGACCCGATGGTCGAACGGTCGTTCGACGATCGGTCCAGAAGCAGAGTAGTCGGACAATCGTTCGACTATTTCTGGCTTCTCAAACAGCAAGCTGTCGTCATCCAGAGATCGACGATGAGCTCGACTTGTTCGACTATGGTCGAACGCCGGTCGACGATCTTCAATCAGACAAACTTTCATCAACCATAGGTCGACGATGGGCTTGACCCGATCGACTATCTTCGAACGTCGTTCGACTATCTTCAAACAAGTTTCAACATTGGCAGATATAGTCACACTTAGTCTCGTCCATTGATCATGCCTAGTTGAACTAAAAAGAACAGATGCTTCTGTTCATCTAAGGGCTTGGTGAATATATCACCTCTCTGAAACTCAGTGGATATGAACTCAAGACAAATCTTGTTCTTTTCCACACAATCTCTCAGGAAATGGTGTCGAATCTCAATGTGCTTCGTTCTAGAGTGGTGCACTGGATTTTGTGCAATTGAGATAGCACTGGTACTATCACACATGATTTTGGTGTTCTTGTGTGAGTAACCATAATCCACAAGCTGGTTTTGAATCCACAGGATCTGTGAACAACAACTGGCAGCTGCTATATATTCAGCCTCTGCAGTTGAAGTTGAGACAGAAGCCTGCTTCTTACAGAACCAAGAGACCAATCTCTCTCCCAGGAACTGGCAAGTTCCTGAGGTGCTCTTCCTGTCAACTCTGCAACCAGCATAATCAGAATCAGAATATCCAATTAATTCAAATTCTGACTCAGCTGGGTACCAAAGTCCTAGATTTGGGCATCCCTTCAGGTATCTCAGGATTCTCTTTAGAAGAATCAGATGAGATTCCTTGGGGTTGACCTGGAATCTAGCACAAAGGCATGTAGCAAACATTATATCTGGCCTACTTGCAGTTAGATACAATAGGGAACCAACAATGGCCCTATAATTCTTTTGATCAACTGGCTTGCCGTGATCATCAGAATCAATAACTACATTAGTAGCTATGGGTGTAGGCATTGCTGAAGCATCAGCCATCCCAAATTTCTTTACCAATTCCTTGGCATATTTGGATTGGGAGATGAAGATACCATCAGCATCTTGCTTAACTTGGAGACCAAGAAAGTAAGACAGCACACCCATACTACTCATCTCGAACTTGGAATGCATCAAGTTGGAAAACTTTTTGCACAGTTTGGGATCAGTGGAGCCAAAAATAATATCATCTACATACACCTGAACTAACAGGATTGTGTCCTTGTGATGCTTGACGAAAAGGGTTCTATCAACTACTCCCCTAGTAAAGTTGTGCTCTAACAGGAAACTAGCTAAGGTCTCATACCAGGCTCTAGGAGCTTGCTTTAGTCCATAAAGAGCTTTCTGCAACTTAAACACATGTGAAGGCTGAGTTGAAGAAACAAACCCTGGTGGTTGTTCAACAAACACCTCTTCCTTAAGCTCACCATTTAGGAATGCACTTTTGACATCCATTTGGAACACCTTAAACTTCATGAAGGCTGCATAGGCCAAGAAGATCCTTATTGCTTCTAGCCTTGCAACAGGAGCAAAGGTTTGGTCATAGTCTATACCTTCCTCCTGTCTGTAGCCCTGAGCTACAAGCCTAGCTTTATTCCTTACTATAATTCCATTTGCATCCAACTTGTTTCTATACACCCACTTGGTGCCTATGATCAGTTGGCCTTTAGGTCTTGGAACCAAAGTCCAAACTTTACATCTCTCAAACTGATTGAGTTCCTCTTGCATTGCAATGATCCAGTGGGGATCTAGCTCTGCATCTTTAAAGGTGAGGGGCTCAACCTGTGAGAGGAAACAAGCGTGCATCACATCCTGTCTTAATTGATGTCTTATTTGCACACCAGCTGATATGTCTCCAATCACTTGAGATGTCGAGTGATCTCTAAGTGTGACAATATCAGCAGGTGGGATGTGATCTTCATCAACAGTTGGGATTAATTCCTTAGGAGGAATTTGATCTACTGTTGGTGGAACAACAACAGCTTCAGCAATGTCTTCATCACTGTCTGATTCAGTGATCTGAAGAGTTGATAGTTGAAGAATTTCTTGAGGGGCATCAGGTACCTGCAATGAACTGGAGGAAGGAGAATTTTCCTTCTCCTTGTAAAACATCTGAGACTCATCAAAAGACACATGCACAGATTCTTCAATTTTATAGGAAGATTTGTTATAAACCCTATAAGCTTTGCTTACTTGGGAATATCCAAGCATGATTCCCATTGAAGCTTTTGCTTCAAATTTTCTAATATATTCTTTATTATTATTATGAATATAAACAATACAACCAAATACTCTAAAATAATTAATTTTAGGTTTCTTTCCCTTAAGCAACTCATAAGGAGTTTTACACTTAAGCTTGTGTATCAAACTTCTATTCAAGACATAATTGGCTGTATTAACAGCTTCTGCCCAATAGGAGAGAGGCATGTTAGCATCTACCAACAATGTACTAGCAGCTTCAATGAGTGTTCTATTCTTCCTTTCAACTACCCCATTTTGTTGGGGAGTTCTAGGAGCTGAGAAACTATGTTTGATGCCTTCTCTCTCACAGAATTCTTGCATGAGAAGAGAATCAAACTCAGTACCATGATCACTTCTGATCAAGGCCACATGAGTAGAGTACTCAGTCTGCACACATAGTAGAAAGTCTGTAAGGGCTTTGAAGTTATCAGACTTAGTTCTCAAAAAGAAAACCCAACTGAACCTAGAGAAGTCATCTACAATTACTAAGGTGTAATACTTCCCTCCTAAACTCTGTACATTTATTGGGCCAAAAAGGTCCAAATGTAATAGATACAGGATTCTAGGAGAATCACTTTTATTTACAGATTTAAAAGAATTTTTGGTTTGCTTGCCTAGCTGACAAGCCTTGCATAGGCTCTCCTTCTTGTAGGGGCAAGAAGGTAAACCTCTAACAAGGTTGTGTTTAGATAACCTAGATATATTTTTAAGGTTAACATGACTAAGCCTCTTATGCCACAAAGAATTATTATTAAGTGTTACTTCATTAAACAGGCAGATTTCAGAATGAGTTGAATTGAAATCTACTAAATAAATATTACCTATTCTAATGCCTACTAAAACAATATTATTATTTAAAGTAATATTGCAAGAGGAGTTAGAAAATGAAACCTGGTAGCCAGCATCACATAGCTGGCTGACTGAGATCAAATTGTGCTGCAGTCCTGTCATATATGCAACTCTCTTGAAAGTGACATCTCCAATTGTGATCCTGCCATAGCCTTCTGTCTGACCACAGCTGGAATCTCCAAAGATAACCTTTGGGCCGAGCTTAGCTTTGAATTTTGACAGATGATTTTTATTTCCTGTCATATGCTTGGAGCATCCACTATCCAAATACCACTTATTTTGAGTGATTGGATAGGCCTTCACCTGCAAGATATTTATTTAGACAGTGTGGACCCAGGTAACCTTGGGTCCCTTGTTTTTCACATAAGAAAAACTGGAAATATATGAAAATGCAGGCTGAGGGTGATAACCTAGTGGGTGAGATCTCCTAGGTGGGATTCTCCATGCAGATGATGGGTCAACAAACCTAGGGTTTCTATTTTCATTTAGGTTTCTATGGTACTGATTATGATTTTGAAAATCATATTGAAAACGTCGATCGACGTTCGACGATGGGTGCTCAGATCGTCGAGCTTCGTTCGACCATTGAGCTTCCGATCGTCGAGCGGCGTTCGACGCTCTTTGCATTTCTTTAAAAAAATTCTTTCTCTTTTCTCTCTTAACTTTATTTAAGGTTTTATTAACTAGATTTACTTGCTCAGTGTTCTTCATTCCACTAGCTGAAATGAAGTTCACTGGAGTTGAAAGATTGTTTTTAAGAAGAACTGGGGGTTCACTGGGAGAAGCTCCTAAGCCTAGTTTGTTATTAGCTGACCTAGTGTTAGTCATGCTGGTAATTTCTAACAACTTAAGGCTTCTACCATTAAGTGATTCTTCTAACCTCTTAGACTTAGCTAACTCCATTTTAAGAAATTTAATTTCTTCACTACAAGTAGTGAGATCTTCCTTTAACCTAATATTTTCTGTAGCAATTACTTCTGAGTCAGCTAACTTATTTCTAAGTTCTTTTATCTCCTTTTCTGAGCTAATCAAATCTAAGCATAAAGATTTAAAATCTAATTTAAATTCTTATGAAGTGAAGTCATAAGAAGAGAGTACCTCATCTTCTGTTGGCATCTCTTCATCTGAATCTGAACTCTCTGCAGCTGAGTGGTTGCTGCAGGCATCTATTGCCATGAGGCAAACTTCTTTTGCCTTCTTCTCTTCCTCATCCTCACTGGAGCTTGAGGAGGAGGATTCTTCATCAGAATCACTCCAGGTTTCAACAATGAAACCTCTCTCCTTTTTCTTGTTCTTGTAGGAGGATGGCTTGGAGTGCTTCCTGTGTTGTTCTTTTTCTTTCCTCTTGTCTTTGTTTTTCTCCTCTGGACACTCTGGCAAGATATGTCCAGGCTTCCTGCAACCATAACAAATAATTTCTTTAGCAGGAGAACGATCATACCTTGGTTTGTCTTCATAGCGTGAAGACTTCTTTCTGAACTCCTTTCTCCCCATCTTGAGAAACCTCTTGGCAAACAATGCCATTAGTTCCTCATTTGATTGGCTGCCTTCAGAAGCATCAACAGCCTTAAGAGCTAGAGATTGCTCTTTTCTTGTTGGAGTGGGGGTCTTTGCTTCAGCTTCTGCTTCCCTTGTCTTCAGCACTTGCTCAAAAGACTTGAGCTTGCCGAGAAGGGCCTCTGTTGAAATCTCATTTGTACTTCTGGCTTCCTTGATGGGCCAGATCCTTAGATCCCATGTGCTAGGGAAGCACATAAGAATCTTATCATTGACCTCTGTCAATGATATGTCCTTGTCCAGAGTCCTCAGCTCATTGATGATTGAGCTGAGCCTGGTGTACATGGCTTCAACTGATTCAGCATCAGTTTTCTTGAAGTTCTCATACTATGAGATCAGGTTGGACCTTCTGTCCTTCCTTTCATTAGCTGAACCAGCTACAATCTGGTTCAGTGTATCCCACATGGATTTTGCTGAGGAGCAGTCAGCAACCTTCTGGAATACCTCATCAGACATTGTCTGAGCCAGAATGTTCATCGCCTTGGCATCTGCTATCTTTGCCTTCTTGTACTCATCGTTGTAATCTGGAGGAGGCACTGCACTCATATCAGATGATGAGGCAGTAGCAGCAGCAGGTGCTCTTGGGGGTCCTGACAAAATAGAAGCAAAGATGTTTTCATCAATAGAATTCATATATAATTTTATCCTTGCCTTCCAGATGCCAAACTTAGCTAAGTTGCATGCTGGAGGTCTGGTGCTAGAATAATCCTTGGACTGGGCCATGATAGTGAATATCTATAAGCTTTGGTATCTATCAGGATCTTTTGACTTAGGTGTTAGTCTATTCAGTCAGTCAACCTCCCTCTGATACCAATTGAAAGTGAAGGGATAGATACTACTCTAGAGGGGGGGTGAATAGAGTTATCAAATTTTGCACTAGACAAAACTTAATGGTCTACCCAACTCCCTTGGAGTGAAGTGCGGAATGAAAAGATTATAGATATAGAATTAACCCTATAGCCTAACACGAGAGATGTGCATAAACTCAAGCTAACTGTAATTACAGTTAAGGCTTGGAAAACCTAATCAGCAACTAGCAATCCTAGTTATATCTATTCACAGCCACAATACAGGAATTAAACAAGGGAATCCAGACGACACAAGGAAATTTATAGTGGTTCCCCAAATAACTTGGGTACGTCCACTCTTCTACCCACACGGTAGGAATCCACTCAGGTTTTTGATCAGGTGCCCTGCCACCAACAGGATCTGCTTCAGGTAGATCCAGAAACCCTTTAGACTTTTGATCAGGTGTCTAAAAACCAAGCACAGGTTTTTGATCAGGTGCCCTGCCACCAAGGGATACTTTTGAAGGGAGTAATAACCCTATACAGGAGGGGGAAAAAGGTTAAGATGTCTTCTCTATTTTACAAAGATTAGAGAAGCACAAAGACTTGCACTTAGCTAGAGAGCTCTTAAAGAATCAAGGCTCCCCCTGGCTCAAAGATGTCCAGGTGAAGTCTTGCTTCAGTGCAGAAAACTCTTCAGAAAGATCTGAAGGAAAAACTACAAGAAGATAATAAATAATAAAATTAGCAATCTTCAAGCAGCTGTCTTCTTCTTATTCTTCTTCAAAAGAACTCTGAGTTTGAACTTCCTGGAAGCAGGAGAACTCAGGTTGAAGAAGAGTAGAAGGGCTTAACACTTCTCAGTTGGATGGAAATTGCTGAGAGCAGAAAACTTGATCTTGATGGAGGCTTGAATGCTTAAAATGAATAACTGGGTAACTAGTTAGCTAACTTGAATCCTTCTTCAAAGAATCCTTTTTATAGCAGCAACAAGCAACGGCTCTCTTCAATTTGAATTACTTGTCTTCTTCTGAAACTTGAGACCTGGGCTGTAAATATCAAGAAGACAAAACAATCTCTGCAGCAGAAACATTCTATAAAAGGAATAAACCTTTTTCTAGGAAGCTCTAGGAAGCAATCTGATAATAAAGTACTAAATAAAGTCATATTAGAAACAAACTCTTCATAGCAAAAAGAAGACTTTTCAGTCTAACGGCTATAGAGGGCTGACAGCAGATAAAGTAAAATATAATGTCAGCTAATAAGACAAACAACTTTATCTAAAAAGATTTGACTCAGGCAAAAGAGATGGAGCAAATATTGCCTGGAAATTTTATCATAAAACAACTAAAACAATGTGCCAGAAAATGTATTAATTAATTAAATATAATAAATAAATACAAAATATAAAGGCAGACAGAAAGCGTCGAACGACCCTCGGAGATCGTCGACCGATGCACGGAGATCGTCGAACTATCGGGCAGATAGTCGAACGATCTAGATAGTCGACCTATCGAAGAAGATAGTCGAACTACCCCGGCAGATAGTCGACCTATCAGAGCAAATAGTCGAACTATCAGATAGTCGATCTATCTGGACAGATAGTCGAACTATCCAGCACAAACAGATAGTCGATCTATCAAGCAGATAGTCGACCTACCTCAGAAAACAGATAGTCGATCTATCAACAGATAGTCGACCTATCAAAGCAGACCAGATAGTTGATCTATCAACAGATAGTCGAACTATCAGATAGTTGAACTATCAGGACAGATAGTCGAACTACCAAGCCAAGCAGATAGTCGACCTAACAACAGATAGTCGAACTATCAACGCAGACAGAGCATCGACCAACTGATAGACGATCGTCGATCAGCCGATAGACGATAGTCGAGCGGCGTTCGACTATAGTCGAACGAAAAACCTACTTAACCAAATTCTTCATCTGGAAAAGTGAGGGCTCTACAGCTAGACCGCTGACCAATGACCATAGATATTTCTTGGGTCAAGGGACTAAAAAGGCAAGACTAAACTCAAATCAAACTTGGGTACCAACAATGACTGAGCGTCTCGCTACTTTAGATGGAAGAAACTAGCCGCTTCCTTCTTCCTTTTCTTAGAAATGGTGAACCTCGTCATCATACCTCGATGCAGGTACTCAAAACAATAGGTTGGTCTCCATAGCAAGCTATGGAACTAATCTCTGGCCTTCCATTTGAACATGATGGAGTAGAATCTACACTTGAACTTATGCATCATATTTCAGATGGAGACCACATCCTCAAACTACTGGAGATGTATGATCGGGTCATCTCCTCTAGAGTAATAGTTCAAGACTGGCTCCCTAAAGCCTTTTGGGACTGGGGTCAGCAACACCTCACAAAACAGACTCCTTCCAGCTTCATAATGATGGTCCTCAAAGTGGCGAGCAACTCCCCATACTCAGCACTTGGGAGAGTATCCTGGTATCTCGTCAGATTCTTTGAATCTCGAAACCTAATGACCTACAAGCATGCCCAATAGAACTACGACTGCGTTATTCGCTCTAGCTCTTCCACCTTATGCTCCTTCCTAAGTTTCCTGGGGGGACCGCCATACTTTGGTGGAATCACTGGACGGGACGAAGCCGTTGTGATCTCCGGGCAAAGAAGGAACATTACTTGCACAGTCCCCTTTATCCTCCTCACAAATTTACTGCTACCGTCAAATATCTGCCTCCTCTTACTGAGTTCCTAACTATCTCTTCATGCTTGCCTGCATCCACCATCTCGCCAACTCTCAAGATTTTTTTCCTCGGCTATGATCAATGCTCACCGCACCAAAGTGTTGAAGCCGGGAAAATTTCCTACTCCAAAATTTAGATCAATGCAGTCTAAGGTTACTGGTCCAGCGATCGGGCTTGACGGCTTAACGGGCAAGGACACAAAAATAGGGGGAACACTAAGAGGACCCTAGGTTTTGTGGCAGGGAGGTCCCACCATGTACCCCGATCATTAGAAAAGCTTCCCCTCCAAAACCAAGAATGGTCAAGCAGGGCGCAAGAGGGACACTATCTTGGCGACTATCAAAAGTTGACAACTAAGGAGATGATCACTGTCACATGACTCATAAATTTGGTAGTGGGATTCAAAAGCTCAGCCAAAATTCTAGAAAAAGTTCCTCATCCTTGTACCTTTGGGGTCTATTTATATGCAAATACAATGGGTGGGGGTTCTTATTTATATCCCAACCCCTACCTGGTGGCCATGTGACTTTTGAAGGAGATCATTAGGCTTGGGCGAGTATTAGTTTTGGTCGCTTATCAGGCAAGTATGTAAGGGATGCTCTCCATACTCGCTCAGGTCATCTACTATCTTGAATGCTGAATTTAACTTCTGTCTTGACTTGTTGACTTTGACTCCTGCTTTGATGTGGCCTACCCCCGATGAATATGAATTGTACAGGTATCACATGGTCAGTACAACCTATTCATAACAAACGCTATCGCCAGGGATAATGCTTATCATGTTACATTATCTCTCAAACTACCGATGGTAATAAATTGATAAATGGGTTCAATTGAACTAGTTTTCAAATTAAATTATCAATTATCTGTAGTGATACCAAGACGCTGTATCTCCTAGGTTCCCACTTCTCACGTATGGAAATTGGGGTGTTAAGGAGTCACTTCAAAAACTAAATTTGCATATGAGGATGATGTCATCATTGTTAGAGAAGACACTACACCTACACTCTCTTGTGATGATCAAAGCTGGATTATTGATTCTGGTTCTTTTGTATATATTGCCCACAACATGGAGTTATTTGCCATCTATAATACTTGTTACTGTGTAGTGCTTAGGATGAGAAATTATGATATTTCTAAATTTATCGTGAGAGGAGACATGAAGACAAGTGCATGAGGTCTACTGATTCAAGAGATTTCTAATATGTACCCGACACCCACTTTAACCTGGTTTTGGATGGGAAGATAGGTGATGAGGGACACTTGAGTTTCCTTGATATAGACATTTGGATTTTGATAAAGGGGTCGCTCATAGTAGCAAGAGGTTATATAGATATTGTTCTATACTACATGGATGGAAGGTATGAAGTTGATCATGATAACACTATTGGAGCATCCACATCCCTATAGGATAGGAGACTAAGTCACATTAGCCAGAAGGGTATAGGATGTCTCTTCTAGAAGAAGATGATCAACAATCTATTTATGGATCAGTTAAAGAGATTCGGCCATTGTATGAATGGAAAGCAAATCATTCTAGAACCGCACCTCAACCAAGATATTTAAGTTGTTGGAACTCATACATACTGATGTCCGCGGGCCAATGAAGGCCTAAACGAGAGGAGGAGCATGTTTTTTGTGATATTCATTGATGATTGCTCAAGGAAACTTTTGGTATATGCAGAGAGAATGGGATAAAACATGAAAAGACTTTACCCATGATGGCACAACATAATGGCATAGCTAAAAGAATGAAAAAAACTTTGTTAGAGAGGGTGAGGTGCATGTTGTTTGAGTTAAAATTGTTTGGCAAGTTTTGGGGTAAGGATTTGTTCACAACTACATACATCATCAACCTCTCACCTAGTTCTACACTGTATGAGGATGTTTCTAATAGAGTATGGTATAGGCAAGATCCCACTTATAATCACTTAAGGGTCTTTTGTCATAGAGCTTTTGTGCATGCCTCTCAGGATGAAAGATTGAAGATAGATTCTAAGAAGTGACATTGCATATTTTTTTGGATATGGACGTAGCAGAAAGGTTGAAAATAATTTCTTTGATTCAATTGAAAAGAAGTTTATACAATGATAAATGCTGTAATTTGTGAGGATCAAAATATGGTTAATCCTAAGCTAGAAGATTGATGAGGATGACTCTTTCATTGATGTAGAGTCTGCTTTGGTTGGATCTGATGACATTGAACAGTATGCAGGGCCTAAGCTATATATAGATTTATAACACCATTAGATTATGAGGGCACCATTAATAGTGAGCCTAGAGGTATTGATGAGATTGTTGATGATAAACATACACCAGCAACTGTGCTTACTCCACAGAGGTTAGATAGAATATGTCACCAGTCCTTAAGATATATTACTACTAAGTATATATTCTATTAACTAATGCAGGTGATCTTGGGAGCTATCTCGTGGACTTTGTTGGGTCCATTGATCACAATATCCTGGATTTGAAGTAGGCCCACAAGTCAATGGTATACACATGAATGTATTTGATGCATGCTCTAAGTTCAATGTATGCAGGTTGTTTTCTATTGCACTAATTTGACAGGTAGTAGTCACAATGATTGTTTGACTCAAGAAAGGATGTTGGTAAAGTAGAAATCTGGCTAAATCCAGAAGCATTGAGTGAAGGCAGTTCACTCAACGCCAAGAAGCCCAAAATCATTGATAGAACCACATACAATCAAAGTCGTAGTGTTGTTGTGAAGAAATCTTTTTAAGGACAGAAGCATTGAGTGAAAGCAGTTAACTCAACACATACTCAACAAGAAATCTATCTATGGAAAGAAGCATTGAGTGAAGACAGTTCACTCAACGCCCACTCAATATAAATTCTGTCTTAAGTATAGAAGTGCTGAGTGAAGACATGCCACTCAATGTCTCATCAAGAAGTCAGGCAAAGGATAGAAGCATTGAGTGAAGAAGCTGCACTCAATGCCTTCATACTGAGAAATTCAACTAAGTCAAGAAGCATCGAGTGATTTTTAGCGTGAAGAAGGGAGACATATCCATACCACTCAGATACAAAATCAGATTTGTGGTGAAGGATTTCAGTTAGAAATATATAATTGATTTCAATGAGATTATTCCTCCAGTAGTGAAAATGTTATATATTAGGGTTGTTTTTGGCTTTACAGAAACACCCGATTTGGAAGTTGAACAGATGGATGTTAAGCTTGCCTTTTTACATGACAATCTTAATGAAAATTTATATATATAGAAACTTGAGAGGATCATGATCAAAAGGAAGGAAGGTGGAGTATGTACCATGACTACAAGCTTATATGGCCTAAAGCAGGACCCACTATAGTAGTATAAGAAGTTCGACGCATTTATATGGGAGATCAAATTCAGGAGGGTCACCTTTAATCACTATGTGATTGTAAAACAGTACGCTTAAGAGCATTTTGTTATTTTACTCATGTATATAGATGATATATTGATAGTCAGGAGGAGCGCTGCGCAAATTATTGAGCTGAATCGAAAGTTGATCTTTATATTTGCGATGAAGTTAACCATTCTAAGGATGCATATTTAGATAGACGGATGCTTTAAGCTACTTTGGTTATATCACGAAAAATATATTAAGAAGTTTTTGCAAAGATTCGGTATAGATAAAAAAAAAAGGTGAGCATATCGCTTGTATCTCTTCTCAAACTTATCATTGACCAGTGTTTAAGCACAACTGAGGAAAAATAGGAAATGTTAAAGTTTATGTATGCTTCTACTACACTCGTACTAATATAGCACGTGTTGTTGCCACTTATTGGGTCCATTGCCCACAATGTCCTAGATTTAAGGAAGTCAATCCAGTCAATGATATGCATAAATTTATATTTGATGAGTGCCTGAGTTCATGCATATAGGGACGTCCTAGGAACATTGATGGGATAGATAGCCTAAGTGGCTAGGTCAGGTAAACGTTAACCTAAGATGTGGAGAGACAGAAATCTAAGTGTACAGACATTGAGTGAGAACAAATTACTAAACGCCAGATGACTTATAGCGTTGAGTGGAGCCTATATAGTCAAAGTCAAAGTAGTGGCAAGCTGAGAAAGTGTCTAAGTCAACAGGCGTTGAGTAAAGTCAACTCACTCAATGCTATATAGCAAAAGGTTGTTATACAGGCTAATATAGTAAAAGCCTAAGAAGAAATATGCAGAAAAGTGGCTAAGTCCACAGACATTGAGTGAGTATCACTCACTCAACGCCACACTCTATATTCGTTGAGTATTGCCTTGCAAGTCAAAGCCACAGAAAATCTGTGCTGATTTTTGACTAAGTTTACAGGCATTGAGTGAGGCAAGCTCACTCAATTCCATGTGATAAAAGCATTGACTGATTCTCATCCAGTCAGAGCCTGTGTTTTCAGACACAGAAATTTGGCTAAGTTCAAATGCGTTGAGTGGATCTTACTCACTCAACGATAAGAAGCAGAAAGCATGGCTAAGGCAAAAGGCATTGAGTGAGGAAAGCTCACTCAACGCCATGTGATAAAAGCGTTGACTTATTCTCCAGTCAGAGCCTGTGTTTTCAGACACAGAAATTTGGCTAAGCCCAAATGCATTGAGTGGAGCTTACTCACGTAATGCCAAGAAGTAGATAGCATGGCTAAGGCAAAAGGCATTGATTGAGGTATGTTAACTCAACGCTCTCAATGCCAAGCAGGCAGAAAAGGCTGAAGAATAAGCTAAGGAAAAAAAAGCGTTGAGTGAGGCTTGCTCACTCAATGCTATCAACGCCTAGATAAATAGAATTCTGTCTAAGTGTTTTGGCTTTAAGTGATGCTTACTCACTCAATGTCTATTCTACTGATGATCTATTTTTGCTAAGTCTACAGGTGCTGACATCAACAAAGTCGACAAAATCGACAGAGTCAACTAATTTCAAAATAAGTACGGAGAAGCTACACACTACGACAAACTCTGCTGGTGAGCTACTATACGTCTTCTTCCATTAAATCAAGGTACAGCTTGAAGATGCAGGTGGGCCCCACTGATTCCTAGAGCCGTTGATTGGCAAACTATAAAAGGAAAAGATGGGCTAAGATGAAAATAACTTTTAGGGCTTTATTGAATTCAAAAGTTACGGCTGGACTTCATGTTCCTCGCCATTGATGTTGAGAAAAAGCTTGAAGTCTTCCTGCAAGAACCAAAAGTTTAGTGAGCTGTTGAATCTTCATCTACTACAGCATAATCAGAAAGATTTCAGATAGAGAAAGAGAGAAGAGCCATCATTCTCCAGTGGGATCAGTTAGCTGATTGAAGAACTCAAGATCGAGCAGTTTATCTTCTTCTTTAGAAGTTTCAGAATCTTCGTTCTAAGACTCTTCCAGTAGAGGCAGAACTTCTTCACATTGCTGTGAAGTAAGATAGTGTTGAGACATCTCAGCCCTAGTTATTAACACAAAAAAACATTTCTTTGTCAAATAAATTAAATCATCTTTCTCCTTGTAGGATCCAATTGGATCTGAGCTGTAGGGCCATTGGCCTAAGGTAGGGAAAATTTGCCTGAGCTGTAGGAGATTATTACTCTCTGAGTTATAGGATCCTACTGGATCTGAGCTGTAGGACTTGGGATCAAGTCTGAGGTAGGTGAGTCATTCTCACTGAGTTATAAGGCACTTTTGCCTGAGCTGTAGGATCCCTTGTGGATCTGAGGTAGGGATTAGCAGCCTGAGTAGTAGGAGAGTCATTCTCTCTGGGGTAAGATTTCTAATGGATCTGAGGTAGGGTTGTCCTCCCAGCCTGAGTGTAGGGCCTTTGTCCTAAGGTAGGTGATATGCTGATCACTGAGTTATAGACCCTTGTGCCCGAGTTGTAAGACTTGGAGGAGACTGAGAGGTCCTAATGGATATGAGGTGTAAGCTCTTTGGATCAGTTGTTTGGAGAAGTGCCTTGACTAACAGGAAGTTGGCAATGTGGGAGGAGAGTGGATGTACCCATAAGTTGGGGAACCACTATAAATCTATGTTTTTTTGCTGTGTTGTCTTCCTTGTGCATGTACTTGGAAGCTAAATACTACAAAAACACTAAGTACTAAAGGAAATTAATAAGAAGATAGTAGTAATAGTGAGACAACCTATTCACCCCCGCCCCCTTTAGGTTGTAAGCTACCTTGAACTTAAAGACTTTCAAGTAGTTTCAGAGGTAGGTTGCTCAAAAAGGATCTAACCATCTGAGTGATCTTCCAAGATAGCAACATACTATCCTTATGGGTTCAGGAGTAAACTATAAGGAGTTGGGTATCATGAAGCTTCCTATCTATAAGAAGGATGGATTTGTCACCTAGAAGGAGAGGGTTAGGCTGTTCATGGAAGTAGCTGACCCTAGAATCTTTATAATTGTTAAAGAAGGATCTTTCATCCCTATGAAAGTGTCTGTCCTGAAAGTAAACATCTAGACACCCAAGACTTTTGATGAGATGACAAAGGATGAAGTCATTCTTGCCACCATGGACAAGAGGACTCTTAATGTCATTGTTAGTGCAATTGATGAATCTACCGTTCAGAATATGATTCACTACACAACTACAAAGAAGATGTGGGACACTCTGGTAATCTACATGGAAGGCACAGAGGAGGTCAGGGATGATAGAAAGTCTATGATCAACCAGGAGTATGAGGCCTTCAGACAGTCCAAGGGAGAAAACATAGCCACCTGCTATGAAAGATTCTTCTGGATAGTAATTGGAAGGGCCTTTAGTCATTATGAGCTAAATGATAAGCTCCTCAGGTCTCTCACAAGAGACTGCTACACAAAGATATGTGCCATCAGGGAAATGGCCAAGATGGGTGACACTCCACCTCACACCCTCTTTCAAAAACATCTCTCTTATGGGATGCAACTAACAGTCAGGAAAGAGGAAGAGACCAATTGCAAATCTCAAGACAAAGAGAAGTCAGTGGCCTTCAAAGCTGAAGCCTCATGGAAAAATAGGAGAAAGACCCCTTTTCCTCCAAGAAGACTAGCAGATTCAGACTGCTCTGAATCAGAGGCATCAGACAGCAGCATGTCTGATGAGTACTTTGTTGTTTTCTCCAAGCAGCTCCATAGGATGATGAAGAAAAAGCACTGGAAGAGCAGGCCCTCCACCGCAGCTCATCACTGGAAAAAAACCTCCAAGGAGGACATGTATGGCTCTAAACCCAATAAACAGAATTCATCTAATATTGTCAGTTACTGCTACAGTAAGCAAGGGAATGTCATTATTGATTTCCCTGTGAAGAGAAGGGAGGATGGTGAGAAGAAATCTCACCAAAAGCACAAGGGAAAGAAAGAAAAGTCCCTTGTGGATAGGAAAGAG
Source organism: Platanthera zijinensis (assembly GCA_039513925.1). Classification (NCBI taxonomy): domain Eukaryota; kingdom Viridiplantae; phylum Streptophyta; class Magnoliopsida; order Asparagales; family Orchidaceae; genus Platanthera; species Platanthera zijinensis. The sequence continues at coordinate 142,779,138 of CM077090.1, forward strand.
AAGTGCTGGATAGACTCATCATCATCGGAGTCTGAAGAAGGGGAAGCCTATATTGGGCTAGTTGTTGTTGTTGCTGAACAGGAAACTATTTCAAGAGATGAAGATTATCCTGCTGTAAGGATAAGAGTCAGGACCCCTCTGACACTATTGGAAAAGTGACTCGGAGGTGAATGATGATGAAGAAGATGCCTATAGCTGCCAAGGGCTGATGTCAATGACTGATGAAGAAGGCAGCCAGGATCAGCCTGGTCAAAGTAAGGTACATTCCCTATCCAGTTCTGTGTCTAGGTATAAGACAAGTCCCTATATAGAAGCCTCTTCATCTAATTGTGAAAATGATTCCTACTCAGAAGGTGATGTCAATCAACAGATTGATAGATATAATGAACTTCTAGATGCTTTTAAGAAATGTAAGAAGTTGACTAAGAAGCAGGCTAAGGAGATTCTGTCTCTTCAGCCTGCTGCTTCTCAGCTTGTTGAAACAGCTTATGTACTAAATCAAATAATGAGGGAACTCAGTCAACTGAAAACCCTGTCAGACATCCAGATGAAGTCTATTAAGAGAAAAAAATAGTCTCATTAGAGATGTTGAAGAAAAGCTCCAAAGGGAGAAAGGTATTATGGCCATTTTCTCTCATCCCAATACAATTTTGCCCTTGATAGACTCCTTCCCCTCACAGAAGGGTAAGAAGGGGTTTGGATTTAAGGGAAACACAAGACCTGCCCATCCTAATGGGATAGGGAAAGTTCCAGTTGTGTCTATGGCCTCTAGGCCACCTATCCCATTCAAGAAGGTGATACTCCCTTCAAATAGGTATGACCAAGAAAGTATACATGGTCAATATATGAATGGTACTTCCACAAGTGGAACAAGAGATGTTCTCAGCCATTGTGGAAGGTATAGCAGGGTAAGTGCCTTTAAGGCTGCCCATGAAGAAATTCAAATGGCCCTTCATGAACCATTTTGAAGGATCAAATGCATACCCAACTGCACCAAAAGCCCGGACTATTGGAGAGGGCGCAACTTAATTTTTTATATAAGTAGCAGAGCGCCACGGGTCAAGTGAAGGAATGCCGGACCCAACAATCCCCCCCGGCATCCAGCACAACCCGTCGGCTCAGAGGTGGGATTACCACATGGCCCACATGGCTCAGAGGTGGGGTTACCACATGTCCACGGTTTGCCTTACCCGCCGGACCCACACAGGTAGAAGGGAAAAATCAGGATTTAATAGCGCCCCCCCCTGGTCTTGAACCCATGACCTCCTTTGATACCAATTGAAGGATCAAGCGCATACCCAACTGCACCAAAAGCCCGGATTGTTGGAGAGGGCGCTACTTATTTTTTTATATAAGTAGCAGAGTGCCACGGGTCAAGTGAAGGAACACCGGACCCAACACATTTGTTTTTGGTGCTACAGCCCCCTCTCTCAAAAATATGGCAGTAGCCAACTTTCAGAACCTGTCAGCACAGAATTTGACTAAGGGTCAATATGTTAACTTTCCTGATATGGTTGTTCCTGATGCTATCAAGAACATGTTATCTGAAAAGAAATGTGTTACTATGGGATTAAGAACATGCCACACAAGCCAGCAATCATACTAACATTCAGTCAAATCCATGCTGAAAGGAATCAGAAAATGGATGGTGCACCTCTTCCTTCTATCAATACTACAGGGCCTACACAGAAAAGAAGATACAACATGCATGATTGTTGGTGTTGTGGCAAGGTAGGACATTATGTCATTAACTGCTGGCACAATCCTAATGTGGTCAGAGTTGGAGTCAGTCCACCAGTCAGAAAACTTGCTGGTGGAAATGTTTATTTCAAACTAATATGTACCTAGGACCTAATAGAAATTAGGGTCCTAAGGTAAAGTAAACTTCTTAATGCAGGTTAGTTCAAGTGGTCATACCCCAATATGGTACTTTGTCAGTGGTTATTCCAGGCATATGACTGGGATAAGGAGCAATTTGAAGGAATTCACCCCAGTGAAAAATGGACCCAAGGTTATCTTTAGTGGTTCTGATAGAGCGGTAACTAGAGGCTATGGTAAGATTACTAATGGCATAGTCACTATCACAAAAGTGGCTTATGTTGAAGGGTTACAACACAACCTTATAAGCATAAGCCAACTCTCTGATATTTGTTGTTATTATCTTCCACAAGGATGAGTGCCTGATTAGGAGGTCAAGTGACAAAGAGGTCATATTAACAGGCACTAGGAGTGGAAATGTTTACTGTTTAAACTTTCTATGTTTGAACTCAGATTCTCCTATTTGTCTTATAGCAAATGAAAAAGTATTATATTATTTCCAGTGGCACAAGAGACTAGCTCACTTGAATTACAAGACTATTGTCAAGCTCTTTAGTCAAGAGCTAGTTAGGAATGGTCCAAATGTTAAATGCACCAAGGACAGCATTTGCTCAGCTTGCCAAAAGGGTAAGAAGACCAAAGCTTCCTTCAAGGGCATTAGTTCCGAAGACTCTTTGAGGTGCTTACACCTCTTACATATAGACCTTTTTGGTCCTATGCTTGTTCAAAGTCTTGGTAGGAAAGTCTACACCCTTATGGTGGTTGATGACTATTCCAAGTTTACTTGAGTGTTCTTTCTTAAGAAGAAGAATGAGACCCTTGATATCTTCATCAAGTTTATCAACCAAGTTCAGAATGAGATTAATAATTCTGTGGTCAAAATCAAAAGTGACCATGGAACTGAATTCCAGTCTGAAGGCATGATAGAGTTCTGTGAAGAGAAAGAAATTCATCAAGAATTTTCTTCTCCTGGAACTTCCCAACAAAATGGGATTGTTGAGAGGAAAAACAGAATTCTCATAGAGGATAGAAGAACCTTGTTATGTGATACATCTCTCCCAGAATATTTTTGGACTGAGGCAATAAATACTGCATGCCATGTCCTCAACAGAGCCTCTATCACCAAAAGCTACAAGATGACTCCCTATGAGATCTTGAAGGGCAGAAAACCAAATCTGGGCTATCTCAGAATTTTTGGTAGTAAGTGTTATATTCTCCATAATGGAAAGTACTATATGACTAAGTTTGCTACCAAGTCCTTTGATGGGATCTTTGTTGGATACAATAATCATAGTAAAGCTTATAGGGTATACAACTTGAAAAGCCAAGTTATAGAAGAGTCTGTGCATGTAGTCTTTAATGAGTCTTGCATGATTAATAGGGAGCTTCCAAGCTCCCCTTTTAGTACTGTAGGTACAAAATAGATGATGGACAATCTGACTATTAAGAAAGCTGCACTAGTTATCCAAGATGAAGTGGATGCTCCAGAAAGGTCTACCAGACACACTTAGAGCAGAGGATGATCATCAAGAGGCTGTTCCTGAAGCTGTTGTTGAAAGAAGATTACCTCCAGCAATTAAGCATTTAAGAGACCATCATGTTCACCAAATCATTGGAGAACAAAGCCATGGAGTAGTGATAAGAAGCAGAAATCCAAATATAGTTATGTATGTTATCTTCCTATCACAAGTGGAGCCAAAGAAGTTTGAAGAGGCCAACATAGATCAATTATGGATAGTGGCTATGCAATAGGAACTGAACTAGTTCAAAAGATGCAAAGTCTGGAAGCTGGTTCCAAGACCTCATGGACATAATATCATTGGAGTCAAGTCGATTTACAGAAACAAACTTGATGAAAATTACATTATAGTCAAGAACAAATCAAGATTAGTAGCTAAGGGGTACAGATATGAAGAAAGCATGGACTTTGATCAAACCTTTGCCCTATAGCAAGATTGGAGGCCATAAGATTATTCCTTGCATATGCTACACACAAGGGGTTCAAGGTCTACCAGATGGATGTGAATTCAACCTTACTAAATGGTGACTTAAAATAGGAAGTCTATGTTGAGCAGCCTATAGGTTTTGTAGTTTCTAACTCACCTGATTCTGTTTATAAACTTAGGAAAGCTCTATATGGGCTAAAGCAAGCCCCTAGAGAATGGTATGAGACTTTGTCTAGCTTTCTCATTGAGAACAAATTCTCAAGGGGGAAGATAGACAAAACCCTATTCCTAAGAGAATTTAAGGGTAAGATCATCCTAGTTCAGATCTATGTAGATGACATCATTTTTAGATCTATTGATGACTACCTCTGCATGAAGTTTGCCAAACTTATACAGGGGAAGTTTGAGATGAGCAGTATGGGAGAACTTAAGTTCTTCTTGGGTCTCTAAGTAAGATAGACTGATGATGGCTAGTCCATATCCCATTCCAATTTCATTAGGGAGTTAATAAAGAAATTTTGTATGGAGGATTCCTCTGCCATGAGAACTCACATGGGGTCAAGTATGCACATATACAATGATGAAGCAGGGAAACCTATTGATGAAACTTTGTATAGGGGGATAATTGGTTCCCTTCTCTATCTAACTACAAGTAGGCCAAACATCATGTATGCTACATGTGTTTGTGTTAGGTATCAGGCTTTCCCCCAAAGAATCTCATTACTCTGCTGCAAAGAGAATTCTGAGGTATCTAAAGGGCACACCAGATCTTTGTATGTGGTACCCTAGGAATGGGGAGTTTGAACTAACTGGGTATTTAGATACAGACTTTGCAGGCTACAAAGAGGACAGGAAGAGCACTTCTGGCACCTGTCAATTCCTGGGTGGAAGACTAGTTTCATGGAGTAGCAAGAAGCAAACTAGTGTTGCAATTTCAACTACAGAGTCAGAGTACATCTCAGCAGGTAACTATTGTGCTCAGTTGCTGTGGATCCAACATTAGCTCTATGACTATAACCTTCAGATAAGTAGAAGTCCTTTATTTTGTGATTCTACTAGTGCTATTTCAATTGCTAGGAATCCTATCTCCCACAGTAGGACTAAGAACATTGAGATTAGATATCATTTCATCAGGGAGCATGTGGAATGTGAAGATATCAATCTTGAGTTTATCCCAACTGACAAGCAAGTGGCTAACATCTTCTTTAAGCCACTAGATGAAGCAAAGTTTAACACCTTCAAGTTTGAGTTAGGTATGTTAAACCTGGTATAGCTTCAGTTTCTTCTCATTAAGTTGCAGGTTATTTTGTATCTTGCAGATGGAATTGGTGTTCGGTAAAATGAATACTCTTCAAGTGGCATACCTTTAGTGGCATCATTGTCAACTACTATCTAGACTGGTATAGACTAGATTGTCTACCAAGAAATATGACAGATGATGCATCGGTTAAGGGGGAGCATATGATCAGAACCTTGCTGGCTATTTGCTGAAGTCAAAAGGGGGAAGCAAAAGATGTTCAATGATCAAGAATGGTAGCAGCAATTTAGGGGGAGCAGGTGTAGTAATGTTCACCCTTTAGGCAAGGTGGTGTGGTAACTATAGATCATTCTCTAGTTATATGCTTTTTTTAAAAAATTCTTATTGCTGCATATTACTGTGTATGTCATTGACTCATTATTGACTCATTTGCTTAAGAGTTTTGACTTCCTCAAATTGGGGGAGATTATTGGGTCCATTGCTCACAATGTCCTAGATTTGAGGAAGTCAATCTTGTCAATGATATACATAAAATTGTATTTGATGAGTGCCTGAGTTCATACATGAAGGGATGTCCTAGCAACATTGATGGGACAGGTAGCCTAAGTGGCTAGGTCAAGTAAACACTAACCTAAGATTGGACAGACAGAAATTTGTCTAAGTTCACAGGTGTTGAGTGAGTGCAAATCACTCAATGCAAGTTGACTTATAGCGCTAAGTAGAGCCTATACAGTCAAGGCCAAAGTAGTAGCAAGCTGAGAAAGTGGCTAAGTCCACAGGCATTGAGTGAAGTCAACTCACTCAACGCCATATAGCAAAAAGCTGTGAGACTGGATAATACAGTAAAAGCCTAAGAAGAAATGGGCAGAAAAGTGGCTAAGTCCACAGGCATTGAGTGAGTTTCACTCACTCAACGCCATACTCTATATTCAATGAGTATTGCTAAGGAAAATTTGTGCTGATTTTTTACTAAGTCCACAAGCGTTGAGTGAGGCAAGCTCACTCAATGTCATGTGATACAAGCATTGACTGATTCTCATCTACTCAGAGCCTATATTTTCATACACAGAAATTTGGCTGTGTCCAAATGCGTTGAGTGGAGCTTACTCACTCAACGCTAAGAAGCAAAAAAGCATGGCTAAGGCAAAAGGCATTGAGTGAGGCAAGCTCACTCAATGCCATATGATAAAAGCATTGACAGATTCTCATCCAGTCAGAGCCTGTGTTTTAATACACAGAAATTTGTCTAAGTCCAAATGCATTGAGTGGAGCTTACTCACTCAATACCAAGAAGAACAAAGCATGGCTTGCTCACTCAACGCCAAACATACAGAAAAGACTGAAGAATAAGCTAAGGCAAAAAAAGCATTAAGTGAGGCTTGCTCACTCCACGCTGTCAAAGCCTAGATAGACAGAATTTTGTCTAAGTGTTTTGGCGTTGAGTGATGCTTACTCACTCAACGCCTATTCTAATGATAATCGATTTTGGCTAATCCACAGGTGTTAATGTCAGCAGAGTCGGCAAAATCGACAGAGTCAACTAATTTCAAATCAAGTACGGAGAAGCTACACAATACGATAAACTCTATCGGGGATCTACTATATGTCTTCTTCCGTTAAAACAAGGTGCAGCTGGAAGCTGCAGGTGGGACCCACTGATTCCTAGAGTCGTTGATCGGTGAAATTCAAAAGGAAAAGATGGGCTAAGACGAAAATAACTTTTAGGGCTTTATTGAATTCAAAAGTTGCAGCTGGACTTCATCTTCCTTGTCATTGCTGCCGAGAAAGAGCTTGAAGTCTTCCTGCAAGAACAAAAAGTTTAGTGAGTTATTTCATCTTCATATGCTATAGCATAATCAGAAAGATTTTTGATAAAGAAAGTGAGTAGAGCCATCATTCTCCAGTGGGCTCAGTTAGCTGATGAAGAACTCAAGATCGAGCAGTTCATCTTCTTCTTCAGCAAGATCAGAATCTTCATTCTAAGACTCTTCCAGCAGAGGCGAACTTCTTCCTATTATGATGAAATAAGATAGTGCTGAGATATATCAGCCCTAGTTGTTGACACAAAAACATTTTTGTGTCAAATAAATTAAATCACCTTTCTCCTTGTAGGATCCAATTAGATCTGAGTTATAGGGTCATTGGCCTGAGGTAGGGCAAATTTGTCTGAGCTGTAGGAGAGTATTACTCTCTGAGTTGTAGGATCCTGCTAGATCCGAGCTATAGGACTTGGGATCAAGTCTGAGGTAGGTGAGTCATTCTAACTGAGTTGTAGGGCACTTATTCCTGAGCTGTAGGATCCCTTGTGGATCTGAGGTAGGGCTTAATAGCCAGAGCAGTAGGAGAGTCATTCTCTCTGAGGTAAGATTCCTAGTGGATCTGAGGTAGGGCTGTCCTCCCAGCCTGAGTGTAAGACCTTTGGCCTGAGGTAGGTGATCTACTGATCTCTGAGTTGTAGGCCCTTATGGCTGAATTGTAAGTCTTGTAGGAGATTGAGAGGTTCTGAGTAATCTGAGGTGTAAGCTCTTTGGAGCAGTGGTTTGGAGAAGTGCCTTGACTAACAGGAAGTTGACAAGGTAGGTGGAGAGTGGATTTACCCATAAGTTGGGCAACCACTATAAATCTGTGTGTGTTTTGTTGTGTTGTCTTCTTTGTGCAGGTGCTTGAAAGCTAATTACTGCCAACACACTAAGTTCTAAAGGAAATTAATAAGAAGATAATAATAATAGTGAGACAACCTATTCACCCCCCCCCCCCCCCGCCTTTAGGTTGTAAGCTAACTTGAACTTAAAGACTTTCACCACTATTATTATGTTTCTCTCCAATCCTAGGAGATAACATTAGAGTACTATGAAGTATATTTTGAGGTACCTATATGATATGTCAAATTTGACATTGAGGTTTTCAGATAGTGAACTAGTGTAGCTTGGCAACATTGATGTTGATTTTGGCTAAAAATTTAGACTTTAGGTGATCAACCTCTAGATATCTAATCTTGTTTGCATGAGAGCCATTTTGTGGTAATCAAGACAGTATAAGTGAGTTGCACTATCTACAACAGAGATAGAGTTTATTGTTTTCACTATACCATCAAAAGAGGTTTTTTTGGATGAAGAAGTTCATCAAAGAACAGGGTTTTACTCAAGAATGCTATACACTTTTATTTGATATTGAGAGTGCAATTTATTTGAGGAAGAACCATATATTCTACTCACGGCCCAAGCACTTTGGCACGTGGTATCAATGGATACGTGCCACTTTGTAGAAGAGGGAGATGAATTTACATATGGTGAACACAGATGTCAATGATATAAATATGCTTATGAAGACTGTGTAGAGGGGTAAGTTTGAATATTGTGTGAGGATCGCCGACAAGGTGATCTATTCAGTATTAATGCAAAGTGGAGAACTATTGGGTATATTTCTAAGTTTGAATATTGTGTGAGGATCGCCGACAAGGTGATCTATTCAATATTAATGCAAAGTGGAGAACTATTGGGTATATTTCTTTTACTTTGTGGATAAAACCCTTGATTACAAGTCTCATTAACTCAAATTTGATGGTGTTGGATCTACTGACTGAATATGGAGACATGTTGATGAAGGTCGTACCGAAAGGCGAACCGAAGACTTGAAGGAAAATTATCAAATAGACAAAGTCTTCACTTAGTCTAAAAGAAAGAGATTTGATGAGATATTATTCTCCTAAGTGTGAAAAGAGACTAGTCAATATTTAATCCAAAGTATGAAAAGAGGCTAGCCATCTTTTGACCATGCTTTTCAAGCATGTGTTTCTTTCCTTGATGATGAAATTCAATCTTCACCAACGTATTAACTCACATAAAACCATCAACCCAACCTACTACATTTTGAAGCTCCAAGGATTTAACATTAAATTAACAATGGTGTAAGAAGGTGAGAACATCTACTTCTCTCCAAATACAGGCATTGAAAGATTTTTCCCAAGAGGTATCTGTGGCAATCGATCATTATTTGGGATAGCTTTCGGACATCGTTCCATGGCATTGGAGATGAATACTTTGTTACATCAATTGGATCTATAATAGATTTGAGCAAGGAATCAAATAAGCATCTTTGAGAAGATTTGTATGTGTAATCCGTCTTGTCCCCCACTCTAAGTAACTTACAATTTTCTGCTACTATATATTGTGCGGTGCAAAGTTAGGGAAGACTTTATATGCATCAAGGAGAGAAAATCTTGTATTTGCCTTTTTATTTTATATACATATTTAGTGGAAACTTTTCGGGTTAATCTCTAATCGTCTAATTATTTTCACCATATTAGATTTTCATGTTAAATGTATGTGTCACTTTTAATTATTGTAATTATTGTGTTGTATTATTGTTGTGTATCGGCATACCCCGCCAAAGCTGTTATGTAGGTGCTTACTTGGAGTAATTTACATGTGCTTTGATTGGGCATGCGTGCTCTCTATCCCAAGTGCCCAACACACTTATGCCAAGATCCATGACAAGGGTGAGACCGAGTCTGTTATATGAAATTATGAGATTCACCTATCACAAACTTTGATCATTGGCATAACTAAATCAACACTTTTTCATAATTATTCAAATAAACTCAAATATTTACATTCAACTTTATTGGTATGTCTCGATGAATCAAGCCCACTCAACAAAAAATTTCCAATAGTTATAACTACCTTCTTTTTTGTGGCATGACTTAGCAAGATAGTGTAATTATATTATCTTCATTTGGAACTTTATATATATAATGTATTTTGCTTAGATCTCGTCTGAAGAATCATCTCACTAAGGTCATACCCAGGTTTGGCCTTGTTGGTATATTATATGAGATCATTTTCGTGAAATGCATGTTTTAGAGAATTCAACTGGGGAATTTGAGTTTGTGACAACAATGTGTTGTGGGGAAGAAATATCAAATGTCTGTTATATATATATATATATATATATATATATATATATATATATATATATTCTTTGGCATTCAACTAGGTTGATCAAATAAAGTAATATTTAAGATGAAGGGTTATATCAAATTTTTTGATTCATTTTATTATATCCTTGAAGTGACCAAGGTTATGAAACTAATGCAATAATAATTCACAGCCTAGGAAGCACCCGTACGGGTATGGGTACCAGATACGATACGTATCCAGTACGACAGTACAAATTTTTTTAAAAAATAAGGATACTTGTACGACAGGATACGTTGTATTAAATATAATAAATATATATATGTAAATATCACAAATGCAATTATAAAGTTTCAAAACAATAAAATATGAACCATAAATAATCAATTGAAGTACAAGTTCATAACTAATGCAATATAATATGAAATTCTTAGACATAAAATATTAATAATTATTTCAAATTTAACGATGTTCATCACTCATTTTCTTAATCTTACTCTGTATTATTGAAGAACAAGATATCTTCAATTTCTAGCTCATCTAAAGACAAGTTGGCAATCGTAAGCATATCAACTCCATCAAAAAGATTTTCCCATGCATCTTCTCTTATATCTCACATCCTGCTTCTTCCTTGAATGTAAATTTCATTTATTCTCGATAATAGGAGCAGATTATTATACACATATACCAAATTTATAACTCATTGTTGTAGAATTTTGTTTCTTCTCAATTAGTGAATGAATGAGTATGTGCTCCAATTTTTCTCACAACAAGATGATGAAGAAGGTTGACCTAAAAGCTTCGAAGCAATTTTTTGCAATTTAGATGTTGAAGTTTCATAATAACTCCACCAATTTTTGGGATAATGATGCTTTATTCTTCAAACTATCTGGCTCGCTAAAAGCTTGATCTAGCCTCGTAAACCTAAACAATTCATTGATTACTATATTCCTTTATATCACATCTAGAAAGTATCTTCTTAAGTATTAATTTCTCTCCAAAGAAATCTCATCATCAGTATTTGGAGAAACTCTATTTCACCCTCCATCAAGTTATTCTCAACTATAATACCTACAAATAAAAACATATAGTAAATAAATAAATCTTAACAAATGTTAAATATCAAATAAGCAGAAAAAATAACTTTGAATTAAGAAAATGATTCATGCAATGTAGTAGTGTGCAACTTTTTCTCCATCGATCAACGTGAACATCCTAAATTACCTTATAAAGAGGGCAATGAGCTTCTAAGTTCATTAACTTTTTGTGTCTATATATTTCAATCTTCATATTTTCCATCATTGTATTTCATATGTCATATACCAAATGAAGGTTAGGTTTATATCAGAAACTCTAAGCATACCATATATGGGTCTTGTTATATTAAGGATCTTATATACATCATCTCATCATTTGTCTTTATAGATAATAATTTTAACCTCTAGAACTTTTTCAACATCATTTGCTTTATACATAGTCCATTTGGAACATCCAATCATATTAAGAAAGCTCATCTTCAGAAGTTTAAACCTCTTCAATATCACTATAGTCAAATCGTGTTTCAGCAACTGTAAGTAACTTCAATGAAACAAAAGAGTTATACATGTTCAAACTGTATTGATGATTCATTATGAAAGTCCTAAATGATTGAGCTTCATTAGTCACTTGAGTTATACATATGCATTGTTCTCTAACTGTTGTACAATGATTGGTATTATTGGTTGCACAAATATTTTTAATGCTAGATTTAAAGTGTGTACGACAAAAGATGTCAAAAAATATTTGAGAATCGTGCCTTCATAATTGCTCATACTGTCTTATATATTGGTGCATTATGAATGATAACTTGTATAATATTTTTGGGACAAACTTCATTAATAATTTCAATTATCAAATATATAATATAATGTTTATCCTTGTACTCTCCACATGTATTAGTTGATTTTAATAAAATAGGACAATCCTCAGAGGCCACCATAAAATTAATCAAAAGTCTTCTGTAAGCATATGTCCAACCATCACTAACTAAGTTGATTCCCTTTTAGGATCAAGTATCTTTAATTGGCTGAAGCATTCTAGTGTTATTGGATTTTTCTTTGTGTAAAAGTGTAATCTTAGAGCATTTTATCTAGGAGGAACAAATCCATCAAGATTATGATTATTATTAAATATATATAAACTAATATAATATGGATTTATAATTAAATGAAATGACAAACCACAAAAAATTGGATATCCTAGCCATGTTACCCTTCAACTCATCTCTAGCTTTATTTTGAAAAGTTATATCAATAGGTCTACCTCTTTTTTCTATTTTCCCACTAAATTGAGAAGTTTGACTTGCAATTGAAATCGATAGTACCTTGAGAGTCGTTTGCATTTTTTTCTGAAGTAGAAACCACTATTTGAAGTTTTTTAAAATACGTCTGGGTCACCTTTGCACATACCCTAATACCATTCATAGATTTTTTTAGCAGATGACTTTTTCCCTAGCATACGAGCTATTGAAATCAATCTCAAAAAATTGCATTTCCATTTTTTGTTTCCTCCACCAACTTCTCAACTATGAATAAGATACATAAGCTCAGAGTAGCACATTATCATCATTGCTTGTGTCATCAAAAATAAATCTACTTGTTGCTAGGGTAAAAGGTGAACCAGTGACACTAATAAATGATTATGATTGAGGCAGAATTATTGTAATAAGAATAAGACGAAAAACACTATATTAAACATACATCACTAATTTAGTGTCTAGGGTAGGTAATTATATGATGGTTATCGCAAGAAACATAAAACAAACAGTGGCTACAAAATATTATGAGCAAATAAAATTTATCACATAAATTTTTGTGAAAAATTAGAAAATTTTCACAAAATTTTTTGTGAAGACTGAGAGATTTAGGGTTTAGGATTTAAGATGAGAAACAGAATTTTTTGTGAGATTTTCTGTTTCACATAAATTTTTGTGAGAAACAAAAATTTCTATTTCGACACAGAAAGTACACTTACTGTTCATTTGCTCTCTTTAATTGATGTGATAGGGGGTCCTATTTATAGGCACTGAAAGTATCTAGCGTCTACATAAATAACCTAGAGGGGGTGAATAGGTGATGTTTGCTTCTTTTTGCGGAATAGAAATAATCGTAAATAACAAGCACACAAATGCAGAGATTTTATAGTGGTTCCCCGAGTTAGTTATGTCCACTGTCTCGCCTCGCCTATCTCCCACGTAGGGAAGATTCGGCTACTTTACCAAACTTAGATCCCATCAAATCTTACACCTCGGAGTAACAACTCCTACACCTCAGAGACGAAGCTTCTACCACTCGGAGAACAATCTCTCATACAAATCGATCCGCAAACCGGATCTACACACTCAATCCAAAACCAGATCTACTCTCCCGATCCACAAACGGATCTACAAAACTCGGAGAAAAATCTCATACAATATCAAAAATAAAGTTACAACAACAACACATGATGTTGGAACACCCTATTACTAATTTGGGCAAGGATCACTATGTTTTTAGGAAATTGGTTTGACCTAGTTGTATAGTTGAAAAGGTCAAATTAGAATGAGTCTAAGGGTTAGTACTTAGGTTTGAAGCGTCTCCCAAGACCATTCAAAGTTCAGGATTCAGTGCTGAGACAAAGACAATTTTCGTCGAGCTAAGGTCGACGAAATGTCGAACTCAGTTCGACGTTCTCTGAGCTCAATTCTGGAAGTCGTCGAACTCCGGTCGACAATCTTCGAGCTCAGATCGACTTTTTGTCTTCAGCTATTTTCTAAGTCACTGAGCTCAGTTCGACAATCGTAGAGCTCAATTCGACGTTTGCTGTCTGCTGTTTAAATCCAATCTCTGAGCTCAGTTCAACGATCGTAGAGCTCAGATCAACGATTTCTGTGAGAGATCGACGCTTTTAGAATTCAAATTCAAGAACAGTTATGGAATTCATTCAGATTTATTTCCTGCATTTATTGCAAAGGATTATGTAGTCGTTTCAAGTAATTTGGAGCAAGTTTCAAGGAAGGCTAAAAGGAATGTTACTTAGGACTTTCCCCAGAGATAGTTGTCAATTATGGAAGTCATTTATGACTGAGTAACGGACATCTAAGTCAGAATCTGATATACTCCTACAGAATATATTTGAACAGAGGATATAACAGATCAATACAATAAGATAGACAAGAGATATACAGGATTATTGGATTGAGAAAAAGAGTTGCAGAAGAGAGATCAAAATATACTCTGATCAAGAACTCATCTTCTGGAACATACAGATTCACTGAGTAAAAATCTTCAAGAACACAAGTAAGTTTTCTGTGGAGGAAATCATCTGCTATTCTACTCCTCCAAATCCTTAAGTGTTCAAAAGCTTCAACATCAAGGACTCCAGACATCACACATTTCATCATCTGCTGAAATCATCTTTTGCTGGAGATCTGAAGCACCTGAAGACCTATCACCCTAGCAAAGCTCACCTTCCTGAACCTTTACAGATCTAAGGGGGAGCTTTAGCAACATCTTCCACTTGTCTTCTCTCAGACTGTTGACAGAGAAGGATAACTCAACTCTTTCTTTCTTTTTCCTTTCCCTCCTGTAAAAGGGTTTTTCAAAACTCCCTTCAAAAGTTCTGAAACTGGTTTTTGAGACCTTATCAAAACTCAGTGGTGGCAAGACACCTTATCAAAAAATCTAGTTCTGGTTTTTGAGCACCTTATCAAAAGCTCATTGGTGCCCAGGACACCTGATCAACTATTCTTGCAGTGGATTCCTACCTAGGGTGGTAGAAGAGTGGATGTACCCAGGTTGTTGGGGAAGCACTATAGTTCCTTGTGTCATCTAGTTGCTGTGTGTTTGACTTTGCTGTGTGCTGTATGATTTCTTATTTCTTGCTTTAGTTTTTATTACACTGCAAGCACCTTACAAATATACATAATTTAAGTCTTCTACTGCTTCATAGTTTTAATTGTAAATTTATTTTAAAATATTATATTCACCCCCCCCTCTAGAGTTAAGGTAGATCTTTCCCTCACTTTCACACGATTCCAACCTTGATCCGATGTTCTTTGAAGATTGGAAGTTGAATCTTGGAGAACTCGGAACCTTGAAATCTTGGATCTAGAACCTTGATTTTCACCCAACAAGGACTGGAGAAAAACAAATCTTGAACGAAGAAGCGATCCAGTTAATAATGTCGTCGATGAAGAATATGGTTGCGTGAAGTTACGGCCGATCGGATGCACTTCGCGAAATTGTTATGGAGCGGCCGACGGAAATCTATTTCGGGAAGTTTGAAAATTCGATTTGAGAAATTAGGTTTTTGGATTTCTTAATGATTTCGAAATTATCTTAGGTATTTATAAGGAGAATTGAAATCAAATGGCTATAAAAGGTTTCCAAAATTGAAACCTAGAAAAGTACTGTACATGGCCGTCGGTTTCAAACCAGGAAGAAAATTGGAAAAATCGCTAAGTGTTTTTCAGCAAGTATCGTCGAGTATCCAGTATGATACTCGCCGAATATGAAGATGATATTCGCTGAAAATGCCTTAGACAGAATATAGGAAAAGTCGACACAAGGCCTAACAAACCTGGCGAGTATCTCTCAGGATACTCGTCGATTTCGGCGAGCATCGCATGGGATACTCGTCGAATTCGGTGAGTATCACTAGTGATAGTCGACAAATTCAGTGAGTATCAAAAGTGATACTCTGCGAATTTGCCTTGGCAATTTTTCTGCTTCTCTGCGAATTTTCCCTAAGTATATATGACAAATTCGACGAGTATCGGGAAGCATACATGACGAATTCGGCAAGTATCAAGGGGATACTCAATGAATTCGGCGTGTATGGCTCACCATACTCTCTTAATTTTACTTAGGTAAAATTCTTCATTTCTGACTTCTTGGCTTTGGCCTTCCTCGCTCCTTCTCCTGTACTTGGGATAGAAGTACACCTCAATAGAGAGATTACACGTGAGTCAACACATTGACCTACACAATGAAGGATTATATTGTATAGTTTCGTGTTTAGTGACCCACTGTAACCTGACATTGGTGTGTACTTGGCATTTTAAACCTGCAAGTATATAACTAAAATGTAATATAAAGTACAACCTCACTTCATCTTAGCTTGACTGGACCCTTCTTCAAATCAGGGTTATTATAGATACAATACCCAACAATCTCTCCATATTTGAAGAAGACAAAATCCTACAAGCTAAGGTGAATTACACATACCAAATAAATTTAAAATAAGACTTGAAAAGATAAATGAAAATACAAAGATAACATCGCGCATTTCAAGACAATTAGATAAATCATATATATATATATCAAAAGTTTTTTTAGATTAGGGAGGGCAACCCACTACACAACATTGAAATATATATAACAATTTAGGTCTTCTTGTTCTTCCTCTTCAACGGTTGTCTCTCAAAATATTCTATAGGCTTCAGATAGTACTTTGGAGGAGGAGGCATATGATCAACATTCTTATACTTCCGGAAATGAATCCTCCTCCTACTGCAGGCCTCTTTGTATTTTTTCCATTCTTCTGGACTATAGTGATATATGCTTCTACACTCTGAGCTCGCATAAGGCAAAGGTGCCCAAGATAATTCCTTTTGAAATAGGGCTCCAGACTTCATCCATTTCACGGTTAGGCCCTTCTCTGACTTGAGCTGGCCTGGCCGGTTCTTGTCTAACTTCGAAAGTACATTCTCCAAATTTCCTTTTCTTGATAACCTGTGCCTCTGAGAACACAGCAATGGCAGCATCAGTAGAAGCTTGAACATCAGGAGTCACAATAGCTGCAACACCAGGAGCCTGAGAGAAGTCTTGCGAGTCTGTCTAGTATTGAGTATAGTTCGGAGCCCGATAAACATCATCATGAACAAGCTCAGCAGGAACTGGAGGATGGAATAGCTGTACATGTAGCCACATAATGTTGTCATAGCTATAATCATTTTCTTGTTTGAATTGGTCGAGCATAGTCTTTTCAACACCAACAACCTTAGCTGTAAGGGCTTCCTCCCACTTTTTGGCTTCGGCAGCAATGGCATTGTCATACATTTGCATAGAGGAATCATAGTGTTCCATAGATCTGTAGTATTCATTAATCATGGTACTAGTGTTTTTGTCAAGAGCTGTCAGACCATCCTTGTTGGTCTTAAGTCCACTTATCATAAGTGTGATTGTAGTGACAGCTTTGTCATACTTTTCATCAAACCTTTCCTCTAGCTTATCAAATTTCACTTGAACTACAGCAAGACCATCAAGCATAAACTTCTCTGATTTCTTAACTCATTTGACCACTTTCTGCAGTGAGGCATCAAATTTAGCCTATTGCCTAGCCATCATTTCTTCAAAAACTTTCAGCAACTGATCACTTGAACTGGGAATGCCTGGTAGCACTGGTATAGAAGTAGATGGAGAATACGAGCTGGCTCTGTAGAACCTAGGACAAGATAATGTATAACATCATCTCCTTCCTCCTCAGAAATGGTGACCACCTCCTTCGGAGAAACTGGAGGGGCACCTGACATCTTGTCAATTCGCTTCTCCAGGTTGCACATCATTATGTCAACCTTAGTGGAGATAGATATCCTAGACTGAGTTGTCTCCCGCTCAGACACTGCAGTAGAGACAGTCCTAGGGAGAGGAATAACCAGAGTGTCTATAGGCATGGGCACTAAAATCACAATGGCACCACAGCCAACCTCAGCAACAACAGAATTACTATCAATAGAATTATCAGCAAGCACCACATCCTCATCAGTAGTCTCAATCTGATAATCTTCAACTGTCAAATCATTATCTACAGCATCATTATCAACCATATTAGCATCAGCATCCTCATCATGATCATAAGGAGCTGGATCCTCTTCCTCAGCATGCACTTCTGAGTCCTCAACTGTCTGAACCTCAGCAGCGGTAGCAACACCAATAGTAGTAACCTCTGCTAGGATATCCCCTAAAACTGAGTCTAGAAGCACTGTAACTATATCTTAAAGATAAATTGTCTCCCCCTCAATTTATGCACTCAATCCAGCAGGAATCTCACTGGGGTGAGGAGAAGGGGTCCTGTCATCAGGAACATGATCTTCCTCCTCCACTAGGGGTACTGGGGCTCCCCCTCGCTGGATGATCTGCCTATACCACCTCGAGAAGATTGTAGAATCTATTTTCTTTAGGTGATGGATAGGAACTCCTTTGGTCATATCAAACCTATCACCATCGAGCTGATTCATGTATAGGGTGATAATCCTCCCAAAGTTAGGAGTGCGTAGGCTGTCCTTTATCTTGGAGAATAGTAGAGCACCCCAGTACTGCTTCTTCCTGCAAACTATAACAACTAGTATCTTGAACATCTCGGTGGACAGATAATCGTGCGAGCCCATCTTACAAATTAGCACCTTGCCAATTATGTCTGAGAGGAGTTAGCCCTCCTCAGTCACTCCTTTTCGCTTGATGGCTTTGGTACTCCTGGGTAAACCACAGAACGATAACATTCTGGCAAAATCTGACTCCTCTAGGTACTCGGTCTAATCACAGATGGGTATCCACAAGTACCTAGAGAGACGAGAGGCATTCACCTTCACTTTGATCTCCTAAACCTTGCTTTTTATCATAGAGTCCTCATGACGTAATTTGGCGTTATTTAAAAACTCCAAGACTTCTTTGTCAAGCACCTTATAGGGGTGTTCGAGGACGAAGGAGAGCCCAACAGTCTCCAACATCAGAATGACGTTCCTGAAATTGTCAGAGGCTTGAGCAAATTTTTGGGTACAATGGAAATTGTGTACCTGATTTGGAGAAGTCCATCAACCTCAATGATATACACAATATATGTATTTGATATATGTTGAGTTTACTTGTGCAGGTTCTATAATTGAAGAAAAATAAACTAATTACAAAAGTGACGAGACACTAGTTAAGTGTCGACACCTTTGTAAGAGCAGTGTCAAGACTAGAAGCAAGCTGTGTCGACACTCAAGATTTGTGTCGATACACTTTACACAAGTTATGTTGAAACAGGAAACAAGCTGTGTCGACACTCAGGACTATTATTGATATATTTTATTCAAGTTTTGTCAAGACTAAAAGCCGTTGTGTCAACACTCAGGACTAGTATCAACGCACTTTACAAAGTTGTGTCGAAACTGAAAGCAGTTGTGTTGATACTCAGGAATAGTGTCAACACACTCTACACAAGCTATATCAAGACTGGACGCAGGCTGTGTCGACACTCAGGACTTGGGTCGACACCATCAGTCAGACAGTCAGCTGTGTCGACACTCAGGACTAGTGTCGACACATTTCACACCAGCTGTGTCAAGATAAGAAGCAGGTAGTGTCGACACATACAGAATGATGTCGATATCACTATAAGAGTAGTGTCGACACCCAGGACTGGTGTCGACAAAATCAGCACTGAAGTATTAACACCTTCATACAGAATATTCGTCCAAGTACATAATTCAAGCCAAAAGTTCTGACAACTATCAGAACTGTCAGATGTCAGTAAATTTAACCGGGGAATCTGGTTACCTTTGATAGAGCCTATATAAGGAGATGAAGCAAGAATAAGGAGTAATCGAATTCACATCTTTTTCTCCTAGATCTGTCAAAGTTAACAGTTAGAATTCTGAAGGTGGAAAGAAGCCAGATCGATGATCAACTTCAAAATTCTCCAGCCAAGATCAACCCTAACTTCTCCTTCAAGAAGCTTTGAAAAAGCTAAGAAGGGTTTGATCTAATCCTTTACAACAAGGATCAAGGGGAAGCAGATTCATCAAGATCTATTCAAGAAATTATCACTACTCTCTCTCTTGGTGGGTGAAGTTCAGAGCACATTATTTCTTTTCATAATACAATTTTGTAAGATCTAGTTATAGATCTGAGGGTAGGAGATTAAATTCTCTGTGTTGTAAGCCTGTAATATAAAGGGGTAGGTAGGGCTGAGATCCTGAGGTAGGAGAAGAGGAAAATTCTCTGAGTTGTAGGAACTGAAGGTTCTGAGTTGTAGGGCAGCATTTTGCCTGAGAAGTAGGGGTGTGGGTACACTCTGAGGTAGAGTTCTTGGAGAGGAACTTGAGCTGTAGGATCTTTATGATATAAGGTAAGACTTGCATTGTCTGAGTTGTAAGAGCCAATTGGGCTATGAGGTGTAAGATATTTGGATCTGAGATAAAGAAAGAAGGAGTTTGGCCTAATCTCGTTTATTTCTAGATAGGTGAAGGGGGAAAGTGAATGTACCCATAAATTGGGAAACCACTATAAATCATTGTGTACTGTGTTGTGATGAATGCTTTGTTGTGCTGTGTTGTGAATGATATATTCTATGTTCAGTTTTTCTTATTTTTTATAACTGGAGTAATACTCATACCAAGTAAATCTCAGTGACTTAAAAATAGCCAAGATTTAAATTGGACCTATTCACCAACCCTCTAGGTCACTCTCAATCCTAAACAAACACTTTACAATTAGTATCAGAGGGAGGTTCACTAAAAAGGTATAACAACCTAGTGAGAAAAATCATGGCTCAGAGAGAAAACAATTCTATCAAACTCCCAATCTTCTCTAAGGAAAATTTTGGGATTTGGAAGAAAAGAGTCAGACTATTCATGGAGGCTGCAGATCCAAGAATATATATCACTATAGTTGAAGGACCTTTCATACCCATAAAAGTATCAGTTCTTGATGCAAACATTAAGACACCTAAGACCTACATGGAGATGGACAAGGATTAGATCATTATGGCCTTTATGGATAAGAGGGAACAGAATATAATTGTCAGTGTTCTAGATGATTCTACATTTCAAAACCCGATTCATTATAAAACCTCTAAGGAAATGTGGGAGACACTGATTGTTTACATGGAAGGGACTGATGAGGTTAGATATGACAGAAAATCACTATTAAACCAACAGTATGAAGCCTCCAAACAAGATAAGAAAGACTTAGTGGAAGAAAGTTTTGAGAAGTTCTTCAGAATAGTGAACAACTTGAGAACTTATGAAAGGAGCTTTACAAATTATGAACTTAATGATAAGATTATAAGGTCCCTGAATAAGGAACGAGACATAAAGATCTGTGTTATTAGAGAAATGGAAAACTTAGCCAATATAGACCCCCAGACTCTATTTGGCAAGCTACTATCACATGAGTTACAACTTAATCTCAGAAAGTCTGAAGAAGACTCAGTAAGAGCACACAATAGAGAAAAGTCCTTGGCCCTAAAGGCTGAGATTTCCAGGAAAATCAGAGAGAAATCAATTCTCTCAGAAAGACAAGATATAGTTTTAGAATGTAAAGAATCTTCCTCATCAGAAGGAGACCTGACTGAAGAGGAACTGTCTCTCTTCTTAAGACAGTTCAAAAAAATTGTTGAGGAGAAGAAGGTAGTGCAGCTGGAAGGGTCCAACTAAAGACACCTCTCTCAAGAAGACAAATCATCCAGATAAACCCAAGAAAAATAAATCAGGGGACATATGTGGTTCTTTTCAGAACAAACATGTTAAAACTACTATTGTATGCTACTGCTGTAACAAGCAAGGGCATGCCATTGTTGGCTGCCCAGCAAAAAGGAAGGTGAAAAAGGCTAAAAACTGGAAGACTGGATAACACAAGAAGGCTGACAAAAGCCTCTTGGCCAAGAAACAGTCTACACTATCAGATAGTGAGGCTGATTCATCTGAATCAGAAGAGGAGGAGGCTCTCATGGGCTTAATGACTATTGAGGAAAACCTAACAGAAGAAGAAGTTCAGGATTGTCTAAATCCTACTAAGATAAAACCACTTTCTACTAATTGTACCTCTGACTCTTATTTAGCATCAGAAAATGAATCATGTTCACACTCTTCTAATAATAGTAAACATGGTTCAGACTCTGAAGCAAACTTCAACACACTCATCAATAGATATGTGAAGTTATTGAAGGCCTTGATTGCAAGCAAAGAGCTTGCTAAGGATCAAGCCAAAGAATTAGATTCACTAAGGGCAGTTTCATTCAAATTGGAGAGGGCCAACATAAAGCTGGACCTACAAAATTTGAAGCTCATAGAGTTAACTAATAAGGTAGATAGTCAGTCTGAGACTATTGTAGAATAAGTCAAGACTGTCAAGGACCTAGAAGCAAAGCTTATCAAGGAAAGACAACTCCTAATATAGTTCTCAAAACCCAAGTATGTGTTACCTATCATAGATACTTTCTCTACAACATTTAGAAGTGGTGTAGGATATATTAAGAAAAAAAGATCATAAAGAAATCTATACCTAAGGGTAAAGCCCCAATAGGTCCAATTAGGCACCAGTCAAGTATCTGACTTCTAATAGATGCTTGGGGTCATGTGTTCCTGGACACATGAGGTCAGAGTGCACCACCAGCAAGATCAATAAAGAGCTTTGTTGGGAGGTACAAACATCTAATGGGTATAAGTCCCACAGACCACCACAAAGGATGATCAATCCAAGAAGCCAAGGAATTCTTGGATCTGGTCCCAGTGCACCACACCTACACCTGAAAGGTAAGGGTGTTAATATTGCATCACTACCTTGGAATCTGAATATCAAATCTAAGGTGTCCAGAAGTACAACTTCAAAGGTGCAGTCAAAGAAAAGATATAACAGATTTGAGTGTTGGTGTTGTGGGAAGGTTGGACATTTTGCCCTAGATTGTTGGTACAATCAAACATCACCCTCATTTAAGTCACAAACTCTTCTAATCAGAAAGCCTGTTATGCTTCACATAGTTATGCCTAACAGGAACCAAGGCCACAAAACTATTTGGGTGCCTAAGGTAAATTAATTCTGTGATTGCAGGTGGTTCCAATTACCGCAGGAATGTCAATATGGTACTTGGATAGTGACTGTTTAAGATATATGACTGGAAAAAGAAGTCTGTTAAGAGACTACACTTTAGTTAGGGATGGACCAAAAGTAATCATTGGAGGTTCAGAGAATGGATTCACCAAGGGATATGGTAACATTTCTAATGATCTAGTTACAATCACTAAAGTGGCTTATGTGGAAGGATTGAACCACAATCTGATAAGCATAAGTCAGCTTTGTGATATAGGTCATGAAATTGTTTTCCACAATGATAAGTGTCTGATAAGGAATGCAAGTGATCAAGAGATCATCTTGTCAGGCACTAGCAGTGGCAACATATATTTTCTAAATTTCTTAAGTGTAAGTGAGAATTCACCTGTATGCCTTGTAGCAAGTGAGAAAGACTCTTTGTATGTGCAATGACATAAGAGGCTGACTCACTTAAATTATAAAGCTATGAGCAAGCTATTCTTAATGAACTTAGCTAGATATTGTCCCCAACTAAAATGCTCTAAAGAAGGCTTATGTCCTGCATGTAAAAAATGCAAACAGACAAAAGTCTCCTTTAAGAGAATATAGTCTAAAGACACTGAGAGGTGTCTGTACTTACTTCATATATACTTATTTGGTCCTATGCAAGTTCTTAGTTTAGGTAGGAAGTCTTATACTTATGTGATTGTAGATGATCACTCTAGATTTGCTTGAGTATTCTTCTTAAAGAGAAAATCTGAAACTGTAGTCATCCTTACTGATTTTGTCAGACAAATTCAGAATGTAAAGGGTTGTTCTATGGTCAAGCTTAGAAGTGACCATGGTACAGAATTTCAATCTGAAAAGATGACAAATTCATGTAAAGAACTAGAGATCCTTCATGAATTCTCCTCTCCAATAACACCCCAGCAAAATGGGATAGCTGAGAGAAAGAATAGGACTCTCATTGAGGCTGCTAGAACAATGCTAAGTGATGCATCTCTCCCAGAATATTTTTTGGTTGAGGCTATAAAAACTACATGTTATGTTCAGAATAGGGCCTTGATGAACAAAATTCATAACAAGACTCCCTATGAACTAATGAAAGGCAGAAAACTAAGTTTATCTTACTTCAAAATCTTTGGAAGTAAGTGCTATGTATTAGACAATGATAAAACTTATCTAATTAAGTTTTTAGAGAAGTCCTATGAAGGTATCTTTGTAGGTTATAGTGCTCATAACAAGACATATAGGGTGTACAACTTGAAACATCAAGTGGTAGAAGAATCCATTAATATTGTTTTTGATGAAACTACAGTTTTACATAATGAGATCTCTAACAATTCTAGTTTAGGTGATGTAGACTCTAGAATGGATAAATTAAATATAAGTGATTCACCTTATATACAGTTACAAACTAGAAACAATGTAGTAGTTCCTATAGAAGACACAGTCACAGCCCAGGGGGAGGAAGAAATTCATCCTCATCCTCCTGCAGAACTAGGTGATGGAAGGAACCTGCTTGTAGCTGTTAAACACCTTAGAAATCATCTTATTGATCAAATAATAGGTGATCCCAGGATATGAGTGACTATTAGGAGTAGACATTATAATAAGGTTTTGTACTCCAGCTTTCTCTCTCAGATAGAACCTAAAAGGTTTGAAGAAGCCAATTTAGACCCAAACTGGATTATGTCTATGCAAGAAGAGCTTAATAAATTTAAGAGATGTAAGATCTGGAGTCTAGTTTCTAGACCTAGGAATCACAATGTTATAGAAACTGAGTGGATATATAAGAATAAATTAGATGAGTATGGGGTTATAGTTAAAAACAAAGCTAGACTTGTGGCTAAAGGGTATAGACAATAGGAAGGAATAGACTTTGACCAAACCTTTGCTCCTGTATCTAGGCTAGAATCCATAAGATCTTTTTTAGCTCATGCAGCATACAAAGGATACAAGGTCTACTAGATGGATATAAAATCAGCATTTCTAAATGGTATACTGAAGGAAGAAGTCTATGTAGAACAGCCACTAGGTTTTGTTAATACTAAACTTAACTTTTATGTCTTTAGATTGCACAAAGCAGGGTTAAAACAGGCACCAAGGGCCTGGTATGAGACCCTGTCTACCTTTCTTATAGAGAATAAGTTCTCTAGGGAGAAGATAGATAAGACAATATTCCTAAGGGACATCAAAGGATCAAGAATCCTAGTCCAGGTTTATGTAGATGACATTATCTTTGGGTCTACTAATGAGCTGATGTATAGTAAAATTATCAGGCTTATGGATGATAAGTTTGAAATGAGCAGCATGGGTAAGCTGAAGTTCTTCTTGGGATTCCAAGTTAGACAATCGAAAGATGGTATATCCATCTCTCAGTCTAAGTTCACTAAGGAGTTGATTAAGAAATATGGTATGGAAAATTCTTCTACCATAAGAACCCCAATGAGTTCTTTTATGTCACTGCATAAGGATGAATCAGGGAAACCATTGGATGAATCCTTGTATAGAGACATCATTGGATCACTCCTGTACTTGACAGCAAGTAGGTCAGATATCATATTTTCAACATGTGTCTGTGCTAGGTACCAAGCATGCCCCAAAGAGTCTCATTATACTGTTGTTAAAAGAATACTGAGATATCTAAAGGGCACACCAAATCTTGGGCTTTGGTATCATAGGGATAGTGAATTTGAACAACTGGATATATAGATGCAGATATTACAGGGTGTAAGGAAGACAGAAAGAGTACTTCGGGAACTTGTCAGTTTCTAGGGAAAAGACTCATTAGTTGGAGCAGCAAGAAGCAAGCTAGTGTTGCAATTTCTACAGTAGAGTCTGAGTATATATCTGATAGGAGCTACTGTGCACAGTTACTGTGGATTCAACATCAACTTCTGGACTACAGTGTACAGCTAAGTAAATCTATTATATTCTGTGATTCTACTAGTGCAATCTCTATTGATAATAATCATGTTTCTCACAGTAAAACCAAACATATAGAAATCAAATATCACTTTCTTAGAGAGAATGTTGAAAAAATGCAATATTAGTTTACATTATACTCCAACAGACAGTCAAATAGCTGATATCTTCACAAAACCCTTGGAAGAAGGCCAGTTCAATTACTTCAAATTTGAACTAGGTATGTTGAACATAGAATGATCATTTTCTATTGGAAACAACAACAAAAAAACATGTACAACTTATAAAAGTTAAGTAACCAAGTCAATCAATCTACATAAGCAATGAAGACTTCATATAAGTCAAGAAATTATATTCAAAAAGCAAATTTTGACTAAGTAAAAATTTTTGTGTCGAGACACCTCACAGTGTGTGCCGACACTATAGGTGGTAATGTGTCGAGACACCAGATAGTGTGTCGACACTACTAAGATGCAGAGTGTCGAGACACTAAAATTAGTGTCGGGATATAAGGTTGTCGAGACTCTAAGATATGTGTCGAGAGATATAAACCTTGTGTTGACTTAAGTTGACATATCTTGACAGACTAGTTTTCCATGTCAACACTTGGTATTTCTCAGATATTTAGAAAATTCTAAATGCAGCGCGCCTTCTCGCCTTCAACATACATCTACTATAAATAGGGTGTGAAATAAGTTGTCGACTACGTTTACCTGAAATCCTGAGAGATTAATCCCAGAGTGTCGAGACCTAGAACTCATTTAGTCGACACATCTTCTTCCTCAATTTCTCTCAATTCCAATGGCTCCCAAGATAGACGATAACATCAATGAAGGTTATGAACTCATGCGTAATGGATTTGACTCAACGTAAGATGAAATCAGGAATGTCATTAACCTAACAACTGAGGCGGTTCTAGAATATCTTCTCTCAGAACCATCAAAGATCTAGAAACGTGAAGTTTCAGAGTTCTTCTCAAATGCTGCTCTAGACTCAAAGTCAGCAAAGCTCAAGTCAAAGGTAAATGGAGCTAAGTTGAAAGTCACAACTAGGAAACTGGCTAAAATATTTCAAATTCCAAGGATAGATAAGGAAGATGAAATAATAACCACCAAGACTACTGAAGCCTTGGAGTAGTGTAGACCGGCTCCAACAACTAGGTTTGGTAGTACCTTGAACAGGAAGGGAATGAAATCCCAAGGGAAGTTTCTATCTGAAATAATAGGGAAAGTGCTTCTCTGCAAGTCTAGAGCACATGATAGGATTTTCTCTCTAATGTTTGGCCTTATAACAAGGATTATCTTCAGAGTCAAGATAGACTGGAATAAAGTTGTCTTTGACAGGATTGCCAAAAGTATTCAGAAGCCCAATATGGGCAGAATTATAAGTCTGTATCTGGTAAAGGAAATTTCAGATAGTATCAATCAGAAGATTGGGTCTAAGATAAATCATATAAGGAGAATGGACATGAGAATTCTGTCAAAATGGGATAGAGTTTTGTCTAAGGATACTCCATAACCCAAAAAGAAAAAGGAGATAAAGGGAAAGCAAGTAGTAATAGAAGAAGTAGAATCCTCTAATGATTCTGAAGAACATGTGAACTTCAATTCATATAAGGATGCTGGTGAAGATCAAAGGAAATCTCCAAGCCCCTCATCGGGAACAGGTGATCAGGTGCACGGGAGAATTTACAAGATTTGGATCAAATTGAGGGGGAGAACCTCAATGACTTGACTAATATTGATATATATACTGTACATACAATTATAATGGAAGTAGTAGAAGGTCTTGAACAAGAAAGGACTAATAAAGAACATGAGGAAATAGTATCTAAGGAGACTGTAGAAGAAATTTTTTTGAATAAGGAATCTGACATCTAGGGGGAGATAGCTGTAACTTTACAGAACCAAGTTCCTAATGCTGAAACTCAGCTAGAAGATGCTAACCTGGAAAATATCAATATTAATGAACAAGTTGTAATAGTTGAGGGGGAGTTGCCAGATCTTGCCCCAAATACTGAAGGTACTGAACAACAAAAATTTGTTGAGATGGTAAGCTCATCAGATTATGAGGAAGAGGAAGCTTCACAGCTTAAGAAAAGTAAACAATCTGAGTTAAGAAAAAGAAGAAAGAGTTACAAAAAACATCTCCAATCTGGACCACCATCAGCTCCTGCCATAGATTCTAGCTCCCTGCTAGTTCAACTATAGATAATGCTTGACAAGCAAAGGCAAGACCTAGAAAAGTATGTGGATGAAAGCAACAAGGAGTTGCAATTTCAGCTGACACAAGACATAAAGTCAATAAGATTTGAAGTAAACTTATTAAAGAAAGAAATGACTGATTTTTTTGAGAAAGGTGCACATGCAGTGGTCTACTTAGCCAAACAGCAACAAGAATCCAAACAACTGGAAAATGATATAGTTCTCAAGCAAGTTTGTGTCATAGAAAATCAGACAAGTCTGAATGAAAATATGATAGTTGTACATGATACAACCTTGGGAGAAATAAAGAAACAAACCAATGCTTTGGAGACCAAACTTGATTCAACTGCCAAAGATATAGAAAACAAACTGAAAGATCATTCAGTTTCTCTGCTTAAAGACATCAAGTGTAATGCCCTAAAACTCAGTTTTGAATGGCCTGTGTCGATTAAGGCACACGGCTTGGCACACGGGTGTGCCCAAAGCCATGTCATGCTCTGTGTTTGCAACACAGCCTGGAACACAGAAGTGTCCAAAGCTGTGTCCTCCTCTGTGATTGTTGGGTTGTGTCGATTGAGGCACACGGCCTGGGACACGGGCGTGTCCGAAGCTGTGTAAGGCACACGGCCTGCGACACGAGCGTGTCCAGGGGACATATCCTATTCGGGCATGACGGTTATTGTGTCGGTTGAGGCATACGGCCTAGGATAAGGGCGTGACCAAAGACGTGTTAGAAACACGAGTGTGTCTGGAGCCGTGTCCTGTTCTGAGATCGACGATTTCTGGTATGAATGTGGCACACGGTATGTGACACGACCGTGTCACAAGCCATGTTCGAATGCAGGAAGATGGTTTTAAGAGCGAATCAGGGCCTTTCATTTTATTTAAAAGAGATCTGACGGCCCAGGATTGTCCCTGAGGGATTAACTTCGAGAAATGAGTGTCTAAACCCCATTTCCTTTGATCCATTCTCTTTCTAAAGAGATAGAGAGAGGGGAGAGCATAGGGAGAAGAAGAAGGAGGATTTCGACCAACGTTGGAGCTTCGGAGCCCCAAATTGCGAGTTGAGTACAGATCCGTGGAGGCGAGTCTGTTATAGTGGTTTTCATCCGTCTAGTTTTCCATGGCACCGAAGAGAACCTCTAGGGTAATGATTCTCTTCTTGGACATATGAAGTCCTCTTCCTTTTTGTATAGGAAACTCCATCCCACGAGTGAGCGGTGAGTGTGAGGTATTCCTTTGGGTAGATATGGTTTGTCCCCATCATTTTGCATTTAGAGTCCGGAATCGAAGTACGGACGTAGACATGGTTTGTGAAGCCTATCCGAACAAGTTGGTCTGGATCAGTGATGTTTTCATTATGCTTGCAGTGTCGGAGAAGGCTCCATACCATTTGCTTTTCAGTTTTTCTACGTGGTAGATTGCAACAGGGAGCCTTGTGGACTAACTCCAAGGTGCACCCGGAAAACTGGGCAGAAACGTGATTCTGCCATCTTGGTGGCATGGGAGCCAACTTGCACATAACTGGGTTATGTAAAATTGTGTGGTCTACTTTGGACTCGGGGAAGATTGACCCGCACTTATGGCTTAAATTGTCGTGGCGGTGTGAGCAACGGGTTAGGTGGAACCGTACCCGCTCTATATAGTTCAGTTAAAGCGACCTAAGGTACACGGTACTTACCATTGGCATAGATTGAGGGTCTTAGGCTTAGGCCAGAAAGACTAAAATGCTCACGAGGTTTGCCATCCTAGGGCCGGTGGTGAGACAGCAGATTTAACCGGGTTCATCGAGAATGTGCCCTGAGAGCACGGGGTATGCGGCCGTGTGTGCCTACGCCTGTGGTAAAGTGTGCTTAAATTGTACTTTCACTATCTTGTTTGGTTATACTAATACAATGCACGGAAGGAGTACTGCCACCCCGAATAAGGGCTGGGGTCGTTATAATTTGGTCATCTTTAGCTGACCGTTGCCTTGTTTTGCAACCGTACGGTGGATGGTTCTTATGCAGGATCAGGTGAGCCTAGTGGAAAATAGCGAGCTGAAGCCTTTGTTGCTGTGCTAGCCCTTGAAGGCCAAAGCGAAGTTGTTTTATTTTATTACTGTCATGTATGGCCGGCCTGCGTGCTGATGTATGAAAAACACTTTTATTGAGCAAACTATTGTAAGGACATAAGGCTAAATATTTGGTGTATGTGATTTCATTGCTGATGTGGCTATAGTGGACATTCATGTGCTTTTATATGGGTTCTTATAACTATGTTAAAAGCTTCCGCTAGAATGCTCTGAGTTAGGACGCGTGTTCCTTTGGTAGTGTTTTGGTATTAATATGTAACTTTGCTAACTGTTTGTGGTATATGGCGTGGGGCCCCGACCGGACCTTCTGTTATATTCCATGTGACGGATGAGGGTGTTACAATTCGGTATCAGACTACGCTGTCGGTCTTACTTAATGGAATTCGTGGACGAATTCTTTTAAGGGGTGGTGAGCACATATATGTGCGTCATCGTTATAACATGTAAAGAACCCACGAATGTCCACTTAGGAATGAAAAGACACGTGTTTGAGGAACCTGCGTGTTCCTATAATTTCTTTTTGCAATTTTGTTTGGTCGCTTAATGGTTTTTTGTACGACTATAGGTGACCAAGAGTGGCGCAGGGTTGTCAGATTACTCGATTTCTGAGGCAAGTAGTGTACTTAATGACGGGCCTGCAACCCCTCTTTCGACAGAAACTATAAGACTTGTGGCTGAGGTGGTGTTTTCGATGATAAACGCACAGCCAGGAAGGCAAATGGAGCATCCTGCCCCTACAGGGGAGCAGGTACCGCTTCAAGCGACAGAACCTAGAAGGGTGGAGCAAGTGATGGTAGAGTCGTTGATACCAAGAAGAGCAACAGAGAAACAACATAAACATGTGATGGGCTTTAACCCTACGGAGTTTTCGGGGATTGGAACCCCAACTCAAGCCAAAGATTGGCTCTCTAGACTGAAGAGAGTCTTGACGGCCACTGAGATGGAGGAATGGCAGAAGACCACCATAGCCACCTTCATGTTGGATGGAGAGGCGAGGTTGTGGTTAGAGGAGTTAGAGCTACATCACTTGGGTGGAAGGCAACTCGCTGACATCTTGCTGGAGGAATTCTCGAGATTATTCTTGGCAAGATACCTTCCCTCGGATCAAAGGATCGCTATGGAGAATGAGTTACAGATACTGACACAAGGAGACAGTAGTGTGGATGAGTATCTCCATGATTTTACACGGTTGGGTCGTTATGTTGGCTCTACCTTTGCTGATGAGGAGCGTAAGACCAATCGGTTCTACGAGAATTTACGTGATGACCTAAGGCTACTACTCTCTGGGCCTATGACGCAGGGCTTCCTTACCCTGGTCAATATGACCCGATCATTGGAGAAAGATCTGAAGAGAGTCCAAGGGAAGAAGGACTTGAGTGCAAAGAAGACGGAGTTTAAGGTGCCGACCTCCTTAAAATCTGTGTTCCGTAAGTGGAATAAGAAGGCTAGGACTTCGGGTCCAGCCCCTTCTTCTGGTGCATCTGGGGCTACTACAGACCGAACCCCATGCGCTTGCTATAACTGTGGGAAACCGGGACACTTTGCCCAAGATTGTTGGAGCGGACGTCCAAAGTCCATGAAGAAGCCTGGAGAAACTTATGAGGAGAAGGGCAAGGCATTGGAGTCAACCGCATCACATTATGCCCCAGCCTAGCCTAGAGTATACAACCTAGGCTAGTAGGAGGCCATGAAGCAGGCTGATGTGGTGACAGGTACAGTTTAAATTTATTACAGTTTAGCTTTAAATACTTATTGCCTTGCGCATGTTAGCTTATGACTTGTTGTGCTAGGCTTTGTTT
The DNA here is from genome assembly GCA_039513925.1 of Platanthera zijinensis. Classification (NCBI taxonomy): domain Eukaryota; kingdom Viridiplantae; phylum Streptophyta; class Magnoliopsida; order Asparagales; family Orchidaceae; genus Platanthera; species Platanthera zijinensis. Next base: position 142,810,890 of record CM077090.1, read on the forward strand.
TAATCTTTGAATTTCAGGCGAGAGCACCGTTTGATACAGGAGCTTCACATTCCTTTTTGTCTGAAGAATTTGTATCGTGCATCGGAGTACCCTCTTCGATAGCAAGGGACAAATTGGATGTGTTGCTGCCTAACGGGTGCTCTATACGCGCGGATAAAGTTTATTGCGTGAAGATAAGGATTGGGAGTCACGAATATGACTTGCGAGCGTCGCTACTACCAAGAGTAGAGTTCGATGTGATCTTTGGAATAGACTTGCTATCGGAGCAGTGTGTATACATTGATTATAACCGTAAGGTGGTCAGACTGGGACTAGATACACATCGTGAGACAGCGTTCTCAGGCTTCAAGGGGTCAAGCAAGACTTTGATGTCTGCTCTCGAGGTGGTTAAGGCGGTTCGTAAAGGTGTAGAGCTATTTTTCACATTAGTGGAGGCTTTGAAGCCTAAACCTGGTTTGGACAGCATCCCAGTTGTATCTGAGTTTCCTGACGTATTCCTTGAAAATCTTACTTGAGCTCCACCTCAGTGAGAGATCGAGTTCACCATTGAGCTAATGTCAAGTGCCAAACTTGTGTCACACTCTCCATATCAGTTAGCACCTAAGGAGATGGCGGAACTGAAAGTACAGCTTCAAGAACTGTTGGAACAAGGTTATGTACGTCCAAGTTCGTCTCCTTGGAGCGCGTCGGTCCTCTTTGTTAAGATGAAGGACGGAAGCTTACGACTCTGTATTGATTACTAGGAGTTGAATAAGTTAACGGAGAAGAATAAATATCTGATCCCAAGGATTGATGATCTGTTCGACCAGCTAGTGGGGTCGATTATTTACTCAAAGTTGGATCTGAAATACGTATACTATCAGCTGTGGATAAGGGAAAGTAAAATTCCTAAGACGGCTTTCAGCAAGCGCTATAGGCATTATGAGTTCACCATCATGCCGTTTGTGTTGACGAATGCGTCGTCCGTGTTTATGGATTTGATGAACTGAACGTTCAGAGAATACTTGGACCAGTTTGAGATAGTCTTTATTGACGATATACTGGTATACTCGTAGTGCAAGGATGATCTTTTCAAGCATCTGCATATGGTGTTGGAAACATTGAGGAAGAACGAACTGTACGCCAAGTTCTCCAAATGTGAGTTTTTGTTGTCCTCGGTAGCATTCCTTGGTCATGTAGTTAGTGGATAAGGAATTGCGGTAGATCTGACAAAGATAGTTACTATACGGGAGTGGCCTGTGTTGTATTCGGTGACAGAAGTCCGGAGTTTTCTGGGGCTTGTCGGTTATTACAGGCGCTTCGTAGAAAACTTCTCACGGATAGCATTGCCCCTCACTACTCTAACAAGGAAGGATCAGAAGTTTGTCTAGACGCCTGAGTGCGCACAAGCTTTCGAAGAACTATAGTGTCGTTTGACCACGACACCTGTCTTAAGTTCGCCTTGTGGTTCTGAAGGCTTTGAGGTTTATAGTGACGCCTCTGTGAGTTGTTTAGGCTGTGTTCTTCTTCAGCACGGGAAGGTGATAGCCTATGGATCTCGTCAGTTAAATATGTATGAGAGGAACTACCCAGTCCATGACTTGGAGTTGGTGGCCGTGGTATTCGCTCTCAAGTTGTGGAGGCATTACCTGTAAGGAGTAAAGGTCGACATTTATTCAGATCACAAGAGTCTGAAGTACCTGATTGATCAGAAGGACTTGAATATGCGCCAACGTAGGTGGATGGAGTTCCTGGGGGACTACACCTATAAGATTCATTATATTCTCGGGAAGGGGAATGTTCTGGTAGATGCTCTGAGTCGTAGAATTCCTGCACAGGCCAACTAGTTGCAGATGCATGACGAGTAACTCATTTATGAATTGGAGGCTTTGGAGATCTCGTGTGTTGACAAAGGAACAGTGTTAATGAATGTTTGAGTTGGACAGAGGTTCAATACGACCTCACGGATAGAATTTGACAGGCCTTGGATTTGGACGTAAGCGTGAAATGTCGCGTGGAAGAGTCTGTGGATGGGTCGAATGACCAGTTCATTGTTGACGATGGCCTTGTATGGAAAGGTGGTCGGTTATGGGTCCCTAATGTTAGGAAATTACGAGAAGAATTGATGTACGAGGCGCATTTTACCAAGTACTCAATTCACCATGAGAGCACAAAGATTTTCAAAGACATGAAGAGGTTGTTCCAGTGGCAAGGTATGAAGAAAGGCATAGCATTATATGTGGCAAAGTGTCAGACTTGTGCCTTTGTGAAGGCCAAATTTCAGAAGCCAGGTGGATTTCTAAAGTCCTTTCCTATACCAGAGTGGAAGTTTGATGACATCTCTATGGATTTCGTGCACGGTTTGCCGAGATCGCACAAGGGGAATGACGTCGTTTGGGTGGTCATGGATTGGTTAACGAAGGTGTTGCATTTCATACCTAATAGGAAGGATGATTCAATAGAGAAGCTGGCGAAGCTTTTTATGGATAACATAGTCTGTTTATATGGTGTACCCTGGAGCATCGTTAGTGACCGTGATGGCCGATTCACATCTAATGATTAGAGGCTCATTCATCAGTTGTTGGGTACCAAGCTGAACTTCAGCACAGCTTTTCATCCACAGACAGATGGACAAATTGAATGGGTGAATAGGACGATGGAAGACATGCTTCGTATATGTGCATTGGATTTTGGTAAAAGGTGGGAAGACCATCTTTACATGATTGAGTTTGCATACAATAATAGCTACCAAGCCATCATTCAGATGGCGTCTTTTGAGGTTCTATATGGAACGAGGTGTCGTACACCTTTGGCTTGGGTAGAAACGGAAGAATCAAGGCTTTATAAGCGAAGAGAGGTTGGAGATGCTACTTCAACAATATGGTTTATTCGGGAATGACTACTGATTGCTCAGGATAGAGAGGCCAAGTACTACAACGCCAAGCATCAGAACGTGGAGTTTACGGTGGGTGAATGGGTATACCTCAAGATAAAGCCGTTTAAAGGCGTATCAAGGATTCGATGCTTAAATAAGATTAGTTCGAGGTACATTAGGCCTTTTGAGATTTTGGAGCGGGTTGGTGAAGCCGTCTATCAGTTGCCTCTTTCCGAAGAGCTAAGTGGATTGCATGATGTATTTCACATCTCAGTCCTACGCAAAGCCATGAAAGAATCAGCGCAAGTGGTTGTTGCAGACCAAGTATCGGTCGATAGTAGGCTAACAACGAAAGTTAAACCCATTCGAATCGAGGATACGGAGGTCAAGCAATTACAGAGCAAAGCTATCAGGATGGTCAAAGTCCGATGGGACAATTGTGGTCGTGAGGAGCTTTCGTGAGAGCGAGAGCAGACCTTCTGGAGGAGTACCCCAAACTTTTCTTCTCAGATACTATTTAATTTTGTGTACCTTTCCATTCTATAATTTCAAGACGAAATTCTTTTAAGGGGGGAGCTGTAACACCCCAAAACTCGGTTTTGAATGGGCTGTGTCGATTGAGGAACACGGCCTGGGACACGGGCGTGTCCAAAGCCGTGTCCTGCTCTGTATACGCAACACGGACTAGAACGCAGGCGTGTCCAAAGCCATATCCTCCTCTGTGATTGCCGAGTTGTGTCGATTGAGGCACACAGCCTGGGATACGGGCATGTCTGAAGCCGTGTTAGGAACACGTCCTGCGACACGGGCATGTCCAGGGTCCATGTCCTGTTCGGGCATGACGGTTATTATGTCGGTTGAGGCACACGACCTAGGACAAGGGCGTGCCCAAAGCCGTGTGAGGCACACTTCCTGTAATACGGGCATGTCCGGAGCCGTGTCAGGTACGAATGTGGCACACGGCATGTGACACGCCCATGTCACAAGACGTGTTCGGGTGCAGGAAGATGGTTTTAAGAGCGAATCAGGGCCTTTTGTTTTATTTAAAAGAGATCTGACAGCCCAGGATTGTCCCTGAGGGATTAACTTCGGGAAATGAGGGTATAAACCCCATTTTCTTTGATCCATTCTCTTTCTAAAGAGAAAGAGAGAGGGGAGAGCATGGGGAGAAGAAGAAGGAAGATTCTGACCATCATTGGAGCTTCGGAGCCCCAAACTGTGAACCGAGTCCAGATCCGTGGAGGCGAGTCCGTTGCGGTGGTTTTCATCCGTCTAGTTTTCCATGGAACCAAAGCGAACCTCTAGGGTAATGATTCTCTTCTTGGACATGTGAAGTCCTCTTCCTTTTTGCATAGGAAACTCCCTCCCGCGAGTGAGTGAAGAGTGTTTGGTATTCCTTCGGGTAGATATGGTTTGTCCCCGTCATTTTGCATTTAGAGTCTAGAATCGAAGTACAGACGTAGGCATGGTGTGTGAAGCCTATCCGGACAAGTTGGTCTAGATTGATGATGTTTTCATTATGCTTGCAATGTCAGAGAAGACTCATTGTCATTTGCTTTTCGGTTTTTCTATGCGGTAGATTGCAATAGGGAGACTTGGGGACTAACTCTAAGGTGCACCCGGAAAACTGGGCAAAAGCATGATTCTGCCATCTTGGTTGCCTGGGAGCCAAATTGCACATAACTGGGTTATGTAAAATTGTGTGGTCAACTTGGGACTCAGGGAAGCTCGACCCGCGCTTATGGCTTAAATTATAATGGCGGTGTGAGCAACGGGTTAGGTGGAACCGTACCCGCTCTATGTGGTTCGGTTAAAGTGACCTAAGGTACATGGTACTTACCGTTGGCATAGATGGAGGGTCTTAGGCTTAGGCCAGAAAGACTAAAATACTCATGAGGTTTGCCGTCCTGGGGGTGGTGGTGAGACCGCGAATTTAACCGGGTTCACCGAGAATGTGCCCTGAGAGCACGAGATGTGCGGCCGTGTGTGCCTACGCCTGTGGTGAAGTGTGCTTAAATTATACTTTCACTATCTTATTTGGTTATACTAAAATAATGCACGGAAGGAGCACCATCACCCCAAATAAGGGGTGGGGTCATTATAATTTGGTCAGCTTTAGCTGACCCTTGCCTTGTTTTGCCACCGTGCGGTGTATGGTTCTTATATAGGATCGGGTGAGCCTAGTGGAAAATAACGGGCTGAAGTCTTTGTTGCTGTGTTGGCCCCTTAAGGCTAAAGCAAAGTGTTTTATTTTATTACTGTCATGTATGGCCGGTCTGCGTGCTGATGTATGGAAAACACTTTTATTGAACAAACTCTTGTAAGGCCATAAGGCCAAATATTTGGTGTATGTGATTTCATTCCTAATGTGGTTGTACTGGACATTCGTGTGCTTTTGTATGGGTTCTTATAACTATGATAAAAGCTTTCGCTAGAATGCTCTGAGTTTGGACGCATGTTCCTTTGGCAGTGTTTTGGTATTAATACATAACTTCGCTAACTGTCCGTGGTATATGGCGTGGGGCCCCGGCCAGACCTTCTGTTATATTTCATGTGATGGATGGGGGTTTTACATCAAGGCTTCAGACAAGTACTTAGATGACCACTTACTGAGAGTAAAGAATTCTCTCACCTCAAGAATTAATTATCTGGATGGCCAAGTAAGGTTTCACAAAAATGATTTGAGGGATCATATTGAAAGAGAAGTCATAAAGGGGGAGAGGGTAATGATAAGGCCAGTTCTGAGCATGCTACCTAGATATCAAACAACATCAGAGACACTTTTGGCCGTCCTCCCCTTTTGTATGATGATGACCAAACTACTGAGTCTGGTTGCCAACTAGCTCCAACTTCTACTCCTTTTGATCCTATTAATGTGTAATCATATATGTATTGTCCTCCTGCACAAATTCATTTTGAGGACATCCAAACTGCTATGCAATCCATGTATAGTCCTCTAGGTCATTATCAGAATATAATATATGAGGAGGTTGCAATGCCTTATTCAGCTCTACTTAAAGAAAAAAAGCATAACTATCAAAGAAAAGGTTCAGGGAACAAGCTGAAACTAGACCAGACTTTGAACAGTGTAGCCCAACCTCCAGATCAATCATCCTCACTGTATGGCAAGCAGTCAACAAAAATATAACTGATAGAGGAAAGTGGTATATAGAGCAAGAGTGGGATAAGCACTTAAACCAGCAGGAGGTCATCCAAAAATTCAGAAATGATCTAAAGACTGGGAAGGTTCCTGCTAATTTTGTTGAGCCCAGTAAATACTTCCCCAAGCCATTTCACTACTTTGAAAGACAAAGGATCAAGGAGGAAAAGATTTCTAAAGATAAGATTGACAAAGGCAAGAAGATAGCTGATGACAAAGAGCCTCAAGTTAAAGCAAAGGTTCAATCAGGAAAAGGCATAATCATCAAGGAACCAGAAGATTCTTAGTCTATCTCTCTTTTCTTATAAAACTATGTAATAAGACTTTAAGAGATTTTGTTCTTTACATTATTGTTTAGTTTCTTTTTAATATATATCTCGGTCATCAAATTTTGGTATCATGGTGTATATAATTGAATTAGGGTTATGACTTCACTAAATAGGGAGTTATTGTTGGGTACATTGGGAATTGTGTACCTGATTTGGATAAGTCCTTCCAACTCAATGATATACACAATATATGTATTTGATGTATGTTGAGTTTACTTGTGCAGGTTCTATGATTGAAGAAAAATAAACTAAGTACAAAAGTGTCGAGACACTAGTTGAGTGTCGACACCTTTGTAAGAGAAGTGTTGAGACTAGAAGCAAGCTATGTCGACACTCAGGATTTGTGTCGACACACTTTACACAAGTTATGTTGAAATAGGAAACAAGCGGTGTCGACACTAAGGACTATTGTTGACAAATTTTATTCAAGTTTTGTCAAGACTAAAAGCAGCTGTGTTGACACTCAGGATTAGTGTCGACACACTTTACAAAGTTATGTCGAGACTGAAAGTAGCTGTGTTGATACTCAGGACTACTGTTGACACACTCTACGCAAGCTCTGTCAAGACTGGACGCAAGCTGTGTCGACACCTAGGACTTGGGTCGACACCATCAGTCAGGAAGTCAGCTGTGTCGACACTCAGGACTAGTGTCGGCACATTTACAACCAGCTGTGTCAAGATAAGAAGCAGGTAGTGTTGACATCATTATAAGAGTAGTGTCGACACCCATGACTGGTGTCGATACAATTAGCACTGAAGTATCAACACCTTCATACAGAATATTCGTCCGAGTACAGAATTCAAGCAAGAAGTTCTGACAACTGTCAGAACTGTCAGATGTTAGTAAATTTAACCAGGGTAGCCGGTTACCTTTGAGAGAGCATATATAAGGAGATGAAGCAAGAATAAGGAGTAATTGAATTCTCACCTTTTTCTCCTAGATCTGTGAAAGTTAACAGTTAGAATTCTGAAGGGTGAAAGAAGCCAGATCGAGGATCAACTTCAAACTTCTCAGGCCAAGATCAACCCTAACTTCTCCTTCAAGAAGCTTTGAAAAAGCTAAGAAGGGTTGGATGTAATCCTTTACAGCAAGGATCAAGGGGAAGCAGATGCATCAAGATCTGTTTAAGAAATTGTCACCACTCTCTCTCTTGTTGGGTGAAATTTCAGAACACATTATTTCTTTTCATAAGACAATTTTGTAAGATCTAGTTATAGATTTGAGGGTAGGAGATTAAATTCTCAGTATTGTAAGCCTGTAATATAAAGGTTTAGGTAGGGCTGAGTTCCTGAGGTAGGAGAAGAGGAAAATTCTCTGAGTTGTAGGAACTGAAGGTTCTGCGTTGTAGGGCAAGAATTTACCTGAGAAGTAAGGGCGTGGGTACACTCTGAGGTAGAGTACTTGGAGAGGAACTTGAGCTGTAGGATCTTTGTGATCTGAGGTAAGACATGTATTGTTTAAGTTGTAGGAGCCAGCTGGGCTCTGAGGTGTAAGATCTTTGGATCTGAGATAAAGAAAGGAGTTTGGCCGAATCTAGTTTATTGCTATATAGGCAAAGGGGGAAAGTGGATGTACCCATAAATTGGGGAACCACTATAAATCATTGTGTACTGTATTATGCTTAATGCTGCGTTGTGTTGTGAATGATTTATTCTATGTTCAGTTTTTCTTATTTTCTATAACTGGAGTAATACTCATACCAAGTAAATCTAAGTGACTTAAAAATAGCCAAGATTTAAATTGGACCTATTCACCCCCACTAGGTCACTCTCAATCCTAAACAAACACTTTACACAAATCTTGCGCGGACCAACTCACCTCCCATTAGCAATCCACTAGTGCTTCTAGGAGCCATTATAAATTAAGGGAAAACTGGAATTTCTGAAACTATGGAGAGCAAACTGTATGGGTCTGAGGAAGCTTCTAGTGTCGATGCAAGCACTGTACTATAGATCCTCTGAAAGGCTGTAAGAACTGAAGACTTCACTGTAATGAAGAGATGATGAAAATTGAAACAATCTTGTCAGCAGGCGGCGATGATACACTGTAGCCGGCGGCAACACACTGTACGTGGAGATAATAATGAAACTAGGGCACTACAACAAGCTATCTACGGTTGATACGAGCTAGGGCATGGGAGGAGGGTGGCAATCGATGGGAATCGGCGATACAGGAGCCGGTGCAGTCGTGCGAATCGTCGGGTTTCGGCAGCTTTAGAATTCGGCAAAAACTGTGCGCGCCCTCCCATTTCTATTTATAAATGAATATATTGAAAGACTTATTTCAAGAGCCTAAACAACTAGAGGGGGGTGAATATGTTCTAATTATCTTTAAGAATTTTAGGAAATTTAACAGGTTCTTACTTAGTACAGAAAATGCAAAACACAGCACAGAAAACATAGCACAGCATACACCAGATTTATAGTGGTTCCCCAAGGTATGGGTACACCCACTTTCCCCCTGCACCTATCCAGTAGAGAACTGGATTCATGCCAAATTCCTTCCACTAACTCAGATCCACAGATCTTACAACTCAAAACCTGATTGGTTTCTACAGCTCAGACTTACAAAAGTCCTACCTCAGATCCTTCTCCGAGAATCCAACCTCAGGCCACAGCCCTACCTTAGCCTTTATAACTAGGCTTACAACTCAGACTATCACAAGTCCTACACCTCAGGCATACAGCCCTACCTCAGCATTTATAATTATAGGCTTATAACTCAGATCTAACAAAAAATCCTACAAGTAATTGAGTATTTGAAAGATATAGGAATATCATCAGATAGATCACTCTATAGGTGAGAGCTTCTTGATCAGTTCTTGAATGAACTGAATCTCCAGATCCAACCTGACTTAGCTGTTTCAAAGCTTCTTAATAGAACAAAATAAGGTTAAACTCTTCTTGATGTATAAATTGATCTCTTGTCAGCTCCTTCCTTGAATTCAGAATGAGATTTGAATCTTCTCTGCAGACTGTTCAGAATCTACCTTCTTAAGGGTTACCCCTTTTCTTGTTGTTGAAAACTTTCCTTAGATGATCCACCTTTTTTCTCTCTGTATATGTTCTTGTAAGTTATCACGGATCAGTCCTATATATAGAGATTTCTCCTGTTTACCGGCTGATCCGGTTTGTAACAAACTTCTGACAGTTCTAACAAAAGTGTCAGACCTGTTGGTAATGACAGTTGTTGAGTCACCAGTCATGATAGTTGATTCCTTAATGATTTTATAAGTCAGCACGAACCACTCAGTAGATTGCTTCATATGTGTCGACACAAATAGACTAAGTGTCGACACAAGACTTGATGATGTCGACATAACACTCCAAGTGTTGACATAGTCATCCTTCTGCTACTCGACACATCTTCTGTTTATATGTGTCGACACAAGTCCTGTGTGTCGACACAACTGCTCTTGGTCTCGACATAACTGCTGCAGACAGATGGTGTTGAGTGTATGTCCAGCCATTATTGAGTGTGTGTCGACACAAGTCCTGTGTGTCGACACAACTGCTTCTGGTTTTGACTTAGCTATTTCAGACAAATAGCGTTGAGTGTGTGTATAGCTGTCGTTGAGTGAGTGTCGACACAAGTCCTGTGTGTCGACATAAGCCTTCTTACTATGAATAAATGTTGTTGTAAGATGGCGTTGAGTGTGTGCCTAGCTGTCGACACAAACCTTCTTAAGGTATCGACACAATTCCTGAGTGTCGACACAAGCCTTTCTTCTGGTGTCGACATAACTCCTGGTTGTCGACACAGCTTCTGCTTTAGGTGTTGACACAATTCCTGCCTTTGGTGTCGACACAATTCTGGGTGTCGACACAACTTATTCTTCAGGTGTCGACAGAATGCTTGGGTGTCGACATAGCTTTGCTTCTAGTGTCGACACAACTTCTGCTGGGTGTCGACACAATTCTTCACAAGTGTCGACACTTGTACTTAGAAAAATTCTTTGCAAACCTTATACCTGCACAATGGAACTCAAACATACATCAAATACAAATTGATATATATCATTGAGTAAGATGAGGCTTCTCCAAATCTGGTACATATTTTTCAGTGTACCCAACAATCTCCCCCTATTTGGAGAAGTCATAACCTTTAGTCAAAGATATACATCACTTATAATAAAGCACATAAGAATAGATGTGCATACATTTGAGTGCAAGATAACATAAAAACAATATAAACAACTAAGATTAATAGAGAAGCTTATTTTATTTATTAATCAGAAAATTCTGGGTTTACATGTTTTTCTTAGAACAAAAAATAAAAAGTTACATAGTTCTATACTTAAGCCTATCTATCCTATGATTGGCTAGGCTCCTTAATTACAATGCCTTTTCCTGATTCAATTTTTGCCTGCATAGTAGGATCTGTATCATCAGCAGGTTTCTTCCCTTTGAGATCCTTCTTCTTTTATTCTTCTGCCTTAATCCTTTGCCTTTCAAAATAGTGAAAGGGCTTGGGGAAGTACCTGCTAGGCTCCAGAGCATTAGCAGGTAACTTCTCAGCTTTTGAACTCCTTCTATGCTGAAGAATGGCTTCCTGCCTAGCTTGAAATTTGTTTGATTCCTGCTTAAAATACCACTTACCCCTGTCATGGGTCTTATCCTTTACAGCCTTCCAGGCAGTTAAAATGATATTCCTTGAAGTAGGGCTCCATTATTCAAAATCTGGCTTCAACTCAGCCTGTTCTCTGAACCTTTTCTTAGATAATTGTGCCTCCTTTTGAGCTTGCTTGGCAGCCTCTGACATTTCAACTTTTTCAATAATAATCTTTGGTGCCTCCTTGGAAGGGCTGTACATTATCTGCACTTCTTGTTGAACCATGTCAAAATCAGCAGGAGGGTAAATAACTTGTGCAACTTCAGGCTAATCTCCTTCAATATTAGCAGGTTGTATTCCAGATTCAGCAACATTGTCATCATCACATAAAGGAGGAAAGCCAAGAGTAGATCTGATGGAATTAGAGACCCATTTTGCATGTTCAGAGCTAGCTTTGACTAACAATCTCTCCCCCTTTATGACTTCTCTAGCAATATGATCCCTCAGATCAATCTTCTGAAACCTTATCTAATCAGCCAGATATTCTGTACCCTCTTTGTAATAGTCTTTGAACTTAATTAAGGTATCATAAATTGTCTTTTGGGAGGCCCCAATAGCTGTGTGAACAGCAGCTAAATCTATTTGTATCTGCTTTGATATTTCAGATTTCAGATCAGTGGTGATACTTCCCATCTTTTTGATGATTTCTTCATGAGAGTCTTTGAGATTTTCATTGGACCTGAATTGATTTTCCAAAACATACCCTTGCTTTGTGGAAATGTCCTCAATCTCAGTCTTTATAAGCTTTTGTTGCTCAGCCAGATAAACTATAACATTGCCTCCCTTATGGAAACAATCTGTTATCTCTTTCTTGTGCAGATTGACTTCAAATCTGATTGACTTAACATCCTAAGCTAGCTGAAACTGCAGTTCTTTATTTGATTCATCCACATATTTTTCCAGAGACTTCCTTTGCTCATCCAACTTAACTTGCAATTGGACCAGTAATGCACTGAAATCCATGCTTGGAGCTGGTTGTTGAGTGACTGATTGCAATGTTTTCTTGTATCCTGAGCTCCTTTTCTTAATTGCAACAATTTGTCTCTTCTATGCCAAAGAGGCTTCCTCATCATCAGAGGGTTGAGATGAGCTATCTATATCAACAGTTTCCTTATAAGATGGGACATGTAGCAGCTCCTCCCCCTCATTCCTTGGCAATTCCTTTTCAATCTGGGATTGCACCCCCTTAGTTCTTGCATCAGGTAAATCAGAAAAGAGCTCTTTCATAGTGAACTCTTGTTGCACCTGTATAGGAGGAACAAGATTAGTTTGAATAACAAAAGGTTTTCCCTGGACATCCAGATCTTTGTCCAGGGTCCTCTCTAGAAAGGGGATACTTACTTGTTTATCCTGAGCATTATCTTTCAACTGCACATCTTGTGCCTCTTTCTCCACATTGAGCAGTGCTTCTTTATTGATATCTAATACAATATCCATTACTGTATCAGCTGCATATTCACTCTCTAGAGTAACTCCAGCAATTTCTCCCCCTTGAGCAGGCAGCTCAGAAAGTACAGTATCTTTTGCTGCTAGTTCAGGATTTTCTCCCACTGGAGAAGTGACTATCTGGTGCTCTTGGATTACACTGCTCTCTACTTGATCTTGAGCATCTTTTTGTTGCCTGTCTTCATCTGAACTGAAGTCCACTTCCTCTTCTGAATCACTAGAGGATTCTACCTGCTGAACAACTTCCTTCTTCTTCTTTTCCTTCTTGGTCTGGTTTTGAGGAGTAGAAACCTCCTTGGTTAATACTCTATCCCACCTAGATAGGATTCGTGTGTCCATTCTTCTCATATGGTTGATTTTTGATCCTGGAAGTTGGTTCATTATATCTGGTATTACTGAAGATAAACAAAGACTCAGGATTCTTCCCAGATTTGGTTTCTTGATTCGTTCTTATATCTTGTCAAATACTATGGATGCCCAATCTGTCTTTAGCTTGAAAATTATTCTTGTCATTTGATTGAACATAGATGCTGAGATTCTGTCATGTCCACCTATTTTGCACAGGATCACCTTACCTACTATCTCTGACAGGAACTTTCCTTGTGAATTCATCCCTTTCCTGGTGATGGATGATCCAACCTTGATACTGGGGTTTAGCCCACACCAGCTTAAAGCATCTTTTGTCATTGATGAACTGATGTCATCTTCATCCTTAACCTTAGGAAGATGGAGTGATTTCCTAATCGCCTTCAGTGAAAGTTTCACTCAGGAATCTTGTACAGTGGCTTTGATCTTCTTCCGGTCTATGCCCACAGTTGCAGAGGAATAAAATTCCATGACCTCCTTCTTCCAAATCTTCATTGGTTCTAAGACCAAGAACTCCAACCCATTTTCTGAAATTAGGGTAATTACACCCTGAATTTTTGGAGATGTTGTCGTGAAACCACCACTAACCAGCTCATACCCTTCGTTCACTTTGTCATCTTGATGAGGCGCCATTGTTGGGAGAGAGAGATGGAAGTGAAGAGAAGATAATATCTATGTCGACACAAGGTCTAGAGTCGAGAAAGCTGAAGGCGTAGTTGACTAGATTTTGGCTTCACCTATTTATAGTCTAGGTGACAAGGGGAGTTCAAAAGACGTGCCTTAGTAATAAGACTAGGTCACGACAATACTTAGGTTTAGTTGACACGTATATGTGCCGACATACTTATGTCAGTGTCGACATGGACTAGTTATGTCTCGACACAGAGTGTCGACTTTGATTTTTGTGTGTCGACACAAAAATCAGCTAACTTAAAGTCTCGACAGAGTTGTGTCGACACATATACTTCTGTCGACACAGATACTGTTTTTGTATTGACACATTGTTTTTCTTTGTCGACACAACATACTGAGTGTGTCGACACAAAGTCTGTTTGTGTCGACATAAACATGATACTTAGCCAAATTTCCAGAGAAATTTTGTACTAACAAATTCTACTTATGAATACTTATGCTAACCTATTCTAGGTTCAACATACCTAATTAAATTTTAAAATAATTGAATTTAGTTTCATCCAGAGGTTTTGTAAAAATATCAGCAATTTCATTATTGGTGTTTACAAATTCTAGACTAACATCTTCTTTTTCCACATGTTCTCTTATGAAATGAAACTTAATTTCTATATGCTTGGTTCTACTGTGTGATACAGGATTCTTAGCAATAGAAATAGCACTTGTAGAATCATAAAACAATGGAATTCTACTTACCTTGATGTCATAATCTTCTAGTTGGTGCTTTATCTATAAAAATTTTGCACAGCAACTGCCTGCAGCTACATATTCAGACTCAGATGTTGATATAACTACACTAGTCTGCTTCTTACTACACCAAGACACTAGCCTTCCACCTAGGAATTGATAGGTTCTTGTAGTACTCTTCCTTTCTTCTTTGCATCCTGCAAAGTCTGCATCTGAGAAACCTGTTAGTATGAAATCTCTATTCTTAGGGTACTAAAGACCTAGATTAGGTGTGCCCTTAAGATATCTCAAAATTCTCTTAACTGCAGTATAATGAGATTCCTTTGTGCAAGCTTGGTACCTAGCACAGACACATATTGCATACATGATGTCAGGTCTACTAGTAGTCAAGTAGAGTAGGGAATCAATTATCCCTCTATACACAAACTCATCAATAGGTTTCCCTGTCTCATCTTTGCCTATAGACATACTTGTTCCCATTGGAGTTTTCATGGTGGAGGCTGAGTCCATACCATATTTCTTAATCAACTCCTTGGTGAACTTAGACTGGGATATGGACAATCCATCATCAGTCTGTCTTACTTGAAGTCCCAAAAAGAACTTCAGCTCACCCATACTGCTCATCTCAAACTTCTCTTGCATAAGTTTGGCAAGCTTTCTACAAAGGTTGTTTTTAGTAGATCCAAAGATAATGTTATCGACATATATCTGGACTAGGATTATCTTGCCATTAGATTTCCTAAAGAATAGAGTTTTGTCTATCTTTCCTCTAGAGAATTTATTCTCAATCAGAAAGGCAGACAAGTCTCATACCAAGCCCTAGGGGCTTATTTCAAACCATATAGAGCTTTCCTAAGCCTATATACATAATTAGGAAAATGAGAATCTACAAAACCTGAGGGTTGTTCAACATAGACTTCCTCTTTTAAGTAACCATTCAGAAATGCTGACTTTACATCCATTTGATATACCTTGAACCCTTGATAGGCAGCATAGGCCAAGAACATCCTTATAGACTACATCCTTGCTACTGGGGCAAAGGTTTGATCAAAGTCAATCACTTCCTCTTGTCTGTAGCCTTTTGTTACCAACCTGGCCTTGTTCTTGATAATGGTGTCATTTTAATCAAGTTTGTTTATGTAGATCCACTTGGTTTCTATTATGTTGTGATCCTTTGGTTTAAGAACCAGCTCCCAGAATTTGCACCTTCTGAATTGATTTAGCTCTTCTTGCATAGCATCAACCCAGTTAGTATTTAGCATGGCTTCTTCAAACTTTTTAGGTTCTATTTGAGATAAGAAGCTAGAACATAGAACTGTGTTCATTCTTTTGCTCCTTGTTAGAACACCTTGACTTGCATCACTAATTATCTAGTGAGCTGGATGATCCTTCAGGTGTCTTCTTGCTGGAGGAAACTTGTCTTCCTCACGGCTTTCTTCATTTTCCTCCACCTGATTCTCCTCATTGTCTTCATCATCTAGTGAGTTTTGTTCTCCCCCTGGACAACATACATCTTTTCCATCATCCATCCTAGCAAAAGCTTCATCATTGATGGTCATCTTGTCCAGCCTGTCTGTTAGACTTGTAGAACTAACTGAAGAACTATACAATTCATTATTAATCAATCTAGACTCATCAAAAACAACATGGACCGACTCTTCTATAACTTGGGTAGACAAGTTGTAGACCCTTTATGCCCTACTATTATTGTTGTACCCAACAAATATCCCTTCTAGGGATTTGGCAGCAAACTTTGTTTGGCAGTGCTTACCATTCACTAAGACATAACACTTTCTACCAAAAATTCTGAAGTAAGAAATGTTTGGTTTTCTACCTTTCAAAATCTGATAGGGAGTCAACTTAAGTTTCTTATTTATGGATGCTCTATTAAGAACATGACAACACTGCCTCAGCCCAGAAATATTCAGGGAGAGTAGTTTCACTGAGTAGAGTTCTATCTGCCTCAATTAGAGTTCTATTCTTTCTTTCAGCAATTCCATTTTGCTAAGATGTTCTAGGTGAGGAGAACTCCTAATGAATCCCAAATTCTTCACAGAATTTTGTCATACATTCAGACTGAAATTCAGTTCCATGGTCACTTCTGATTTTGACCACTGAACTGTTAAATTCATTCTGAATTTGTCTAACAAAAGTCTGGAAAACACTAGGGGTTTCAGATTTCTGTATCAAGAAAAAAACCCATGTGAATCTAGAATAGTCATCCACAATAACTAATGTATAAACTTTCCTACCAAGACTATGAATTGGCATAGGACCAAACAAATTCATATGCAAGAGATATAAACATCTCATTGAATCTTTGGTATCAAGTGCAGAAAAAGAGAACTTGGACTGTTTGCCCTTTTGGCAAGCTGAACACACTCCCTCTTTAATGCACTTGACTTGAGGACCATTCCTCACTAAACCCATGCTAAACAGCAGTCCTATAGACTTATAGTTCAGATGAGCTAATCTCTTGTGCCATTTGACATATAGTGAATCTCTCTCACCTGCAATTAGGCAAATAGGTGAGTTGTTATACTCACAATCTAGGTTAAGACAATATACATTCTCTCTCCTAGTGCCAGTCAAAATGATCTCTTGATCACTTGACCTCTTAATTTGGCACTCCCCTTTGTGGAAAGAGATGTCATAACCTAGATCACTATTTGAATTATGCTAATCAGGTTATGTTTTAAACCCTTCACATAAGCCACTTTAGTGATAGTACTTGAGTCACTAGAAATGTTACCAAATTCTTTTATGACTCCTTTTTCTGATCCACCAAAGATGACTTTGGGACCATTCTCTATGGGTGCATAGTCCCTTAACATTCTTCTTGTTCCAGTCCTATGTCTGGAACATCCACTATCCAAGTACCATATAAGGGTATAGCCACTTGGATTCACCTGCATCAAATAAAGAATCACTCATCCTTAGAACCCAAATTATTTTTGGGTCTTAGGTTCTTGTTAGTTTGGGAAATAACTTATTTACCTACAGATTTTCTAATAGGTAAACTACTATTGGTTTTAACACTTGTGTTAAACTAGCAATCCATGGCAAAGTGGCCTACCTTGCCACAACACCAACACTCAAATCTGTTGTACCTTCTCTTAGGTACAGACTTCACAACCTTGTTGCCAACAGTCTTTTTAAGTGTAGGTGCTAGAGCAGCAAACCCTAAGAATTCCTTTTGAACCTGTTGGGCTTGTCTATAGAGTGGCCTACTGGCATTTGCACACTTGCCAATATGATCTCCATACTAACAGTGACCATGAGTAATTTCATGATCATACCTGTTTGTAGGTTGCATCACCTTCCTAAAGAAAATAGGGGGGCTAGTGGCTGAACTGGGGCCTTACCTTTTCCATGAGAATTGGTGGCCCTAGTTCTTCCTTCAAAACCTAGACCTGTCTTTCCCTTCTGAGAAATGAAATTGTCTATTAAGGGCAAGACAGATTTTGGCTTAGAGAATTTAGCCACTAACTCTCTTTCTTTCTGGAGTCTTGCCTCCAGATTCTTGATATGATTTTCCTTAAAAGTGATTGTGACAATCTTAATAACAGTTATGTTCTTCAATTTGGCAACCTCTTTCAGTTTCAAATCAATCAGCTTGGCTGATTCAGATGCTGCCTGCTTAAGAGATTCAATCTCCTTGGTCTGCTCCTTGACAAGAAGCTTGCTTCTCTTTAGAGCTTGCAACAACCCACCATACTCATCAATGAATTAGTGTACATCCCCTTCAGACTCAGAACCATCCACATCTCTTGATGTAGATGCTTCTGATTCTGATCCAGTAAAGTAATCAAAAGTTGAGGGAGAACTATATACCTTGCTTGTACCAGGCTGATCCTGGCACTGATCATCTTCTAACTGAGCCATCAGCCCTCTACAACAATAATCTTTCACTCCATTTATGGAGTACAGCATTTGTAGGAATTCTAGCTCCCTAGAATCCTCTATTGTTGAGAACAGCCCAACATATGCTTCAACATCATCTTCTTCTCCTGTTCCTGAGGATGAAGAGTCTGTCCAACTCTTCTACTTTTGAGAAACAAAGGATTTCTCCTTCTTGCCTTTCCCTTGATGCTTCTTCTTGTCCTTAGATTCAGTCCTCTTGTCATGATAGTTAGCTATGACATGCCCTGGCCTGTTGAAATAATAGCAAACAATCTTAGTATTAGTTTGTTTACTAGGTTTTGAGGCATACCTATCCTCCTTGGGAGTCTTCTTTTTCTTGTAATACTCATCCTTGGAAAAGGATGTTGATGGTCTGGTTCTCCACTTCTTCTTTGTCATGAACCTTTGGAACTGCCTTGTAAAGGCAGCAAAGTCCTCATCAGAGGTGTGGCTATCTGATGTGCTGTTGTCAGGAATTCCTTCTTCTACCTCAGCACTCCTTCTGGGTGGAGAAGGAGATTTTCTCCTGCCCTTTCTTGTGCCTTCAGCCTTGAAGACAACTGACTTATCCTTATACTCAGACCTGCTGCTCTTTTCTTCCTCCTTTCTGGCAGTGAGCTGTATTTTATATGATAGCAGCTTTCCAAATAGTGTGGGAGGAGGTGTATCAGCAAGCTTAGCCACCTCTCTGATGGCACAAATCTTTGTGTCCCAGTCCTTTATCAGAGACCCGAGAAACTTGTCATTCAGTTCATATGTGCTGAATACTCTACCATATGTCATCAGTTCATTAACTATCCTGAAGAACTTTTTATAATATTCAGTTATGCTGTCAGTCTTGGCTTGTCTAAAACTCTCATATTCCTGATTCAGCATAGACTTCCTATCCTCTCTAACTTCTTCTTTTTCCTCTATGTAGACAATCAGGGTGTCCCACATTTCCTTGGAGGTTTTATAATGCACCAGATTCTGAAATGTGGCATCATCTATAGCACTTACAATAATGTTTTGTGCTCTTTTGTCAAGTGTTGTCAGGATGATCTCATCCTTTGTCATTTCAGAATAATTCTTTGGGGTTCTAATATTTGTATCCAGAACCGATACCTTCATTGGAATGAAGGGGCCTTCTTGAACTGTAATGTAGATTCTTTGATCAGATGCTTCCATAAGCAACCTGACCCTTTCCTTCCAAATGCCAAAGAATTATTTCCTGCAGATAGGCAGTTTCATAGATCCAAACTCCTTTTGATTTTCATTTGAACCCATTCTGGAAATCTGTAAATTGCCTTGGAGATTCACTCAGACTGTTAGGTCAATCTTTGAGTAACCTCCCTCTGATACCACTTGAAAGACTTATTTCAAGAGCCTAAACACCTAGAGGGGGGGTGAATAGGTTCTAATATTTTTTAAGAATTTTAGACAATTTAACAGGTTCTTACTTAGTACAGAAAATGCAAATCACAGCACAAAAAACACATCACAGCATACACCAGATTTATAGTGGTTCCCCAAGGTATTGGTACATCCACTTTCCCCCTGTGCCTATCCAGTAGAGAACTGGATTTAGCCCAACTTCCTTCCACTAACTCAGATCCACAGATCTTACAACTCAGAACCAGATTTGTTCCTACAGCTCAGACTTACACAAGTCCTATCTCAGATCCTTCTCCAAGAATCCTACCTCAGGCCACAGCCCTACCTCAGCCTTTATAACTAGGCTTACAACTCAGACTATCACAAGTCCTACATCTCATGCACACAACCCTATCTCAGACTTTATAATTATAGGCTTACAACTCAGATCTAACAAAATATCCTACAAGTAATTGAGTATTTGAAAGATATAGGAATATCACCAGATAGATCACTCTATAGGTGAGAGCTTCTTGATCAGTTCTTGAATGAACTGAATCTCAAGATCCAACCTGACTTAGCTGTTTCAAAGCTTCTTGATAGAATAAAATAAGTTTGAACTCTTCTTGATGTAGAAGTTGATCTCTTGTCAGCTCCTTCCTTGAATTCAGAATGAGATCTGAATCTTCTCTGCAAACTGTTCAGAATCTGCCTTCTTAAGGGTCACCCTTTTTCTTGTTGTTGAAAACTTTTCTTAGATGATCCACCTTTTTTATCGCTGTATATGTACTTGTAAGTTGTCACGGATCAGTCCTATATATAGAGATTTCTCATGTTTACCGGTTGATCCAGTTTGTAACAAACTTCTGACAGTTCTGACAAAAGTGTATGACCTATTGGTAATGACAGATGTCGAGTCACCAGTCATGACATTTGATTCCTTAATGATTTTATAAGTCAGCACAAACCACTCAGCAGGCTGCTTCATATGTGTCGACACAAATAGACTAAGTGTCGACACAAGACTTGATGATGTCGACATAACACTCCAAGTGTTGACATAGTCATCCTTCTGCTACACGACACATTTTTGTTTGTATTTGTCGACACAAGTCTTGTGTGTCGACACAACTGCTCTTGGTCTCGACATAACTGCTGCAGATAGATGGCGTTGAGTGTATGTCCAGTCGTCGTTGAGTGTGTGTCGACACAAGTCTTGTGTGTCGACACAACTGCTTCTGTTCTTGACATAGCTGCTACAGACAAATGGCATTGAGTGTGTGTATAACTGTCATTGAGTGAGTGTTGATATAAGTCCTGTGTGTCGACACAAGCCTTCTGACTCAGAATACCTGTTGCTGTAAGATGGCGTTGAGTGTGTGTCTAGTTGTCGACACAAACCTTCTTCAGGTATCGACACAATTCCTGAGTGTCAACACAAGCCTTTCTTCTTGTGTCGACATAACTTCTGGGTGTCGACACAGCTTCTGTTTTAGGTGTCAACACAATTCTTGCCTTTGGTGTCGACACAATTCTGGGTGTCGACACAACTTCTTCTTCAGGTGTCGACACAATGCCTGGATGTCGACACAACATTGCTTCTACTGTCGACACAACTTCTGGGTGTCGACACAACTTTGCTTCTGGTGTCGACACAACTTCTGTTGGGTGTCGACACAATTCTTCACAAGTGTCGACACTTGTACTTAGAAAAATTCTTTGCAAACCTTATACCTGCACAATGAAACTCAAACATACATCAAATACAAATTGATGTATATCATTGAGTAAGATGTGGCTTCTCCAAATCTGGTACATATTTTTTAGTGTACCAAACATATATATATATATCGATTTTTAAATTTCATTTAGAATGCGCGTATCTCAAATTTGTTCATCGAGTCTTCGGATCCAATATAGACAATTTGAAATATTGCCCAAAATAGACTTCTCCGAAATTAACTGTTGGAGGAGTCAGATTCGGCGAGTGTTGCATGAATATGTGATGTGTCAGTCGATATTCACCGAATTGGACTTGTAGAAACTCCTGTTTAGTTGAAATGGATCCCGAGACCAATTTTGCTTGCTTGACCTTCTTCACGAGTCCTTATTCAGCATACCAAGCTCCGTTTTGAAAAATGAGAACTTGGTCTCGTCCAGCGACTTTGTAAAGATATCGTTAACCTGCTTATCCGTCGAAACATAGCTGAGGGTTATGTCCTTATTCTTCACATGTTCCCGAATGAAGTGGTAGCGCACCTCGATGTGCTTGGTCCAGCTGTGAGAGACTGAATTGTTTGCGATTGCAATGGTATTGGAGGAGTCACAAAACATGGTAATTTATCTGAACTTCAACTTATAATCTTCGAGTTGATTCATCATCCATAGAAGTTTTGCGCAACAACTACCCGCAGAGATATACTCTGATTCGGCAGTAGATGTTGTCACACAATTCTGCTTCTTACTGCTTCAAGAAATAAGCCGTCTTCTGAGGAATTGGCACATCATGGAAGTGATTTTCCTATCGTCCCTGCTACCTGCAAAATCAGCATCTGAAAAGCCGATTAGCTCGATATCATTACTTCTTGGGTACCATAAGCCAAGATCAGGTGTACCCTTGAGGTATCTTAAAATCTGCTTTGTAGCATCGTAATGAGATTTCTTTGTGTTCACCTGATATCTATCACAGACACATGTTGAAAACATTATATCTGGTCTACTAGCAGTCAGGTAGAGCAAGGATCCAATTATGCTTTTGTACTTGGTTTCATCAAAAGGTTTCCATTTCTCGTCCTTACCCAGAGACACAGTTGAACCCATTGGAGTCCTCATAGAGGTTGCGCTCACCATTTGGAATTTCTTAAAAGCTCCTTGGTTAACTTTGTCTGAGAAATGAAAATTCCATCTTCAGATTGCTTTACCTGAATTCCTAAGAATTACTTCAGCTCGCCCATACTGCTCATTTCCAACTTCCCTTGCATGAGTTTGGAAAACTTCTTGCAAAGGTTATCTTCTGTAAGGCCAAATATGAAGTCGTCGACATAGATTTGCACTAGAAGAATCTTGTCTTTAACTTCCCTAAGAAATAATTTCTTGTTTATCTTTCCCCTTGTGAACTTGTTCTCAAGAAGAAAGCTAGACAACGTCTCGTACCAAGCTCGGGGAGCTTGCTTTAAACCATATAGGGCTTTATTTAAAAAGAAAACATGATCAGGTAATTTAAAGTTTGTAAAACCTGGGGGTTGCACTACATATACTTCCTCTTTCAGATTCCCATTGAGGAATACTGACTTCACGCCCATTTGGTAGACAATGAAGATTTTGAGGGCAGTATACGCAAGAAACAACCCGATCGCCTCGAGCCGAGCCACTGGAGCAAATGTCTGGTTGAAGTCGATCCCCTCTTCTTGTCTGTATCCTTGCACTACAAGCCTAGCTTTGTTTTTGATAATTACTCTGTGTTCGTCCATCTTGTTTCTGAATATCCACTTGGTGCCTATCACATTATGTCCCTTTAGTCTGGGAACCAGCTCCCAGACTTTGCATCGTTCAAACTAATTGAGCTCCTCTTGCATTGTCATTATCCAAGAGGCATCTTTATTTGCTTCCTCAAACTTCTTCGGTTCAACCAGAGACAGAAAAAAGAGATGCAGAACTTCATTAGTTGCACCTCTTCTGGTTCTAACACCGTCGCCTGGCTCTCCAATGATCCGATCAGCTGGGTGATCTCGTAGGTGTCGGAACCCTAGATTACTCGCCCTTCTTTCAGCAGGACCTACATCATCTTGTGCAGACTCTCTTGGTTGAGGCAATTCTTCCTCTAGCGGTTTTACATCCACCAAGCCTGGATCAATGATCTTGTCTGAGCTTGGACTGTCTTCCTTGACAGCTTCATCCAAGCTTAGCTCCTTGAACCTGGTACCTGCATCTGCGCCAGTAACACTAGACAAGTTGTTATGGAGTAGGCTTATCTCATCAAATACAATATTTATAGACTCTTCTACCACCAGGGTTTTCTTATTAAAAATCCTATATGCCTTACTACGGCTACTATATCCTACGAAAATACCTTCAAAACATTTTTCACTAAACTTTGTGTGGTAATAATTCTCATTATTAAGTAGGAAGCATTTGCTTCCAAAGATTTTAAATTAGAACACAGTCGGTTTTCTGCCCTTCAATAGCTCATAGGGGGTCTACGATAGCTTTTGTTGATGAGTGCTATGTTTTGCACGTGACAAGCCGTATTGACTAATTCAACCCAGAAGTACTCTGGTAGTGAAGCGTCGTTCAACAAGGTTGTACATGCTTCAATTAAGGTTCTGTTTCTTCTCTCAGCAACTCCATTTTGTTGTGGAGTGTGCGGGGAGGAAAACTCATGAAAGATACCTTGACTTTCACGGAATTTTATCATGGAACCATACTCAAACTCTATTCCATGGTCACTTATGATTTTGACCACTGAGCAGTTCAGTTTTTTCTGAATTTACTGGACAAAATTAGTGAAGGAATCGAAGGCATCTAACTTATTTTTCATGAAGAACACCCAAGTGAAACGCAAGTAGTCATCGACAATTACTAGTGTATAGACCTTACCTCCTAAGCTGTGAATATGCATAGGACCGAATAAGTCCATGTGAAGCAAGTATAAGCTTCGAGAAGAATCTTTCTCAGTAATACCCGTAAAGGTAGCCCGTGTCTGCTTTCCCATTTGATAGGAGTGACATGGACTCTCTTTAAGACAGTTGATGTGGGGGCATCGCGCACTAAGTTGTGAGAAAATAGCATATTTAAGATTTTAAAATTAATATGTGCTAATCTCTTGTGTCATTGGTCACGGAGAGATGCACTACCTTTTGTCATAAAACACACTAGGGTAGAAGTGTCTAAACAAATAAAATTTAAACAAAAAATATTTCTACTCTGAGTGCCTGTTAAGACAGTCTACAAATTTGTAGATGATTTTATCAAACACTTGTCCTTGCAGAACTCAACGACATAGCCTTTGTCACATAGTTGACTTATGCTTATGAGATTATGGTGTAATTCTTCAACATAAGCAATGTCTGTAAAAGAGACTATGCCATTGGAAATCATACCATAACCTTGTATTGTTCCCCGATCTGACCCTCCAAAGATGACTTTTGGTCTGTCTTTGACTGGGGTATAGTCATGCAAAAGGCTTCTTGTCCCAGTCATGTGCCGAGAGCATCCACTGTCCAAATACCAGATCGGAGTTCTATTGGCCTTTGGACATTCTTGCAAAAAAAATCAGTTTACCTTAGGAACCCAAACATATTTGGGTCCTTTGTTCCTAGTTAGCATACTCCCCCTAGGAACATTAGCCTTGTGAGTGGTTAGTCTTGCATAGCTAACTCTAGGAATTACAAGATTGGCAAGGTTATACCAACAATCTGCGCCAAAATGACCACTTTTGCGGCAGCACCAACAGTCGAATCTATTGTACCTTTGTTTGCACTCCTGATTTACCCTTTGAACGTGGGGTCTAGCAGGGGTAGCATTCTTAGAGGTGAAGGCCTCTTGGTTATAGCATACACAGGTGCTTCCCATCTCCTTATCCTTAGGCACAATAGATTTAGCTTTTGTTGCCTTCTTATTGTTATGGTCCTGTATATATGGACCATACTCTTCATCTAAATTTCCTCAAACGGTGCTTTGAAAATGCTGGCACCAAAGTCACGGGGACGGGTCCATCCCTGGTATTTATTCTTGGGCTCTACACGATTAGACCTAGCATGATGACCATATAACGACTCAAAGTCAAACTTGTTTGTCGGGAAGATTACTTTCCTAAATGAGGGTTGACTCATGGGTGCCTTCTCCTTTTCTTTGGCGCTAGCCTTCTTGGCAACCTTACCCTTTTTACCGACATGGTCAAGACCACTACCCTTCTTCTGAGTTGAAAACTCATCTATGAGTGGGAGAATAGTCTTCAGCTTGGAGTAACTCTCAACGAGTTTTCTCTCCACTGCGAGCTTTTCTTCTAGCTCATCAAGATATTTTTCCTTCAGTTTTAACGTCTTAGCCGAGTCCTTGAGTTCCTCTTTTAAGGAGTGGACTTCATCTCTGAGAGGAAGTAATTGTGAAATTTCTTCCTTCAAATTTGCTTCCACTGCCTTGAGGGAGGAAATCTCTTTAACTTGGTTTCAGACTACCTTTTGGCATTTTTCAAAAGCCTTTAACAAGTGCTTGTGCTGAGCCATCAACTCTGATTCGTTCTCATCAGAGGAGTAGTCTTCATGGCCATTGGAGGAAGTTTCAGATTCTTAAAAAACTGTGTACGAGTTTACCTTTCCATGGTATTCAGAGTCACCCACTTCCTCGTCAGATTGAGCCATAAGCCCAAAGTAGGCTTCTTTGTTTTCATAACTTGACTCACTCGAGTCACTGACACTGAGAGTCTTCGTCTTTTTGGCGACGAATCTCTTCTCTTCTTTCTTCTTCCATTTGAACGATCTTTTCTCATCCTTCCTGGAGCTATCATTCTTCTTGTATGGACACTCCGCAATCATGTGACTTGATTTGTTATAACAATAGCAAACAACATCAGAGGAAACCTGTTTGTTCGGATTAGATTTGTACTTGTCCTCTTTGTTGTAGATTCTGGTCGTTCGATCACCATCACGACGTGATCTTCTGTATTCTAAAGAGGATGACTTATTCTTTTTTTGTCTTCTCTTTCTTAGCAGCTTCTTGAATTGTTTGGAGATGAGGGAAAATTCTCCATCAGATAGCTCGGAGCCAAACGTGCTTGGCTCAGAGTCTTTTGGAGTGTCGGGAGCTCGTTTCCTTACAGGTGACATAGCTTTCGATTTTCTTGACCCTTCCGCCTTCAGAGCCACAGACTTTTCTCTGCTATACATTTTGTTGTTCTGCTCCTCCTTCTTACATGTATTCATTTGATGCTCATAGGAGAGCAGCTTTTCGAACAGGTTCCGAGGATCTATCTCTGGCAGCTTCCCAAATTCTCTAATGGCAACCACCTTGGTGTCCCATTCCTTAGTCAGGGATCTTAGAAACTTGTCGTTGAGTTCGTCGTTAGTGAACACGCGACCATAGTTCCTGAGGTCGTTGACAATCTTGAAAAAGTTTTCGAAGCTGCCAGTAATGGAGTCATTTGAACCTTGCTTGAAAGCTTCGTATTCCTTGTTCAACAATGATCTCTGATCATCACTCACTTCTTCAGTACCTTTCATTAGGACAACAAGACAGTCCCACATCTCTTTAGCAGACTTACAGTGAAAAATGTTCTGGAGCATAAAATCATCTATTGCACTTGCTATGTTATTCTTAGCCTTCTTGTCAATACAGACTAAGGCAATCTCATCCTTAGTAAGATCCATCATCTTCTTTAAAATCAAGATTGCTGGATTTATCGTTCAAGCTTATATAGGGATGTGAGATCCTTCTTCCACTATCTGAAAGATCCTTGGATTAACAACTTCCATGAAGAATCGTACTCGTTCTTTCCACATGGGAAAGTTTTCCTTGGTACACACCGGTAGCTTCATAGATGAAATATCTTGGCTTCGATCCATGGTGAAAGTGTTGAATCTCTGAACGCTAGATCAAGAATCTTGTTCATGGTGATAGCCTTATCGAACAAAATGCCCCTCTGATACCAATTTAAAGTATCTAGCGTCTACCTAAATCACCTAGAGGGGGTAAATAGGTGTTGTTTGCATCTTTTTGCGAAATAAAAATAATCGTAAATAACAAGCACATAAACGCGGAGATTTTATAGTGGTTCCCCGAGTTAGTTATGTCCACTGTCTCGCCTCACCTATCTCCCACGTAGAAAAGATTCGGCTACTTTACCAAACTCAGATCTTGTCAAATCTTACACCTCGGAATCGCAACTTCTACACCTCGTAGACGAAGCTCCTACCACTCGGAGAACAAACTCTCCTACAACTCGATCCGTAGACCGGATCTACACACTCAATCCACAACGGGATCTACTCTCCCGACCCACAAACGGATTTAGAAAACTCGGAGAAAAATCTCCTACAATATCCAAAATAAAGTTACAATAACAACACACGATTCCAACCTTGATCCGATGTTCTTTGAAGGTTGGAAGTTGAATCTTGGAGAACTCGGAACCTTGAAATCTTGGATCTAGAACCTTGATCTTCACCCAACAAGGACTGGAGAAAAACAAATCTTAAACGAAGAAGTGATCAAGTCAATGATGTCGTCGATGAAGAAGATGGTTGCGCGAAGTTACGGCCGATCGAATGCACTTCGCGAAATCGGTATGGAGCGGCCGACGGAAATCTATTTTGGGAAGTTTGAAAATTCGATTTGAGAAATTAGGTTTTTGGATTTCTTAATGATTTCGAAATTATCTTAGGTATTTATATTTGAAATCAAATGGCTATAAAAGGTTTCCAAAATTGAAACCTAGAAAAGTACTGTACATGGCCGTCGGTTTCGAACCAGGAAGAAAATCGGAAAAATCGCTAAGCATTTTCAGCGAGTATCGTCGAGTATCTAGTATGATACTCGCCGAATATGAAGATGATATTCGCCGAAAATGCCTTAGACAGAATATAGGAAAATTTGACACAAGGCCCAACAAACCTGGCGAGTATCGCTCAGGATACTCGTCGAATTCGGCGAGTATCGCATGGGATACTCGTCGAATTCGGTGAGTATCGCTAGTGATACTCGATGAATTCGGTGAGTATCACCAGTGATACTCGGCGAATTTGCCTTGGCAATTTTTCTGCTTCTCTGCGAATTTTACCTAAGTATGTATGACAAATTTGACGAGTATCGAGAAGCATACACGACGAATTCGGCGAGTATCAAGGGGATACTCGACGAATTCGGCGTGTATGGCTCACCATACTCTCCGAATTTTACTTAGGTAAAATTCTCCATTTCTGACTTCTTAGCTTTGGCCTTCCTCGCTCCTTCCCCTGTACTTGGGATAGAACTACACCCCAATAGAGAGTTTACACGTGAGTCAACACATTGGCCTACATAACGAAGGATTATATTCTATAGTCCCGTGTTTAGTGACCCATTGTAACCTGACATTGGTGTGTACTTGGCATTGTAAACCTACAAGTACATAACTAAAATGCAATATCAAATACAACCTCAAATCATCTTAGCTTGACTGGACTGAAAGAATTGGTTTCAAGAATGTCTAAACACCTAGAGGGGGGGTGAATAGGTTCAATTCTTTTTCACTTAGGCAGATAATAAATTATTCACAGTATAGCTAAAATTCTATATCAACCACAGCACACAATAGACACACAGATTTATAGTGGTTCTTCAAGAAATGGGTACATCCACTGTCCCCCTTCGTCTATCAGCAGTACACTAGATTCGGCCAAACTTCCTTCCACCTTCTCAGATCCTAAGATCTTACAACTCAGAACCCAAACTGGTTCCTACAGCTCAGACTTCAACAAGTCCTACAACTCAGCCTCTTCCCAAGAACCCTAACTCAGAGTGAATCCACACTCCTACCACTCATGCTAACAAGCCCTACCTTAGCCCTTATCACCAAGCCTACAGCTCAGAGAACTTAATCTCCTACCTCAGGCAAATAGCCCTACCTCAGCCTTTATAATTACGGGCTTACAACTTAGAGATTTAAATCTCTTACACTCAGATCTAAAAATAGATCTTACAAAAAATTGAATAAAGAATTACTTTCTTTCTTCACCCAGATAGACAGAGAGAGGGGTAAGGAATCTTGATCAGATCTTGATTAATCTGCTTTCTTCAGACCACTGCTGCAATGAATCAGATTCAACCTTACTTAGCTTATTCAAAGCTTCTTGAAAGAGAGAACCTAGGTTGAATCTTCTTGAGAAGTTGACGTAGATCCAGCTTCTTCTTCCTTGCAGAATTAAATCTGCAAACACTGACAGCTCTGAAGAAATGATGTCTATCTCTTTGATCTTGGATTAGAATCTTCTTCTTGTTGTATAGAATTCTGTGAATTCTTCTTTGAGTATTCCTCCTTCTTCTTGGTTTCCCTCTATATTTTCTCTCTGTCTCACTGTGTTTTTTTTCTCTGATAGCTAATCTCTATTTATAGATCACATCAGAGACAACTGACTGATCCGGTTGTTGACTGACATCTGACAGTTCTGACACGTCTAACAGACCTTGACAATTCTGGCAGCTGTCAAGTCTCTAGTCTTGAGATTTAGTACTTAGAGTTATTTAACTAAGCTGAATGTGTCGAGACACAAGGATAGTATGTGTTGACTCAGATGAAGTATGTGTCGACACAATTACCTGGGTGTCGACACACTTCCTTTGGTGTTGTCGACAAACTTCAGAAACTGTCGTCACAGATTTTGTAGAATGTGTCGACACAATTCCTTTGATTTTGTCGACATACCTCAGAAACTGTCGACATAGCTCTTCATTCAGTGTCTACACTGCCTTTGTAGAATGTGTCGACATACTTTAAAAACTGTCGACACAGCTCTTCATTCAATCTCTACACTTCCTTTGTTAGAATATGTTGACATACTTCAGAAACTGTCGACACAACTGATGTAGACTCAAACTCTATAAGTCGACACAACTCTTGTGTGTCGACAGAGCCCTTCTACTAATATCAGTACTTCAAATCCAAGTGTTTCGACACTAGTCC
Source organism: Platanthera zijinensis (assembly GCA_039513925.1). Lineage (NCBI taxonomy): Eukaryota > Viridiplantae > Streptophyta > Magnoliopsida > Asparagales > Orchidaceae > Platanthera > Platanthera zijinensis. The sequence continues at coordinate 142,840,946 of CM077090.1, forward strand.
TGAGTGTCGATAGAGTTTTTGTCTACTCAAATTCCATGTGTCGACACAAGTCCTGTATGTCGACACAGCTGTTGTCGACTCAAATTCCATGTGTCGACACAAGTCCTGTGTGTCGACACAACTTTGCTTCTAGTCTCGACGCTGCTCCTTCAAAGATGTTGACACATTATAAATGTCTCGACACTTTTGTACTTATAATATTTTCTGCAATCTTTTGCCTGCACAAGTAAACTAGATACACCATTAAATATAACCTAATGTATATCATTGAGTCAGGTGAGGCTTCTCCAAATCAGGTACACAATTTCCAATGTACCCAACATGGACCCTTCGTCAAATAAAGATTATTGTGGATACAATACCCAACAGGCACGATGAGGAGTGTGGTCACTGCCCTAGCCGATAAGATAACCACCCTAGCCCGCGGCAATCACCAAATATATCTGCAAGCAATGAATACACAACCATTCTGCCGTGACCTGTGTAGGATAGCCAGCCTGCCAAGTAGCATCACCAAGGCCGGATAGCAACCTATATCCACCTTGTCACCAAAGGCCAAGCCAGGATACCGCCACCAGCAGAACTCTACAGCAATACCCTGTCTGCCTATCAACAGACACCGCTCCAGTCTGCACTCCTTGTGGACTCAACTCCAGTCTGCATTCCCCTAGCTCGCAACTAAGGCACACCACAACTGCTGCCAAGCTTGGCAGAATGAGAAGCAGTCCGCGCTTAAGCACGTGATCACGCCGGACTGAGCCAACATGGACTTGGTTCAGAACCAACCAAGTCTACACCACTGGCCATAAGGGCCAGTCCGTACTTACTCGCGGACACTGGCAATTATCCGCCAATCCTGGCGAACTCCAGTACCAGTCCGCACTAACTGGCAAACCCTGCGACTTCCACTAGCTGCACCTCCAGAGCTAGACTAAGGCAACTTCCATGTCGGTCTACCGAGCTCCATCCCAGTCCACATCTTGCCGGACTCTGCAGATATAGAAGCTATCCGCATGGTTACCTTCTGGGTTCTGACTGCCTACTGAGCATAAGCCGGCCTGGCTGGCCGCCGCCTTTGTTCATAGAGACCGCGTTAATAGTAAACCCAGGCCGCCAAGGAACAAGCCATTTACAACAGCTCTGCCGACCTGGCTAACCGGCAGTCCTGTCTGTATAGACTGCACGGACAGGTCGCCCAGTTTGCCCAATCCCCCACTTTCACTTCACCATTTTCAACACTCCCCCTTGAAGTGAGAAGTGGTGACCAACCCCAGCAGTTCCCGTAACCAAGCACTTGGTCCCTCTGATACCGGCTTTGAGAAGATGTCTGAGACATAGTACCTGCCCCGCATATCCTGGACCACAAGGAATCCCTCCAGCATCTACCAAATGGATCCATGCTTCCCTCCACCTTCTTCTTCAGCGTTGACCTCCACTTGTGCATCACTGGAGTATCACCAATGATCTTGGGCACAAGGCCCCAAGCCTCATTTCGATTGAGAGTAGTCACTTTCTTAACCTTGGCGTCATCTACCTCCTTGACTCCAGTGGTGTCATCACAGCTAGAAGGTACTCGCTCGATCTGAGGGCTTGCGAGAAAAGATGAGACCAAGTTCGCCGTGTTTCCTTCGCTATATCGGGTTGGTGGGTTGGTGACCCTCTTTGATCTCCGAAGAATCTGATCACGGCTAACCACCTCCGCTGCTCCTTCTGAACCAACTTCGTTCCCGGGCAAACCCGGAAAAATGCTCCCCATGCTTTCTGAACAAGAAGCTACCGAACTGGAACCAAAAGTACCTGGAGCAATGCTCCCCTGCTACCTAAACTAGAAGCCTCTGCTCTTGAAACATAACTGCTTGGAACATCGCTTCCCTTGCTACCTAAATAAGAAGCACTTAGAGTAATACTCCCCTTGCTTCTTGAACCAAAAGCAACTGACTTCGAGCCAGAAGTACCTGGATCATCGCTCCCCCTACTTCCTAACTCAGACGCCTTTGCCCTGGAGCTTTAACAATTTTGATCTCCTGGTGATACAGGTAGCTCCATCCAAACCTTAGCAACAGCCTCCTCCAACGCACCATCTGACCTGCTCACCTCTAGCTCCACATCTGAGCTACCCCAATACAAAGTCAGTTCATCGAAGACAACGTCTCTCGACATGATGAACTTCTTCATCGCAGGATCCATACACCTCCATCTCTTCTTCTGCTCATCATACCCAATGAAGACTAGGTTAATCTTGAGAGCATCCGGAGAGTGTACATAGCAGGTAGAACCAAACACTCGAAGGTGCTGCATGCTGGGCTTTATCCTAAACATCAGCTCATACAGAGTCTTCAAGTTAATTGGATTCAGAGGCATCTGATTAATGACATGAGCCGCGTAGGCCATCCCTTCTGCCCAAAAGGCCTTAGGAATGCCTTTGCACCATAGCCAACACTTGCAAGTCTCCGTCAAAAGATGGATCTTCTGATCTGCTACTCCACTTTGTTTTGGAGTATGTCCACAAGAGAGCTCTCTTAGGATTCTATGCTTTCTATAGAAGTTAGAGAACACGGTTGAGCCGAACTCACCTCTGTTGCCCATTCTTAACTTCTTGATCCGTAGACCAAGCTGGCCCTCCACAAGCTTCTTGAACTCCACAAACAAATGGAACTGGTTTGACTTATCCTTCATAAAGTACACCCAAGTATACCTCGAGTAATCATCAACTAATATCAGCATGTATTGCTGCCTCCAAGACTGGCGGTGATGGTAGGCCCCATCAGGTCACCATAGACACACTCTAATGGTTCCTTATACCTGGACTGCACCTTATCAACCGTAAAATGATGAACTTCACCGTGTTGACATCCCGCACAAGCTTGATTGTTGCCGAAGGATGACATCCTAGGCAAGCCTCTCACGAGGCTTCTCACCGCCATTGCTTTCAGCTTGTCCATCCCAACATGTCCTAGTATTTCGAGCCAGATAGCTGCACTATCATTGGCCTTCAACCGATCAGCATCAGAACTTATTGACGACCTAACCAAGTTCTTCTCCTTACTCCCAACATGAGCAATGTTCACCGAGTGCAAGATAACCTTTGTAACGCCCCTGATTTTTCGACGATTTTATTTAAATGGGAAACATCATATTTATGATGTCATGGCGTTACCTTTAACATCAAGATGATGACGTAATGCCATAAAGGCATTTTCGCATCCATGCGGTCAAGTCGGCCGAATTCTTGTTGTTATGAGAAAATTTTGCATTTGGAATTTAAGTTGAGTAATTTTGACTTACTCATCAAGTTTCGTCGCGATCCGAGCGATATTTGGGCCTCGCCGTTTTTCCAAAGTTTTGTGGAATTTATGTTCGTCGTAAAATTTGAAAACTTATATCTCGAGAATGGCTCGTCTGATCTTGGTTTTGACTTCGTCGTTGTGTTCGTAGCGTCTGTGTTCGCCTACGGCGTGAGTTTCGTTCAATTCGGCGCTCGTTTGGGCCTCCGTTTTGATCTCGCGTTTCCTTATTCAAATATATATAAATACGATTATTTTAATATTAAATTACTATTCAAAAATGAAAAGTACTATTCATTCTTATAGTTTGATCAAAAGGTTAGATTTGGCAAGAAATTGTTTTTCCTGCAACCTTGACTCGTGTGAAGTTTCTGCTTATTATGTAAATCTTCTGTTCCTCCAACTCTGTATACTCGAGTAGTCTATTTATGTATACTCGAGTAGCCTTCTGTATACTCGAGTAGTCTGTTTCTGTATACTCGAGTAGTCTGTTTATGTATACTCGAGTAGCCTTCTGTATACTCGAGTAGTCTGTTTCTGTATACTCGAGTAGTCTGTTTATGTATACTCGAGTAGCCTTCTGTATACTCGAGTAGTCTGTTTCTGTATACTCGAGTAGTCTGTTTATGTATACTCGAGTAGCCTTCTGTATACTCGAGTAGTCTGTTTCTGTATACTCGAGTAGTCTGTTTATGTATACTCGAGTAGCCTTCTGTATACTCGAGTAGTCTATTTCTGTATACTCGAGTAGTCTGTTTCTGTATACTCGAGTAGTCTGTTTCTATATACTCGAGTAGCCTTCTGTATACTCGAGTAGTATGTTCCTGCATACTCGAGTAGTCTATTTCTGCTTACTCGAGTAGCCTTCTGTATACTCGAGTAGTCTGCTGTCTTTCTCGTGTAGTTCGTCATAGTTTGTGCTCGGGAGCCTTTTTGAGGGTCAAAACAGTGCCGTATGAAAAAATGGCTAACATAAAATTTGTTCGTCTCGACGAGATCTACAACTTTTATGTTGGGCACATTTCGATTTGAAGCCATTCTAGACCTCTAATTTTTTTTTCCGCGAACTGCTCGTACTTAAACCGTTTTTTTTATATATTTAGACAAAACTTTTTATAACTACCTATATATATATATATATATATATATATATATATATATATTCTTATACTTAGGTTATTTAGAAAAATAGGAATACTTCATCTTCTCCGATTCTTTCTCCCGAACCAGAGCGGCGTGAGCGAGAGAGAGAATATTTCGTGAATCTTCCGGTGGCCGCCGACGGAACTCCGGTGCTCGAAATCTTCAACCGAGCGTAGATTTGGAAAGCTCTCGCCGAGAGCTACGCTATTGTGGTAAATTTTTTCCCCTTTCTTTGAGTTTTCTCGTTAGGGTTTTTCGGCCCTAACCCCCTTTTCGATCATTTTTGTCTAGATTTCAACTTCCTCCATCCTCTTTTGCCCCGATCTGTGACGTGGACTAATTTGGAGAACTTTTTCGGTAAAACCAAGGCAAGTGGTGGTTTCCTCTCATTTCTCCTTGTCTGATTTGATGGTAACGGTTCAGTTTTTATGCTCTTTAAAAATTTCTTCACTTTGTTTTTCCAAGTTATTGCTACGATTAACCTTTTTGGATGATCACTCGAGATTGTAAGATTTTGTCTTGATGAACTTGATCTTGTCATGATATATTTAATCGTTCTTAATGTGTCTTATTAATGCCTTTAAATGCATTACCTATCGTTATTGATCGTATTAGAGTTTGTCTAGGATTGTAAATCGTTTATAGGGGTTGATCAACCATGTCTTGAAACTAGAAGTGTCAAGTAGAATCCGACGAGCCAAATCTCGAGATATATGTGATGGTTTCTTTGTGGGTTTTCTTGATTGCGGGAGTTGGTGGACGAAATCACCTCCGCAAAGTTTGATGCCTTTATTAGTACCTTGTGGAAGTCTACCAGGTTTTTGGGCATCTGCGGTGTATGGTGGAGAGTATGAGACTCCCTCGCAGTTAAGCGGATATTTTATTCGTAAGGGTGTGTCCAGTTGAGTGACCACCTCGCCCGTGTTTTTGGGGTAGAGTCGACCACGGGTGCCTAATAAAGGTTTTGTATTTCTTCCTTATGATTTATTCATGTTGTCACCTTATAGCCTTGTGCGTCTGGTGTACTCTTGTGACGAATCACCTAAGTGTTCTTTTTTCTGATGATGCCTTGTTTCTTTTTATACTTTACTTCAAAGGTTTTGGTCTTGGGTTGGTACTCCTTTTGACCCTTATTTATTTTGGCTTATTTTTCTGCCATCATTTGTACCCTCTTGCTGAGGTGTTCTGTCTTTGGAATGCCCCAGGTTCGGAGCATTAGCAGGTAGCGGAGCCGGTTTTGGAGCCCTAGCAGCAACTGTTTGGCTATGGTTTTTCCCCCTCGCCGTAGCGAGGTAGTTCGTTATTTTAGTTTTCTTTGCCTAGTTTCAGACATTTTCCTACTGTGGGTTCGTGTCAGGCTGTTGACGCCCACAGGATTGTTGTTTTTTTTTGACACTTGCTAGCTGTTGTGGTTTCCTTATGTTTGGTTTACATTACTTGCTCTCTGGGATGATTTATTGCTAGGATGGCATGTTAGATATTTTTATCCTATAAAACCTTACTATTAGTAAAGCATACTTGTCATATCTTTCAAAACTAAGCCACTACTTTTTATTTAGCGTAAAGACTTTCCTACACTTATTATAAATCTAGGGTTTGCATTGTATGAGTTGTTCCTCGGGAACATTTATACTCGTGTAGGATATTAGAGTCAATTTAAATAAGTATTTTCCGCAAGCGTATAATTTATATTTTAAATCGTGAACTAGATGATTCACTAAGCCAAGGGATACGGCTACCATCATAACTTAAACTGGATTTTATTCATAACCATTTATGTTTTCTTCTAAAATTGTAGAGTTTGGAGTCTTGCCTAAACGTCTATAGTTATCCCCTGCACGGCGTGGCATCACGACGCGTATTTTCCCCTTGCTTTGATATATTTAAATTGTTGGGAAAAATGCGGGTTGTGACAGTTGGTATCAGAGGGAGGTTGCTTGACAATTGGTCGGGCAACCTTCCCTTGTTAATGTTAGTTGCTTAGTGTCCTGTCATACACACACCGATGTGTCATCAATATGTCTTGGCTGAAGCATGAACACTACAATCATAAGCATGATTAGAAGTATACGGGGCATATTATGTAGTATGGGATGCATAATATGTGTTTGTATATGGATCCACCATAGGTGGCAACATATGAGGGTTATGTAGTATGGGATGCATAACCTCACCACATGAATGCCCATTAGCACGTTTTCTTTTCGTTGCATGCAATATTATGTAGTATGGGATGCATAACATTGCATGTGTACGCCGCTCGTAATATGCATTAAGGCCTTTTATAGAATTCATAGCACCACATGCATATCATAACATAACATAAGCACAACATGCCAAGCTAAAGATCTACTTGATGACATATGTACACACATGATTTTAAATAAGAGTAAAGAATTCATGCATTCATATCATAGGCACATGAGTCAATAGGATGATAAGATATCATCCTGAGTAGGACATATCATCATCATATAATCCCAGAGCAAGTGATAGCTTTAGCAAGTGTCTTTCAAGTATGGTCTGAACTAGTTTTGTTTGCCCTAGTCGTATCTAGGATTTTTATTGGGTTGTTCGTTTGCCATTTTAGAAATGCCTCCAAAGCGTATTGCGACGAGATCGACTCCCCAGTCGGAGGGTGAGTCATCAGGCGCGCAGAGTGATGCGTTGATTGAGAGTTTGCGCCAGAGCAACGAGGCTCTGTCAAGGCAAGTAGTTGCGATGCAAACGCAAATTCAGTCATTGTTGTCTACCGCTCCAGCGCGGCAACCTTCAGTGCAAGAGCCTGCCTTGGGTCAAGTCGTGCCCAATACCCCTAGTCCTCTAGTGGCCCCGGTGGCAATACCACCAAAAATGAATTTCATATCGCATTTCCAGCGATTGGGACCTCCCACCTACGACGGGAGTGCCGACTTTATGATTTTGGATGATTGGATCATCTCAATCGAGGAGATGTTTTCATATTCCGGGATTCTAGAAGCCCAGAAGGTTATGATTGCAGCCTATCAGCTAAAAGGCCTAGCAAAGAGTTGGTGGATTCGTGAAAAGGAGAGTCTGAAGGAAGGCTGTACCTGGGACTCTTTCAAGAAGATGTTGCTGAAGAAGTTTCTGCCCTCGGTCGAGCAGGACCGTCTCATGAATAACTTCCTGCATTTGAAGCAGAGACAGCTCACGGTGAGCGAATATAAGATTGAGTTTAGCAAGTTGAGTAGATTTGCTCCCGATTTGGTAGCTTCGGAGGAGGGAAGAGTGAAACGTTTCCTGGGAGGACTAAGAAGTGATGTCCAGCAGTGGGCATGCGCTTATGGAGCTGACAGTTATGCTATGGCAGTGGAAGCCGCACTAAAAGTTGAAGCGATTGAAAATGCCAAGAACCGCGGTGCTGCGGCGAGGAAAGAGAAAAGGAAGGGTGTTGAGGATGGTAGCTCCAGGGCATCTGGCCCTTCTTCGAAGAAGAAAGGTAAGGAAGTGTGTAGTTTCTGTGGTCGTTCTGGCCACCCTTACGAAAGATATTTCAAGAGAACAGCCACCCTGAAGCAGCAGCAAGTGCACGCCATCCAAGGTGCACCCAAGGGAGAGCTCGTGTGCTCATTCTGTGCAAGGAAGGGTCATGATGTGAGTCGGTGCTGGATGAAAGAAAGGACCTGCTTCTAGTGCGGGCACAAGGGACACCAGAAATCTTCGTGCCCCCAGGCTCAAACCCCACTGCAGCCTGCTCCGCTTCGAGCTCTGCCGCCACCACCAACCCTAGATAAAGGAAAAGGAAAGATGAATGTGATGACTAGCGAGGAAGCTCAAAACTCTACGCAAGTTATTTCAGGTTAGCCCCAGTCTATTTTATCCCTATTATTTATCGTTGTTGCCATGGTTATCGTTCGTTTAGTATGTATGTTACGGTTTTAGGGGAGTTTAAGGTGCGGAATAGGTGGGCGCGCGTTCTGTTCGATTCGGGTGTCACCCATTCCTTTGTGGCCAGGAGGTTTGTTGATAAACATCGCCTGGATATTGATCAATTGAGAGACTCCTTCAACGTCAAGCTTCCCTCCGGTGATTCGGTGATATCCAATCAAGGAGTTCTGAGATGCCCTATTCATCTTGGAAATTTTCTGGCCCTTGCGGATCTGTTAATTTTAGACCTGACTGATTTTGATGTGATTTTGGGCATGGACTGGCTGTCCAAGTATGATGCAGTCATCCAGTGCAAGGCAAAAAGGCTGGACTTCAGAATGGACGATGGCCAACCTATGAGCGTCTATGGATTTCAGGACAGAGTTTCCCCTATCATTTTTGCGGTACGTGCTATAAAGTCTGGTTGCGAGGCGTTTTTAGTTTCTATTTCTGCTCTGGAAACAGCTTCTGTTACACCACATCTCGAGGATGTCTCGGTGGTGCAAGAGTTTCTAGATGTCTTTCCTGATAGTCTTCCAGGACTTCCTCCTGAGAGGGAGATTGAGTTCGTGATTGACCTCGAGCCAGGCACTCGTCCCATCGCCAAGGCACCGTACCGTATGGCTCCGCGTGAGTTGGATGAGTTGCGTACTCAGCTCGATGAGTTGCTGAGGTGTGGTTTTATTAGACCAAGTTCTTCTCCGTGGGGTGCTCCGGTTTTGTTCGTAAGGAAGAAGGACGGATCGATGAGGCTTTGCATCGATTATAGGGAATTAAATAAGGTGACCGTTAAGAATAGATATCCCCTGCCAAGGATCGATGATTTGTTTGATCAGTTGCGTGGTAGCTCGGTATTTTCAAAAATCGATCTTCGCTCAGGCTACCACCAGTTGAGGATTCGCGAGGAAGATATTCCCCGAACCGCATTCCGTTCACGGCATGGACATTATGAGTTTTTGGTGATGTCTTTCGGTTTAACCAATGCACCCTCTGCTTTCATGGATTTGATGAATAGGGTGTTTAAAGATTTCTTGGACCGATTCGTTATTGTGTTCATAGATGACGTCCTAGTGTATTCCCGCAATGTTGAGGATCATACTCAGTATTTGCGTTTGGTTTTGTCGACCCTGAGGGAGCATAAGCTATATGCGAAGTTGAGCAAATGTGAGTTCTGGCTACCTCAGGTTTCCTTTCTGGGTCATGTTGTAGGCAAGGATGGTATTTCTGTAGACCCGACCAAGATTTCTGCCGTGATGGAATGGGAAGGACCTTCTACACCTAAGGAGATTAGGAGCTTCTTAGGCCTCGCTGGCTACTATAGAAGATTTGTGGAAGGATTTTCGGTGTTGTCTGCTCCTTTAACAAGACTTACTCAAAAGAATACTACATTCATTTGGAGTGATAAGTGTGAAGAGGCTTTCCAAGAGTTGAAGAAGAGACTGTGTACTGCCCCAATTTTAACCTTACCTACTAAAGGAGTCGAGTATGCTGTGTACGTCGATGCGTCACACATCGGACTTGGTTGTGTTTTAATGCAAGATGGTAAGGTGATCGCGTATGGATCGAGGCAACTAAAGATTCCCGAGAGAAACTATCCTACGCACGATTTGGAGTTTGCTGCCGTAATTTATGCGCTGAAGCTGTGGCGACAATTATTGTATGGCGCGCTGTGCAAGATCTATACGGACCATAAGAGTTTGAAGTACGTCTTCACTCAGAAGGAACTAAATCTACGCCAGCATCGGTGGTTAGAGTATGTGGCGGATTATGAAGTAGAAATTCTTTATCATCCGGGAAAGGCTAATGTTGTAGCTGATGCTTTGAGTAGGAAGACCGCTAAAATTTTTAATCTATTGGTACAGTCCTTAGTAGAAGAACATCGAGATTGGGAGTAGTTCTACGCCTGCTAGTTTGGAAGCAGAAGCGCCCTCTTGGATTTCCCTTACTAGGGTGCACCAAAAGGACGATCCAGAATTGTTGCACCTCTGGAATAGAACTGAGAAAGGAGAGTTACCTGATTTTTCTTTGGACGAGCTAGGTACTCTGAAATATCGGGGTAGATTCTGTATTCCTGACATGGGTGTCATCTGAGCTAAAATTTGTGAAGAAGCTCATGGTTCCAGTGTTTCCTATCATCCTGGTTCCACCAAAATGTATAAAGATCTAAAGCAAATTGTTTGGTGGGTAGGGATGAAAAGCGATATCGCAAAGTTTGTATCAGAATGTTATACGTGTCAGCATTTCAAGGCTGACCATAGAAGGCCTGGTGGTAAATTGACACCTCTTGATATTCCAAGTTGGAAATGGGAAAGTATTTCAATGGATTTTATCACCGGTCTACCAAAATCTCCCCGTGGGCATGACTCAGTTTGGGTGATAGTCGACAGATTGACAAAGTGTGCCCACTTTGTTCCGTTTAAGATTGGGTATTCGATGAAGAAGGTAGCTGAGCTATATGTTGAAGAGGTCATCAGGTTACATGGAGTGCCTGTTAGCATAGTATCAGATCGGGACTCCAGATTTACGTCCCGTTTTTGGAAGAGCATGCAAGAGGGGTTGGGTACCGACTTGAGGTATTCCACCGCCTATCATCCGCAGACGAATGGGAAAACAGAAAGAGTAAATCAGATCGTGGAGGACATGATTAGATGTTATATTTTGGATCATGGTGGTGCTTGGGATGAGCGTCTCAGACTCATGGAGTTTGCTTACAATAATAGTTATCAAGAGAGCTTACAGATGGCCCCGTTTGAGGCCTTGTATGGGAGGCGTTGTAGGACTCCCTTATTTTGGGCGGAGGTTGGTGAGAGTCAATTGCTAGGTCTGGAAGCCCTTGAGGACCTGAATTGTGCGGTGACTCATATTCGAGAAAAGCTTCGTGTAGCACAAGAGCGTTATGAGAAATATGCTAATCGACGAAGGGTCGATTTGGAGTTTGTCGTTGGGGACTTGGTTTTTCTGAAAGTTTCTCCGATGCCAGGAGTAAAAAGATTTGGAAGGAACCACAAGTTAGACCCCCGGTATGTGGGACCTTTTCAGATTCTGGAGCGCATCGGAGTGTCAGCTTATCGATTGGATTTACCTGCTACCTTCCCTGGTGTCCACGATGTGTTCCATGTGAGCCAGTTGTGGAAGTGTTTTCGTAGTGATGGTCAAATTCTTGACTCGGTGCCCCAAATTCAGCCCAATCTGTCGTATGTGGAAGAGCCTGTCCGTGTTTTGGAATCTCAAGAGCGTGTCTTGCGAAGAAAGACCATCCCCATGGTTAAGGTTCTTTGGAGAAATCAAGACGTCGAGAGCGCGCCGTGAGAATTGGAATCAGCAATGAGAGAATCTCATCCTCACCTCTTCTCCTAGTTTCGGGTACGTCGATATGTTTTCAGTCATGTTTGATTTTATCATTTTGATTTGGTTTTGGAGTTATGTTAAGTTTCGGGACGAAACTTCTTTTTAGGGGGAGTAACTATAACGCCCCCGATTTTTCGACGATTTTATTTAAATGGGAAACATCATATTTATGATGTCATGGCGTTACCTTTAACGTCAAGATGACGACGTAATGCCATAAAGGCATTTTCGCGTCCATGCGGTCAAGTCGGCCGAATTCTTGTTGTTATGAGAAAATTTTGCATTTGGAATTTAAGTTGACTAATTGTTGACTTACTCGTCAAGTTTCGTCGCGATCCGAGCGATATTTGGGTCTCGGCTTTTTTCCAAAATTTTGTGAAATTTATGTTCGTCGTAAACTTTGAAAACTTATATCTCGAGAATGGCTCGTCTGATCTTGGTTTTGACTTCGCCGTTGTGTTCGTAGCGTCTGTGTTCGCCTACGGCGTGAGTTTCGTTCAATTCGGCGCTCGTTTGGGCCACCATTTTGATCTCGCGTTTCCTTATTCAAATATATATAAATACGATTATTTTAATATTAAATTACTATTCAAAAATGAAAAGTACTATTCATTCTTATAGTTTGATCAAAACGTTAGATTTGCCAAGAAATTGTTTTTCCTGCAACCTTAACTCGTGTGAAGTTTCTGCTTATTATGTAAATCTTCTGTTCCTCCAATTCTGTATACTCGAGTAGTCTGTTTATGTATACTCGAGTAGCCTTCTGTATACTCGAGTAGTCTGTTTCTGTATACTCGAGTAGTCTGTTTATGTATACTCGAGTAGCCTTCTGTATACTCGAGTAGTCTGTTTCTGTATACTCGAGTAGTCTGTTTATGTATACTCGAGTAGCCTTCTGTATACTCGAGTAGTCTGTTTCTGTATACTCGAGTAGTCTATTTATGTATACTCGAGTAGCCTTCTGTATACTCGAGTAGTCTGTTTCTGTATACTCGAGTAGTCTGTTTATGTATACTCGAGTAGCCTTCTGTATACTCGAGTAGTCTGTTTCTGTATACTCGAGTAGTCTGTTTCTGTATACTCGAGTAGTCTGTTTCTGTATACTCGAGTAGCCTTCTGTATACTCGAGTAGTATGTTCCTGCATAGTCGAGTAGTCTGTTTCTGCTTACTCGAGTTGCCTTCTGTATACTTGAGTAGTCTGCTGTCTTTCTCGTGTAGTTCGTCATAGTTTGTGCTCGGGAGCCTTTTTGAGGGTCAAAACAGTGCCGTATGAAAAAATGGCTAACATGAAATTTGTTCGTCTCGACGAGATCTACAACTTTTATGTTGGGCACATTTCGATTTGAAGCCATTCTAGACCTCTAATTTTGTTTTTTGCGAACTGCTCGTACTTAAACCGTTTTTTTTTATATTTAGACAAAACTTTTTATAGCTACCTATATATATATATATATATATATATATATATATATATATATATATATATATATATATATATATATATATATATATTCTTATACTTAGGTTATTTAGAAAAATAGGAATACTTCATCTTCTCCGATTCTTTCTCCCGAACCAGAGCGGCGTGAGCGAGAGAGAGAATATTTCGTGAATCTTCCGGTGGCCGCCGACGGAGCTCCGGTGCTCGAAATCTTCAACCGAGCGTAGATTTGGAAAGCTCTCGCCGAGAGCTGCGCTATCGTGGTAAATTTTTCCCCTTTCTTTGGTTTTTCTCGTTAGGGTTTTTCGGCCCTAACCCCCTTTTCGACCATTTTTGTCTAGATTTCAACTTCCTCCATCCTCTTTTACCCCGATCTGTGACGTGGACTAATTTGGAGAACTTTTCCGGTAAAACCAAGGCAAGTGCTAGTTTCCCCTCATTTCTCCTTGTCTGATTTGATGGTAACGGTTCAGTTTTTATGTTCTTTAAAAATTTCTTCACTTTGTTTTTCCAATTTATTGCTACGATTAACCTTTTTGGATGATCACTCGAGATTATGAGATTTTGTCTTGATGAACTTGATCTTGTCATGATATATTTAATCGTTCTTGATGTGTCTTATTAATGCCTTTAATTGCATTACCTATCGTTATTGATCGTATTAGAGTTTGTCTAGGATTGTAAATCGTTTATAGGGGTTGATCAACCATGTCTTGAAACTAGAAGTGTCAAGTAGAATCCGACGAGCCAAATCTCGAGATATATGTGATGATTTCTTTGTGGGTTTTCTTGATTGCGGGAGTTGGTGGACGAAATCACCCCCGTAAAGTTTGATGCCTTTATTAGTACCTTGTGGAAGTCTACCAGGTTTTTGGGCATCTGTGGTGTATGGTGGAGAGTATGAGACTCCCTCGCAGTTAAGCGGATATTTTATTCGTAAGGGTGTGTCCAGTTGAGTGACCACCTCGCCCGTGTTTTTGGGGTAGAGTCGACCACGGGTGCCTAATAAAGGTTTTGTATTTCTTCCTTATGAGTTATTCATGTTGTCACCTTATAGCCTTGTGCGTCTGGTGTACTCTTGTGACAAATCACCTAAGTGTTCTTTTTTCTGATGATGCCTTGTTTCTTTTTATACTTTACTTCAAAGGTTTTGGTCTTGGGTTGGTACCCCTTTTGACCCTTATTTATTTTGGCTTATTTTTCTGCCACCATTTGTACCCTCTTGCTGAGGTGTTCTGTCTTTGGAATGCCCCAGGTTCGGAGCATTAGCAGGTAGCGGAGCCGGTTTTGGAGCCCTAGCAGCAGCTGTTTGGCTGTGGTTTTTCCCCCTCGCCGTAGCGAGGTAGTTCGTTGTTTTAGTTTTCTTTGCCTAGTTTCAGACATTTTCCTACTGTGTGTTCGTGTCAGGCTGTTGACGCCCACAGGATTATTGTTTTTTTTTTGACACTTGCTAGCTGTTGTGGTTTCCTTATGTTTGGTTTACATTACTTGCTCTCTGGGATGATTTATTGCTAGGATGGCATGTTAGATACTTTTAACCTATAAAACCTTACTATTAGTAAAGCATACTTGTCATCTCTTTCAAAACTAAGCCACTACTTTTTATTTAGCGTAAAGATTTTCCTACACTTATTATAAATCTAGGTTTTGCATTGTATGAGTTGTTCCTCGGGGACATTTATACTCGTGTAGGATATTAGAGTCAATTTAAATAAGTATTTTCCGCAAGCGTATAATTTATATTTTAAATCGTGAACTAGATGATTCACTAAGCCGAGGGATACGACTACCATCATAACTTAAACTGGATTCTATTCATAACCATTTATGTTTTCTTCTAAAATTGTAGAGTTTGGAGTCTTGCCTAAACGTCTGCAGTTATCCCCTGCACGGCGTGGCATCACGACGCGTATTTTCCCCTTGCTCTGATATAATTAAATTGTTGGGAAAAATGCGGGTTGTGACAACCTTACACTCCTTCTTGAAGATACCAGACTGCTTGCATCTATAGCACCTTGGTCCTTCCTTCCTCTTCCCATCACGCCTAGGAGAAACACTCCTCTCTTGTTGATCATAAGTAGAGGGACCAACCTCAGCAGCTAACTTCACCTCCTTGTTGAACAACCCATCAAGGGAAGTCCAAACCTCCGCAGCTGACCGACATCCGTCTATGTAGTACAAGAGTTCCAATGAGATAACTTGCTTGAGAATAGGCTCTACTTTCACGTTTGTCTCCTTCCAAGCTCTCATCACTTCAGCATTACCAGCAGTAATCACTTGCCTTATGTCTCCACAAATAACCTCCCAAAGGTCCTCGCCAAGAAGATAGATTTTCATACATGACTTCCACTTTCCAAAGTTAGTACATTAAAGAAGCTCCATTCTAAGATCCCTTGCTAAACCACTGTTGGGTCCATTGATCCCAATGTCCTAGATTTGTAAGAAGTCAAATAGGTCAATGGTATACATATAGTTGTATTTGATGTATGTTTAAGTTCATGCATACAAGTTGGTCTTTGTCATAATGATTGAAAATATAGTTCAAGAGACGATGATAGGTGGACTCAAAGTGATAGGCTGGAAAGTTAGAAAAATACCTAAGTCTAGAAGCGTTGAGTGAGGCAAGCTCACTCAATGCTCTCAACGTCATACAACTAATAGCACTGAGAGAAGACTGGCAGTCAAAGCTTGTAGTATTGAAAAGGCAGAAATATGGCTAAGACAACAGGCATTAAGTGAGGCACATACACTCAACGCTCTCAACGCCATATGGCCAGAATCATTGAAGTCAAGGATATGATGTCAAAGCCTAAGCAGTGGAAGCCATAAAATTGACTAAGTCCAGAAGCATTGAGTGAAGCTTATACACTCAATGCTCTCAATGCCATCAGGCAGAGATGAAGAATATGGCTATGAAAAAAAGCATTGAGTGAAGAATATACACTCAACGCTCTCAACGCCATCAGGAAGAAAGCTAAAGAATATGGCTAAGGCAAAAAAGCATTGAGTGAGGGATATACACTCAATGCTCTCAACGCCTCGCAGAGCTGAAATATTTCTAAGTCCAGATTCATTGAGAATGGTCTATACACTCAACGCCTAGCAGAGTTAAAATATTTCTAAGTCCAGTCTCGTTGAGAATGGCCTATTCACTCAATGCCACTCAATGCCTAACAGAGTTGAAGAAAATTCCAAGTCCAGAATCATCGAAGTATTGCTTATCCAGTTTTCGTCGAGCTAAGTTCAGATTTCGTCGAACTCAGCTTTCACCTGCACGTCGACCTGAGAATTTCTGGAATGAAGCTTGATTTCATCGAGCTGAGTTCTGGATTCGCCGAACTAAGTTTTGAGTTCATCGAACTGAAGATTTCTGAGTTGATGCTTGATTTCGTCGAGCTGAGCCATGGATTCATCAAACTGAGTTTTGAGTTTGTCGAACTGAAGATTTCTGAAGTATTGCTTAATTTTATCGAGCTGAGCTCTAGGTTCATCGAACTGAGTTTTGAGTTCGTTAAACAAAGAATTTTTGAAGTATTGTTTGATTTTGGCTAAGTCCAGAAAGATGCTGACGTCAATGATGTCAAAAAGTTAACGATTTTTTGTTTCGTTACTTAATTGTTGCAAATCGACATTAACGTCGTCGTCAGTCTACAGTGGATCTCAATTTGATTAAGCTGAGGTTTTAACCATCGTTAAAACCTGAACACGTGTCAAACATCCCACAAATCGACAGGGTTATAAATAACAGCTGAGATTAAGATCAAATTAGCTATTTTGATTAACATTCTAAAAATGAGAAGCGGGAGTTTGTCATCTTCATCCGCCATTATTACAGAACCAAGAACTTCAATTGAAAAATCTGAAGGGTTTCTGAGTTCGCTGGTTCAATCAACATCTGTTATAGCAAGATCAAAAGATTTCTTTGAGGAAGACAAATCGGTCTAGGCAAACCCTAGCTGAAGTTGATATACGATCCAAGCTGAGCCAAATCTGAAGATCTATCTCTAGATCGTTGAAGAAGAAGAAGATATCTGCACAGAGTTTTCTCTGGACAGGAGAGGCATAAGAATTCATTTCTCTATCAATGAAAATTAGATGAATGAAGATTTTCATTTTGAATCTTCCCCCATCATCAGCAAGAATAGGATTAAGGTCCTGAAGAACTTCCAGCACAAACAACATATAGTCAAAGATTGTCATCCTTGTTGCTGGGAAGCAGATAGGGCTGAGAATTTCTTAGCCCAGGAAGAAATTGACTCAGAGAATAATTTCTCTTGAGTCAAATCAATAAACTCTTTCAAAATCAGTGGATCTTGTAAAGATCGCTATTGAGGCCTAGATTGATTGGGCTGTGTGTGAGATCTGTGAGATCTAATTGTAAAGCCTAAATTATAAAGGTTGTGTGATTAGAATCCTGTGTGAATCTGTGTGAGGCTGTTTCTCCCAGTCTGTGTAAAGGGCATTTGTTTCTGTGTGTGGTTGTCAGGTGATTACTGTGTGGAGGGTTGTGAGCCAGTATTGTAAGTCTCAGTGGAGACTGACTGATTTAGTGAGATCATGCTATAATCTCTGAGGAGCCATAGTTTTCGTAGAAGAGCCTTGTCTAACATACTGTTAGAAAGGCGGAGAGGGACAGTGGATATACCCATATACTAGGGAACCACTATAAAATATGGTGTGTTGTGTATTGTGTTTTGCTGTGCTGAATATTGTTTTCTTGAAAGCTGAAATAAGTATACACAGTAGGACATAAGTCATAGAAGATTTTAAAGAATCAAGAAAAGACTGCAATAACCTATCCCCCCCCCCCTCTAGGTGATTAGCTACCCTTGTAATCAAAGACTTTCAAGTGGTATCAGAGGGAGGTTACTCAATAAAAGAGTTAACAGACTGAGAAGATCTCTAGTGTAGCTATCAGAGGTTAAGATGGGTTCAGGAGAGAACCATAAAGAGCTTGGATCCATGAAACTTCCTCTCTACAGGAAGAAGAATTTTGACATATGGAAAGAAAGGGTCAGATTATTTATGAAAACATCTCATCCTAGGATCTATATCACAGTTCAAGAAGTACCCTTCATCCCAATGAAGATATCTGTCCTTGATGCAAATCTTCAGACTCCAAAGAAGTACAATGAAATGACTAAGGATGAAGTCATCTTAGCAACAAGGGATAAGAGGGCACAAAACATCATAGTTAGTGCCATAGATGTCTCCACCTTTCAAAACCTGGTGCATTGCAAGGCCTCAAAGGAAATATGGGATACATTGATAGTGTATATGGAAGGCACTGAGGATGTGAGAGATGATAGAAAGTCAATGCTGAATCAAGAGTATGAAGCTTTCAGACAGATCAGGGAGGAGACCATAACTAGCTGTTATGAGAGGTTTTTCAGGACAGTAAATGAGTTAAAGACCTATGGCAGGGCCTTTAATAATTATGAGCTAAATGATAAGTTTCTTATGTCTCTTACTAGAGACTGAGACACTAATATATGTGCCATTAGAGAAGTGGCAAAGCTACAAGATACTCCACCATCCATACTGTTTGGTAAGATGCTTTCATATGAGATGCAGCTGACAGTAAGGAAGGAGGAAGAGAAGACTAGCAAAGGTCAGGCTAAAGAAACAACTGTAGCCTTCAAGGCAGATAGCTCCAAGAGGAGCAAGGAGAAGAATCCTTCTCCCCTAAGAATTCCAGCTGAGTTAGAAGATTCAGATCAAGAGGAATCAGGCTGTAATATGTATAAGGAGTTTGCTGCTTTCTCAAAACAGTTTTTGAGGCTGATGAAAAAGAAGGGGTGGAGGAGCAAACCTACCTCTTCCTTCCAGCACAAAGAGGACTACTACAGAAATAAGAAGAAACCCTCCAAAGAGGGCAGGTATGATCCAAAACCTAGTAAACATTTTTCTAAAAATATTATTTATTTTTGTTGCAGCAAGCCAGGTCATGTGGTGGCTGATTGTCCTGAGAAGAAAGAAGCTAATGAAAAGAATCATCACCACAAGAGAAGCAAGAAGAAGAAAACCTTCATTGTTAAGAGGGAGAAATGTTGGATTGAGTCTTCCTCATCAGAATCAAAAGAGGATGATGAAGTCTACATTGGGATGATGGCAAGATCACATGAGGAATCCTGCCAGGATTAGCCTGGACCATCTAAGGTACACTCTTCATCCAACTCTTCATCCAAGTCCAAATATGTGACTGGTTCAGATTCAAGTGCTTCTTCATTAAGAGATGAAGATGGCTCTGAATCTGAGGAAGACAAAGATCAAATAATTGAAAAAGATATGGTGAACTTCTGAAAGCATTCAGAAGGAGTAAGCTGCTGACCAAACAGCAGGCTCATGAGATTGCATCTCTGAAGCTTGCTGCTTCCCAGCATTCTAAAATAGCAACTTTGCTAGAGCAAAAAATTAGGGAAGTTAGCTAACTGAAGAACATTACTATTATTCAGATGGGCACCATAACTTTTAAGAATGAGTTTATTAGGAATCTAAAAAGTAATCTCTAAAAGGAGAAGGAGCTAGTGGCAAAGTTTTCAAAGCCTTATACTGTGTTGCCTTTGATAGATTCATTTTCCTCCGAAAAGGATAGGATAGGGATATGCTTCAAAGGGAACACTAGAGCTGGTAATTCCAAAAGGAAGAACAAAGCTGTTCACCACTTTGGTGGTAGGAATGGAAAGGGTGCTAGTGGCTATAAGGAAACCCATGAGGAGGTTCAAATGACCCATCCTGGACCATTTAGGTTTGGTGTACCAGCCCCAACACTCAATAAAAAGTCTACTGCTGTACCTGCTGGACTAAGAGCTACTGACAGAAATGCTGTTAAACAAGCCCTTAAAAAGTGGTACAACATCTTTGAGTGTTGGTGTTGTGAAAAAGTGGGCCACTATACCATTGATTGCTGGCACAATAATAGTGTACAGAGAGCTAATATACACTTACCTATCAGAAGAGATACATGAAAGCATGTTCATCTTAAGCCTAATATGCACCTAGGGCCCAATGAGAATTGGGGTCCTAAGGATAAGTGATTTATTTCTTGCAGGTGAATCCAAGTTACCATACCCCTATATAGTACTTGGACAATGATTGCTCTAGGCACATGACTGGAACAAAGTGCATCTTGAAGGATTTCATTCCAGTAAAGGATGGACCTAAAGTGATATTTGGTGGATCAAATAAAGGGATCACCAAAGGTTATGGTAAGATCACTAATGGCTTAATCACTTTCACAAAAGTTGCTTATGTGGAAGGGTTGCAACACAAATTTATAAGCATAAGCCAACTATGTGATCTTGGCTATATCATTTCTTTTCATAAGGATAAGTGACATATAAGAAGATCAAGTGACCTAGAGGTCACTTTGACTGTCACTAGGAGTGAGAATGTCTATTGTCATAATTTTTTTATTTATCATCAGACTCTCTCATTTGTCTAGTTGCAAATGAGAAAGCCTCATATTGTGCCAAATGGCACAAGAGGCTAGCTCATTTGAATTATAAGACTATAGGAAAGCTCTATAGTGAAGAGTTAGTTAGGAATGATCCTAACATGAAATGCTCTAAGGAAGGTATTTGCTCTGCATGCCAAAAGGGTAAATTGACAAAAGCTTCTTTCAAAAGCATTGAGACTAAAGATTTTGTGAGGTGTTTATACCTCTTGCATATGGACTTGTTTGGTCCAATGCCAATTCATAGTCTAGGTAGGAAAGTCTACACATTTGTGATGGTTGATGACTTTTTCAGATTTGTTTGGGTATTCTTTTTGAAGAAAAAGTCTGAAACCTCAAATATTTTAAGGACATTTGTCTTGCAAATACAGAATGAACTGAATAGTACTGTGGTCAAAATCAGAAGTGACCATGAGACTGAGTTTCAGTCTGAATGCATGACAAGAATCTATGAACATCATGGGATTTAGCAAGAGTTTTCCTCTCCAAGAACACCCCAACAAAATGGGATAGTTGAGAGGAAGAATAGAACTCTTATAGAGGCTGGTAGAACACTACTAAATGATACTTCTCTCCCAGAATATTTCTTGGCTGAGGCTATAAATACAGCTTGTCATGTCCTTAACAGGGCTTCTATCACCAAGAGCCACAATAAGACTCCCTATGAGATTATGAAGGGTAGGAAACCAAACCTTGCATATCTCAGAATTTTTGGGAGCAAGTTCTTTGTACTCAACAATGGGAAATCCTATAAAACTAAGTTTGCTGCCAAAGCCTATGAGGGGATATTTATTGGGTACAGAAATCATAGCAAGGCTTATAGGATCTACAAGCCAAGTTGTAGAGAAGTAAGTTAATGTAGTATTTGATGAAGCAAATATGATTAATAATGAGCTGTCAAGCTCTTCTTCTAGTTCTGCAGGTACTGAACTAGGGTTGAAAAAGCTCACTCTCAAGAGAAATGAAGAAGATGCTCCAACAATGCAAGACAAAGAAAAGGGTGTGTGTGCATTTCAGAGGAAGCACAAGGATCACAGGAAGTAGATGAAGATCAACATCATGAAGAACATGATGTTGACGCAATACTGCCTCCAGCAGTAAGACATCAGAGTGATCATCCAGACCATCAGATTAGTGGTGATGTAAGATAAGGAGTAGTGATAAGGAGTAGATATCTCAACACAACAATGTACTATTACTTCCTTTCACAAGTAGAACCTAAGAAATTCGAAGAGGCTAACCAAGACCAATTTTGGATTGGAGCTATGCAAGAGGAATTGAACTAGTTTAAAAGATGTAAGGTCTGGAAGCTGGTTCCCAGACCTCAAGGACATAATATCATTGGAACTAAGTTGATCTACAGGAATAAACTTGATGAAAATGATATTATAATTAAGAATAAAGCTAGACTAGTGGCTCAGGGGTACAGACAAGAGGAATGTGTTGACTTTGATCAAACCTTTTCCCCTATAGCAAGACTAGAAGCTATCAGATTATTCCTTTCATATGTTGCATTCCAAGGATTCAGAGTCTATCAGATGGATGTGAAATCAGCATTTCTGAATGGAGATTTGAAAGAAGAAGTCTATATGGAACAACCTCCAGGTTTTGTTATTCCTTACCATACTGATTTTGTTTATAGACTAAGGAAAGCTCTATATGGGATAAGCAAGCCCCTAGAACTTGGTATGAAATATTGTCTAGCTTCCTCATTGAAAATAAATTCTCGAGGGGGAAGATAGACAAGACTCTATTCCTTAGGTAATGTAAGGGCAAGATCATCCTAGTCTAGATATATGTTGATGATATTATCTTTGGGTCTACTGATGATAACCTTTGCAGGAAGTTTGTCAAACTTATACAAGGGAAGTTTGAGATGAGTAGTATGGGTGAACTTAAGTTCTTCCTGAGTCTTCAAGTAAGACAAACTGACAATGGATTACCCATATCACAGTCTAAGTTTACCAGGGAGTTACTTAAGAAATTTGGGATGGAGAATGCTTCCTCCATGAAAACTCCCATGGGATAAAATATGTCTTTAGACAAAGTTGAGGTAGGGAAACCTATTGATAAAACTTTGTATAGAGCGATAATTGGTTCTCTTTTATACCTCACTAGTAGTAGGCCAGACATCATGCATGCTACATATGTCTGTACTAGATATCTGACATACCCTAAAGAGACTCATTTCTTAGCTGTTAAGAGAATTTTGAGATATCTAAAGGGCACACCAGATCTTGGCCTATGATACCCTAGGAATAGGGATTTTGAGCTAATTATCTATTTAGATGCAAACTTTGCAGGCTGCAGAGAGGACAGGAAAAGTACATCAGGTTCCTATCAGTTTTTAGGTAGAAGGCTAGTGTCCTAGAGCAGCAAGAAGTAGACTAGTGTATCTATTTCTACTACAGAATCAGAATACATAGCTGCAGGAAGCTGTTGTGCACAGTTACTGTGGATTCAGCATCAACTCCAGGATTATAACCTCCAGATAAGTAAAAACCCTTTGTTTTGTGACTCTACAAGTGCAATCTTTATAGCTAGGAATCTTGTATTACATAGCAGGACTAAGTACATAGAGATTAGATATCATTTTATAAGAGAGCATGTGGAATGTAAGGATATTAGTCTTGAGTTTATCCCAACAGACAAGCAAGTGGCTGATATTTTCACCAAGCCACTAGATGAAGCAAAGTTCAACACCTTCAAATTTGATTTGGATAAGTTGAATTTGGTATAGCTTCCATTATTATTATTGAGGGGGAGCAAGTTCGGCTCTAGGTGCTTCTCTGCTCTCAAATAGGGGGAGTAGATAGCATGTTGCTCCTAAGCTATTTCACAAACTTTGAAGTGCTATTTCAAAAAAGTCAAAAAGGGGGAGAAGTGATATAAGAACAAAGTAATAAAGCGGAGTAGTAGTAACAACAAAGAGCAGCAACAAAGAAGCAATTTGCAGCAGAAGGATGCAGCACAGCAGGGGAACATAAGGGAAAATGTGGTAAACTTATAGATAAGGGGTAACTCTTGTTGCTTTAATAATTTGTTAAGTGATAACTCTTGTTGCTTTAATAATATTTGTGCTGCTTATGTTAGTGTATATCATTGATAAAGAATTCTCAAGTGATGTTTTGACTTCTTCAAATAGGGGGAGATTGTTGGGTTCATTGATCCCAATATCTTAGATTTGTAAGAAGTCAAATAGGTCAATGGTATAAACATAATTGTATTTGATGTATGTTTAAGTTCATGCATACAGGTTGGTCTTTATCACAATGATTGGACATATAGTTCAAGAGACAATGACAGGTAGACTCAAAGTGATAGACTGGAAAGTCAGAAAAATGCCTAAGTCCAAAAGCATTGAGTTATACAAACTCACTCGACGCTCTCAATGCCATACAGCTAATAGAGCTGAGAGAAGGCTAGTAGTCAAAACTTATAGTATTGAAAAGGCAGAAATGTGGCTAAGTCCACAGGCGTTGAGTGAGGCATATAAACTCAATGCTCTCAATGCCATATGGCCATAATCATTGAAGACAAGGATATGATGTCAAAGCCTAAGAAGTGGAAGCCAGAAAATTTACCAAGTCCAGATCAGACAGAGCTGAAGAATATGGTTAAGTCAAAAAGCGTTGAGTGAAACATATACACTCCACGCTCTCAACGCCATAGGGCAGAAAGCTGAAGAATATAGCTAAGGCAAAAAACATTAAGTAAGGGATATACACTTAACGCCTGGCAGAGCTGAAATATTTCTAAATCCAGATTCATTGAGAATGGCTTATTCACTCAACGGCACTCAACGCCTAGTAGAGCTGAAGAAAATTCTAAGTCTAGGATTATCAAAGTATTGCTTATCCAGTTTTCATCGAGCTGAGCTTTAATTCCGTCGAGCTAAGTTCAGATTTCGTCGAACTCAGCTTTCACTTGTTCGTCGACCTGAGGATTTTCGGAATGAAGCTTGATTTCATCGAGCTGAATTCTAGATTCATCAAACTAAGTATTGAGTTTGTCAAACTGAAAATTTTTGAGATGATGCTTGATTTCGTCGAGCTGAGCCTTGTATTCGTCGAACTGAGTTTTGAGTTCGTCGAACTGAAGATTTTTAAAGTATTGCTTGATTTCGTCGAGCTGAGCTCTGGGTTCGTCAAACTGAGTTTTGAGTTAATCGAACTGAGGATTTCTGAAGTATTTCTTAATTTTTGGCTTAGTCCAAAATGATGCCGACGTCAGCAAAGTCAATAAGTCAACGATTTTTTTGTTTCGTTACTTAATTGCTGCAAATCAACAATAACGTCGTTGTCAGTCTACAGTGGATCTCAATTTGATTAAGCTGATATTTTAACCACCATTAAAACTGGGACACGTGTCAAACATCCCACAAATTGACAGGGTTATAAATAACAGCTGAGATTAAGATCAAATTAGATATTCTGATTAACATTCTAAAAATAAGAAGCGGGAGTTCATAGTCTTCTCTGCCAATGTTACAGAACCAAGAACTTCAATTGAAAATTTTGAAGGGTTTTTGAGTTCGCTGGTGCAATCAACATCTGCTACATCAAAATCAGAGGATTTCTCTAAGGAAGACGAATCAGTCTAGGCAAACCCTAGCTGAAATTGATCCACGATCCAAGCCGAGCCAAATCTGAAGATCTATCTCTGGATCGTTGAAGAAGAAGAAGATATGTCCACAGAGTTTTATCTGGATAGAAGGAGAGGCATATGAATTCATTTCTATATCAATAAATGTTAGCTAACTGAAGATTTTCATTCTGAATCTTCCCCCTTCATCAGCAAAAATAGGATCAAGGTCTGAGGAACTTCCAGCACAAGCAGCAGATAGTCAAAGATTGTCATCTTTGTTGCTGGGAAGCAGATAGAGCTGAGAATTTCTTAGACCAGGAAATAATTGACTAATAGAATAATTTCTCTTGAGTCAAATCAACAAACTCTTTCAAAATCAGTGGATCTGTGAAAGATCTATGTGTAGGCCTAGATTGATGTTAAGTACATTGGAAATTGTGTACCTGATTTGGAGAAGCCTCACCAGACTCAATGATATACATCAGGTTGTATTTGATGGTGTATTGAGTTTACTTGTGCAGGCAGAAGAATGCAGAAAATATTCTAAGTACAAAAAGGTCGAGACATTTATAATGTGTCGACATCTTTGAAGAAGCAGCGTCGAGACTAGAAGAAAAGTTGTGTTGACACACAGGACTTATGTCAACACATGGAATTTGAGTCGATAACAGCTATGTCGAAACTCAGGACTAGTGTCGACAAACTTAGATTTGAAGTGCTGACATTAGTAGAAGGGCTGTGTCGACACATAGAACTTTTATCGACTTACAGAGTTTGATTCTACATTAGCTGTGTTGACCGCTTCTGAAGTATGTTCACACATTCTACAAAGGTAGTGTAGAGACTGAATGAACAGCTGTGTCGATAGTTTATGAAGTATGTCGACACATTCTACAAAGGCAGTGTAGAGACTGAATGAAGAGATATGTCGACAGTTTCTGAGGTATGTTGACAACATCAAAGGAGTTGTGTCGACACATTATACAAAAGCTGTGTCGACAGTTTCTGAAGTTTGTCGACAACACTAAAGGAAGTGTGTCGACACCCAGGTAATTGTGTCAACACATACTTCATCTATGTTGACACATACTATCCTTGTATCTCGACACATTCAGCTGAGTTAAATAACTCTAAGTGCCAAATCTCAAGACTGAATACTTGACACCTGCCAGAATTGTCAAGGCCTGTTAGACATGTCAGAACTGTCAGATGTCAGTCAACTACCGGATCCGCCGGTTGCCTCTGATGTGATCTATAAATAGAGCTGAGCTATCAAAGAAAAACAACACAGTGAGATAGAGAGAAAATATAGAGGAAAATCAAGAAGAAGGAGGAATACTCTAAGAAGAATTCACAGAATTCTATACAACAAGAAGATTCAGATCCAAGATCAGAGAGATATACAACATTTCTTCAGAGCCGTCAGTGTTTGTAGATTTAATTCTACAAGGAAGAAGAAGCTGGATATACACCAACTTCTCAAGAAGATTCAACTTTGGTTCTCTCTTTCAAGAAGCTTTGAATAAGCTAAGTCAGGCTGAATCAGATTCATTACAGCAAAAGGTTAGGAGAAAGCAGATCGATCAAGATCTGATCAAGATTCCCTCACCTCTCTCTCTCTCTCTATCTGGGTGAAGGAAGAAATTAATTCTTTAATCAATTTTCTATAAGATCTATTTTTAGATCTGAGTGTAAGAGATTTCAATCTCTGAGTTGTAAGCCTGTAACTATAAAGGCTGAGGTAGGGCAATTTGCCTGAGGTAGGAGATTAAGTTCTCTGAGTTGTAGGCCTGGTGATAAGTGCTGAGGTAGGGCTTGTTAGCCTGAGTGGTAGGAGTGTGGATTCACTATGAGGTAGGGTTCTTGGGAAGAGCCTGAGTTGTAGGACTTGTTGATGTCAGCTGTAGGAACAAGTTTGAGTTCTGAGTTGTAAGATCTGAGGATTTGAGAAGGTGGAAGGAAGTTTGGTCGAATCTAGTATACTGCTAGATAGGTGAAGGGGGAAAGTGGATGTACCCATCATTTGGGGAACCACTATAAATCTGTATGTATGTTGTGATTGATTTATTATGTGTTGTGGCAGCTGTAGAAATTATATGCTGTAATTAATTTATTAACTGCCTAAGTGAATTGGAATTGAACCTATTCACCCCCCCCCCCTCTAAGTATTTAGACATTCTTAAAACCAATTCTTTCAAGTAGTATCAGAGGGAGGTTACTCAAAATTAAACTTAACAGTATGAGTATATCCTCAAGGCAGTAATAACATAGCCAAGATGGGTTCAGGTGAAAATCACAAAAAACTTGAATCTATGAAACTTCTCATTTATAGAAAAGAAATATTTGGAATATAGAAAGAGAGGGTCAGATTATTCATGGAAGCATCTGATCCTAGAATCTACATCACAGTTCTAGAAGGTCCATTCATCCCAATGAATACATCAGTTCTTGATGCTAATTTACAAACTCCAAAGAATTATTATGAGATGACAAAAGATGAGATCATCTTTGCAATTTTGGACAAGAGGGCACAGAACATAATTGTTAGTGCTATAGATGATGCTACCTTCCAGAATTTGGTCCACTGCAAAACCTCAAAAGAAATGTGGGACACTTTGATTGTCTATATGGAGGGGACAGCAGAAGTAAGAGAGGATAGGAAGTCCATGCTCAATCAAGAGTATGAAAGCTTCAAACAAGCCAAGACAGATAGCATAGCTGTGTGCTATGAAAAGTTCTTCAGAATTGTCAATGAGTTGATGACTTATGGAAGGTTCTTCAGCACTTATGAATTGAATGACAAATTTCTCAGGTCATTAAACAAGGACTGGGATACCAAGGTCTGTTCCATCAGAGAAGTGACCAGACTTGCAGATACTCCTCCACCAACCTTGTTTAGAAAATTGCTATCCTATGAAATGCAGTTGATTGCCAGGAAGGAAGAGAAAAAGAGCAGCAAGTCTTATGGCATAGATAAGTCTGTGGCTTTCAAAGTTGAAGCTATAAAGAAGGGCAGGAGAAAGACGTCTTCTCCTCCCAGAAAAGTTGCTGATACTGATTCAGAAAGTTCAGACACAAGCACATCAGATGGCCATAACTCTGATGAGGATCTTGCTGCATTTTCTAGGCAATTCCATAGGTTCTTGAATAAAAAGAACTGGAGGAGAAGGTCATCCTCTTCTTCTTACTCCAAGGATGACTATTATAAGGGAAAGAAGAAAATATCTAAAGAGGAAAGGTATGGCTCTAAATCCGATAAACAAACTTCTACTAAAATTATTTGTTATTGTTGTAGCAAGCCAAGACATGTTATAGCTGACTGTCCTGTCAAAAGAAAGGAGTCTTGTGAGAAAAAAAAACAACAGCATAAAGGAAAGAAGGATAAATCCTTTGTGGCCAAGAAGCAGAAAAGCTGGACTGATTCTTCTTCATCAGAGTCAGAAAATAAAGAGGATGTTGAGGCCTATATTGGGTTGTTCTCAACTGAGGAAGATTCTGTACAAATAGAATTCTTGCAGTTACTAGATGATATCAATAAAGTAGAAGATAGCCAATGCATAGGGCTAATGGCCATAGCTGAGGATGGACACAGCTAGGAGCAGCCTGGTCCTAGTAAGATACAGTCTTCACCTTTAGTCTCAGATTATGTTACTAGCCCAGAGTCAGAAGCAGCATCATCAAGAGATAAAGGTGGCTCTGAATCTGAAGGAGACATCAATCAACTGATTGATGATTATGGAGAGCTCCTGCAAGCCTTTAAGGAAAGCAGGCTCCTAACCAAATAGTTAGAAAAGGAGAATGCCACTCTGAAGTTGGCTTCTTCATACTCAACAAAATTGCTGGATCTGAAGTTAAAAGAGATTAGTAAATTGAAAAAAATATAAATTTTATTCAGATGTGTGAGAACCCGCCCGCCCATATCACATCTCAAAACCTAGGTATTGAGATGAAGGGTGGCGGGGTACATAAACACGGAGGAGCAGGCGCTGCGGGCGATGTGGGACTAATCCCAACCACAGAACCGCGGGGATATTCCGCCACACAGGGGGCCCACCGGGGTCAACACCCAGACCAGGAACGCGATGGGGAAAGCCACGGGGGCGGTCCCACACACACGGTCCTGCTGGCAAATTACTCTCAACACACCCCCGCAGCAGGACAACCGTACATCCTCTGATACCATGTGAGAACCCGCCCGCCCATATCACATCTCAAAACCTAGGTATTGAGATGAAGGGTGGCGGGGTACATAAACACGGAGGAGCAGGCGCTGCGGGCGATGTGGGACTAATCCCAACCACAGAACCGCGGGGATATTCCGCCACACAGGGGGCCCACCGGGGTCAACACCCAGACCAGGAACGCGATGGGGAAAGCCACGGGGGCGGTCCCACACACACGGTCCTGCTGGCAAATTACTCTCAACAAGATGGATACCATTACTTTCAAGAATAACCATATTAGGAATCTTGAAAGTAGACTCCAAAAGGAGAGGGAGCTAGTGGCCAAGTTCTCAAAACCTAGTTCTGTGTTACCTTTGATAGATTCCTTCTCTTCCCAAAAGGTTAAGAAGGGATTAGGTTTCAAAGGAAGAACAAGAGCTGCCAACTCCAATAGGAAAGGCAAAGCTCCAGTTCAGCCACTTTCTTCCAAGCCTCCAATTTCTTTTAAAAAGGTGGTTCAACCTTCTAACAGGTATGACCATGATAGTATTTATGGTCACTGTGAGCAAGGCAGTAGAAATGGCAAGGGTGCTAGTGCCTATTGGGCAGTCCATGAGAAAATCCAAATGGCCCATAATGGACCATTTGTGTTTGGTGTACCCGCCCCAACACTCAAGGACAAGGTAGCAGTTGACTCACAAAGTCTGTTAGTTCATTATCAAGCTAAGGGATAGTTTAATAGCAAAGCAAATTTAGGAATATCTGAAGTTATCAGAAGTATGCATTCTGAAAAGAAGGCAGCTGCATATAGGGTTCAAGATATCCTAAGTACTTCTGCTTCTAGACAAGTCCCTAAGCAAGCCTTGGCTGAAAGACTTAAGAAAAGAGCTGATGTACGAGCTGGTTTAAGAGGTGCAAACAACATTGTTGTTAAGCTAGTTCTTAAAAGAAGGTACAATGTGCATGAGTGCTGGTGCTGTGGCAAAGTGGGTCACTATGTCATTGATTGCTGGCACAATAAGAGTGTCCAGAGAAGTAATGGTGGCCTATCTGTCAGAAGAACTGAAGGTAGGCATGTGCAGTTTAGATCTAACTTGCACCTAGGACCCAATAAAATTTGGGGTCCTAAGGTTAGATAATATATTTGTTACAGGTTTGTCCAAGTGGTCATACCCCTACATGGTACTTGGACAGTGGATGTTCCAGACATATGAATGGAACAAGAACCATGCTAAAAGAATACACTCCTATTAAGAATGGTCCCAAAGTTATCTTTGGGGGCTCAGAAAAAGGGGTAACTAAAGGTTTGGGTAAGATAACTAATGACATAGTAACTATCACACAAGTAGCTTATGTGAAAGGTTTGAAACATAACCTTATAAGCATAAGTCAACTATGTGATCTGGGCTATAACATTTCTTTCCTCAAGGATGAGTGTCAAATTAGAAGGTCAAGTGACCGAGGGGTTATCTTGATAGGCACTAGGAGAGGAAATGTTTACTGTCTAGACTTTGAGTGTGAGAGTGAGGATTCTCATATATGCCTAGTTGTAGATGAGAAAGCTTCTCATTGTGTCCAATGGCATAAGAGGCTAGCTCACCTAAACTACAAGACTATAGGCAAACCCTTTAGTGAAGAGTTAGTAAGGAATGGTATTAAGGTTAAGTGAATTAAGGAGGGAATCTGCTTAGCTTATCAAAAGGGAAAGCAGATCAGGTCTTCCTTCCAGAGTCTTGATACCAAAGACTCAGTGAGGTGCTTATATCTCATGCATATGGATCTATTTGGTCCAATGTCAGTTCATAGTGTAGGTAGGAAAGTCTATACTCTTGTGATGGTTGATGACTTTCAAAGTTTGCTTGGGTATTCTTTCTAAGGAGAAAATCTGAAACCCCAGATATCTTCTAGACTTTTATCAAGAAAATTCAGAATGAACTTAATAGTTCTGTGGTCAAGATCAGAAGTGACCATGGGACTGAGTTTCAGTCTGAATGTATGATAAAGTTATGTGAAGGCCTTGGGATTTATCAAGAATTCTCCTCACCTAAAAATCCACAGCAAAATGGAATTGTTGAAAGGAAGAACAGAACTCTAATTGAGGCAGGTAGGACCTTGTTAAGTGACACTTCTCTCTCAGAATATTTCTTGGTAGAGGCAGTAAAAACTGCTTGTCTTGTTCTCAATAGAGCTTCCATCACCAAAAGCCACAAAAAGACTCTCTATGAGATTCTGAAAGGTAGAAAACTAAATTTATCATATTTTAGAATTTTTGGTAGCAAGTGTTGTGTATTAAATAATGGTAAGTCTCATTTGACTAAGTTTGCTGCCAAGTCCCAAAAAGGGATATTTGTTGGGTACAACAACAAAAGTAAAGCATATAGGATCTATAACTTGACTACTCAAGTTGTAGAAGAATCAGTCCATATTGTCTTTGATGAGTCTAAGTTAATTAACTGTGAGTTGCCAAGCACTTGTTCTTGTCCTGCAGGTTTAAAAGATAAGATGGACAATCTGACCAATAGGGAAGATAAACCAGCAGACCAAGAGATTGAAGATGATGGATGTTGTCCAAGGGGAGCTCAAGACTTACAAACTGAGAATGAAGAACAACCAGCTAAAGACATTGAGGATCAACAAGTTGAAGGAAAAGAAGAACGCCAAGCTGAACAAAGATTGCCACTAGCTATGAGACATTTAAGAGATCATCCACCTCACCAAATCATTGGTGAAGAAAGTCATGGTGTGATGACCAGAAGCAAGAGCTTGAACTCAGCACTATGTTCAAGCTTCCTGTCTCAAATTGAACCAAAGAAGTTGGAAGAGGCTATACTAGACTAACAATGGATTGGTGCTATGCAGGAAGAGCTGAAACAATTCAAGAGATGCAAGGTATGGAAACTGGTTCCCAGACCTAAGGGACATAATGTCATAGGGACTAAGTGGATCTACATGAATAAGTTAGATGAAAATGACATTATTATTAAGAACAAAGCCAGATTGGTGGCAAAAGGCTACAGGCAGGAATAAGGAATAGACTTTGACCAGACCTTTACCCTAGTAGCAAGGATGGAAACAATAAGACTATTCCTTGCCTATGTAGCCCATAAAGTATTCAAGGTATTCCAGATGGATGTCAAGTCAGCATTCCTGAATGGAGATCTAAAAGAGGAAGTATATGTGGATCAGCCATTAGGTTTGTAGATCCACACTTTCCTGATCATGTTTACAGTCTTAAGAAAGCTCTATATAGGTTGAAACAAGTCCTTAGAGCATGGTATGAGACATTGTCTACTTTCCTCATTGAGAACAAATTCTCAACGGGGAAAATAGACAAGACTCTATTCCTAAGGGAATCAAAGAGCAAGATCATCTTAGTTCAGATATATGTTGATGACATAATCTTTGGATCTACTGAGAATAACCTTTGTAGGAAGTTTGCAAAATTTATATAAGGGAAGTTTGAGATGAGCAGCATGGGTGAGCTAAAATTCTTCTTGGGACTCTAAGTAAGACAGACTGATGATGGGCTGTCCATATCCCAGTCTAAGTTCACCAGGGAGTTGATTAAAAAATATGGCATGGAGACTGTGTAACACCCCAAAAAGACCCCAAAGGACTCAACATGAAGTTTGAGTAGCAGGCTGTTTGACACGGCCTGGGACACGGGCGTGTCCCAGGGCGTGTCGGGGGTACACGGCCTAGGACACGGGCGTGTCCCAGGGCGTGTTCAGGCTAGTCGACGTTTGAGAGTCGACGATCGTCGAGCCTGGGACACGGCCTTCGACACGGGCGTGTCCCAGGGCGTGTTCGAATTATTTTTCGAAATTGGCCTATTCGAGTCCGAGCCGAACACGGCCTTGAACACGGCCTCGAACACGGGCGTGTCAGGCTGGACACGGGCGTGTCAGCTGCCGTGTTCCGACCCGTGTACTGGTTTTGGAAATCGGTGAGTACCGTGTAGCAGGAGACACGGGCGTGTCTCAAGAATGACACGGGCGTGTCAGGTTCGACA
Organism: Platanthera zijinensis; assembly: GCA_039513925.1. Lineage (NCBI taxonomy): Eukaryota > Viridiplantae > Streptophyta > Magnoliopsida > Asparagales > Orchidaceae > Platanthera > Platanthera zijinensis. The sequence continues at coordinate 142,874,269 of CM077090.1, forward strand.
CGGGCGTGTCGATGCCCGTGTTGTTCAGTCGGTTCATACCGCGTGTGCCGCTTAAAGGGTACACGGCCTGTGACACGGGCGTGTCACAGGCCGTGTCAGCCAAAAATTGGTTTTTTGGGAAAATCTTGGCCGTTCAGTTTTCTCTCTTTTGATCCAAGGGCCAAGGTGGTTTCCTGGCTGGATTAATACGTGAGGGAAGAATGAAGAAGTCATTCTTCATTTGGCTTAAGGAAGAGAGAAAGAGAGTGGAAGAGAGAAAGAAGGAGGAGGAGAGCAAGCCACCGACGGAGTTCCCGTGGTCCGATTCGTGATCCGAAGCCGGCGTTGTGAAGGCAAGGCTGCTGCGGTTCTTTCTCACCGGCTAGTTTTCGATGGCTCCGAAGAGATCGACAAGGGTAACGATCTCCCTCCTTGGACATGTGAAGTCCTTCTTTTCTGCATTGCATAGGGAAAACCCTTCCCCGCGAGTGTGCGGTGGGTTGTGGTGTCCCTTGGGGTAGATATGTGAAGTCCCCCTTGTTAGAGGCCGGAATTGGAGTACGGCTCTAGGCATGCTGTGTGAAGCCCATCTGGACGTGGTCTGGATTGGTGATGCTTGTTTGCATATCGGAGAAGGCTCCGTGATTATGGCTTGTGATGTCTATGGCTTGTGATGCCTTGTTCCTACCTGTTGCTTGGTGCGGCAGGAAGTACTGGACGATGTCCAGGAAATGAAGAGGGTTGGATGCAACTCTTGTGGCCGTGTGTTGCCACTTTGTGAGTGGTTGAGCCGTTGGGCTGCAACTCGATAAAAAGGCAGATTGCCGAACAGGAAAGGTGAAACCGACCCGCGCCTATAAATAGCCATGGATACTTCCGTATACGAGGTGGACGGCGACTTGAGCAATGGGGGGTGGCTGATCCGTACCTGCGTTAGGTCCGTCCGACTTGGAAGCCTGGTTATAGGTTTTGTTGGAGCGCCTAATGAGAGTCTTAGGCCCGCGCGCCGGAAAGACTAGAATGCTCAAATACCGTGTAGACGGTGGTGTTGACCCTGGTATTCCGGTACACCGAGAATGTGCCCTGAGTGCACGGACTGTCGGGTCGTGTGGCCGATAGTTGTGATGGCTTGAATGTGCCTGCGCGCACATAGTTGCTATTTGATGATGCCATGCTTGCAGGGAAAGAATGCTCATGCCCCGAGAAAGGGGTAGGATTGTTATAATTGGGTCAGCTGAAAGCTGACCGTTGCATTGTTTGCCACCGGTTGGGTGGATTGTTCCCGTGCAGGTGCTGGAGAGCCAAGTGGTAAATGATGGGCTGAAGCCCTACTGCTGTTGCTGCTGCTGCTGCGGCTAGCCCTTGAAAGCTAAGCGAATGGCTTTGTTTTGTTTTCTCTTGTACTCATGTATGGCCGGCCTGCGCGCCGAGGTTTGTAAAACATTTTGTATGTAAAGAGGAACTGTAAGGCCTTAAGGCCAAACTCTTGTATTTGTTGTACATTCCATGGTTTGATATATAAAGGTGGTTTTATATATTTGGACATTCCGGATTAGAGTTCAAAGTTGTAACTAAAGCTTCCGCTAGAATGCTCTAAGTTAGGATTCGTAAGGTTTGGTATCAGCTTTTGTCGGTCTTCCTCTTTCGAATTCGTGGTCGAATTCTTTTGTGGGGTGGCGAGCACGTGTTTGTGCGACCTGCTGTAACGCTAATGAACTCTGGAATGTCCACTAAGGAATGTACAAAATCTTATTTGAGGAATCTGCGCGTTCCTTTTTGTGTTGTTTTGCTTGCATACGTTCGCTAATGTGTGTCTTGTCCACCTATAGGTGACACATAGTGGTGCTGGGCAGTCTGAGCCCCAGCGTTCTGATGAGAGTGCGGCACCAGCTGAGGTGCCAACACCTCCTCCATCTGCGGAAACTGTTCGCTTAGTTGCTGAGGCGCTATTTGCCATGATTCAGCCGACCGGGCAAGCGCAGCCGGCAGTAGTGCCAGTTCGTGTTGATGTAAGACCCGAGCCGGTTGAGGCTGTAGATCCACGAGCAGCTGACCGACAGTTGAAGCAATTCATGAGCTTCAGTCCTCCTACGTTTGCGGGAATGGGATCTCCAACGCAGGCGGAAGATTGTTTATCGCGTGTCAAGAGGATAATGACAGCGATCAGGGCGGAGGAAACTCTTAAGGTCACCTTAGCCACCTTCATGCTTGAAGGGGAGGCGCGGTTGTGGTGGGACGAGGTTGAGCTACACCATTTGGCGGGCAGGCAATTAACACAAGTGTCGATTGAGGAGTTCTCTCGAATATTTCTGGCGAAACATGTCCCAGCGGCGCAACGCATCGCTATGGAAAATGAGTTCCAACGGATAAAGCAAGGGGAAGATAGTGTGGATATCTACTTGCACGAGTTTACCAGGTTGGGACGATATGCGGGAACAATCTTCGCGGATGACCAAAGGAAAACGAATCGGTTCTATGAAGGACTGCGGGATGAGTTGAGATTCCTGCTTTCGAGTTCTGTGAGCCAAGGGTTTCAGGCGTTGGTTGATACTGCGTGCGCGTTGGAGAAGGACATGAGGCGAGTGCAATGGAATAAGGGCTTGGTTGTGTCGAAGCCAGAGTTTCAAGCACCTCGCCCGAGCAAGTCGTTTTACCAGAAGAAAGGGGATAAGAGATCCAAGCCATCTGGGCAAGTGACTACGACCGTTGTGTCGGGAGTGACATCAAGGCCGGATGCTCGTACATGCTATAACTGTGGCCGGGTGGGGCATATTGCTCATGACTGTCGGGTTGTGCAGCCCAAAGGGGACAAGAAGACGGGTGCGTCTTATGCTGAGAAGGGCAAAGCGGTGGTTGATTCCACTGCATCCCAGGCGCAGCCCCGAATCTATCAACTTGGCCAACAGGAAGCGATTAAGCAAAGTGACGTCGTCACAGGTACGAGTTGAGTTAATTTAGTTTACTTGCTGGTGCTATTGGTTTTGGTTCTGTATAGCTTGTGCATGATGTGTGTGCTGCAGGCTTTGTCCAGATTCGGAATAATTTGGCGAGAGCCCTGTTTGATACGGGTGCTTCGCATTCTTTTTTGTCTGAGGATTTCGTATCTCGCATTGGGGTACCAAGTCATGTGACGGTGGATAGTACAAGGGTGATATTGCCGAATGGCTGTATGATGCTTGCGGATAGGGCTTGCGATGTGGATGTGCAAATAGGAAGTCGGGATTTCGGTTTGAGTGCAGCTGTGCTACCATTGTCGGAGTTTGATGTGATCTTTGGTATGGACTGGCTCTCGGAGCAGCGTGCCTTTATTGATTGCAACTCCAAGGAGATTACACTGGGCCAGAATACCGGACTTGTGACGAAGTTCGCTGGTATGCGAGGAGTTGGCGGGACTCTGTTGTCTGCACTCCAAGTCGTCAATGCTGTTCGGAAGGGCGCGGAGTTATTCTTCACGCTAATTCAGGCTGTTGAGCCTAAGGCCAGTGTCGGTGAAGTGCCAGTTGTGTCAGAGTTTGCCGATGTGTTTCCTAAAGATCTTCCTGGGTTACCACCCCAGCGGGAGATTGACTTCTCTATTGAGTTGGTGCCAGGTGCGAAACCTGTGGCCCGCTCTCCATATCGCGTCGCGCCAAAAGAGATGGCTGAGTTGAAAGTCCAATTGCAAGAGTTGTTGGAGCAGGGATATATACGCCCAAGTATGTCACCTTGGAGCGCGCCTGTTCTCTTTGTGAAGAAGAAAGACGGTAGCTTACTGTTGTGTATTGACTACCGCGAGTTGAATAAGCTGACGGAGAAAAACAAATATCTGATTCCGCGGATTGATGACCTCTTTGATCAGCTGGCGGGATCAACGGTCTATTCCAAGTTGGATTTGAAATCGGGATATTATCAGCTAAGGATTCGGGAAGGTGACATTCCCAAGACGGCGTTTGGAACACGCTACGGTCATTATGAGTTCACGGTAATGCCGTTTGGCCTATGTAATGCGCCTTCGGTATTTATGGACCTAATGCATCGAACGTTCCGAGAGTATTTGGATTTGTTTGTTATTGTGTTTATCGATGACATCTTGGTATACTCTCAGTCGGAAGAGGATCACGCAAACCATTTGCGGTTGGTCTTGCATACCCTGCGGAGGAATAAGCTTTTTGCCAAGTTCTCAAAGTGTGAGTTCTGGCTCTCTTCAGTAGCCTTTTTAGGCCATGTGGTAAGCGGAGAGGGTATCGCGGTGGATCCGTTGAAGATAAGTGCCATCCGAGATTGGCCAGTGATGTCTTCAGTGGCCGAGGTCAGGAGCTTCCTTGGACTTGCGGGCTACTATAGACGGTTTGTGGAAAACTTCTCACGGATTGCTTTACCTCTGACCACGCTGACGAGAAAAGATCAAAAGTTCATTTGGACGCCGGAGTGCGCGCGAGCTTTTGAAGACTTGAAGAGTCGTTTGACCACGGCACCTGTGTTGACATCGCCATGTGGTACCGATGGGTATGAGATCTATAGTGATGCATCTGGGAGCGGCTTAGGCTGCGTTCTTTTGCAGTTTGGTAAAGTGATTGCTTATGGCTCACGTCAATTGAAAGTGCATGAGCGGAATTACCCCGTCCATGATTTGGAGTTGGCGGCGGTAATCTTTGCGCTCAAGTTGTGGCGGCACTATCTATATGGCGTGAAAGTGGATATCTATACGGATCACAAGAGCCTAAAGTATTTGTTGGATCAGAAGGATCTGAATATGCGACAACGAAGATGGATGGAGTTCCTTGGGGACTACACCTTCGAGATTTACTATACTCCCGGGAAGGGAAATGTGGTCGCTGATGCTTTGAGTCGAAAGACTCCGGTACGGGCAAGCTGGTTGCAGAGGCATGATCAGCGTTTGATCCAGGAATTGGAAGCATTGGAGATATCTTGCGTTGACAAGGGTTCGTCAACCGATGCATGCTTGAACTGGACGGAGGTGCAGTATGACCTTACGGACAGAGTTCGGCGAGCAACGGAGCTTGATGAAAGCCTCCAGCGCTATGCAAAAGATGGGCCGGATGACCAATTCTCTTGGGACAATGGTTTGTTAAGAAGAAATGGTCGAGTGTGCGTCCCGAGTGTGGGTAAATTGAGGGAAGAGTTGATGTACGAAGCTCACTTTGCAAAGTACTCAGTTCACCCAGGGAGCACAAAGATGTACAGAGATATGAAAAAGCTGTTCTGGTGGCCCGGACTAAAGAAAGATGTGGCACGTTATGTGGCTAAATGCAACACCTGTGCGTTGGTGAAAGCAGAATGCCAGAAGCCTGGCGGTTTCCTGAAGTCGTTACCTATTCCGGAGTGGAAGTTCGATGACATTTCGATGGATTTCGTGCATGGCTTGCCGAGATCTCAACGCGGTCATGATTCAATCTGGGTGATTGTGGACCGGTTGACAAAAGTGGCGCACTTCCTTCCAAACAGAAGAGACGATTCAGTGGAAACATTGGCCAAGCTTTATGTGGAGCAGGTTGTTCGACTGCACGGTGTTCCCCGGAGCATCGTTAGTGACCGTGATGGGCGGTTCACATCGAATGATTGACGGCTCATTCATCAAATGTTGGGTACAAAATTGGCGTTTAGTACGGCCTTTCATCCCCAAACGGATGGCCAGACTGAACGAACCAACAGGACGATGGAGGATATGCTCCGCATGTGCGCTCTAGACTTTGGTAAGAGATGGGAAGATTATATATACCTTGTCGAATTTGCCTATAATAATAGCTACCAAGCGAGTATTGGTATGGCACCATTTGAAGCTTTATATGGTCGGAAATGCCGTACACCGTTAGCTTGGGCAGAAGCAGGCGAATCTAAGCTGAGTGGGAAAAAGGAAGTCGAAGAAGCTACTTCGCTCATACGCTCTATTCGGGAGAGGCTATTGATAGCCCAAGATCGTCAAGCAAAGTACTACAATGCCAAACACCGGAACGTGGAGTTCGCGGTGGGTGATTGGGTATATTTGAAGATCAAACCCTTCAAAGGTGTGTCCAGGATTCGGCGTTTGAAAAAGCTAAGTCCGAGGTATCTTGGTCCATTTGAGGTGGTGGAGCGAGTTGGCGAAGCTGCTTATCGACTAGCACTTTCAGCGGACTTGGGTGGATTACATGATGTGTTTCACATCTCAGTCCTTCGTAAGGCGGTGAAGGATCCAGCTCAAGTAGTGGAGAATGATCGGGTACCGGTCGAGTATGGGCTAACGACGAGGGTTAGACCCATTCGGATCGAGGATCGAGCCGAGAAACAGTTGCGGAACAAAGTGATCGGGATGGTCAAGGTCCGATGGGACAATTCTGGCCGTGAAGAGCTAACATGGGAGCGAGAGCAGACCATGCAAGCTGAGTTTCCCGAGTTATTTGTATAAACTGTTGACCGTGTACTTTTTGTTATAACATAGTTATAGCATTGCTGGTTCTTGTTTCCTTACCATGCAAATTTCGGGACGAAATTTTTTTAAGGGGGGGAGGATTGTAACACCCCAAAAAGACCCCAAAGGACTCAACATGAAGTTTGAGTAGCAGGCTGTTTGACACGGCCTGGGACACGGGCGTGTCCCAGGGCGTGTCGGGGGTACACGGCCTAGGACACGGGCGTGTCCCAGGGCGTGTTCAGGCTAGTCGACGTTTGAGAGTCGACGATCGTCGAGCCTGGGACACGGCCTTCGACACGGGCGTGTCCCAGGGCGTGTTCGAATTATTTTTCGAAATTGGCCTATTCGAGTCCGAGCCGAACACGGCCTTGAACACAGCCTCGAACACGGGCGTGTCAGGCTGGACACGGGCGTGTCAGCTGCCGTGTTCCGACCCGTGTACTGGTTTTGGAAATCGGTGAGTACCGTGTAGCAGGAGACACGGGCGTGTCTCAAGAATGACACGGGCATGTCAGGTTCGACACGGGCGTGTCGATGCCCGTGTTGTTCAGTCGGTTCATACCGCGTGTGCCGCTTAAAGGGTACACGGCCTGTGACACGGGCGTGTCACAGGCCGTGTCAGCCAAAAATTGGTTTTTTGGGAAAATCTTGGCCGTTCAGTTTTCTCTCTTTTGATCCAAGGGCCAAGGTGGTTTCCTGGCTGGATTAATACGTGAGGGAAGAATGAAGAAGTCATTCTTCATTTGGCTTAAGGAAGAGAGAAAGAGAGTGGAAGAGAGAAAGAAGGAGGAGGAGAGCAAGCCACCGACGGAGTTCCCGTGGTCCGATTCGTGATCCGAAGCCGGCGTTGTGAAGGCAAGGCTGCTGCGGTTCTTTCTCACCGGCTAGTTTTCGATGGCTCCGAAGAGATCGACAAGGGTAACGATCTCCCTCCTTGGACATGTGAAGTCCTTCTTTTCTGCATTGCATAGGGAAAACCCTTCCCCGCGAGTGTGCGGTGGGTTGTGGTGTCCCTTGGGGTAGATATGTGAAGTCCCCCTTGTTAGAGGTCGGAATTGGAGTACGGCTCTAGGCATGCTGTGTGAAGCCCATCTGGACGTGGTCTGGATTGGTGATGCTTGTTTGCATATCGGAGAAGGCTCCGTGATTATGGCTTGTGATGCCTTGTTCCTACCTGTTGCTTGGTGCGGCAGGAAGTACTGGACGATGTCCAGGAAATGAAGAGGGTTGGATGCAACTCTTGTGGCCATGTGTTGCCACTTTGTGAGTGGTTGAGCCGTTGGGCTGCAACTCGATAAAAAGGCAGATTGCCGAACAGGAAAGGTGAAACCGACCCGCGCCTATAAATAGCCATGGATACTTCCGTATTCGAGGTGGCACGGCGACTTGAGCAAGGGGTGTGGCTGATCCGTACCTGCTTTAGGTCCGTCCGACTTGGAAGCCTGGTTATAGGTTTTGTTGGAGCGCCTAATGAGAGTCTTAGGCCCGCGCGCCGGAAAGACTAGAATGCTCAAATACCGTGTAGACGGTGGTGTTGACCCTAGTATTCCGGTACACCGAGAATGTGCCCTGAGTGCACGGACTGTCGGGCCGTGTGGCCGATAGTTGTGATGGCTTGAATATGCCTGCGCGCACATAGTTGCTATTTGATGATGCCATGCTTGCAGGGAAAGAATGCTCATGCCCCGAGAAAGGGGTAGGATTGTTATAATTTGGTCAGCTGAAAGCTGACCGTTGCATTGTTTGCCACCGGTTGGGTGGATTGTTCCCGTGCAGGTGCTGGAGAGCCAAGTGGTAAATGATGGGCTGAAGCCCTACTGCTGTTGCTGCTGCTGCTGCGGCTAGCCCTTGAAGGCTAAGCGAATGGCTTTGTTTTGTTTTCTCTTGTACTCATGTATGGCCGGCCTGCGCGCCGAGGTTTGTAAAACATGTTGTATGTAAAGAGGAACTGTAAGGCCTTAAGGCCAAACTCTTGTATTTGTTGTACATTCCATGGTTTGATATATAAAGGTGGTTTTATATATTTGGACATTCCGGATTAGAGTTCAAAGTTGTAACTAAAGCTTCCGCTAGAATGCTCTGAGTTAGGATTCGTATGGTTTGGTATTATCCTGTGACCTCACCGTCTGTTGGTGGCATATAGTGTGGGGCCCCGGCCGGACCTTCTACTATACGTCATTTAATGGATGGGATCGTTATAGACTGCCTCCACCATGAAAACTCCAATAAGATCAAGTATGTCTATAGGCAAAGATGAGGCAGGGAAACCTGTTGATGAGTCTTTGTATAGAGGGATAATTGGCTCCTTACTATACTTGACTGCAAGTAGGCCTGACATCATATATGTTATATATGTCTGTGCTAGATACCAGGCATGCCCTAAAGAGTCTCATTATTCTGCTGTAAAGAGAATTTTAAGATATCTTAAGGGGGACACCAGATCTTGGTCAATGGTACCTTAGGAATGGAGATTTTCTGCTAACAGGTTTTTCAAATTACAACTTTGTAAGCTGCAAGGAAGACAGGAAAAGTACCACAGGTACATGCCAATTCCTAGGTGGAAGATTGGTGTTATGGAGCAGCAAAAAGCAGAAAAGTGTTGTTATATCCATAGCAGAGTCAGAATACATAGTAGCTGGAAGTTGCTATGCTCAGTTGCTTTCGATACAACATCAACTTGAAAATTATGACATCAAGATAAGTAAAATACCTTTATATTAGGATTCAACTAGTGTTATATCAATTGCTAGAAATCCTATTTCACATAGCAGAACAAAGCACATTGAAATTAGATACCATTTTATTAGAGAACATGTTGAGAAAGAGGACATAAGTCTAGAATTTGTTTCAACTAATAAACAAGTAGCAGACATATTCACTAAACCTCTAGATGAAAGTAAATTCAATTATTTTAAAATTGAACTAGGTATGTTGAACCTAGAATGAGATGATAGGTTAAAGGAAAACTTTTCCAACTCAACATATGACTAAGTGTCAACATAAGTTATATGTATCAAGACTTTAGTAGACTGTGTCGACACATAGAAGCTGGTGTCGACACATAGAGTTGTGGTGTGTCGACACATAGAGTTGTCGAGACACTAAACCCTCTGTCAAGACTTTAGAAGTTTGTGTCGACACACAGAAGTTGGTGTCGACACATAGAGTTGTCAAGACTCTAAACCCTTTGTCGACACTTTAGCAGACAATGTCGACGCAAACAAATTTATGTCGACATACAAAACTCTAATTTCAGCCAGCCTTTTGACCTACCCTATTTAGAAATGTATAAATAGGAGGAAATGAGACCTTGTCGACTACGCTCTCAGAAATCTCGAGACTAAACGATCAGTGTCGACAAGAAATTCTTCTTCTCTCTCTTCAACTTTCACTTCTCTCATCTCCAATGGCGCCCAAGATGGACAACAACATTAATGAAGGTTATAAGCTTGTTCGGGGAGCATTCAATGATGTTGAACAAGATATCAAGGCGGTTATGGACCTAATCCAAGAAGCAGGATTGGATTATCTGGTTTCAGAACCAACAAGAATATGGAAGAAGGAATTTCTAGAATTCTATTCCAACGCTACATTGAATTCAAAGGAGAACAAGATTAAATCAACTATTTACGGAGAAACAGTAAAAATAACCCTCAAATATCTGAGCAAATCCCTTCAACTACTAAGGATTAAAGAGGAAACGGAGATTTATTCAACACTGACTGAAGAAGCCCTAAAATGGTGTGGGATACCTTCAATCACAAACATTGGATCATCCATGACTAGGAAAGGGATGAACTTTAAAGGGAAGTTTCTGTCATAGATTATTTGGAAGGTAGTTCTCTACAAAACTGGGGGACATGATAGGATCTCTTCCTACATGTTCAGCCTAATGACCAGAATCATCTTCAAGGTGAATACTGACTGGAGTACTATTATCTTCAACAAGATTAAGGAAAGCATTAAGAAGCCAAACCTAGGCAGAATATTAAATTTGTTTCTGGCTGTCAGCATAGCTGAGGTGCTAAACCAGATTATTGGCTCTAAGATTAATCACATGAGGAGAATGGATATAAGAATCTTGTCTATGTAGGATAAAGTATTGTCTAAGGAAGACCCTGCACCAAAGCAGAAGTCCGAACAAGTCCCAAAATCAAAGAAAGATACAGTGCAAGCTGAGGATTCCTCCAGTGACTCAGAAGAAAGGGTTGAGTTCAGTTTTGATGATGATAACACTAAAATACCCAGGAAGTCTCCCACTCAAACACCTGGAACTGAAGCTCAAATCCAGGGGAGACTTCCCATCTGACAGATAATCAAGAGTTATCAATCTAATGGGGAGATAACAATGTTGTAGAGCTAGACAGTAAGACTATAAACCTCACTCTTATGGAAGTGGTTCAGGAGATCAACACAGTTGCTGACCCTTCTAGAAGAGAGGCATAAGATTTGCCAGAGCAACCTTAGGCTCCTGAGACTGATATAATCCAAGAATTAGAGACTGAATTCCAGGGGGAGCAAGAAGAGGTACACAAGGAAGATATTTCTGCCGATGAACACACTGCTGTAAGGGTTGAGGGGGAGTCACCTGACCTAGCCCCAGGATAAGGAGCAAATGCTCCAGAAAAACTAGTGGAACTTGATAGTTCTTCTAATTCTGCTGATGAGCAAGAAATCTCTAGGATAAAAAAAAGAAAGTTTATGGAGCTAAGGAAAAAGAGCTCATGATATAAGAAAGCCTTAAAGGTTGGATCCTCATCTACTGCTCCTACAATGGACTTTAGTTCTCTATTAGTGAAACTGCAATTCAAGCTTGATGAGCAAAGGATTGCACTAGAAAAATATGTGGATGAATGTCACAAGGAGTTGTAGCTCAGTCTGGCAAAGGACATCAAATCTATAAGATTTGAAGTGAATTTTCTTAAGAAAGAAATGACATATTGCTTCCATAAGGGAGGCAATGTTGTGGTCTATATTGCCAAGCAGCAACAAGAGGCAAAGTCTCAGGTATATGATCTAGTTGTCAAGCAAGGGTATGTGCTAGAGAACCAGCTAAGAATGAATGAGAATTTGATTGATATGCATTCAATCACTTTGAAAAACCTGAATGAACACACCACTACAATACAAACACATATGGACACCAAAAAGTCTATTATAGAGGCACAGATTAAACTGGATGTGGAAGTAGTTGATAAAGCCATCAAAACTTCTGAGTCTGCAATTTCAGCTCAAATAAAGAAGTTCAAGGACTACTACACTACTGGAAATTATCATGTAGTAGATCAAGTCAGATTTCAGAAGAATGACCTCAGAGATCATATTGCTAGAGAAGTCATAAAGGGGGAGAGAGTGCTTGTCAAAGCTAGCTCTGATCATGCTAAATGGATATCTAATAGCATCAGATTTACCTTGGGATATCCACCCTTATGTGGTGATAATAATACTGCTAAATCTGGATGCCAACCTACACTCTTGGAGGGGATACAACCTGAAGTAGCTCAAGTCATATATCCCCCTCCTGAGTATGAAGAAATTCAATAGGTAGTACAGGATATGTACAACCCTCCACTGGACAAATTGCCTTTCATTTTTGAAGAAGTGGAAATGCCTGATCTAGTTTTGCTTAAAGAGCAAGAAGCCCAAATATCCAAGAAGAGATTCAGAGAATAGACTAAGGTTAGGCATGATTTTAAGAAATGGAGTCCAACCTCCAGAAGCATCATCTTAACAACATGGAATGCAGTTGCTGAAAATCAATATGACAGGGGTAAGTGGTACTCCAAATAGGAATGAGATAAATATCTTGTAATACAAGAAACAATCTACAAATTCAGGAAGCACTTGAAGGCTGTAAGAATTCCTGCAAACTCCATAGAGCCTTACAAGTACTTTTCAAAACCATTCCATTACTTTGAAAGGCAACAGCTGAAAGCTGCTCAACTTAAGGCCAAAAACATCAAGGGTAAGAAGCTTGTTGCTGATACTAAAGCTGAATTCAAAGCTACTATTCAGACAGGAAAAAGGATTGTCATCAAGAAACCAGATCAACCTTAACTTTAGATTGACTAGGTTCTAGAAGAACTATGTAGACCTTTTGTTGTTCTTATAAAAAAACATAAACCTTGTAATGAAATTTTTAGTTGACAACAATTTATATATCTATGTCTCTGAGTTGCATGATTTCCTTATGATATTTAATTTTGAATATTTGTGTGTAACATGCTAGATCTGCTCTTGAATAACTCTGTTTGAAATGTCTGAATACATCATGCTTACTACTTTTGTTATATTGGTGTACATCATTGACTGTGGTTTATGACTTCTCCAAATATGGGGAGATTATTTGGTACATTGGAAATTGTGTACCTGATTTGGAGAGGCCTCACCTAACACAATGATATACATCAGGTTGTATTTGATGGTATATTGAGTTTCCTTGTGCAGGCAGAAGAATGTAGAAAATATTCTAAGTACAAAAGTGTCGAGATATTTATAATGTGTCGACATCTTTGAAGGAGCAGCATCGAGACTAGAAGCAAAGTTATGTCGACACACAGGACTTGTGTCGACACATGGAATTTGAGTCGACACTCAGTACTAGTGTCGACACACTTAAATATGAAGTGTTGACATTAGTAGAAGGGTCGTGTCGACACACAGGACTTCTGTCGACTTATAGTGTTTGAGTCTACATCAGCTGGTCGACTGTAACGCCCCCGATTTTTCGATGATTTTATTTAAATGGAAAATGTCATATTTACGGCGTCGTGACGTTACTTTTAACGTCGAGTTGACAGAGCAATGTCGTTAAGGCATTTTCGTGATTGTGCGGTCGAGTCGGCCGAATTCTTGTTGTAATTGGGAAAATTTTTGTATTTTGAAATTTTGGACTTGCATGTCGAGTTTCGTCGCAATCTGAGAATTTTTGGAGTCTCACCACGTGATTTAATACCTCGAGAAAGGTATGTCGGATTCTAAGGTTGTCTACGCTGCTAATTCATAGAGTTAGCGATTCATTCAAAAATATTGGTCAAATCAGAACTTCTGCAATTTGTCCAGCTTGTACTCGAGATCCCCCTTTTCGTTCTCGAGAACTCTCAGTCGTTCTCGAGAAGTCTGACTTAATGTTTTTGAGAAGTTTGTCCTAGTTCTCAAGAAGTCTGTCCTAGTTCTCGAGAAGTCCTATGCAGTTCTCGAGAAGTCCTATGCCGTTCTCGAGAAGTCCTTTGCTGTTCTCGAGAAGTCTTTTGCAGTTCTCGAGAGGTCCGTTTTGGCCTGCGTTCGAGTGCCGTTTTGAGTGTCAAAATGGCATCGTATCAAAACATGGTAAACATAAAATTTGTTCGCCTCGACGATATATACAACTTTTATGTTGACCACTTTTTGATTTGAAGCCATCTTAGACTTCTATTTTCGATTTTCCCAAAACTGCTCGTAAATAAGCTGCACTATTTATTTCTACCTGAAAACCCTTGTTGTTCTCGAGAACTAATGTTTATTCTCGAGAAATATGGTCTTATTATCGAGAAATACATGTATCTCTCGAGTCTTGATGTTTTGTTCTCGTGAACTATGAGTTTCTCTCGAGAACTTTGCTCTATTTCTCGAGAAGCCCCCTTTTCTCTCGAGTAGTCCTGTATAGTCTGCGTTCGGGCGCATTTTGGAGGGTCAAATCGGCACTGTATGGAAAAATGGTCAGCATGAAATTTGTTCGTTTCGACGAGATATACAACTTTTATGTTTGACACGTTTTGATTTGGAGCCATCTTTGACCTCTATTTTTGATTCTCCCGAGACTGCTCTCAGGTAGCCTGTTTGATTGATTCTCTCAAGTCCTAAGCCTTTGTTCTCGAGAACTAATGTGATTCTCGAGAGCCTTAGCCTCTCCATCTCGAGAAATGATGTCCCTCTCGAGAACTATTGCTTTTGTTCTCAAGAACCAATGTATTTCTCGAGAGCCAACCTCTCTCTCTCGAGAAGTCTGTTTCCTCTCGAGTGATTCTGTGCAGTCTGTGTTCGAATACCATTTTGAGGGTCAAAACGGTGTCATACGAAACAATGGTCAACATGAAATTTGTTCGTCTCAATGAGATATACAACTTTTATGTTGGGCACTCTTCGATTTGAAGTCATCTTAGACCTCTATTATTGGTTTTCCCGTAGCCACTCATAAATTACACGTTTTCTTGTATTTAGACAAAAAAATTTATAAGTACTTTAACATAATATATATATATATATATATATATATATATATATATATATAAATATATATATATATATATATATATATATATATATATATATTTGGACTTAGGTTTGATCAGAACTTCTTCTCCGATATTAATTTTCTCCCGAACCAGAGGCGTGAGCGAGAGAGAAGTTTTATTTCGTGAATCTTTCGGTGGCCGCCGACGGAGCTCCGGTGCTCGAAATCTTCAACTGAACGTAGATCCGGAAAGCTCTCACCGAGAGCTACGCTATCATGGTAAATTTTTCCCCTTTCCTTGAGTTTTCTCGTTAGGGTTTTTCGGCCCTAACCCCCTTTTTGGCCATTTTTGTTTAGATTTCAACTCCTCCCGTGTTCTTTTGCCCTGATCTACAACGTGGAGTGATTCAGAGGACTTTTCCGGTAAAACCAAGGCAAGTGATGGTTTTCCCTCGTTTCTCCTTATCCAATTTGATGGTAACGGCTATGTTTTCATGTTCCTTAAAATTTTCTACGCTTATTCTTCCAAATTATAGTTATGATTAACCTTCTCAATGATCACATGAGGTTATACGTTGTGCCATCGTAAACTTGATTTTTTTTGTCCGGATATGTTTGATCATTCTTGAAGTGTCTTATTGATGGCTTTAAATATCTTAGATTTCGTTATTGAACGGATTAGTGTTATTTAGGATTGTAAACCATTCCTAAGGGTTGATCAACCTTGTCTTGAAACTAGAAGTGTCGAGTAGAATCTGACGAGCCAAATCTCGAGATATATATATGTATGTGTTGTGGCTTCTTTGGGTTTCTAAAATTGCGGGAGTTAGTGGATAAAAACTCCCTCCGTATTGTCTGACTCCTTTATTGTACCTTGTGGAAGTCTACCAGGTTTTTGGGCATCTGCGGTGATGGTGGAGAGTATGAGACTCTCTCGCGGTTAAGCGGATAAAATATTCGTGAGGGGTGTGTCCAGTTGAGTGACCACCTTGCCCGTATTTTTGGGGTAGAGTCGACCACAGGTGCTTAGTAAAGGTAGTTAAATTTTATTCCTTATGTATTTACTTATTTTTGTTCCTTTTTTGCCTTGGGAAATCTGATGTATTTGTTGGAGTACGTCACGATTCACGTAGTATTTCTCTCTTTTCCTGTTCGATACTTTATTTTAGTATTGTTGGTCTTGGGTTAGTACCCCCTTAATCTTTGTTTATTTTAGCTTATTTATTCTCTGCCACTATTTGTACTTTCTTGTTGAGGTGTTCTGTCTTTGGAATGCCCTAGGTTCAGAGCAGTAGCAGGTAGCAGAGCTAGTTTTGGTGTTTCTGGGCAACAGTGTTGGCCGTGGTTGTTACCTCATCTCAACGAGGTAGACTGTTGTTTATTTAGTTACTGGTTCAGACTTACTTTACTGTAAGTGGGTTCGTGTCAGTTGTTGGCGCCCACAGTTTTGTTATTTGTTTGATACTTGCTAGCTGCTTATTTCCCTCTATGTGGATGTGGATTACTTGCTCTCTGGGTGGATTTATGCTAGGAATGCATGTTAGGTATTTTTAAGAATAAATTCTATTACTATTACTTCATGCACTACATAATTTAAAAACTCTAACTTGTTATATTTAGCGACCGTAAAGGCTATCCTTACTACTATTATAAATTTTGAGTCTTGCATAGCATGAGTTCTCCTTTGGGGACGTTTATACTCATGTAGGATGTTGTAGTCAACCTAAATAAGTATTTTTCCGCAGCGTATAACTATATTTTGATTCATGGACTAAATGAGCCTTTGAGCCGAGGGATACGGATAACTATTGCACTTAACTAATATTTTCCTTAAAAATAACTTAACAATTTTTCTTCATGATTAAGTAGGTGTCTGCCCGAGCATCTGCAGTTATCCCCTGCTGACGTGGCATCATGAAGCGCATTTTCCCTTACTCTGATATGATTTTATATGCGGTGAAAATGCGGGTTGTGACAGTTGTTATCAGAGGGAGGTTGCTTGACAATTGGTCGGGCAACCTTACCTTGTTAGTGTTAGTTATTTAGCGTCATATCATACACACACTGATGTGTCATCAGTATGTCTTGGCTTAAGCATGAACACTACACTCATAAGCATTATTAGAAGTATACGGGGCATATTATGTAGTATGGGATGCATAATATGTGTTTGTATATGGATCCACCATAGGTGGCAACATGTGAGGGTTATGTAGTATGGGATACATAACCTCACCACATGAATGCCCATTATCACGTTTTCCTTTTTTCGTTGCATGTAATGTTATGTAGTATGGGATGCATAACATTTCATGTATACGCCGCTCATAACATGCATTAAGGCCTTTTTAGGATGCATAACACTGCATACATAGCATAACATAACATAAGCACAACATGCCAAGCTAAATATTTACATGATGACATATGTACATACATGACTTTAAATAAGAGTAAAGAAGTGATGCATTCATATTATAGGCACATGAGTCAATAGGATGATTGGATATCATCCTGAGTAGGACATATCATTGTCATATAATCCCAAAGCAAGTGACAGCTTAAGCAAGTGTCTTTTAAGTATGGTCTGAACTAGTTTTATTTTCCCTAGCCGCAATATAGGATTTTGATGGGTTGTTCGTTTGCCTTTTTAGAAATGCCGCCAAAGCGTATTGCGACGAGGTCGACTCCCCAGTCAGAGGGTGAGTCGTCAGGTGCGCAGAGTGATGCGTTGATCGAGAGTTTGCGACAGAGCAACGAGGCTCTGTCAAGGCAAGTAGTTGCGATGCAATCACAAATTCAGACCTTGTTGTCTGCGGCTCCCACGCATCAACCCTTAGTACGAGATCCTGCCGTGGATCAAGCCATACCTAATGCCCCTACTCCTTTCGTGCCCCCGGTGATGCTACCACCAGAGATGAATTTCATCTCACATTTCCAGCGATTGAGACCTCCTACTTATGGCGGGAGTGCTGACTTGATGATTTTAGATGATTGGATCATCTCCATCGAAGAGATGTTTTCATATTCCGGAATTCTAGAAGCCCATAAGGTTATGATTGCAGCCTATCAGTTAAAAGGCCTAGCAAAGAGTTGGTGGATTCGTGAAAAGGAGAGTCTGAAGGAAGGCTGCTCCTGGGACTCTTTTAAGAAGATGCTGCTGAAAAAGTTTCTGCCCTCGATCGAGCAGGATCGTCTCATGAATAACTTCCTGCATCTGAAGCAGAGACAGCTCACGGTGAGCGAGTACAAGATTGAGTTTAGCAAACTGACTAGGTTTGCTCCTAATTTGGTAGCTTCTGAGGAGGGTAGAGTGAAACGTTTCTTGGGAGTACTAAGAAGTGATGTCCAGCAGTTGGCATGCGCTTACCGAGCTAAAAGTTATGCTGAAGCAGTGGAAGCCGCTTTGAAAGTGGAGGCGATCGAAAATTCTAAGAACTGTTGTGTTGCGGCAAGGAAAGAGAAAAGGAAAGGTGTTGAGGATGGTAGCTCCAGGGCGTCTGGCCCTTCTTCGAAAAAGAAAAGTAAGGAAGTGTGTAGCTTCTGTGGTCGTCCTGGCCACCCTTACGAAAGGTATTTCAAGAGGACTACTACCCTGAAGCAGCAGTAGGTGCACGCTGTAAGACCCCCATTTTTTTTTCTTTTTCGACACCGGGGTCTTAGGCCCAGAACCGCCGTCTTGCGGTGATACCTTCGCACCCGGGAAGGTCGTCACTACAAGACGCCGATTCTGCCGGCCAATTCGATCTCCACTGTGGCATAAGTATACAAGACAGTCCACAGAAATATCACATATAAGAAATTTAAACTCCACGAAGGGAGTGTCCACAGATAGTATACATAATAAAATCACGGGCTTATGCCCGGTACATCAAGTCCTCACTACATTTCACTCATCGCGGAAGCAAACTAATACAACTACTATAGATCGGGACTCACTGTCCCTGCTGTCTGGACTCCAGTGCTAGACTGTCCGATCTCCAAGCGTGCCGACCTCCGGGGCTGCTCTTCCATGCTGGGCTCCGTGGTCCCCTAAATGATGTGGTTCGAAAACCGTTAGTCTAAAAGACTAAGTCCTATCGTCCCCCACCCCTTCCCCCATGGCTCCTAAAGCACCGAGCGGGGAGAAGGAAAGGGAAGGACATGAAAGTGGAGAGTATTCAAATTTCAGATGGCAGCGGAACTAAACTAACAGTGTAAGCATGATAATAATCGTACAAAATAAATAAGTAACCTTAACTTATGCGAGTATACATAAGCTAAGGGATCTTTTGCAGGGCTCCTATCGTATAAAAAGTCTCATACCGATTTATACGATAGGGTGTCGGTTCTATTAGCAGGTTTATAATGTTGAAAGAGAACCTTGACTTATAAGCACGCTCACACGAACTTATAGGCCAAGGGGTCGTTTAGCAAGGCCTAATGTATAGAGCGTCCCATACCGCTTATACATTAGGTGTCAGGTTATATGCGATGGTTATGCTATGAAATACATTTATGCCATGATGTGAACATGCATGTGCAACTCACCCACTCGACTCTGTGTACACAGACCTTTTAGTTCCCCCTTTCGGAGCCGTTACCTCCCAGGATACCTCCGTAGTGGCAGACGGAAGCGGTGGGTTGGGCCTCGCCCACCTCTAAACCAGTAAAGCACTACCGGTCAGACCTATCGTACGCCTCAACGCTTGGTGCACTAAGCGGACGTCTGCGTACTCTTGCCGGCTGGCGCACCGGACTTCTGTTGGCAAAGTGCTAACCACACTTGCCGAGCCAACCATATTGGTGTCGGTGCATCGAACTCCCCAATATAGAAGACCCACCACCTTAAAACCTTTTATGCACATACAATAGTTATGAGTCAACCAACCAACCGAGCCGAAGCTCACCGGACAATTCCCGTCCATCATAATCTACAACCGAGCTAAAGTTCCCCGGACAATCCCATCCGTCATAATCTACAACCGAGCTAAAGCTCCCCGGACAATCCCGTCCGTCATAATCTACAACCGAGCTAAAGCTCCCCGGACAATCCCGTCCGTCATAATCTACTACCGATCCAAAGCTCACCGGACAATCCCGTCCGTCGTAATCTACAACCGAGCTAAAGCTCCCCGGACAATCCCGTCCGTCATAATCTACTACCGAGCCAAAGCTCACCGGACAATCCCGTCCGTCGTAATCAACAATTGAGCCGAAGCTCGCCAGACCACCATCACAACTACTGGGCTTATTGCCCAAGTAACCCATACTATCTCCCGGGACACTGGGTGGGAAAGTGTGAAACCCTATGTTTACTATTTTCTGTATGCTTACGAAGTTTTGACTCTTCCTAATTACTACGAGAAAGACGATTTTTCGTCGATCATGCGCACCACCTAACACTAGCCAACCCACTCTCACTACTCTTCTTTTCTTTCTATTGGGAAATCATCCACAACAAAAGGGTCTAACTCCAATAACTATCCCCGACCTTGTCTTATTCCAATTTAGCAATTTTGCTATATGCACACCAACTCAGACGATACGTTGAACCAGATAGGGGGTATTCTAAATAATCATCCGAATGCCCTGAATTATTTACTGGAGACTTATCATGATGCAAATGGACTAAATCCAAAAGATTATCATTTTTCCAATTATTCTGATATTTATTTAAATTCCCGTAAAGCTTCTAAGGGCTACCCATTGAGCATGAAGTGCACTTTTCAGAGAGGTATAAAGCTTCATAAATTCATGATAAATTCTAAATAACCATTTAACAATAAATCCAAGATATAACAATTTTTCAAGTATTCAAGTGACACTAATCAATTTTTGAAAATATATCCTTTTTCCTTTTATTAATGAAGTAAGTGCAATAAATATTCATCCAAAAATTCTTAATTAATTTTCTAAAGTAGATACTGTCCTAAAAACATCATTGGCCAAATTTCATAATTATACAGTAAGTAAATTGCTCAAAATGATTTAAACAAACTAGATCCAAAATTGCTAAATGCAGACCACCAAGTCAATCTTCATGTAAAATGGGATGTATATAAAATAATCATCCTACACCCCTATAATAATTAATGGAGGTTCATTATGACCTTTAAGTTCTAAATCCAGAGTTCCAAAATTTTCCTTACTTATTTGATAATTCATTTAATTATTTTAATGTCTAAAATTTCCAAAAATGAACATGAAGTACTACTTTCATTCAAGGAATCATTTTACAAATTTTATATGTTACTCAGAATAATGATATAACTTATCTTCCAAAATATATATTTCTTTTCAGTAAAGCTTTATCTTTAAATCAAATATTCATTTAAGTCCTTGGAAATTCATTTAATAAATATAAAATAATGTATTGCTTCCAAAAATTCAGGGAAATTTCAATTATGAATCTAATGGCATATACATGGTTTGGGCCAAATTTCATAATTTATTTATTAGTAAATAGGCTTAAATGAATTTTTGAATAATTCCATCAAATGACAATCTTGTGAACTAACTACCTCATATACTTGTCCAAGAATTCTTATAAAATTTATATAAACTCTTTATGCTTCCAAACAACCTCTGCCAAAATTTCAGGACCTCTCAATTATCAGAAGTAGTATAATAAATTATTTACTTAATTTAAGCATTTCTTGGGTTACAAATGAAGTGCTATAATTATTGACCCAAAATTCCCCATTAAATTACCAGAGGCTCATAATGTCCTTAAGACCAATCTACCAAAATTTCATCTTAGTTTGAGGTGTTTAGCTAGCCCATTTCAACCCTAGAATGTTTGTGCCCTAAACTAGGGTTAGGGATTTTAGGGTCCTAAACCTTCCAAAATGCCCTAATAATTTTACCAGAGGGTTATAGTTATCAAAACTCTATCCCTACAAAATTTC
Source organism: Platanthera zijinensis (assembly GCA_039513925.1). Classification (NCBI taxonomy): domain Eukaryota; kingdom Viridiplantae; phylum Streptophyta; class Magnoliopsida; order Asparagales; family Orchidaceae; genus Platanthera; species Platanthera zijinensis. The sequence continues at coordinate 142,895,741 of CM077090.1, forward strand.
ATAGCCATACAAGGTGATTTGGCCATATGCCCTTCACAAGGTACAAAAGCCCTTCCTTAGGGTTTGACCTAAGATCTTGGACCAAACCAACTCCACTGCCCCCAAATTTCCTTTGGGAGGTGTATCTTGTCATCCCAAACTAGTGTACAAAATTTGAACCTCTGTTAAGGTGAATTGGTCACTAAAAGCCAAAATTACAATTTGGACCAAAATACCCTTCTTAGGGCAAGGCTAGGGTTTGCTTGAATCCTATTCAAATCAACTCCAAACTTAATGAAATTTTAACCAGAGGTCTATATTGACCTCATAACCATCCCACCAAAATTTGGTTGAATTTGGACTTCATTTGACCCCTAATTTAATTTACCCTAGCATAATTAAATTATTTACAAAAACTATAGGAAAATTATTCCCAAAAATTCCCATTTTTGGGCAGGGTCTAGGTATAGGGTAGGGTGAGCCCCTGCAAAAATTTCAGCTTATTTGGACCAAGGATCAAGTGTGGGCATCCAATTTAATGACTGACTATTCATTTGTATAGACCCCACCAAAATGAGTGCCCTGGCCAAACCAGTCACCCAATTTGGTTCAAACCAATTTTGGCTGAAAGTAGAATCATAGGGCTAGGTTTTTGATGTTGACCACTTTCTCTGAAACAGGCTCTATATATTTTGTATAATTAAAACCAGTAAATACCAATACTGTGACAATAATGAAATGATAATACACAAAACCTATAGTTCATATTTATTTAATAGCACGAATCTTGGCGCGCTTTAGACGGCATCCCGTCGTCTTATACCTCCAGCCGACGGCTAGGATCTATCCTGCCTGGGCCATCTTCCAGCGGCTGCCGCCGTCGCTCCGGCCACCTCCCCGGCCTGCCACTGCCGCCGACACCTTCGTGGTGGTCGGGGCTATCTCCAGGCGGCGGCTGGGCCGCCGGGAAGCACTGTTCCGGCGATCCCAGCAAGCGGAAAAACCCGAGAAAATCCATGAATTTGAAAATCGGGTTGGGCTCAATTGAGCTCCAAGCTTGGCTCTAACGATTCCTATGATCTACCCGTGAGAGAAGGAGTGGAGGAGGACCTGAGTGGGCGGCTGTAGCCGGGCTGAACGTCGGATTGGCATGGTGGTGGCCGGTGGTGGTCGGCTCGTTTAGAAATGCAAGATAGGGCCTGGCTGCTTCAGGAAAAGTGTGGGAATTCATCCTTGGACCTTGCTGGAGCTTTTAAAGAGGATAGGGGAGGAGTTTGGTGGCTGAATTGGCATGTGCCATTTTTGGCCATAGTCCACATTGGCGGCTAGGTTGGTAGGGGTGGTGGAGCTTGCTCCAGCCAGTCCAAAAAGGCTGCTAGACTCCCCCTTGTCCTTCTGAATTGAATGGGGAGGTTGGGGAGGGGGGAGGAGGAGCACAAAGTCCTCCTTCCTTCTCTTCCTTCTCTTTCTCTCTCCTCCATGGATGACTTTCTCTCTCCTAGTCATCAAGCCTGAAATTTAGGCTCCTACATGTCACTTGTCAGCCCACCAATCCATTTGGCCACTTGGGTCAAGGTTAGCCCTAATGAAATAGGCTTGAGCTTGAGTTAGCCCATTTGGGCTAACTTGACCCAAAGTGGGACTAGGGCCTACCTAGGTCAATTTGATCCTTGAGGTTTCCTTAATAGGTCCTTGGTGACCCATTAGCCTCCCCTAGGGTCAAGGTGGGGTTGAATTGGCCCTTGAAGGTCACTTGGCCCTTAACTAGGGCATTTTGACCATTTTAGGTTGAGGGTTGACTTTGGTCAAACTAGCCCCTTTGATTGGTCCCAATGGGTCCTTGGTGACCTATTGGCCTCTCACTAGGCTTATGAGGGTAGGGGTGGTGTCTATTGGGCTAAGGGACTGCAATTGACCCTTGTGTAGGTCAATTTGACCTAATTAGGGCTATATTTGACTTTGGTCAACTTAGCTCTATTGACTGCTTTCCATGGGTCCTTAGTGACCCATTGACCTCTCACTAGGGTTATGGAAGTTTGGGTGGAGTATATTTGGCTAATAGACTGAAATGGACCCTTGTCTAGGTCAACTTGACCTGGCTAGGGTTATAGTTGACTTTGGTCAACTTTGGTCTTTTGACTGCTCTCCATGGGTCCTTAGTGACCCATTGACCTCTTTCTAGGGTTATAAGGGTATGGGTGGGGTCTTGGAGTCTTGGTGAAGTCCCATGATCACTTTTAGTCAAGGTTCTGAGATCTGCTAAGTGCAGACCACAGTGGCCCTATTCACACTACCAGGTCCACTTGCCTCTTCCTTGGGCTTCCTAGGGTTTTGTCATGACAAAACCACTCCTAGGGGTCTAGTTGGAAATGGGATGTTACACACGCCATTCAAGGTGCACCCAAGGGAGAGCTTGTGTGTTCGTTCTGTGCAAGGAAGGGTCATAATGTGAATCGTTGATGGATGAAAGAAAAGACTTGCTTCCAGTGCGGGCAGAAGGGACACATGAAGTCGTCGTGCCCTCAGGCTCAGTCCACACTGTAGCCTACCCCACTTCGAGCTCTGCCGCCGCCACCAGCCCAAGACAAAGGAAAAGGAAAGCTGAACATGATGACCAACGAGGAAGCTCAAACCTCTACGCAAGTGATATCAGGTTAGCCCAAGTTTAAAATATCCTTATTATTTATCGTTGTTGCCCTAGTTATCATTCGTTTAGTTATGTATGTTACGGTTTTAGGGGAGTTTAAGGTGCGGAATAGGTGGACGCGCATTCTTTTCGATTCGGGTGCCACCCATTCCTTTGTGGCCCGGAGATTTGTTGATAAGCATCGCCTGAATATGGATCAATTAGGAGACTCCTTCAATGTCAAGCTTCCTTCCGGTGATTTGGTGATATCTAGCCAAGGAGTTCTGAGATGCCCTATTTATCTTGGCAATTTTCTGGCCTTTGCTGACTTGATGATTTTAGATCTGGCTGAATTCGACGTGATTTTAGGCATGGACTGAATGTCCAAGTATTATGCGGTCATCACGTGCAAGGCTAAGTAACTGGATTTCAGGTTGGACGACGGCCAACCTATGAGTGTCTATGGATTTCAGGACAAAGTTTCCCCTGTGATATCTGCGGTACGTGCTTGTGGTGCGATAGAGTCTGGTTGCGAGGCCTTTTTAGTTTCTATTTCTACTCTGGAAACATCTTTTGTTACACCACGTCTTGAGTATATCCAAGTGGTGCGAGAGTTCCAGATGTCTTTCCTGATAGTCTTCCAGGACTTCCTCCTGAAAGAGAGGTGGAGTTTGTGATAGACCTAGAGCCAGGTACTCGTCCAATTGCTAAGGCACCTTACCGTATGGCGCCGCGTGAGTTAGAAGAATTGCGCACTCAGCTGGATGAGTTGTTGCAGTGTGGTTTTATTAGGCCAAGTTCTTCTTTGTGGTGTGCTCCTATTTTATTCGTTAAGAAGAAAGATGGTTCTATGAGCCTCTGCATAGAATATCGAGAATTTAATAAGGTAACCATTAAGAACTGATATCCATTGCCACAGATTGATGACCTATTTGATCAGTTCTGGGGATGCGCTGTGTTTTCGAAGATTGATCTTCGTTCAGGTTACCACCAGTTGAGAGTCCGTGAGGCTGATGTACCCCGGACAACTTTTCGTTCCCGGCACGGGCATTTTGAGTTCTTGGTGATGTCCTTTGGATTGACTAATGCACCCTTTGCATTCATGGATTTAATGAATAGAGTGTTCAAGGATTTCTTGGACCATTTTGTTATTGTGTTCATAGACGACGTCCTAGTGTATTCCCGCAGTGTTGAGGAGCATACTCAACACTTGCGTTTGGTTTTGGAAACACTGAGGGAGCACAAGCTCTATGCTAAGTTGAGTAAGTGTGAATTTTGGTTACCCCAGGTGTCCTTTTTGGGGCATGTTGTGAGTAAGGACGGTATTTTCGTAGACCCTACAAAGATTTCTGCTGTGATGGAATGGAAGAGACCTTCTACTCCTAAGGAGATTTTGAGCTTTTTAGGTCTGGCTGGTTACTATAGAAGGTTCGTGGAAGGGTTCTCTATGTTGTCTGCCCCTCTAACCAGACTAACACAGAAGAACACCGCATTTATTTGGAGCAATAAATGTAAGAAAGCCTTTCAAGAGCTGAAAAAGAGACTGTGTACTGCTCCAGTTTTAACTCTGCCTACTGAAGGACTTGAGTATCCTGTATATGTCGATGCATCACACATCGGACTTGGTTGTGTTTTAATGCAAGATGGTAAGGTGATCACATATGGATCGAGGCAACTAAAGATTCACGAAAGAAATTATCCTACGCACGATTTGGAGTTTGCTGCCATAATTTATGCGTCGAAGCTGTGGCGACACTTATTGTATGGCGCACTGTGCAAGATCTATACGGACCATAAGAGTTTAAAGTACGTCTTCACTCAGAAAGAACTAAATCTGCACCAGCGTCGGTGGTTAGGATATGTGGCGGATTATGAAGTGGAAATTCTTTATCATCCAGGAAAGGCTAATGTTGTAGCCGATGCTTTGAGTAGAAAGACCGCTAAAATTTTTAATCTATCGATACAGTCATTGGTAGAAGAATTCTTGTTGAAGGATATTAAGGTTGGGAGTCATTATGTGCCTGCTAGTTTTGAAGCGGGAGAACCTTCTTAGATTTCCCTTACTCGAGCACACCAGATGGATGATCCTGATTTGTTGCACCTCTGGAAGAGAACTGAAAAAAGAGAGTTATCTGATTTCTCTTTGGACGAGTTAGGTACTCTGAAATATCGGAGTAGATTTTGTATTCCTACTATTGGTGACATTCGGGCAAAGATTTGTAAAGAAGCTCATGTTTCCAGTGTTTCTTACCATCATGGTTCCACCAAGATGTATAAAGATCTAAAGCAAATTGTTTGGTGGTCAGGAATGAAGAATGACATAGCGAGGTTTGTGTTAGAGTGTTACACGTGTCAGCGTATTAAAGCAGATCATAGAAGGCCTGGTGGTAAACTGACACCACTTGATATTCCAAGTTGGAAATGGGAGAGTATTTCAATGGATTTTATCACCGGTCTACCAAAATCTCCGCGTGGGCACGACTCTGTTTGGGTAATAGTCGACAGATTGACAAAGTGTGCTCACTTTGTTCCGTTTAAGATTGGGTATTCGATGAAGAAGATAGCTGAGCTATATCTTGAAGAGGTCACGAGGTTACATGGAGTGCCTGTTAGCATTGTATCAGATCGGGACTCCAGATTTACGTCTCGCTTTTGGAAGAGCTTGCATGAGGGGTTGGGTACCGACTTGAGGTATTCCACCGCCTACCATCCACAGACGAATGGTCAAACAGAAAGAGTAAATCAGATCGTGGAGGACATGATTAGATGTTACATTTTGGACCACGGTGGAGCGTGGGATGAGCGTCTGAGGCTAATGGAGTTTGCCTACAATAATAGTTATCAAGAGAGTCTGCAGATGGCCCCGTTTGAGGCCTTGTATGGGAGGCATTGTAGAACTCCATTGTTTTGGGCTGAAGTTGGTGAGAGACCGTTGCTCGGTCCGGAAGCCCTTGAGGAGATGAATTGTGCTGTGACTCATGTTCGAGAGAAGTTCCGTGTAGCACAAGAGCGTTATGAGAAATATGCTAATCGACGAAGGGTCGATCTGGAGTTTGCCGTTGGGGACTTGGTTTTTCTTAAAGTTTCTCTGATGTCTGGTGTTAAAAGGTTTGGAAGGAACACAAGTTAGACCCCCGGTACGTGGGACCTTTTCAGATTCTTGAACGCGTCGGAGTTTCAGTGTATAGGCTGGAGTTGCCTGCAACCTTCCCTGGTGTCCATGATGTGTTCCATGTGAGCCAGTTGCGGAAGTATGTTCGTAATGATCGTAAAGTACTCGACTCGATGCCCCAGATTTAGCCCAACCTTACATATGTGTAAGAACCTGTTCGTATTCTAGATTCTCAAGAGCGTGTTTTTGCGAAGAAAGACCATCCCCATGGTCAAGATTCTTCGGAGAAATCAAGACGTCGAGAGCGCAACGTGGGAATTGGAATCAGCAATGAGAGAATCTCATCCGCACCTCTTCTCTTAGTTCGGGCATGTCATTATGTTTTCAGTTATGTTTGATCTTATCGTTTTGATTTGGTTTTGGAGTTGTGTTAAGTTTCGGGACGAAACTTATTTTTAGGGGGAGTGACTATAACGCCCCCGATTTTTCGATGATTTTATTTAAATGGAAAACGTCATATTTATGGCGTCGTGACGTTACTTTTAACGTCGAGTTGACGGCGCAATGCCGTTAAGGCATTTTCGTGATTGTGCGGTCGAGTCGGCCGAATTTTTGTTGTAATTGGGAAAATTTTTGCATTTTGAAATTTTGGACTTGCTTGTCAAGTTTCGTCGCAATCCGAGAATTTTTGGAGTTTCGCCACGTGATTTAATACCTCGAGAATGGTATGTCGGATTCTAAGGTTGTCTACGCTGCTAATTCTTAGATTCAGCGATTCATTCCAAAATATTGGTCAAATCAGAACTTCTGCAATTTGTCCAGCTTGTACTCGAGATCCCCCTTTTCGTTCTCGAGAACTCTCAGTCGTTCTCGAGAAGTCTGACTTAATGTTTTCAAGAAGTCTGTCCTAGTTCTTGAGAATTCTGTCCTAGTTCTCGAGAAGTCCTATGCAGTTCTCGAGAAGTCCTATGCCGTTCTCGAGAAGTCCTTTGTTGTTCTCGAGAAGTCCTTTGCTGTTCTCGAGAGGTCCGTTTTGGCCTGCGTTCGAATGCCGTTTTGAGTGTCAAAATGACATCGTATCAAAAAATGATAAACATAAAATTTGTTCGCCTCGACGATATCTACAACTTTTATGTTGACTACTTTTTGATTTGAAGCCATCTTAGACTCTTATTTTTTATTTTCTCAAAACTGCTCGTAAATAAGCTGCACTATTGATTTCTACCTGAAAACCCTTGTTGTTCTCGAGAACTAATGTTTATTCTCGAGAAATATGGTCTTATTCTCGAGAAATACATATTTCTCTCGAGTCTTGATATTTTGTTCTCGAGAACTATGAGTTTCTCTCGAGAACTTTGCTCTATTTCTCGAGAAGCCCCCTTTTCTCTCGAGTAGTCCTATATAGTCTGCGTTCGGGCACATTTTGGAGGGTCAAATCGGCACTGTATGGAAAAATGGTTAGCATGAAATTTGTTCGTTTCGACGAGATCTACAACTTTCATGTTGGACACCTTTTGATTTGGAGCCATATTAAACATCTATTTTTTATTATCCCGAGACTGTTCTCAGGTAGCCTATTTGATTGATTCTCTCAAGTCCTAAGCCTTTGTTCTCGAGAACTAATGTGATTCTCGAGAGCCTGAGCCTCTACATCTCGAGAAATGATGTCCCTCTCGAGAACTATGGCTTTTGTTCTCGAGAACCAATGTATTTCTCGAGAGCCAACCTCTCTCTCTCTCTCGAGAAGTCTGTTTCCTCTCGAGTGGTTCTGTGCAGTCTATGTTCGAACACTGTTTTGAGGGTCAAAACGGTATCGTACGAAAAAATAGTCAACATAAAATTTGTTAGTATCGACGAGATCTACAACTTTCATTTTATTTACTTTTCGATTTGAAGTCATCATAGATCTCTATTATCGGTTTTTCCATAGCCACTCATAAATTACACGTTTTCTTGTATTTAGACAAAAAAAATTTATAAGTACTTTTACATAATATATATATATATATATATATATATTTGGACTTAGGTTTGATCAGAACTTCTTCTTCTTCGATATTAATTTTCTCCCGAACCAGAGGCGTGAGCGAGAGAGAAGTTTTATTTCGTGAATCTTCCGGTGGCCGCCGACGGAGCTTCGGTGCTCGAAATCTTCAACCGAACGTAGATCCGGAAAGCTCTCACCGAGAGCTACGCTATCGTGATAAATTTTTCCCCTTTCCTTGAGTTTTCTCGTTAGAGTTTTTCGGCCCTAACCCCTTTTTTGGCCATTTTTGTTTAGATTTCAACTCCTCCCGTATTCTTTTGCCCCGATCTACAACGTGAAGTGATTCAGAGGACTTTTCCGGTAAAACCAAGGCAAGTGGTGGTTTCCCCTCGTTTCTCATTGTCCTATTTGATGGTAACGGCTATGTTTTCATGTTCCTTAAAATGTTCTACGCTTATTCTTCCAAATTATAGTTATGATTAACCTTCTCAATAATCACATGAGGTTGTATGTTGTGTCATCGTAAACTTGATTTTTTTTGTCCGGATATGTTTGATCATTCTTTAAGTATCTTATTGATGGCTTTAAACGTCTTAGATTTCGTTATTGAACGGATTAATGTTATTTAGGATTGTAAACCGTTCGGGTTGATCAGCCATGTCTTGAAACTAGAAGAGTCAAGTAGAATCTGACGAGCCAAATCTCGAGATATATATACGTATGTGTTGTGATTTCTTTGGGTTTCTAAAATTGCGGGAGTTAGTGGATAAAAACCCCATCCGTGTTGTCTGACTCCTTTATTGTACCTTGTGGAAGTCTACCAGGATTTTGGGCATCTGCGGTGTATGGTGGAGAGTATGAGACTCCCTCGCAGTTAAGCGGATAAAATATTCGTGAGGGGTGTGTCCAGTTGAGTGACCACCTCGCCCGTGTTTTTGGGGTAGAGTCGACTACAGGTGCTTAGTAAATGTAGTTAAATTTTCTTCCTTATGTTTTTACTTATTTTTGTTCCTTTTTTTGCCTTGGGAAATCTGATGTATTTGTTGGAGTACGTCGTGATTCACGTAGTATTTCTCTCTTTTCCTGTTCGATGCTTTATTTCAGTATTATTGGTCTTGGGTTGGTGAAAGAAAAGGGATAGATACTACTCTAGAGGGGGGTGAATAGAGTAATCAAAAATTGCACTAGCAAAGTTGACTGTCTACTCAACTCCCTTGGAGTCTGTTGGTACCCTAGTTTGATTTGAGTTTAGTCTTGCCTTTTTAGTCCCTTGACCCAAGAATTATCTATGGTCATTGGTTAGTAGTCTAGCTGTAGAGTCCTCACTTTTCCAGATTGAGAATTTGGTTAAGTAGTTTTTCGTTCGACTATAGTCGAACGCCGCTCGACTATCGTCTATCGGCTGATCGACGATCGTCTATCAGTTGGTCGACGCTCTGTCTGCGTTGATAGGTCGACCTTAGGCTCCTGAGACTGATATAATCCAAGAATTAGAGACTGAATTCCAGGGGGAGCAAGAAGAGGTACACAAGGAAGATATTTCTGCCGATGAACACACTGCTGTAAGGGTTGAGGGGGAGTCACCTGACCTAGCCCCAGGATAAGGAGCAAATGCTCCAGAAAAACTAGTGGAACTTGATAGTTCTTCTAATTCTGCTGATGAGCAAGAAATCTCTAGGATAAAAAAAAGAAAGTTTATGGAGCTAAGGAAAAAGAGCTCATGATATAAGAAAGCCTTAAAGGTTGGATCCTCATCTACTGCTCCTACAATGGACTTTAGTTCTCTATTAGTGAAACTGCAATTCAAGCTTGATGAGCAAAGGATTGCACTAGAAAAATATGTGGATGAATGTCACAAGGAGTTGTAGCTCAGTCTGGCAAAGGACATCAAATCTATAAGATTTGAAGTGAATTTTCTTAAGAAAGAAATGACATATTGCTTCCATAAGGGAGGCAATGTTGTGGTCTATATTGCCAAGCAGCAACAAGAGGCAAAGTCTCAGGTATATGATCTAGTTGTCAAGCAAGGGTATGTGCTAGAGAACCAGCTAAGAATGAATGAGAATTTGATTGATATGCATTCAATCACTTTGAAAAACCTGAATGAACACACCACTACAATACAAACACATATGGACACCAAAAAGTCTATTATAGAGGCACAGATTAAACTGGATGTGGAAGTAGTTGATAAAGCCATCAAAACTTCTGAGTCTGCAATTTCAGCTCAAATAAAGAAGTTCAAGGACTACTACACTACTGGAAATTATCATGTAGTAGATCAAGTCAGATTTCAGAAGAATGACCTCAGAGATCATATTGCTAGAGAAGTCATAAAGGGGGAGAGAGTGCTTGTCAAAGCTAGCTCTGATCATGCTAAATGGATATCTAATAGCATCAGATTTACCTTGGGATATCCACCCTTATGTGGTGATAATAATACTGCTAAATCTGGATGCCAACCTACACTCTTGGAGGGGATACAACCTGAAGTAGCTCAAGTCATATATCCCCCTCCTGAGTATGAAGAAATTCAATAGGTAGTACAGGATATGTACAACCCTCCACTGGACAAATTGCCTTTCATTTTTGAAGAAGTGGAAATGCCTGATCTAGTTTTGCTTAAAGAGCAAGAAGCCCAAATATCCAAGAAGAGATTCAGAGAATAGACTAAGGTTAGGCATGATTTTAAGAAATGGAGTCCAACCTCCAGAAGCATCATCTTAACAACATGGAATGCAGTTGCTGAAAATCAATATGACAGGGGTAAGTGGTACTCCAAATAGGAATGAGATAAATATCTTGTAATACAAGAAACAATCTACAAATTCAGGAAGCACTTGAAGGCTGTAAGAATTCCTGCAAACTCCATAGAGCCTTACAAGTACTTTTCAAAACCATTCCATTACTTTGAAAGGCAACAGCTGAAAGCTGCTCAACTTAAGGCCAAAAACATCAAGGGTAAGAAGCTTGTTGCTGATACTAAAGCTGAATTCAAAGCTACTATTCAGACAGGAAAAAGGATTGTCATCAAGAAACCAGATCAACCTTAACTTTAGATTGACTAGGTTCTAGAAGAACTATGTAGACCTTTTGTTGTTCTTATAAAAAAACATAAACCTTGTAATGAAATTTTTAGTTGACAACAATTTATATATCTATGTCTCTGAGTTGCATGATTTCCTTATGATATTTAATTTTGAATATTTGTGTGTAACATGCTAGATCTGCTCTTGAATAACTCTGTTTGAAATGTCTGAATACATCATGCTTACTACTTTTGTTATATTGGTGTACATCATTGACTGTGGTTTATGACTTCTCCAAATATGGGGAGATTATTTGGTACATTGGAAATTGTGTACCTGATTTGGAGAGGCCTCACCTAACACAATGATATACATCAGGTTGTATTTGATGGTATATTGAGTTTCCTTGTGCAGGCAGAAGAATGTAGAAAATATTCTAAGTACAAAAGTGTCGAGATATTTATAATGTGTCGACATCTTTGAAGGAGCAGCATCGAGACTAGAAGCAAAGTTATGTCGACACACAGGACTTGTGTCGACACATGGAATTTGAGTCGACACTCAGTACTAGTGTCGACACACTTAAATATGAAGTGTTGACATTAGTAGAAGGGTCGTGTCGACACACAGGACTTCTGTCGACTTATAGTGTTTGAGTCTACATCAGCTGGTCGACTGTAACGCCCCCGATTTTTCGATGATTTTATTTAAATGGAAAATGTCATATTTACGGCGTCGTGACGTTACTTTTAACGTCGAGTTGACAGAGCAATGTCGTTAAGGCATTTTCGTGATTGTGCGGTCGAGTCGGCCGAATTCTTGTTGTAATTGGGAAAATTTTTGTATTTTGAAATTTTGGACTTGCATGTCGAGTTTCGTCGCAATCTGAGAATTTTTGGAGTCTCACCACGTGATTTAATACCTCGAGAAAGGTATGTCGGATTCTAAGGTTGTCTACGCTGCTAATTCATAGAGTTAGCGATTCATTCAAAAATATTGGTCAAATCAGAACTTCTGCAATTTGTCCAGCTTGTACTCGAGATCCCCCTTTTCGTTCTCGAGAACTCTCAGTCGTTCTCGAGAAGTCTGACTTAATGTTTTTGAGAAGTTTGTCCTAGTTCTCAAGAAGTCTGTCCTAGTTCTCGAGAAGTCCTATGCAGTTCTCGAGAAGTCCTATGCCGTTCTCGAGAAGTCCTTTGCTGTTCTCGAGAAGTCTTTTGCAGTTCTCGAGAGGTCCGTTTTGGCCTGCGTTCGAGTGCCGTTTTGAGTGTCAAAATGGCATCGTATCAAAACATGGTAAACATAAAATTTGTTCGCCTCGACGATATATACAACTTTTATGTTGACCACTTTTTGATTTGAAGCCATCTTAGACTTCTATTTTCGATTTTCCCAAAACTGCTCGTAAATAAGCTGCACTATTTATTTCTACCTGAAAACCCTTGTTGTTCTCGAGAACTAATGTTTATTCTCGAGAAATATGGTCTTATTATCGAGAAATACATGTATCTCTCGAGTCTTGATGTTTTGTTCTCGTGAACTATGAGTTTCTCTCGAGAACTTTGCTCTATTTCTCGAGAAGCCCCCTTTTCTCTCGAGTAGTCCTGTATAGTCTGCGTTCGGGCGCATTTTGGAGGGTCAAATCGGCACTGTATGGAAAAATGGTCAGCATGAAATTTGTTCGTTTCGACGAGATATACAACTTTTATGTTTGACACGTTTTGATTTGGAGCCATCTTTGACCTCTATTTTTGATTCTCCCGAGACTGCTCTCAGGTAGCCTGTTTGATTGATTCTCTCAAGTCCTAAGCCTTTGTTCTCGAGAACTAATGTGATTCTCGAGAGCCTTAGCCTCTCCATCTCGAGAAATGATGTCCCTCTCGAGAACTATTGCTTTTGTTCTCAAGAACCAATGTATTTCTCGAGAGCCAACCTCTCTCTCTCGAGAAGTCTGTTTCCTCTCGAGTGATTCTGTGCAGTCTGTGTTCGAATACCATTTTGAGGGTCAAAACGGTGTCATACGAAACAATGGTCAACATGAAATTTGTTCGTCTCAATGAGATATACAACTTTTATGTTGGGCACTCTTCGATTTGAAGTCATCTTAGACCTCTATTATTGGTTTTCCCGTAGCCACTCATAAATTACACGTTTTCTTGTATTTAGACAAAAAAATTTATAAGTACTTTAACATAATATATATATATATATATATATATATATATATAAATATATAAATATATATATATATATATATATATATATATATTTGGACTTAGGTTTGATCAGAACTTCTTCTCCGATATTAATTTTCTCCCGAACCAGAGGCGTGAGCGAGAGAGAAGTTTTATTTCGTGAATCTTTCGGTGGCCGCCGACGGAGCTCCGGTGCTCGAAATCTTCAACTGAACGTAGATCCGGAAAGCTCTCACCGAGAGCTACGCTATCATGGTAAATTTTTCCCCTTTCCTTGAGTTTTCTCGTTAGGGTTTTTCGGCCCTAACCCCCTTTTTGGCCATTTTTGTTTAGATTTCAACTCCTCCCGTGTTCTTTTGCCCTGATCTACAACGTGGAGTGATTCAGAGGACTTTTCCGGTAAAACCAAGGCAAGTGATGGTTTTCCCTCGTTTCTCCTTATCCAATTTGATGGTAACGGCTATGTTTTCATGTTCCTTAAAATTTTCTACGCTTATTCTTCCAAATTATAGTTATGATTAACCTTCTCAATGATCACATGAGGTTATACGTTGTGCCATCGTAAACTTGATTTTTTTTGTCCGGATATGTTTGATCATTCTTGAAGTGTCTTATTGATGGCTTTAAATATCTTAGATTTCGTTATTGAACGGATTAGTGTTATTTAGGATTGTAAACCATTCCTAAGGGTTGATCAACCTTGTCTTGAAACTAGAAGTGTCGAGTAGAATCTGACGAGCCAAATCTCGAGATATATATATGTATGTGTTGTGGCTTCTTTGGGTTTCTAAAATTGCGGGAGTTAGTGGATAAAAACTCCCTCCGTATTGTATGACTCCTTTATTGTACCTTGTGGAAGTCTACCAGGTTTTTGGGCATCTGCGGTGATGGTGGAGAGTATGAGACTCTCTCGCGGTTAAGCGGATAAAATATTCGTGAGGGGTGTGTCCAGTTGAGTGACCACCTTGCCCGTATTTTTGGGGTAGAGTCGACCACAGGTGCTTAGTAAAGGTAGTTAAATTTTATTCCTTATGTATTTACTTATTTTTGTTCCTTTTTTGCCTTGGGAAATCTGATGTATTTGTTGGAGTACGTCACGATTCACGTAGTATTTCTCTCTTTTCCTGTTCGATACTTTATTTTAGTATTGTTGGTCTTGGGTTAGTACCCCCTTAATCTTTGTTTATTTTAGCTTATTTATTCTCTGCCACTATTTGTACTTTCTTGTTGAGGTGTTCTGTCTTTGGAATGCCCTAGGTTCAGAGCAGTAGCAGGTAGCAGAGCTAGTTTTGGTGTTTCTGGGCAACAGTGTTGGCCGTGGTTGTTACCTCATCTCAACGAGGTAGACTGTTGTTTATTTAGTTACTGGTTCAGACTTACTTTACTGTAAGTGGGTTCGTGTCAGTTGTTGGCGCCCACAGTTTTGTTATTTGTTTGATACTTGCTAGCTGCTTATTTCCCTCTATGTGGATGTGGATTACTTGCTCTCTGGGTGGATTTATGCTAGGAATGCATGTTAGGTATTTTTAAGAATAAATTCTATTACTATTACTTCATGCACTACATAATTTAAAAACTCTAACTTGTTATATTTAGCGACCGTAAAGGCTATCCTTACTACTATTATAAATTTTGAGTCTTGCATAGCATGAGTTCTCCTTTGGGGACGTTTATACTCATGTAGGATGTTGTAGTCAACCTAAATAAGTATTTTTCCGCAGCGTATAACTATATTTTGATTCATGGACTAAATGAGCCTTTGAGCCGAGGGATACGGATAACTATTGCACTTAACTAATATTTTCCTTAAAAATAACTTAACAATTTTTCTTCATGATTAAGTAGGTGTCTGCCCGAGCATCTGCAGTTATCCCCTGCTGACGTGGCATCATGAAGCGCATTTTCCCTTACTCTGATATGATTTTATATGCGGTGAAAATGCGGGTTGTGACAGTTGTTATCAGAGGGAGGTTGCTTGACAATTGGTCGGGCAACCTTACCTTGTTAGTGTTAGTTATTTAGCGTCATATCATACACACACTGATGTGTCATCAGTATGTCTTGGCTTAAGCATGAACACTACACTCATAAGCATTATTAGAAGTATACGGGGCATATTATGTAGTATGGGATGCATAATATGTGTTTGTATATGGATCCACCATAGGTGGCAACATGTGAGGGTTATGTAGTATGGGATACATAACCTCACCACATGAATGCCCATTATCACGTTTTCCTTTTTTCGTTGCATGTAATGTTATGTAGTATGGGATGCATAACATTTCATGTATACGCCGCTCATAACATGCATTAAGGCCTTTTTAGGATGCATAACACTGCATACATAGCATAACATAACATAAGCACAACATGCCAAGCTAAATATTTACATGATGACATATGTACATACATGACTTTAAATAAGAGTAAAGAAGTGATGCATTCATATTATAGGCACATGAGTCAATAGGATGATTGGATATCATCCTGAGTAGGACATATCATTGTCATATAATCCCAAAGCAAGTGACAGCTTAAGCAAGTGTCTTTTAAGTATGGTCTGAACTAGTTTTATTTTCCCTAGCCGCAATATAGGATTTTGATGGGTTGTTCGTTTGCCTTTTTAGAAATGCCGCCAAAGCGTATTGCGACGAGGTCGACTCCCCAGTCAGAGGGTGAGTCGTCAGGTGCGCAGAGTGATGCGTTGATCGAGAGTTTGCGACAGAGCAACGAGGCTCTGTCAAGGCAAGTAGTTGCGATGCAATCACAAATTCAGACCTTGTTGTCTGCGGCTCCCACGCATCAACCCTTAGTACGAGATCCTGCCGTGGATCAAGCCATACCTAATGCCCCTACTCCTTTCGTGCCCCCGGTGATGCTACCACCAGAGATGAATTTCATCTCACATTTCCAGCGATTGAGACCTCCTACTTATGGCGGGAGTGCTGACTTGATGATTTTAGATGATTGGATCATCTCCATCGAAGAGATGTTTTCATATTCCGGAATTCTAGAAGCCCATAAGGTTATGATTGCAGCCTATCAGTTAAAAGGCCTAGCAAAGAGTTGGTGGATTCGTGAAAAGGAGAGTCTGAAGGAAGGCTGCTCCTGGGACTCTTTTAAGAAGATGCTGCTGAAAAAGTTTCTGCCCTCGATCGAGCAGGATCGTCTCATGAATAACTTCCTGCATCTGAAGCAGAGACAGCTCACGGTGAGCGAGTACAAGATTGAGTTTAGCAAACTGACTAGGTTTGCTCCTAATTTGGTAGCTTCTGAGGAGGGTAGAGTGAAACGTTTCTTGGGAGTACTAAGAAGTGATGTCCAGCAGTTGGCATGCGCTTACCGAGCTAAAAGTTATGCTGAAGCAGTGGAAGCCGCTTTGAAAGTGGAGGCGATCGAAAATTCTAAGAACTGTTGTGTTGCGGCAAGGAAAGAGAAAAGGAAAGGTGTTGAGGATGGTAGCTCCAGGGCGTCTGGCCCTTCTTCGAAAAAGAAAAGTAAGGAAGTGTGTAGCTTCTGTGGTCGTCCTGGCCACCCTTACGAAAGGTATTTCAAGAGGACTACTACCCTGAAGCAGCAGTAGGTGCACGCTGTAAGACCCCCATTTTTTTTTCTTTTTCGACACCGGGGTCTTAGGCCCAGAACCGCCGTCTTGCGGTGATACCTTCGCACCCGGGAAGGTCGTCACTACAAGACGCCGATTCTGCCGGCCAATTCGATCTCCACTGTGGCATAAGTATACAAGACAGTCCACAGAAATATCACATATAAGAAATTTAAACTCCACGAAGGGAGTGTCCACAGATAGTATACATAATAAAATCACGGGCTTATGCCCGGTACATCAAGTCCTCACTACATTTCACTCATCGCGGAAGCAAACTAATACAACTACTATAGATCGGGACTCACTGTCCCTGCTGTCTGGACTCCAGTGCTAGACTGTCCGATCTCCAAGCGTGCCGACCTCCGGGGCTGCTCTTCCATGCTGGGCTCCGTGGTCCCCTAAATGATGTGGTTCGAAAACCGTTAGTCTAAAAGACTAAGTCCTATCGTCCCCCACCCCTTCCCCCATGGCTCCTAAAGCACCGAGCGGGGAGAAGGAAAGGGAAGGACATGAAAGTGGAGAGTATTCAAATTTCAGATGGCAGCGGAACTAAACTAACAGTGTAAGCATGATAATAATCGTACAAAATAAATAAGTAACCTTAACTTATGCGAGTATACATAAGCTAAGGGATCTTTTGCAGGGCTCCTATCGTATAAAAAGTCCCATACCGATTTATACGATAGGGTGTCGGTTCTATTAGCAGGTTTATAATGTTGAAAGAGAACCTTGACTTATAAGCACGCTCACACGAACTTATAGGCCAAGGGGTCGTTTAGCAAGGCCTAATGTATAGAGCGTCCCATACCGCTTATACATTAGGTGTCAGGTTATATGCGATGGTTATGCTATGAAATACATTTATGCCATGATGTGAACATGCATGTGCAACTCACCCACTCGACTCTGTGTACACAGACCTTTTAGTTCCCCCTTTCGGAGCCGTTACCTCCCAGGATACCTCCGTAGTGGCAGACGGAAGCGGTGGGTTGGGCCTCGCCCACCTCTAAACCAGTAAAGCACTACCGGTCAGACCTATCGTACGCCTCAACGCTTGGTGCACTAAGCGGACGTCTGCGTACTCTTGCCGGCTGGCGCACCGGACTTCTGTTGGCAAAGTGCTAACCACACTTGCCGAGCCAACCATATTGGTGTCGGTGCATCGAACTCCCCAATATAGAAGACCCACCACCTTAAAACCTTTTATGCACATACAATAGTTATGAGTCAACCAACCAACCGAGCCGAAGCTCACCGGACAATTCCCGTCCATCATAATCTACAACCGAGCTAAAGTTCCCCGGACAATCCCATCCGTCATAATCTACAACCGAGCTAAAGCTCCCCGGACAATCCCGTCCGTCATAATCTACAACCGAGCTAAAGCTCCCCGGACAATCCCGTCCGTCATAATCTACTACCGATCCAAAGCTCACCGGACAATCCCGTCCGTCGTAATCTACAACCGAGCTAAAGCTCCCCGGACAATCCCGTCCGTCATAATCTACTACCGAGCCAAAGCTCACCGGACAATCCCGTCCGTCGTAATCAACAATTGAGCCGAAGCTCGCCAGACCACCATCACAACTACTGGGCTTATTGCCCAAGTAACCCATACTATCTCCCGGGACACTGGGTGGGAAAGTGTGAAACCCTATGTTTACTATTTTCTGTATGCTTACGAAGTTTTGACTCTTCCTAATTACTACGAGAAAGACGATTTTTCGTCGATCATGCGCACCACCTAACACTAGCCAACCCACTCTCACTACTCTTCTTTTCTTTCTATTGGGAAATCATCCACAACAAAAGGGTCTAACTCCAATAACTATCCCCGACCTTGTCTTATTCCAATTTAGCAATTTTGCTATATGCACACCAACTCAGACGATACGTTGAACCAGATAGGGGGTATTCTAAATAATCATCCGAATGCCCTGAATTATTTACTGGAGACTTATCATGATGCAAATGGACTAAATCCAAAAGATTATCATTTTTCCAATTATTCTGATATTTATTTAAATTCTCGTAAAGCTTCTAAGGGCTACCCATTGAGCATGAAGTGCACTTTTCAGAGAGGTATAAAGCTTCATAAATTCATGATAAATTCTAAATAACCATTTAACAATAAATCCAAGATATAACAATTTTTCAAGTATTCAAGTGACACTAATCAATTTTTGAAAATATATCCTTTTTCCTTTTATTAATGAAGTAAGTGCAATAAATATTCATCCAAAAATTCTTAATTAATTTTCTAAAGTAGATACTGTCCTAAAAACATCATTGGCCAAATTTCATAATTATACAGTAAGTAAATTGCTCAAAATGATTTAAACAAACTAGATCCAAAATTGCTAAATGCAGACCACCAAGTCAATCTTCATGTAAAATGGGATGTATATAAAATAATCATCCTACACCCCTATAATAATTAATGGAGGTTCATTATGACCTTTAAGTTCTAAATCCAGAGTTCCAAAATTTTCCTTACTTATTTGATAATTCATTTAATTATTTTAATGTCTAAAATTTCCAAAAATGAACATGAAGTACTACTTTCATTCAAGGAATCATTTTACAAATTTTATATGTTACTCAGAATAATGATATAACTTATCTTCCAAAATATATATTTCTTTTCAGTAAAGCTTTATCTTTAAATCAAATATTCATTTAAGTCCTTGGAAATTCATTTAATAAATATAAAATAATGTATTGCTTCCAAAAATTCAGGGAAATTTCAATTATGAATCTAATGGCATATACATGGTTTGGGCCAAATTTCATAATTTATTTATTAGTAAATAGGCTTAAATGAATTTTTGAATAATTCCATCAAATGACAATCTTGTGAACTAACTACCTCATATACTTGTCCAAGAATTCTTATAAAATTTATATAAACTCTTTATGCTTCCAAACAACCTCTGCCAAAATTTCAGGACCTCTCAATTATCAGAAGTAGTATAATAAATTATTTACTTAATTTAAGCATTTCTTGGGTTACAAATGAAGTGCTATAATTATTGACCCAAAATTCCCCATTAAATTACCAGAGGCTCATAATGTCCTTAAGACCAATCTACCAAAATTTCATCTTAGTTTGAGGTGTTTAGCTAGCCCATTTCAACCCTAGAATGTTTGTGCCCTAAACTAGGGTTAGGGATTTTAGGGTCCTAAACCTTCCAAAATGCCCTAATAATTTTACCAGAGGGTTATAGTTATCAAAACTCTATCCCTACAAAATTTCATAGCCATACAAGGTGATTTGGCCATATGCCCTTCACAAGGTACAAAAGCCCTTCCTTAGGGTTTGACCTAAGATCTTGGACCAAACCAACTCCACTGCCCCCAAATTTCCTTTGGGAGGTGTATCTTGTCATCCCAAACTAGTGTACAAAATTTGAACCTCTGTTAAGGTGAATTGGTCACTAAAAGCCAAAATTACAATTTGGACCAAAATACCCTTCTTAGGGCAAGGCTAGGGTTTGCTTGAATCCTATTCAAATCAACTCCAAACTTAATGAAATTTTAACCAGAGGTCTATATTGACCTCATAACCATCCCACCAAAATTTGGTTGAATTTGGACTTCATTTGACCCCTAATTTAATTTACCCTAGCATAATTAAATTATTTACAAAAACTATAGGAAAATTATTCCCAAAAATTCCCATTTTTGGGCAGGGTCTAGGTATAGGGTAGGGTGAGCCCCTGCAAAAATTTCAGCTTATTTGGACCAAGGATCAAGTGTGGGCATCCAATTTAATGACTGACTATTCATTTGTATAGACCCCACCAAAATGAGTGCCCTGGCCAAACCAGTCACCCAATTTGGTTCAAACCAATTTTGGCTGAAAGTAGAATCATAGGGCTAGGTTTTTGATGTTGACCACTTTCTCTGAAACAGGCTCTATATATTTTGTATAATTAAAACCAGTAAATACCAATACTGTGACAATAATGAAATGATAATACACAAAACCTATAGTTCATATTTATTTAATAGCACGAATCTTGGCGCGCTTTAGACGGCATCCCGTCGTCTTATACCTCCAGCCGACGGCTAGGATCTATCCTGCCTGGGCCATCTTCCAGCGGCTGCCGCCGTCGCTCCGGCCACCTCCCCGGCCTGCCACTGCCGCCGACACCTTCGTGGTGGTCGGGGCTATCTCCAGGCGGCGGCTGGGCCGCCGGGAAGCACTGTTCCGGCGATCCCAGCAAGCGGAAAAACCCGAGAAAATCCATGAATTTGAAAATCGGGTTGGGCTCAATTGAGCTCCAAGCTTGGCTCTAACGATTCCTATGATCTACCCGTGAGAGAAGGAGTGGAGGAGGACCTGAGTGGGCGGCTGTAGCCGGGCTGAACGTCGGATTGGCATGGTGGTGGCCGGTGGTGGTCGGCTCGTTTAGAAATGCAAGATAGGGCCTGGCTGCTTCAGGAAAAGTGTGGGAATTCATCCTTGGACCTTGCTGGAGCTTTTAAAGAGGATAGGGGAGGAGTTTGGTGGCTGAATTGGCATGTGCCATTTTTGGCCATAGTCCACATTGGCGGCTAGGTTGGTAGGGGTGGTGGAGCTTGCTCCAGCCAGTCCAAAAAGGCTGCTAGACTCCCCCTTGTCCTTCTGAATTGAATGGGGAGGTTGGGGAGGGGGGAGGAGGAGCACAAAGTCCTCCTTCCTTCTCTTCCTTCTCTTTCTCTCTCCTCCATGGATGACTTTCTCTCTCCTAGTCATCAAGCCTGAAATTTAGGCTCCTACATGTCACTTGTCAGCCCACCAATCCATTTGGCCACTTGGGTCAAGGTTAGCCCTAATGAAATAGGCTTGAGCTTGAGTTAGCCCATTTGGGCTAACTTGACCCAAAGTGGGACTAGGGCCTACCTAGGTCAATTTGATCCTTGAGGTTTCCTTAATAGGTCCTTGGTGACCCATTAGCCTCCCCTAGGGTCAAGGTGGGGTTGAATTGGCCCTTGAAGGTCACTTGGCCCTTAACTAGGGCATTTTGACCATTTTAGGTTGAGGGTTGACTTTGGTCAAACTAGCCCCTTTGATTGGTCCCAATGGGTCCTTGGTGACCTATTGGCCTCTCACTAGGCTTATGAGGGTAGGGGTGGTGTCTATTGGGCTAAGGGACTGCAATTGACCCTTGTGTAGGTCAATTTGACCTAATTAGGGCTATATTTGACTTTGGTCAACTTAGCTCTATTGACTGCTTTCCATGGGTCCTTAGTGACCCATTGACCTCTCACTAGGGTTATGGAAGTTTGGGTGGAGTATATTTGGCTAATAGACTGAAATGGACCCTTGTCTAGGTCAACTTGACCTGGCTAGGGTTATAGTTGACTTTGGTCAACTTTGGTCTTTTGACTGCTCTCCATGGGTCCTTAGTGACCCATTGACCTCTTTCTAGGGTTATAAGGGTATGGGTGGGGTCTTGGAGTCTTGGTGAAGTCCCATGATCACTTTTAGTCAAGGTTCTGAGATCTGCTAAGTGCAGACCACAGTGGCCCTATTCACACTACCAGGTCCACTTGCCTCTTCCTTGGGCTTCCTAGGGTTTTGTCATGACAAAACCACTCCTAGGGGTCTAGTTGGAAATGGGATGTTACACACGCCATTCAAGGTGCACCCAAGGGAGAGCTTGTGTGTTCGTTCTGTGCAAGGAAGGGTCATAATGTGAATCGTTGATGGATGAAAGAAAAGACTTGCTTCCAGTGCGGGCAGAAGGGACACATGAAGTCGTCGTGCCCTCAGGCTCAGTCCACACTGTAGCCTACCCCACTTCGAGCTCTGCCGCCGCCACCAGCCCAAGACAAAGGAAAAGGAAAGCTGAACATGATGACCAACGAGGAAGCTCAAACCTCTACGCAAGTGATATCAGGTTAGCCCAAGTTTAAAATATCCTTATTATTTATCGTTGTTGCCCTAGTTATCATTCGTTTAGTTATGTATGTTACGGTTTTAGGGGAGTTTAAGGTGCGGAATAGGTGTACGCGCATTCTTTTCGATTCGGGTGCCACCCATTCCTTTGTGGCCCGGAGATTTGTTGATAAGCATCGCCTGAATATGGATCAATTAGGAGACTCCTTCAATGTCAAGCTTCCTTCCGGTGATTTGGTGATATCTAGCCAAGGAGTTCTGAGATGCCCTATTTATCTTGGCAATTTTCTGGCCTTTGCTGACTTGATGATTTTAGATCTGGCTGAATTCGACGTGATTTTAGGCATGGACTGAATGTCCAAGTATTATGCGGTCATCACGTGCAAGGCTAAGTAACTGGATTTCAGGTTGGACGACGGCCAACCTATGAGTGTCTATGGATTTCAGGACAAAGTTTCCCCTGTGATATCTGCGGTACGTGCTTGTGGTGCGATAGAGTCTGGTTGCGAGGCCTTTTTAGTTTCTATTTCTACTCTGGAAACATCTTTTGTTACACCACGTCTTGAGTATATCCAAGTGGTGCGAGAGTTCCAGATGTCTTTCCTGATAGTCTTCCAGGACTTCCTCCTGAAAGAGATGTGGAGTTTGTGATAGACCTAGAGCCAGGTACTCGTCCAATTGCTAAGGCACCTTACCGTATGGCGCCGCGTGAGTTAGAAGAATTGCGCACTCAGCTGGATGAGTTGTTGCAGTGTGGTTTTATTAGGCCAAGTTCTTCTTTGTGGTGTGCTCCTATTTTATTCGTTAAGAAGAAAGATGGTTCTATGAGCCTCTGCATAGAATATCGAGAATTTAATAAGGTAACCATTAAGAACTGATATCCATTGCCACAGATTGATGACCTATTTGATCAGTTCTGGGGATGCGCTGTGTTTTCGAAGATTGATCTTCGTTCAGGTTACCACCAGTTGAGAGTCCGTGAGGCTGATGTACCCCGGACAACTTTTCGTTCCCGGCACGGGCATTTTGAGTTCTTGGTGATGTCCTTTGGATTGACTAATGCACCCTTTGCATTCATGGATTTAATGAATAGAGTGTTCAAGGATTTCTTGGACCATTTTGTTATTGTGTTCATAGACGACGTCCTAGTGTATTCCCGCAGTGTTGAGGAGCATACTCAACACTTGCGTTTGGTTTTGGAAACACTGAGGGAGCACAAGCTCTATGCTAAGTTGAGTAAGTGTGAATTTTGGTTACCCCAGGTGTCCTTTTTGGGGCATGTTGTGAGTAAGGACGGTATTTTCGTAGACCCTACAAAGATTTCTGCTGTGATGGAATGGAAGAGACCTTCTACTCCTAAGGAGATTTTGAGCTTTTTAGGTCTGGCTGGTTACTATAGAAGGTTCGTGGAAGGGTTCTCTATGTTGTCTGCCCCTCTAACCAGACTAACACAGAAGAACACCGCATTTATTTGGAGCAATAAATGTAAGAAAGCCTTTCAAGAGCTGAAAAAGAGACTGTGTACTGCTCCAGTTTTAACTCTGCCTACTGAAGGACTTGAGTATCCTGTATATGTCGATGCATCACACATCGGACTTGGTTGTGTTTTAATGCAAGATGGTAAGGTGATCACATATGGATCGAGGCAACTAAAGATTCACGAAAGAAATTATCCTACGCACGATTTGGAGTTTGCTGCCATAATTTATGCGTCGAAGCTGTGGCGACACTTATTGTATGGCGCACTGTGCAAGATCTATACGGACCATAAGAGTTTAAAGTACGTCTTCACTCAGAAAGAACTAAATCTGCACCAGCGTCGGTGGTTAGGATATGTGGCGGATTATGAAGTGGAAATTCTTTATCATCCAGGAAAGGCTAATGTTGTAGCCGATGCTTTGAGTAGAAAGACCGCTAAAATTTTTAATCTATCGATACAGTCATTGGTAGAAGAATTCTTGTTGAAGGATATTAAGGTTGGGAGTCATTATGTGCCTGCTAGTTTTGAAGCGGGAGAACCTTCTTAGATTTCCCTTACTCGAGCACACCAGATGGATGATCCTGATTTGTTGCACCTCTGGAAGAGAACTGAAAAAAGAGAGTTATCTGATTTCTCTTTGGACGAGTTAGGTACTCTGAAATATCGGAGTAGATTTTGTATTCCTACTATTGGTGACATTCGGGCAAAGATTTGTAAAGAAGCTCATGTTTCTAGTGTTTCTTACCATCATGGTTCCACCAAGATGTATAAAGATCTAAAGCAAATTGTTTGGTGGTCAGGAATGAAGAATGACATAGCGAGGTTTGTGTTAGAGTGTTACACGTGTCAGCGTATTAAAGCAGATCATAGAAGGCCTGGTGGTAAACTGACACCACTTGATATTCCAAGTTGGAAATGGGAGAGTATTTCAATGGATTTTATCACCGGTCTACCAAAATCTCCGCGTGGGCACGACTCTGTTTGGGTAATAGTCGACAGATTGACAAAGTGTGCTCACTTTGTTCCGTTTAAGATTGGGTATTCGATGAAGAAGATAGCTGAGCTATATCTTGAAGAGGTCACGAGGTTACATGGAGTGCCTGTTAGCATTGTATCAGATCGGGCTCCAGATTTACGTCTCGCTTTTGGAAGAGCTTGCATGAGGGGTTGGGTACCGACTTGAGGTATTCCACCGCCTACCATCCACAGACGAATGGTCAAACAGAAAGAGTAAATCAGATCGTGGAGGACATGATTAGATGTTACATTTTGGACCACGGTGGAGCGTGGGATGAGCGTCTGAGGCTAATGGAGTTTGCCTACAATAATAGTTATCAAGAGAGTCTGCAGATGGCCCCGTTTGAGGCCTTGTATGGGAGGCATTGTAGAACTCCATTGTTTTGGGTTGAAGTTGGTGAGAGACCGTTGCTCGGTCCGGAAGCCCTTGAGGAGATGAATTGTGCTGTGACTCATGTTCGAGAGAAGTTCCGTGTAGCACAAGAGCGTTATGAGAAATATGCTAATCGACGAAGGGTCGATCTGGAGTTTGCCGTTGGGGACTTGGTTTTTCTTAAAGTTTCTCTGATGTCTGGTGTTAAAAGGTTTGGAAGGAACACAAGTTAGACCCCCGGTACGTGGGACCTTTTCAGATTCTTGAACGCGTCGGAGTTTCAGTGTATATGCTGGAGTTGCCTGCAACCTTCCCTGGTGTCCATGATGTGTTCCATGTGAGCCAGTTGCGGAAGTATGTTCGTAATGATCGTAAAGTACTCGACTCGATGCCCCAGATTTAGCCCAACCTTACATATGTGTAAGAACCTGTTCGTATTCTAGATTCTCAAGAGCGTGTTTTTGCGAAGAAAGACCATCCCCATGGTCAAGATTCTTCGGAGAAATCAAGACGTCGAGAGCGCAACGTGGGAATTGGAATCAGCAATGAGAGAATCTCATCCGCACCTCTTCTCTTAGTTCGGGCATGTCATTATGTTTTCAGTTATGTTTGATCTTATCGTTTTGATTTGGTTTTGGAGTTGTGTTAAGTTTCGGGACGAAACTTATTTTTAGGGGGAGTGACTATAACGCCCCCGATTTTTCGATGATTTTATTTAAATGGAAAACGTCATATTTATGGCGTCGTGACGTTACTTTTAACGTCGAGTTGACGGCGCAATGCCGTTAAGGCATTTTCGTGATTGTGCGGTCGAGTCGGCCGAATTTTTGTTGTAATTGGGAAAATTTTTGCATTTTGAAATTTTGGACTTGCTTGTCAAGTTTCGTCGCAATCCGAGAATTTTTGGAGTTTCGCCACGTGATTTAATACCTCGAGAATGGTATGTCGGATTCTAAGGTTGTCTACGCTGCTAATTCTTAGATTCAGCGATTCATTCCAAAATATTGGTCAAATCAGAACTTCTGCAATTTGTCCAGCTTGTACTCGAGATCCCCCTTTTCGTTCTCGAGAACTCTCAGTCGTTCTCGAGAAGTCTGACTTAATGTTTTCAAGAAGTCTGTCCTAGTTCTTGAGAATTCTGTCCTAGTTCTCGAGAAGTCCTATGCAGTTCTCGAGAAGTCCTATGCCGTTCTCGAGAAGTCCTTTGTTGTTCTCGAGAAGTCCTTTGCTGTTCTCGAGAGGTCCGTTTTGGCCTGCGTTCGAATGCCGTTTTGAGTGTCAAAATGACATCGTATCAAAAAATGATAAACATAAAATTTGTTCGCCTCGACGATATCTACAACTTTTATGTTGACTACTTTTTGATTTGAAGCCATCTTAGACTCTTATTTTTTATTTTCTCAAAACTGCTCGTAAATAAGCTGCACTATTGATTTCTACCTGAAAACCCTTGTTGTTCTCGAGAACTAATGTTTATTCTCGAGAAATATGGTCTTATTCTCGAGAAATACATATTTCTCTCGAGTCTTGATATTTTGTTCTCGAGAACTATGAGTTTCTCTCGAGAACTTTGCTCTATTTCTCGAGAAGCCCCCTTTTCTCTCGAGTAGTCCTATATAGTCTGCGTTCGGGCACATTTTGGAGGGTCAAATCGGCACTGTATGGAAAAATGGTTAGCATGAAATTTGTTCGTTTCGACGAGATCTACAACTTTCATGTTGGACACCTTTTGATTTGGAGCCATATTAAACATCTATTTTTTATTATCCCGAGACTGTTCTCAGGTAGCCTATTTGATTGATTCTCTCAAGTCCTAAGCCTTTGTTCTCGAGAACTAATGTGATTCTCGAGAGCCTGAGCCTCTACATCTCGAGAAATGATGTCCCTCTCGAGAACTATGGCTTTTGTTCTCGAGAACCAATGTATTTCTCGAGAGCCAACCTCTCTCTCTCTCTCGAGAAGTCTGTTTCCTCTCGAGTGGTTCTGTGCAGTCTATGTTCGAACACTGTTTTGAGGGTCAAAACGGTATCGTACGAAAAAATAGTCAACATAAAATTTGTTAGTATCGACGAGATCTACAACTTTCATTTTATTCACTTTTCGATTTGAAGTCATCATAGATCTCTATTATCGGTTTTTCCATAGCCACTCATAAATTACACGTTTTCTTGTATTTAGACAAAAAAAATTTATAAGTACTTTTACATAATATATATATATATATATATATATTTGGACTTAGGTTTGATCAGAACTTCTTCTTCTTCGATATTAATTTTCTCCCGAACCAGAGGCGTGAGCGAGAGAGAAGTTTTATTTCGTGAATCTTCCGGTGGCCGCCGACGGAGCTTCGGTGCTCGAAATCTTCAACCGAACGTAGATCCGGAAAGCTCTCACCGAGAGCTACGCTATCGTGATAAATTTTTCCCCTTTCCTTGAGTTTTCTCGTTAGAGTTTTTCGGCCCTAACCCCTTTTTTGGCCATTTTTGTTTAGATTTCAACTCCTCCCGTATTCTTTTGCCCCGATCTACAACGTGAAGTGATTCAGAGGACTTTTCCGGTAAAACCAAGGCAAGTGGTGGTTTCCCCTCGTTTCTCATTGTCCGATTTGATGGTAACGGCTATGTTTTCATGTTCCTTAAAATGTTCTACGCTTATTCTTCCAAATTATAGTTATGATTAACCTTCTCAATAATCACATGAGGTTGTATGTTGTGTCATCGTAAACTTGATTTTTTTTGTCCGGATATGTTTGATCATTCTTTAAGTATCTTATTGATGGCTTTAAACGTCTTAGATTTCGTTATTGAACGGATTAATGTTATTTAGGATTGTAAACCGTTCGGGTTGATCAGCCATGTCTTGAAACTAGAAGAGTCAAGTAGAATCTGACGAGCCAAATCTCGAGATATATATACGTATGTGTTGTGATTTCTTTGGGTTTCTAAAATTGCGGGAGTTAGTGGATAAAAACCCCATCCGTGTTGTCTGACTCCTTTATTGTACCTTGTGGAAGTCTACCAGGATTTTGGGCATCTGCGGTGTATGGTGGAGAGTATGAGACTCCCTCGCAGTTAAGCGGATAAAATATTCGTGAGGGGTGTGTCCAGTTGAGTGACCACCTCGCCCGTGTTTTTGGGGTAGAGTCGACTACAGGTGCTTAGTAAATGTAGTTAAATTTTCTTCCTTATGTTTTTACTTATTTTTGTTCCTTTTTTTGCCTTGGGAAATCTGATGTATTTGTTGGAGTACGTCGTGATTCACGTAGTATTTCTCTCTTTTCCTGTTCGATGCTTTATTTCAGTATTATTGGTCTTGGGTTGGTGAAAGAAAAGGGATAGATACTACTCTAGAGGGGGGTGAATAGAGTAATCAAAAATTGCACTAGCAAAGTTGACTGTCTACTCAACTCCCTTGGAGTCTGTTGGTACCCTAGTTTGATTTGAGTTTAGTCTTGCCTTTTTAGTCCCTTGACCCAAGAATTATCTATGGTCATTGGTTAGTAGTCTAGTTGTAGAGTCCTCACTTTTCCAGATTGAGAATTTGGTTAAGTAGTTTTTCGTTCGACTATAGTCGAACGCCGCTCGACTATCGTCTATCGGCTGATCGACGATCGTCTATCAGTTGGTCGACGCTCTGTCTGCGTTGATAGGTCGACTATCTGTTGATAGGTCGACTATCTGTTGATAGGTCGACTATCTGCTTGGCGTGGTAGATCGACTATCTGTCCTGATAGATCGACTATCTGATAGTTCGACTATCTGTTGATAGGTCGACTATCTGTTCCGCTTTGATAGGTCGACTATCTGTTGATAGGTCGACTATCTGTTGATAGGTCGACTATCTGTCGTCTTTGATAGTTCGACTATCTGTCCTGATAGTTCAACTATCTGATAGTTCGACTATCTTTTGATAGGTCGACTATCTGGTCTCTTTTGATAGGTCGACTATCTGTTGATAGGTCGACTATCTGTTTTCTGAGATAGGTCGACTATCTGCTTGATAGGTCGACTATCTGTTTGTGCTTGATAGTTCGACTATCTGTCCTGATAGATCGACTATCTGATAGTTCGACTATCTGCTCTGATAGGTCGACTATCTGCCGAGGTAGTTCGACTACCTTCTTCGATAGGTCGACTATCTGGATCGTTCGACTATCTGCCCGATAGTTCGACGATCTCCGTGCGTCGGTCGACGATCTCCGAAGGTCGTTCGACGCTTTCTGTCTGCCTTTATATTTTGTATTTATTTATTATATTTAATTAATTAATATATTTTCTGGCAAGTTGTTTCAGTTGATTTATGATAATATTTCCAGGCAATATCTGCTCTATTCTTTTTGCCTGAGTAAAATCTTTTTAGATAAAGTTATTTGTCTTATTAGCTGTCTTTGTATTTTACTTTATCTGCTGACAGTCCTTTATAGCCGTTAGACTAAAAAGTCTTCCTTCTGCTATAAAGAGTATTTCTCTGATGTGACTTTATTTAGTCCTTCTGTTATTTGATTTGATCCTGCAGCTTCTTAGAAAGAGGTTCATTCCTTTTATAGGATATCCTGCTGCAGAGTTTGTTTTGCTGTGTGTTATTTGCAGCACAGGTCTCAAGTTTCAGAAGAAGACAAGTAATTCAAATTGAAGAGAGTCGTTACTTGCTGATGTTATAAAAAGGACCCTTTGAAGAAGGATTCAAGCCAGTTAATAGTTAATAGCTAATAGCTAACCAGTTGTTCACTTAAGCTTTCAAGCCTTCATCAAGATCAAGTCTTCTGCTCTCAGCAATACTCATCTAACTGAGAAGTGTTAAGATCTTCTACTCCTCTTCAACCTGAGTTCTCCTGCTGTCAGGAAATTCAAACTCAGAGTTCTCTTGAAGAAGAAGAAGAAGAAGATAGCTGCTTGAAGATCTTTAATTTTATTATTTATTATCTTCTTGTAGTTTTTCCTTCAGAGCTTTCTGAAGAGTTTTTCTGCACGGAAGCAAGACTTCACCTGGACATCTTTGAGCCAGGGGGAGCCTTGATTCTTTAGAGCTTTCTAGCTCAGTGCAAGTTTTTGTGCTTCTCTAATCTTTGTAAAATAGAGAAGACATCTTAACCTTCTTCCCCCTCCTGTACAGGGTTATTACTCCCTTCAAAAGTATCCCTTGGTGGCAGGGCACCTGATCAAAAACTTGTGCTTGGTTTTTAGACACCTGATCAAAAGTCTAAAGGGTTTCTGGATCTACCTGAAGCAGATCCTGTTGGTGGCAGGGCACCTGATCAAAAACCTGAGTGGATTCCTACCGTGTGGGTAGAAGAGTGGACGTACCCAAGTTGTTTGGGGAACCACTATAAATTTCCTTGTGTCGTCTGGATTCACTTGTTTAATTCCTGCATTGTGGCTGTGAATAGATATAACTAGGATTGCTAGTTGTTGATTAGGTTTTCCAAGCCTTAACTGTAATTACAGTTAGCTTGAGTTTGTGCACATCACTTGTGTTAGGCTATAGGGTTAAATCTATATCTATAATCTTTTCATTCCGCACTTCACTCCAAGGGAGTTGGGTAGACCATTAAGTTTTGTCGAGTGCAAAATTTGATAACTCTATTCACCCCCCCTCTAGAGTAGTATCTATCCCTTCACTTTCAATTGGTATCAGAGGGAGGTTGACTGACTGAATAGGCTAACACCTAAGTCACAAGATCCTAATAGATACCAAAGCTTATAGATATTCACTATCATGGCCCAGTCCAAGGATTATTCTAGCACCAGACCTCCAGCATGCAACTTAGCCAAGTTTGGCATCTGGAAGGCAAGGATAAAATTATATATGAATTCTATTGATGAAAGCATTTTTGCTTCTATTTTGTCAGGTCCCCCAAGAGCACCTGCTGCTGCTACTGCCTCATCATCTGATATGAGTGCAGTGCCTCCTCCAGATTATAACGATGAGTACAAGAAGGCCAAAATAGCAGATGCCAAGGCGATGAACATACTGGCTCAGACAATGTCTGATGAGGTATTCCAGAAGGTTGCTGACTGCTCCTCAGCAAAAGCCATGTGGGATACATTGAACCAGATTATAGCTGGTTCAGCTGATGAAAGGAAGGACAGAAGGTCCAACCTGATCTCACAGTATGAGAACTTCAAGAAAACTGATGCTGAATCAGTTGAAGCCATGTACACCAAGCTCAGCTCAATCATCAATGAGCTGAGGACCCTGGACAAGGACATATCATTGACAGAGGTCAATGATAAGATTCTTATGTGCTTCCCTAGCACATGGGATCTAAGGATCTGGCCCATCAAGGAAGCCAGAAGTACAAATGAGATCTCCACTGAAGCCCTTCTCGGCAAGCTCAAGTCTTTTGAGCAAGTGCTGAAGACAAGGGAAGCAGAAGCAGAAGCGAAGACCCCCACTCCAACAAGAAAAGAGCAATCTCTAGCTCTTAAGGCTGCTGATGCTTCTGAAGGCAGCCAATCAAATGAGGAACTAATGGCATTGTTTGCCAAGAGGTTTCTCAAGATGGGGAGAAAGGAGTTCAGAAAGAAGTCTTCACGTTATGAAGACAAACCAAGGTATGATCGTTCTCCTGCTAAAGAAATTATTTGTTATGGATGCAGGAAGCCTGGACATATCTTGCCAGAGTGTCCAGAGGAGAAAAATAAAGACAAGAGGAAAGAAAAAGAACAACACAGGAAACACTCCAAGCCATCCTCCTACAAAAATAAGAAGAAGGAGAGAGGTTTCATTGCTGAAACCTGGAGTGATTCTGATGAAGAATCCTCCTCATCAAGCTCCAGTGAGGATGAGGAAGAGAAGAAGGCAAAAGAAGTTTGCCTCATGGCAATAGATGCCTGCAGCAACCACTCAGCTGCAGAGAGTTCAGATTCAGATGAAGAGATGCCAACAGAAGATGAGGTACTATCTTCTTATGACTTCACTTCAGAAGAATTTAAATTAGATTTTAAATCTTTATGCTTAGATTTGATTAGCTCAGAAAAGGAGATAAAAGAACTTAGAAGTAAGTTAGCTGACTCAGAAGTAATTGCTACAGAAAACATTAGGTTAAAGGAAGATCTCACTACTTGTAGTGAAGAAATTAAATTTCTTAAAATAGAGTTAGCTAAGTCTAAGAGGTTAGAAGAATCACTTAATGGTAGAAGCCTTAAGTTGTTAGAAATTACCAGCATGACTAACACTAGGTCAGCTAATAACAAACTAGGCTTAGGAGCTTCTCCCAGTGAACCCCTAGTTCTTCTTAAAAACAATCTTTCAACTCCAGTGAACTTCATTTCAGCTAGTGGAAAGAAGAACACTGAGCAAGTAAATCTAGTTAATAAAACCCTAAATAAAGCTAAGAGAGAAAAGAGAAAGAAATTTTTTAAAGAAATGCAAAGAGCGTCGAACGCAGCTCGACGATCGGAAGCTCAATGGTCGAACGAAGGTCGACGATCTGTGCACCCATCGTCGAACGTCGATCGACGTTTTCAACATGATTTTCAAAATCATAATCAGTACCATAGAAACCTAAATGAAAATAGAAACCCTAGGTTTGTTGACCCATCATCTGCATGGAGAATCCCACCTAGGAGATCTCACCCACTAGGTTATCACCCTCAGCCTGCATTTTCATATATTTCCAGTTTTTCTTATGTGAAAAACAAGGGACCCAAGGTTACCTGGGTCCACACTGTCTAAATAAATGTCTTGCAGGTGAAGGCCTATCCAATCACTCAAAATAAGTGGTATTTGGATAGTGGATGTTCCAAGCATATGACAGGAAATAAAGATCATCTGTCAAAATTCAAAGCTAAGCTCGGCCCAAAGGTTATCTTTGGAGATTCCAGCTGTGGTCAGACAGAAGGCTATGGCAGGATTACAATTGGAGATGTCACTTTCAAGAGAGTTGCATATGTGACAGGACTGAAGCACAATTTGATTTCAGTCAGCCAGCTATGTGATGCTGGCTACCAGGTTTCATTTTCTAACTCTTCTTGCAAAATTACTTTAAATAATAATATTGTTTTAGTAGGCATTAGAATAGGTAATATTTATTTAGTAGATTTCAATTCATCTCATTCTGAAATCTGCCTGTTTAATGAAGTAACACTTAATAATAATTCTTTGTGGCATAAGAGGCTTAGTCATGTTAACCTTAAAAATATATCTAGGTTATCTAAACACAACCTTGTTAGAGGTTTACCTTCTTGCCCCTACAAGAAGGAGAGCCTATGCAAGGCTTGTTAGTTAGGCAAGCAAACCAAAAACTCTTTTAAATCTGTATATAAGAGTGATTCTCCTAGAATCCTGTATCTATTACACTTGGACCTTTTTGGCCCAATAAATGTACAGAGTTTAGGAGGGAAGTATTACACCTTAGTAATTGTAGATGACTTCTCCAGGTTCTGTTGGGTTTTCTTTTTGAGAACTAAGTCTGATAACTTCAAATCCCTTACAGACTTTCTACTATATGTGTAGACTGAGTACTCTACTCATGTGGCCTTGATCAGAAGTGATCATGGTACTGAGTTTGACTCTCTTCTCATGCAAGAATTCTGTGAGAGAGAAGGTATCAAACATAGCTTCTCAGCTCCTAGAACTCCTCAACAAAATGGGGTAGTTGAAAGGAAGAATAGAACACTTATTGAAGCTGCTAGTACATTGTTGGCAGATGCTAACATGCCTCTCTCCTATTGGGCAGAAGCTGTTAGTACAGCAAATTATGTCTTAAATAGAAGTTTGATACACAAGCTTAAGTGTAAAACTCATTATGAGTTGCTTAAGGGAAAGAAACCTAAAATTAATTATTTTAGAGTATTTGGTTGTATTGTTTATATTCATAATAATAATAAAGAATATATTAGA
This sequence comes from Platanthera zijinensis, assembly GCA_039513925.1. Taxonomy (NCBI): domain Eukaryota; kingdom Viridiplantae; phylum Streptophyta; class Magnoliopsida; order Asparagales; family Orchidaceae; genus Platanthera; species Platanthera zijinensis. The sequence continues at coordinate 142,929,883 of CM077090.1, forward strand.
AAATTTGAAGCAAAAGCTTCAATGGGAATCATGCTTGGATATTCCCAAGTAAGCAAAGCTTATAGGGTTTATAACAAATCTACCTGTAAAATTGAAGAATCTGTGCATGTGTCTTTTGATGAGTCTCAGATGTTTTACAAGGAGAAGGAAAATTCTCCTTCCTCAAGTTCATTGCAGGTACCTGATGACCCTCAAGAAATTCTTCAACTATCAACTCTTCAGATCACTGAATCAGACAGTGATGAAGACATTGCTGAAGCTGTTGTGGTACCACCAACAGTAGATCAAATTCCTCCTGAGGAATTAATCCCAACTGTTGCTGAAGATCACATCCCACCTGCTGATATTGTCACACTTAGAGATCACCCGTCATCTCAAGTGATTGGAGACATATCAGCTGGTGTGCAAACAAGACATCAATTAAGACAGGATGTGATGCACGCTTGTTTCCTCTCACAGGTTGAGCCCCTCACCTTTAAAGATGCAGAGCTAGATCCCCACTGGATCATTGCAATGCAAGAGGAACTCAATCAGTTTGAGAGATGTAAAGTTTGGACTTTGGTTCCAAGACCTAAAGGCCAATTGATCATAGGCACCAAGTGGGTGTATAGAAACAAGTTGGATGCAAATGGAATTATAGTAAGGAATAAAGCTAGGCTTGTAGCTCAGGGCTACAGACAGGAGGAAGGTATAGACTATGACCAAACCTTTGCTCCTGTTGCAAGGCTAGAAGCAATAAGGATCTTCTTGGCCTATGCAGCCTTCATGAAGTTTAAGGTGTTCCAAATGGATGTCAAAAGTGCATTCCTGAATGGTGAGCTTAAGGAAGAAGTGTTTGTTGAACAACCACCAGGGTTTGTTTCTTCAACTCAGCCTTCTCATGTGTTTAAGTTGCAGAAAGCTCTTTATGGACTAAAGCAAGCTCCTAGGGCCTGGTATGAGACCTTAACTAGTTTCCTGTTAGAGCACAACTTTACTAGGGGAGTAGTTGATAGAACACTTTTCGTTAAGCATCACAAGGACACAATCCTGTTAGTTCAGGTGTATGTAGATGATATTATTTTTAGCTCCACTGATCCCAAACTGTGCAAAAAGTTTTCCAACTTGATGCATTCCAAGTTTGAGATGAGTAGTATGGGTGTGCTTTCTTACTTTCTTGGTCTTCAAGTTAAGCAAGATGCTGATGGTATCTTCATCTCCCAATCAAAATATGCCAAGGAATTGGTAAAGAAATTTGGGATGGCTGATGCTTCAGCAATGCCTACACCCATGGCTACTAATGTAGTTATTGATTCTGATGATCACGGCAAGCCAGTTGATCAAAAGAATTATAGGGCCATTGTTGGTTCCCTATTGTATCTAACTGCAAGTAGGCCAGATATAATGTTTGCTACATGCCTTTGTGCTAGATTCCAGGTCAACCCCAAGGAATCTCATCTGATTCTTCTAAAGAGAATCCTGAGATACCTGAAGGGATGTCTAGATCTAGGACTTTGGTACCCAGCTGAGTCAGAATTTGAATTAATTGGATATTCTGATTCTGATTATGCTGGTTGCAGAGTTGACAGGAAGAGCACCTCAGGAACTTGCCAGTTCCTGGGAGAGAGATTGGTCTCTTGATTCTGTAAGAAGCAGGCTTCTGTCTCAACTTCAACTGTAGAGGCTGAATATATAGCAGCTGCCAGTTATTGTTCACAGATCCTGTGGATTCAAAACCAGCTTGTGGATTATGGTTACTCACACAAGAACACCAAAATCATGTGTGATAGTACCAGTGCTATCTCAATTGCACAAAATCCAGTGCACCACTCTAGAACGAAGCACATTGAGATTCGGCACCATTTCCTGAGAGATTGTGTGGAAAAGAACAAGATTTGTCTTGAGTTCATATCCACTGAGTTTCAGAGAGGTGATATATTCACCAAGCCCTTAGATGAATAGAAGCATTTGTTCTTTTTAGTTCAACTAGGCATGATCAATGGACGAGACTAAGTGTGACTATATCTGCCAATGTTGAAACTTGTTTGAAGATAGTCGAACGACGTTCGAAGATAGTCGATCGGGTCAAGCCCATCGTCGACCTATGGTTGATGAAAGTTTGTCTGATTGAAGATCGTCGACCGGCATTCGACCATAGTCGAACAAGTCGAGCTCATCGTCGATCTCTGGATGACGATAGCCTGTTGTTTGAGAAGCCAGAAATAGTCGAACGATTGTCCGACTACTCTGCTTCTGAGCCGATCGTCGAACGGCCGTTCGACCATCGGGTCTAGTATCTTTTTAATAGACCGACTATATCCGGTCTGATATAAAGCCGATAGTCGATCTAGGTTAAAAGATCTTTTGTTTTATCGTCGACGGAGCGTGACTTTTCGCATTCTGTCTTCCCGCTTGCGATTTTCTGCCGCTTCGTCCCCTTCGTCTTCTCCGTCCTTCTCGCGCTTTCTCCAGCAATCAATGGCGATTTCTCCCGCAGTTCTAGCAGTTGTAAAGTTCGATGCAGGCTTCAGTGTTGATTTTGACGCCTTCAGTAGCTGCGAAGCAGGGATCGTGGAAGTTCTGCAGCTGTGCCGGGATCAAGGACTAGAGAGATTAATGTCTTCAAGGATTAAGTTAAATATACCTGAGATCAAGGAATGGGCTTTCACGTCGTCCTCCACCGACGATTCGATGACTGGCACCATCGGCGGAGAAGAGGTAATTTTATCTCCGGCCGTTCTGACTGATATTTTTGGATTAGTTAATGGTGAAGAAGATTATGAGCAAGATGCTCAAGAATTTGGAAGAATGTTAGTTGAGCTGGGACATGCAGAGGGCATTCCCACCAAGCTGCTCAAAGTAAATTTCCCTTTCAAGATTAAGTTTCTTGCTGAGTTGGTCGGAAAAGTGCTCCTCGGTAAGCACTCTGCTCATGACAATATCACAAGGCAACAATTTGCACTGATGTGTGCAATTGTTAATCGGAAAAAGATTGATTGGGCAGGAGTAATGTTTGATTTGATAAGGAAAAAGACTGGTAAGAAGGAAGTTACCCTCGGAAAGGTCATTGGAATTTTCCTGAAGGAAAGGTATCCCCATCTGCTGGTCTCCGCCGCAACAACAATAAATGCAAGCAAGAAGATGGACCCAAACCTGTTCTCTAAGTGGAAGAGAACCTTTGTGAAACCCGCTCTCACAGGGGTTGCTCCGGCGACATCAGAGAGCACCAGGACTGACTCGGTCGCTCCTCACCCTGTAGAAGCTGGCTCAGTTCTTTCCCTTCCCTCTTCTTCTGCTATGCAGTCTGCCTCAGTTGAAGTTCCATCAACTTCAGCTGAAGTACGACTTTCCCCTTCTCCTGATAGAGAAACAACCACGGTTGCTCTCCCTTCCCCTCCAGCTTCTCCTCTTCCTGCTCATCAGGCTAGGATATCTGCTCCTAGTTTTGATTTGTTAGGATCTGAGAGGATTCCATCACCTCCTCCGTCTCCCATTCATTTTCCAGTTAACACTCATGTTAACTCCCCAGCTCCTTCTCCTATTCAATCTCCAGTCCACACCATTCTTCATCCCAGCACTACAACCATATCTGCTGCAGCTCCATCCACTACACTTCCATCATCTTTTGAGATCACCCCAGCACTCATCTCCGGCATTCTGGAGTTGATTACCCCTTCAATCAAAGTTATGATTGAAGAGGCAATTGCTCCACTTGCCTCCTCCATTGATTCCTTAACCGCTACCATCAAATCACTTTCCAAATCTGCTGAGCCCTCTTCCTCAAGGGGCATGGTTTCAGTGTCCACTGAAATCAGGCAGGGGGAGATGTTCTGTGAAGATGTCTCAGAGCCTCCTGCCTCCCTTCCAGCAGTAACAGATTCTGAGATGACAGTTCAAGTAGTGGCTGCTCCAGCTGAAAAAGAATCAGCCTCTGTGTTATCGGAAAAGGAAATATCTGATGCTATCATGTTATCTGAGTTTGTTGTGAAAGTTTGCTTAGAAGATCTTACCTCTCCCGTGGTTGCAAATTTCCTAGAAGGGATTATTACATCCTACCTAGATGAATCTTGGGAGCTGGTCAAGTATGAAGGTAATTCATTCATCCGCTTTGTTGACGAGTCAATTAATTTGATAGTTTGTGAATTCCTGGAAGGAATGATTTCTGTTTATTTAGCAGATCTGTGTTCATAATTTCTACAGATTATATTAGAGAAGATTTAGCTGCTCAGATTATAGCAGTTGTTTCTGAAGCTGATCCAGTTGTTACTAATATTCAAGTAGATCCAGAATTGGATTCTTTTTTAGATGATAGAGAATATGAGTCTGAAAACCAGGATGAAATCAAAGCTGACACTCCTGTTCTGAGTGTGGAAGAAGAAAAAGCAAGAGCTGCCTGGAATCAAATAGTACAAGATTCTTTGAAAGAAAAAGAAAAAGAGTTGCAAGTTGAAAAGTCAACTATTTGGGATGATTCACCAGGATTGGATTTAGATTCCCTTCTGGCTCAGGATGCCATAGAAGAGGAAAGAGAGAAATCTGAACTGAAGTTAAAAGAAAAGGCTGTTTCTGAAGCTTATGATCCTTATGATAATCCTCCATCATCTCATTCTGATGATGAAGATGATTCTGATATGTCTGAGAATGCTAAGAAAAGGAAAGCTGCTCAAAAGAAAAGGAAAGCAATTGCTCCTCCTCCCAGCTGAGATAATGATACTCCATACTATATTCTTAAAGGGATTGACCCCAAATCGAAAGAATTTCAGCATTGGATGTGGTTCTCCAAGAACCAGCAGAAAGAAAGAAAGATAACTAAGAGATATGACTCTCCTGCTCCCAGATGGACACTCAGAGGTCCTCCTCCACCTCCCAGTGCAGGAGCCTTTGGCAACCTCTCTACGAATCCTTCGGTCTCCTCTGAAAAATCTGCTTCTTTTCAACCTCAGCCAAGGAAAAGTTATCAAAGTTCGCAAGGCAGATCGTATTCTGGCTCTCAAAGACAAGTGAAGGAGGTTGTGTCTCAAAGACCAACTTTTTCCCCTCCTCCTTCTCCAAAGAAAAGAATTCCATCTCCTATGCCAGTTCAGTCTGAGAAAGTTGTTTCAAAAGATAATCAAGATAAAGAATCAGTTGCTGCTCCTCCTGAGTCTGTTTATGAAAGTCCTGAGCTTGATCCTAATTTTAGGATGGCTCGTTTTCACGAACTGGTTGGAGCAGCTCAAATAAGAAAAGCAAAGGCAGAAGGAAAAGATACTACTGGTTTAACCACCATGTCTGCATTCAGAAAGAAAGAGTTTGAAAAGTTCCAGGTTAATCCTGATGTTTTTGACCCCTCAAAATATATGGAAAAGCACCCTGAAGCAGTTGTCCCTAGGGCTGCAGAATTGAAGATCATTGGTGTGCAGGATTTGAAGCTGTCAAAGAAAGAAGCTGATGATCCTCTAAGGAAAATCTCTTTTGTTTCTAGCTCTTCTACATCTAAGCCTGACTCTGTTGATCCTTAGTTTTTATTTGTCTATTATCTATCTGTTTGATAACTGCTAGTTAATTGTTAACTATTTCCTGTATTAATTTTATTGCTCTTTAGCTAGCTGTATTTTTTTGTGTTTGAGAGATTTAACTCAAATAGGGGGAGATTGTTGGTACCCTAGTTTGATTTGAGTTTAGTCTTGCCTTTTTAGTCCCTTGACCCAAGAATTATCTATGGTCATTGGTTAGTAGTCTAGCTGTAGAGTCCTCACTTTTCCAGATTGAGAATTTGGTTAAGTAGTTTTTCGTTCGACTATAGTCGAACGCCGCTCGACTATCGTCTATCGGCTGATCGACGATCGTCTATCAGTTGGTCGACGCTCTGTCTGCGTTGATAGGTCGACTATCTGTTGATAGGTCGACTATCTGCTTGGCGTGGTAGATTGACTATCTGTCCTGATAGATCGACTATCTGATAGTTCGACTATCTGTTGATAGGTCGACTATCTGTTCCGCTTTGATAGGTCGACTATCTGTTGATAGGTCGACTATCTGTCGTCTTTGATAGTTCGACTATCTGTCCTGATAGTTCAACTATCTAATAGTTCGACTATCTTTTGATAGGTCGACTATCTGGTCTCTTTTGATAGGTCGACTATCTGTTGATAGGTCGACTATCTGTTTTCTGAGATAGGTTGACTATCTGCTTGATAGGTCGACTATCTGTTTGTGCTTGATAGTTCGACTATCTGTCCTGATAGATCGACTATCTGATAGTTCGACTATCTGCTCTGATAGGTCGACTATCTGTCGAGGTAGTTCGACTATCTTCTTCGATAGGTCGACTATCTGGATCGTTCGACTATCTGCCCGATAGTTCGACGATCTCCGTGCGTCGGTCGACGATCTCCGAAGGTCGTTCGATGCTTTCTGTCTGCCTTTATATTTTGTATTTATTTATTATATTTAATTAATTAATACATTTTCTGGCAAGTTGTTTCAGTTGATTTATGATAATATTTCCAGGCAATATCTGCTCTATTCTTTTTGCCTGAGTAAAATCTTTTTAGATAAAGTTGTTTGTCTTATTAGCTGTCTTTGTATTTTACTTTATCTACTGACAGTCCTTTATAGCCGTTAGACTAAAAAGTCTTCCTTCTGCTATAAAGAGTATTTCTCTGATGTGACTTTATTTAGTCCTTCTGTTATTTGATTTGATCCTGCAGCTTCTTAGAAAGAGGTTCATTCCTTTTATAGGATATCCTGCTGCAGAGTTTGTTTTGCTGTGTGTTATTTGCAGCCCAGGTCTCAAGTTTCAGAAGAAGACAAGTTATTCAAATTGAAGAGAGCCGTTGCTTGCTGATGTTATAAAAAAGACCCTTTGAAGAAGGATTCAAGCCAGTTAATAGTTAATAGCTAATAGCTAACCAGTTGTTCACTTAAGCTTTCAAGCCTTCATCAAGATCAAGTCTTCTGCTCTCAGCAATACTCATCTAACTGAGAAGTGTTAAGATCTTCTACTCCTCTTCAACCTGAGTTCTCCTGCTGTCAGGAAGTTCAAACTCAGAGTTCTCTTGAAGAAGAAGAAGAAGAAGAAGATAGCTGCTTGAAGATCTTTAATTTTATTATTTATTATCTTCTTATAGTTTTTCCTTCAGAGCTTTCTGAAGAGTTTTTCTGCACGGAAGCAAGACTTCACCTGGACATCTTTGAGCCAGGGGGAGCCTTGATTCTTTAGAGCTTTCTAGCTCAGTGCAAGTTTTTGTGCTTCTCTAATCTTTGTAAAATAGAGAAGACATCTTAACCTTCTTCCCCCTCCTGTACAGGGTTATTACTCCCTTCAAAAGTATCCCTTGGTGGCAGGGCACCTGATCAAAAACCTGTGCTTTGTTTTTAGACACCTGATCAAAAGTCTAAAGGGTTTCTGGATCTACCTGAAGCAGATCCTGTTGGTGGCAGGGCACCTGATCAAAAACCTGAGTGGATTCCTACCGTGTGGGTAGAAGAGTGGACGTACCCAAGTTGTTTGGGGAACCACTATAAATTTCCTTGTGTCGTCTGGATTCACTTGTTTAATTCCTGCATTGTGGCTGTGAATAGATATAACTAGGATTGCTAGTTGCTGATTAGGTTTTCCAAGCCTTAACTGTAATTACAGTTAGCTTGAGTTTGTGCACATCACTTGTGTTAGGCTATAGGGTTAAATCTATATCTATAATCTTTTCATTCCGCACTTCACTCCAAGGGAGTTGGGTAGACCATTAAGTTTTGTCTAGTGCAAAATTTGATAACTCTATTCACCCCCCCTCTAGAGTAGTATCTATCCCTTCACTTTCAGAGTCAATTGCGGAATGAAGGTTATAGATATTTGAGAAGTAACCCTAAAGCCTAACACAAGTGTTGTGCACAAGAGGCAGCCAACTGTAATTACAGTTAAGGCTTGGGATCTTAAACAGCAACTAGCAATCCTAGTTAAAATCTAATCACAGCCAATCAGCACAGAGAATTAATTAAACAACCAGACGACACAAGGGAATTTATAGTGGTTCCCCAAACAACTTGGGTACGTCCACTCTTCTACCAATAAGGTAGGAATCCACTCAGGTTTTTGATCAGGTGCCCTGCCACCAACAAGATCTGCTTCAGGTAGATCTAGAAACCCTTTAGACTTTTGATCAGGTGTCTAAAAACCAACACAGGTTTTTGATCAGGTGCCCTGCCACCAAGGTATACTTTTGAAGGGAGTAATAACCCTTTACAGGAGGGGGAAAGGAGGTTAAGATGTCTTCTCTATTTTACAATAGATTAGAGAAGCACAAAAACTTGCACTGAGCTAGAAAGCTCTAAAGAGTCAAGGCTCCCCCTGGCTAAAAGAATGTTCAGGTAAAGTCTTGCTTCAGTGCAGAAAACACTTCAGAAAATCTGAAGGAAAAAGCTACAAGAAGATAATAAATATGAAATGAAATTTCTTCTTTAGGCAGCTATCTTCTTCTTCAAAAAGCTCTGAGTGAAAATCTTCCTGGAGGCAGGAGAACTCAGGTTGAAGAAGAGTGAAAAGCTAAAACTTCTTCTCAGTTGGATGTGAACGAGCTGAGAGCAGTTGTAAACTGTAAGTTGTAAGCTTGAATGCTGCTGTTAGCTTTTGAACTCCTTTTCCTGAATGAACTGGTTTTTGGTTATGTGAACTAGTTGATTTCTTTCTTCAAAGAATTCTTTATATAGCAGCAGTAGCAACGGCTCTCATTTGAGTTTGAATCTTATCTTCTACTGAAATCTGCAAGCTGGGCTGCAAATAGCATAAAGCAAAAACAAAACACTGCAGACAGATATCTTATAAGAGGATAAAGCTTTCTAAGAAGCTGCAAGTAACTCTGATAAAATAATACTAGAGAAAGTCACATCAGAAGAGACTCTTTACAGCCAGAAAAGACTTTCTGAGTCTAACGGCTATAAAGGACAGCCTGGCAGATAAAGCAGAAATCATATCTCAGCTAATAAGACAAACAACTTTGTCAGAAAAAGATTAGCTCATGCATAAGGAATGGAGCAGATATTGCATGGAAATAATATCATAAATTTATTCAAATAATCTTTTATAAAATATGCCAAAATAAATATGAAATAAATCACATTATAGAAGACGACAAAATTATTCAAAACATACAGCAAAACGTCGAACGACCCTCGGAGATCGTCGACCGAAGCACGGAGATCGTCGACCTATCAGACAGATAGTCGAACAATCCAGATAGTCGAACTATCAAAGAAGATAGTCGAACTACCACAGCAGATAGTCGAACTATCAGGACAGATAGTCGAGCTATCAGATAGTCGATCTATCAAGACAGATAGTCGAACTACCAAACAAAACAGATAGTCGACCTATCAACAGATAGTCGAACTATCAAAGAAAAACAGATAGTCGACCTATCAACAGATAGTCGAACTATCAAAGAAAACAGATAGTCGACCTATCAAACATATAGTCGAACTATCAGATAGTTGAACTATCCAAGCAGATAGTTGAACTATCAAAGCAAAACAGATAGTCGACCTATCAACAGATAGTCGAACTATCAAAGAGAACAGATAGTCGACCTATCAACAGATTGTCGAACTACCAGATAGTTGAACTATCCAAGCAGATGGTCGAACTATCAAAGAGAACAGATAGTCGACCTATCAACAGATAGTCGAACTACCAGATATTTGAACTATCCAAGCAGATAGTCGAACTATCAAAGAGAACAGATAGTCGACCTATCAACAGATAGTCGAACTATCAAAGCAGACAGATAGTCGACCTATCAAACAGATAGTCAAACTATCAGATAGTTGAACTATCCAAGCAGATAGTCGAACTATCAAACACAATAGATAGTCGACCTATCAAACAGATAGTCGAACTATCAACGCAGACAGATAGTCGACCTATCAAACAGATAGTCGAACTATCAGATAGTTGAACTATCAGAACAGATAGTCGAACTATCAAAGAAAATAGATAGTCGACCTATCAACAAATAGTCGAACTATCAAAGAGAACAGATAGTCGACCTATCAATAGATAGTCGAGCTATCAGGAAGACGATCGTCGAACGGCTGATCGATGATAGTCGAGCGACGTTCGACCATAGTCGAACGAAAAACAACTTAACCAAATTTTCATCTGGAAAAGTGACAAGACTAAACTAAAGCAAACTAACCTTTGACCATAGATAAATCTTGGGTCAAAAGACTAAAAGAGAAGACTGAACTCAAATCAAAACTAGGGTACCAACAGTTGGTACCCCTTGATCTTTGTTTATTTTAGCTTATTTATTCTCTACCACCATTTGTACTTTCTTGCTGAGCTGTTCTATCTTTGGAATGCCCCAGGTTCAGAGCAGTAGCAGGTAGCAGAGCTAGTTTTGGTGTTTCTGGGTGACAATGTTGGCTGTGGTTGTTACCTCGTCTTAACGAGGTAGACTGTTGTTTATTTAGTTACTGGTTAAGACTTATTTTACTGTAAGTGGGTTCGTGTCAGTTGTTAGCGCTCACAGTTTTGTTATTTGTTTGATACTTACTAGCTGCTTATTTTCCTTTATGTAGATGTGGATTACTTGCTCTCTGGGTGGATTTATGCTAGGAATGCATGTTAGGTATTTTTAAGAATAAAATTACTATTACTTCATGCACTGCATAATTTAAAAACTCTAACTTGTTATATTTAGCGACCGTAAAGACTATCCTTACTACTATTATAAATTTAGAGTCTTGCATAGCATGAGTTGTCCTTTGAGGACGTTTATACTCATGTAGGATGTTGGAGTCAACCTAAATAAGTATTTTTCCGCAGCGTATAACTATATTTTGATTCGTGGACTAAATGAGCTTTTGAGCCGAGGGATACGGCTACCTATTGCACTTAACTAATTTTTTCCTTTAAAAAAACTTAAACAATTTTTCTTCATGATTAAGTAGGTGTCTGCCTGAGCGTCCGTAGTTATCCCCTGCTGATGTGGCATCATGACGCGCATTTTCCCTTACTCTGATATGATTTTATATGCGGTGAAAATGCGGGTTGTGACATCGACCGTTTCTGAGTATGTTGACACATTCTACAAAGGCAGTGTAGATACTGAACTAACAGCTGTGTCGATAGTTTCTAAAGTATGTCGACACATTCTATAAAGGCAGTGTAGAGACTGAATTAAGAGCTATGTCGACAATTTTTTAGGTATGTCGACAACATCGAAGGAGTTGTGTCGATACATTGTACAAAAGCTGTGTCGACAGTTTATGAAGTTTGTCGACAACACTAAAGGAAGTGTGTCGACACCCAGGTAATTGTGTCAACACATACATCATCTGTGTTGACACATACTATCCTTGTGTCTCGACACATTCAGCTGAGTTAAATTACTCTAAGTGCCAAATCTCAAGACTGGAGACTTGACAGCTGCCAGAATTGTGAAGGCTTGTTAGACATGTCAGAACTGTCAGATGTCAGTCAACTACCGGATCAGCCGGCTGCCTCTGATGTGATATATAAATAGAGCTGAGCTATCAGAGAAAAAACAACACAGTGAGACAGAGAGAAAATATAGAGGGAAATCAAGAAGAAGGAGGAATACTCCAAAAAGAAATCACATAATTCTATACAAAAAGAAGATTCTGATCCAAGATCAGAGAGATAGAAAGCATTTCTTCAGAGTTGTCAGTGTTTGCAGAATTAATTCTGTAAGAAAGAAGAAGATGGATCTACACCAACTTCTCAAGAAGATTCAACTTAGGTTCTCTCTTTTAAGAAGCTTTGAATAAGCTAAGTCAGGCTGAATCAGATTCATTACAGCAAAGGTCAGGAGAAAGCAGATCCATCAAGATCTGAACAAGATTCCCTTACCTCTCTCTCTCTCTCTATCTAGGTGAAGGAATTAATTCTTTAATCAATTTTCTATAAGATCTATTTTTAGATCTGAGTGTAAGAGATTTCAATCTCTGAGTTGTAAGCTTGTAACTATAAAGGCTGAGGTAGGGTTGTTTGCCTGAGGTAGGAGATTAAGTTTTCTGAGCTATAGGCCTGGTGATAAGGACTGAGGTAGGGCTTGTTAGCCTGAGTGATAGGAGTGTGGATTCACTCTAAGGTAGGGTTCTTGGGAAGAGCCTGAGTTGTATGACTTGTTGAAGTCTGAGCTGTAAGAACCAGTTTGGGTTCTGAGTTGTAAGATCTGAGGATCTGAGAAGGTGGAAGGAAGTTTGGCCGAATCTAGTGTACTGTTAGATAGGTGAAGGGGGAAAGTGGACATACCCATCATTTGGGGAACAACTATAAATCTGTGTGTATGCTGTGATTGATTTATTGTGTGTTATGGTAGCTGTAGAAATTATATATTGTGATTAATTTATTAACTGCCTAAGTGAATTGGAATTGAACCTATTCTCCCCCCCCCCTCTAGGTGTTTAGACATTCTTAAAATGAATTATTTCAATTGATTAGGCTGTGTGTGAGATCTGTGAGATATAATTGTAAATCCTAAATTATAAAGGCCGTGTGATTAGATTCCTGTGTGAATCTGTGTGAGGCTGTTTCTCCTAGTCTGTGTAAAGGGCATTTGTGCCTGTGTATGGTTGTCAGGTGATTACTATGTGGAGGGCTGTGAGCCAGTGTTGTAAGTCTCAGTGAAGACTGACTAATCCAGTCGGATTGTGCTGTAATCTCTAAAGAGACATAGTTTTTTGGAGAAGATCCTTGACTAACATAATGTTAGAAAGGCGGAGAAGGACAGTAGATGTACCCATATAATGAGAAACCACTATAAAATCTGGTGTGCTGTGTATTGTGTTTTACTGTGCTGAATATTATTTTCTTGAAAGCATGAAATAAGTATACACAGTAGGACATAAGTTATAGAAGATTTTAAGAATCAAGAAAAGACTACAATAACCTATTCACCCCCCTCTAGGTGATTAGCTACCCTTATAGTCATAGACTTTCAACCACCTTCCATTGCACTTAACCCTGGTTCACTTAGACTCACAGAAGCACTAAAGCAAGCTGTCGGTTGATCCACTGCTCAAGCCTCTGTTTCCCCTGATACCATTGTTGGTACCCTAGTTTGATTTGAGTTTAGTCCTCTTCTTTGTGCCCCCTTGACCCAAGAAATATCTATGGTCAATGGTTAGAAGTCTAGCTGTAGAGTCCTCACTTTTCCAGATTGAGAATTTGGTTAAGTAGTTTTTCGTTCGACTATAGTCGAACGCCGCTCGACTATCGTCTATCGGCTGATCGACGATCGTCTATCAGTTGGTCGACGCTCTGTCTGCGTTGATAGTTCGACTATCTGTTGATAGGTCGACTATCTGTTCTGCGCTGATAGTTCGACTATCTGTTGATAGGTCGACTATCTGTTCTGCGTTGATAGTTCGACTATCTGTTAATAGGTCGACTATCTGTTCCGCTTTGATAGGTCGACTATCTGTTGATAGGTCGACTATCTGTCGTCTTTGATAGTTCGACTATCTGTCCTGATAGTTCAACTATCTGATAGTTCGACTATCTGTTGATAGATCGACTATCTGGTCTGTTTTGATAGTTCGACTATCTGTTGATAGGTCGACTATCTGTTTTCTGAGGTAGGTCGACTATCTGCTTGATAGGTCGACTATCTGTTTGCGCTTGATAGTTCGACTATCTGTCCTGATAGATCGACTATCTGATAGTTCGACTATCTGCTCTGATAGGTCGACTATCTGCCGGGGTAGTTCGACTATCTTCTTCGATAGGTCGACTATCTGGATCGTTCGACTATCTGCCCGATAGATCGACGATCTCCGTGCGTCGGTCGACGATCTCCAAAGGTCGTTCGACGCTTTCTGCCTGCCTTTATATTTTGTATTTATTTATTATATTTAATTAATTAATACATTTTCTGGCACATTGTTTTAAGCTGTATGATAAAATTACCAGGCAATATTTGCTCCATCTCTTTTGCCTGAGTCAAATCTTTTTAAGATAAAGTTGTTTGTCTTATTAGCTGTCATTATAAATTACTTTATCTGTTGTCAGCCCTTTATAGCCGTTAGACTGAAAAGTCTTCTTTTTGCTATAAAGAGATTATTTCTGATGTGACTTTATTTAGTTCTTCTGTTATTTGATTTGGTCCTGCAGCTTCTTAGAAAAAGGGTTATTCCTTTTATAGAATGTTTTGCTGCAGAGATTGCTTTGTCTTCTTGATATTTACAGCCCAGATCTCAAGACTCAGAAGAAGACAAATAATTCAAATGGAAGAGAGCCGTTGCTTGCTGCTGTTATATAAAGAACCCTTTGAAGAAGGATTCAAGCTAGTTAATAGTTGAGAGCTAATAGCTAACAAGTTGTTCATTCAAGCTTTCAAGCCTTCATCAAGTTCAAGCTTTCTGCTCTCAGCAATTTCCATCTAACTGAGAAGTGTTAAGATCTTCGACTCTTCTTCAACCTGAGTTCTCCTGCTTTCAGGAAGTTCAAACTCAGAGATCCTTTGAAGAAGAAGAAGAAGAAGATAGCTGCTTGAAGAGATTTGATTTTGTTATTTACTTTCTTCCTGTAGCTTTTCCTTCAGAACTTTCTGAAGAGTTTTTTCTGCACTGAAGCAAGACTTCACCTGGACATCTTTGAGCCAGGGGGAGCCTTGATTCTTTAGAGCTTTCTAGCTCAGTGCAAGTTTTTGTGCTTCTCTAATCTATTGTAAAATAGAGAAGACATCTTAACCTTCTTCCCCCTCCTGTACAGGGTTATTACTCCCTTCAAAAGTATCCCTTGGTGGCAGGGCACCTGATCAAAAACCTGTGCTTGGTTTTTAGACACCTGATCAAAAGTCTAAAGGTTTTCTGGATCTACCTGAAGCAGATCCTGTTGGTGGCAGGGCACCTGATCAAAAACCTGAGTGGATTCCTACCGTGTGGGTAGAAGAGTGGACGTACCCAAGTTGTTTGGGGAACCACTATAAATTTCCTTGTGTCGTCTGGATTCCATTGTTTAATTCCTGTATTGTGGCTGTGATTAGATATAACTAGGTTGCTAGTTGCTGATTAGGTTTTCCAAGCCTTAACTGTAATTACAGTTAGCTTGAGTTTGTGCACACCACTTGTGTTAGGCTCTAGGGTTAAATCTATATCTATAATCTTTCATTCCGCACTTCACTCCAAGGGAGTTGGGTAGACCATTAAGTTTTGTCTAGTGCAAAATTTGATAACTCTATTCACCTCCCCTCTAGAGTAGTATCTATCCCTTCACTTTCAATTGGTATCAGAGGGAGGTTGACTGACTGAATAGGCTAACACCTAAGTCACAAGATCCTGATAGATACCAAAGCTTATAGATATTCACTATCATGGCCCAGTCCAAGGATTATTCTAGCACCAGACCTCCAGCATGCAACTTAGCTAAGTTTGGCATCTGGAAGGCAAGGATTAAATTATATATGAATTCTATTGATGAAAGTATTTTTGCTTCTATTTTGTCAGGTCCCCCAAGAGCACCTGCTGCTGCCACTGCCTCATCATCTGATATGAGTGCAGTGCCTCCTCCAGATTATAATGATGAATACAAGAAGGCCAAAATAGCAGATGCCAAGGCAATGAACATACTGGCTCAGACAATGTCTGATGAGGTGTTCCAGAAGGTTGCTGACTGCTCCTCAGCAAAGGCCATGTGGGACACACTGAACCAGATTGTAGCTGGTTCAGCTGATGAAAGGAAGGACAGAAGGTCCAACCTGATCTCACAATACGAGAACTTCAAGAAAACTGATGCTGAATCAGTTGAAGCTATGTACACCAGGCTCAGCTCAATCATCAATGAGCTGAGGACCCTGGACAAGGACATATCATTGACAGAGGTCAATGATAAGATTCTTATGTGCTTCCTTAGCACATGGGATCTAAGGATCTGGCCCATCAAAGAAGCCAGAAGTACTAATGAGATCTCCACTGAAGCCCTTCTCGGCAAGCTCAAGTCTTTTGAGCAAGTGCTGAAGACAAGGGAAGCTGAAGCTGAAGCAAAGACCCCCACTTCAACAAGAAAAGAGCAATCTCTAGCTCTTAAGGCTGTAGATGTTTCTGAAGGCAGCCAATCTAATGAGGAACTTATGGCATTGTTTGCCAAAAGGTTTCTCAAGATGGGGAGAAAGGAGTTCAGAAAGAAGTCTTCACGCTATGAAGACAAACCAAGGTATGATCGCTCTCCTGCTAAAGAAATTATCTGTTATGGTTGCAGGAAGCCTGGACACATCTTGCCAGAGTGTCCAGAGGAGAAGAACAAAGAAAAGAGAAAAGATAAAGAACAGCACAGGAAGCACTCTAAGCCATCCTCCTACAAAAACAAAAAGAAGGAGAGAGGTTTCATTGCTGAAACCTGAAGTGATTCTGATGAAGAATCCTCCTCATCAAGCTCTAGTGAAGATGAGGAAGAGAAGAAGGCAAAAGAAGTTTGCCTCATGGCAATAGATGCCTGCAGCAACCACTCTGCTGCAGAGAGTTCTGATTCTGATGAAGAGATGCCTACAGAAGATGAGGTACTTTCTTCTTATGATTTTACTTCAGAAGAATTTAAATTAGAATTTAAATCTTTATGTTTAGATTTAATTAGCTCAGAAAAAGAAATAAAAGAACTTAGAAATAGGTTAGCTGACTCAGAATCAATAGCCTCTGAAAATGTTAGGTTAAAGGAAGAACTCACTACTTGTAGTGAAGAAATTAAATTTCTTAAAATAGAGTTAGCTAAGTCTAAGAGATTAGAGGAATCACTTAATGGTAGAAGCCTTAAGCTGTTAGAAATTACCAGCATGACTAACACTAGGTCAGGTAATGACAAACTAGGCTTAGGAGCTTCTCCCAGTGAACCCCCAGTCCTTCTTAAAAATAATCTTTCAACTCCAGTGAACTTCATTTCAGCTAGTGGAAAGAAGAACACTGAGCAAGTAAACCTTGTTAATAAAACTTTAAATAAAGCTAAGAGAGAAAAGAGAAAGAAATTCTTTAAAGAAATGCAAAGAGCGTCGAACGCAGCTCGACGATCGGAAGCTCAATGGTCGAACGAAGGTCGATGATCTGAGCACCCATCGTCGAACGACGATCGACGATTTCAATATGATTTTTAAAATCATAATCAATTCCATAGAAACCTAAATGAGAATAGAAACCCTAGGTTTGTTGACCCATCATCTGCATGGAGAATCCCACCTAGGAGATCTCACCCACTAGGTTATCACCCTCAGCCTGCATTCTCATATATTTCCAGTTTTTCTTATGTGAAAAACAAGGGACCCAAGGTTACCTGGGTCCACTCTGTCTAAATAATTGTCTTGCAGGTGAAGGCCTATCCAATCACTCAAAATAAGTGGTATTTGGATAGTGGATGCTCTAAGCATATGACAGGAAATAAAGATCTTCTGTCAAAGTTCAAAGCTAAGCTCGGCCCAAAGGTTATCTTTGGAGACTCCAGCTGTGGTCAGACAGAAGGCTATGGCAAGATCACAATTGGAGCAGTTACTTTCAAGAGAGTTGCATATGTCAATAGACTGAAGCACAATTTGATTTCAGTCAGCCAGCTGTGTGATGCTGGCTACCAGGTTTCATTTTCTAACTCCTCTTGCAACATTACTTTAAATAATAATATTGTTTTAGTAGGTATTAGAATAGGTAATATTTACTTAGTAGATTTCAATTCATCTCATTCTGAAATCTGCCTGTTTAATGAAGTAACTCTTAATAATAATTCTTTGTGGCATAAAAGGCTTAGTCATGTAAACCTTAAAAATATATCTAGGTTATCTAAACACAACCTTGTTAGAGGTTTACCTTCTTGCCTCTACAAGAAGGAGAGCCTATGCAAGGCTTGTCAGCTAGGCAAGCAAACCAAAAACTCTTTTAAATCTGTAAATAAAAGTGATTCTCCTAGAATCCTGTATTTATTACACTTGGACCTTTTTGGCCCAATAAATGTACAGAGTTTAGGAGGGAAGTATTACACATTAGTAATTGTAGATGACTTCTCTAGGTTCAGTTGGGTTTTCTTTTTGAGAACTAAGTCTGATAACTTCAAAGCCCTTACAGACTTTCTACTATGTGTGCAGACTGAGTACTCTACTCATGTGGTCTTGATCAGAAGTGATCATGGTACTGAGTTTGACTCTCTTCTCATGCAAGAATTCTGTGAGAGAGAAGGTATCAAACATAGCTTCTCAGCTCCTAGAACTCCTCAACAAAATGGGGTAGTTGAAAGGAAGAATAGAACACTTATTGAAGCTGCTAGCACAATGTTGGCAGATGCTAACATGCCTCTATCCTATTGGGCAGAAGCTATTAGTACAGCCAACTATGTCTTGAATAGAAGTTTGATACACAAACTTAAGTGTAAAACTCCTTATGAGTTGCTTAAAGGAAAGAAACCAAAAATTAATTATTTTAGAGTTTTTGGCTATATTGTTTATATTCATAATAATAATAAAGAATATATTAGAAAGTTTGAAGCAAAAGCTTCAATGGGAATCATGCTTGGATATTTCCAAGTAAGCAAAGCTTATAGGGTCTATAACAAATCAACCTGTAAGATTGAAGAATCTGTGCATGTGACTTTTGATGAGTCTCAGATGTTTTACAAGGAGAAAGAAAATTCTCCTTCCTCAAGTTCTTTGCAGGTACATGATGCCCCTCAAGAAATTCTTCAACTATCAACTCTTCAGATCACTGAATTAGACAGTGATGAAGACTTTGCTGAAGCTGTTGAAGCTGTTGTTGTTCCACCAACAAGAGATCAAATTCCTCCTGAGGAATTAATCCCAACTGTTGCTGAAGATCACATCCCACCTGCTGATATTGTCACACTTAGAGATCACCCCACATCTCAAGTGATTGGAGACATATCAGCTGGTGTGCAAACAAGACATCAATTAAGACAGGATGTGATGCATGCTTGTTTCCTCTCACAGGTTGAGCCCCTCACCTTTAAAGATGCAGAGCTAGATCCCCACTGGATCATTGCAATGCAAGAGGAACTCAATCAGTTTGAGAGATGTAAAGTTTGGACTTTGGTTCCAAGACCTAAAGGCCAACTGATCATAGGCACCAAGTGGGTGTATAGAAACAAGTTAGATGCAAATGGAATTATAATAAGGAATAAAGCTAGGCTTGTAGCTCAGGGATACAGACAGGAGGAAGGTATAGACTATGACCAAACCTTTGCTCCTGTTGCAAGGCTAGAAGCAATAAGGATCTTCTTGGCCTATGCAGCCTTCATGAAGTTTAAGGTGTTCCAAATGGATGTCAAAAGTGCATTCCTGAATGGTGAACTTAAGGAAGAGGTGTTTGTTGAACAACCACCAGGGTTTGTTTCTTCAACTCAGCCCTCACATGTGTTTAAGTTGCAGAAAGCTCTTTATGGACTAAAGCAAGCTCCTAGGGCCTGGTATGAGACCTTAGCTAGTTTCCTGTTAGAGCACAACTTTACTAGGGGAGTAGTTGATAGAACCCTTTTCGTCAAGCATCACAAGGACACAATCCTGTTAATTCAGGTGTATGTAGATGATATTATTTTTGGCTCCACTGATCCCAAACTGTGCAAAAAGTTTTCCAACTTGATGCATTCCAAGTTTGAGATGAGTAGTATGAGTGTGCTGTCTTACTTTCTTGGTCTCCAAGTTAAGCAAGATGCTGATGGTATCTTCATCTCCCAATCCAAATATGCCAAGGAATTGGTAAAGAAATTTGGGATGGTTGATGCTTCAGCAATGCCTACACCCATGGCTACTAATGTAGTTATTGATTCTGATGATCACGGCAAGCCAGTTGATCAAAAGAATTATAGGGCCATTGTTGGTTCCCTATTATATCTAACTGCAAGTAGGCCAGATATAATGTTTGCTACATGCCTTTGTACTAGATTCCAGGTCAACCCCAAGGAATCTCATCTGATTCTTCTAAAGAGAATCCTGAGATACCTGAAGGGATGTCCAGATCTAGGACTTTGGTACCCAGCTGAGTCAGAGTTTGAATTAATTGGATATTCTAATTCTGATTATGCTGGTTGCAGAGTTGACAGGAAGAGCACCTCAGGAACTTGCCAGTTCCTGGGAGAGAGATTGGTCTCTTGGTTCTGTAAGAAGCAGGCTTCTGTCTCAACCTCAACTGCAGAGGCTGAATATATAGCTGCTGCTAGTTGTTGTTCACAGATCCTATGGATTCAAAACCAGCTTGTGGATTATGGTTACTCACACAAGAATACCAAAATCATGTGTGATAGTACCAGTGCTATCTCAATTGCACAAAATCCAGTGCACCACTCTAGAACGAAGTACATTGAGATTCGGCACCATTTCCTGAGAGATTGTGTGGAAAAGAACAAGATTTGTCTTGAGTTCATATCCACTGAGTTTCAGAGAGGTGATATATTCACCAAGCTTTTAGATGAACAGAAGCATCTGTTCTTTTTAGTTCAACTAGGCATGATTAATGGACGAGACTAAGTGTGACTTTATCTGCCTTAGTTGAAACTTGTTTGAAGGTAGTCGAACGACGTTCGAAGATAGTCGATCGGGTCAAGCCCATCATCGACCTATGGTTGATGAAAGTTTGTCTGATTGAAGATCGTCGACCGACGTTCGACCATCGTCGAACAGGTCGAGCTCATCGTCGATCTCTGGATGACGATAGCCTGTTGTTTGAGAAGCTAGAAATAGTCGAACGATTGTCCGACTACTCTGCTTCTGAGCCGATCGTCGAACGACCGTTCGACCATCGGGTCTAGATCTTTTTAATAGACCGACTATATCCGGTCTAATATAAAGCCGATAGTCGACCTAGGTCAAAAGATCTTTTGCTTTATCGTCGACGGAGCGTGTCTTTTCGCATTCTGCTTTCCCGCTTGCGATTTTCTGCCGCTTCGTCCCCTTCGTCTTCGCCGTCCTTCTCGAGCTTTCTCCAGCGAATCCATGGCGGTCTCTCCAGCAGTTCTGGCCGTTGTGAAGTTTGATGCAGGATTTAGCGTGGATTTCGACGCGTTCAGTAGCTGCGATGCAGGAATCGTAGAAGTTCTACAGCTGTGCCGGGATCAGGGATTAGAGAGGATAATGTCGTCAAGGATTAAGATAAACATCCCAGAAATCAAGGAATGGGCTTTCACGTCGTCTTCCACAGACGATTCGATGACTGGTACCATCGGCGGAGAAGAGGTAATCCTAACTCCGGCCGTTTTGTCTGATGTTTTCGGCTTAGTTAATGGTGAAGAGGATTATGAGCAAGATGCTCAGGAATTCGGAAGAATGCTAGTTGAGCTGGGACATGCTGAGGGCATTCCCACCAAGCTGCTCAAAGTAAATTTCCCCTTCAAGATCAAGTTCCTCGCTGAGTTGGTAGGAAAAGTGCTCCTGGGTAAGCACTCTGCTCACGATAATATAACAAGGCAGCAATTCGCACTGATGTGTGCGATTGTTAATCGGAAAAGGATCAATTGGGCAGCAGTGATGTTTGATTTAATAAGGAAAAAGAATGGCAAGAAGGAAGTCACCCTAGGAAGGGTTATCGGAATTTTCCTGAAGGAAAGGTACCCCCAGCTGCTGAGTTCAACCGCAACAACAATCAACGCCAGCAAGAAGATGGATCCCCGCCTGTTCTCAAAATGGAAGAGAACTTTTGTGAAACCCGCTCTCACAGGGGTTGCTCCAGTAACATCTGAGGACACCAGGACTGATTCAGTCACTCCTCACCTTGTCGAAGCTGGCTCAGCTCTTCCCTCTTCTTCTGCTGTGTTGTCTGCCTCAGTTGAAGTACCATCAACTTCAGCTGAAGTACGACCTTCTCCCTCTTCTGCTCCAGAAACAACCACGGTTGTTCATCTTTCCCCTCCAGCATCTCCTCTACCTGCTCATCTGGCTAGGATATCTGCTCCTAGCTTTGATTTGCTAGGTTCTGAGAGGATTCCTACTCCTCCTCCGTCTCCCATTCATTCCCCAGTTAATTCTCCAATTAACTCTCCAGCTCCATCTCCAGTTCAATCCCCTGTCCACACCATTCTTCATCACAGCACTACTACCATATCTACTGCAGCTCCATCCACTTCACATCCATCATCTTTTGAAATTTCTCCTGAGCTTATCTCCCGCATTGTGGAGCTGATTACCCCGTCAATCAAAACCATGATGGAAGAGGCAATCGCTCCCCTTGCAGCCTCCATTGATCTCTTAACTGCCTCCATCAAATCCCTTTCAAAATCTGCTGAGCCATCTTCCTCAAGGGGCCTGGTTTCAGTCTCCACTGAAATCAGGCAGGGGGAGATGTTCCATGAAGATGCCTCAGATCATCCTGTCTCCCTTCCAGCTATAACTGATACAGTCATGACTGCCCTGGAAGAGTCTGCTCTAGCTGAGAAAGAAATAGCTCCAGTATTATCAGATAAGGAAATAGCAGATGGAATCATGTTATCTGAATTTGCTGTAAAAGTCTGCCTGGAAGATCTCACCACTCCTGTGGTTGCTAGATTCCTAGAAGGAATTATAACTTCATATCTAGATGAATCATGGGAAATGGTCAAGTATGAAGGTAACTCTTTCATCCGTTTTGTTGATGAGTCAATTAATTTGTTAGTTTGTGAATTCCTGGAAGGAATGATTTCTGTTTATTTAGCAGATCTGTATTCATAATTCTACAGATGATATTAGAGAAGATTTATCTGCTCAGATAATAGAAATTGTCTCAGAGGCTGCCCCAAGTGTTTCTAATATCCCAGTAGATCCTGAACTGGAATCTTTTCTAGATGATAGAGAGGATGAATCTGAGAATCAAGATAAAGTCAAAGATGACTCTCCTGTTCTGAATTTGGAAGAAGTTCAAGCAAGAGCTGCCTGGAATTTAAGAGTACAATCTTTGTTAGAAGAGAAAGAAAAGGAATTGCAAGTTGAAAAGTCAACCATCTGGGATGACTCACCAGGATTGGACTTAGATTCCCTTCTGGCTCTGGATGCCATGGAAGAGGAAAGAGAAAAATCTGCTCTGAAGCTTAAAGAAAAGGCTGTTTCTGAAGCCTTTGATCCGTATGAAAATCCTCCATCATCTCACTCTGATGATGAGGATGATTCTGATGTTTCTGAGAAATCAAAGAAAAAGAAAGTTGCCCAAAAGAAAAGGAAAGCTGCTGCTCCTCCTCCTCCCAGTAAAGATAATGATACTCCCTATTATATTCTGAAGGGCATTGACCCTAAGTCAAAGGATTTTCAGCACTGGATGTGGTTTTCAAAGAATCAGCAGAAAGAAAGGAAAAGGACTAAAAGATATGATAGTCCTGTCTCAAGATGGACTCCCAGAGGTCCTCCTCCTCCTCCTCCAGGTGCAGGAGCGTCTGGGAACCTATCAGCTAATCCTGCTGCCTCTTCTGGAAGATCTGCTTCTTTTCAGCCCCAGCCAAGACAAAGTTATCAAAGCTCGCAAGGCAAATCGTTTTCTGGTTCTCAAAGACAAGTGAAGGAGGCTGTGGCTCAAAGACCAACCTTTTCCCCTCCTCCTTCTCCAAAGAAAAGAATTCCATCTTCAATACCAGTTCAGTCTGAGGAAATTGTGTCAAAAGTTATTCAAGATAAAGTATCTGAGGCTGCTCCTCCTGAGCCTGTTTATGAAAATCCTGAGCTTGATCCTAATTTTAGGATGGCTCGTTTTCAAGAACTAGTTGGAGCAGCTCAAATAAGAAAAGCTAAAGCAGAAGGAAAAGATACGACTGGTTTAACTACCATGTCTGCTTTCAGAAAGAAAGAATTTGAAAAGTTCCAGGTTAATCCTGAGGTTTTTGACCCCTCTAAATACATGGAAAAGCATCCTGAAGCAGTAGTCCCAAGAGCTGCAGAATTAAAGATCATTGGGGTGCAGGACTTAAAGCTATCAAAGAAAGAATCAGATGATCCTTTAAGGAAAATCTCTTTTGTTCCTAGTTCCTCTGCCCCCTTGCCAGACTCTGTAGATTCTTAATAATTTGATTAACTGCTGTGATATATTTGTTTTGATAATCTGCTAGTTATTTGCTGTCTATTTCCTGTATTATTTTAGTGTTCTATAGCTAGCTGTTTGTTTTAGTCTTTGAGAGACTTAACTCAAATAGGGGGAGATTGTTGGTACCCTAGTTTGATTTGAGTTTAGTCCTCTTCTTTGTGCCCCCTTGACCCAAGAAATATCTATGGTCAATGGTTAGAAGTCTAGCTGTAGAGTCCTCACTTTTCCAGATTGAGAATTTGGTTAAGTAGTTTTTCGTTCGACTATAGTCGAACGCCGCTCGACTATCGTCTATCGGCTGATCGACGATCGTCTATCAGTTGGTCGACGCTCTGTCTGCGTTGATAGTTCGACTATCTGTTGATAGGTCGACTATCTGTTCTGCGCTGATAGTTCGACTATCTGTTGATAGGTCGACTATCTGTTCTGCGTTGATAGTTCGACTATCTGTTGATAGGTCGACTATCTGTTCCGCTTTGATAGGTCGACTATCTGTTGATAGGTCGACTATCTGTCGTCTTTGATAGTTCGACTATCTGTCCGGATAGTTCAACTATCTGATAGTTCGACTATCTGTTGATAGATCGACTATCTGGTCTGTTTTGATAGTTCGACTATCTGTTGATAGGTCGACTATCTGTTTTCTGAGGTAGGTCGACTATCTGCTTGATAGGTCGACTATCTGTTTGCGCTTGATAGTTCGACTATCTGTCCTGATAGATCGACTATCTGATAGTTCGACTATCTGCTCTGATAGGTCGACTATCTGCCGGGGTAGTTCGACTATCTTCTTCGATAAGTCGACTATCTGGATCGTTCGACTATCTGCCCGATAGATCGACGATCTCCGTGCGTCGGTCGACGATCTCCAAAGGTCGTTCGACGCTTTCTGCCTGCCTTTATATTTTGTATTTATTTATTATATTTAATTAATTAATACATTTTCTGGCACATTGTTTTAAGCTGTATGATAAAATTACCAGGCAATATTTGCTCCATCTCTTTTGCCTGAGTCAAATCTTTTTAAGATAAAGTTATTTGTCTTATTAGCTGTCATTATAAATTACTTTATCTGTTGTCAGCCCTTTATAGCCGTTAGACTGAAAAGTCTTCTTTTTGCTATAAAGAGATTATTTCTGATGTGACTTTATTTAGTTCTTCTGTTATTTGATTTGGTCCTGCAGCTTCTTAGAAAAAGGGTTATTCCTTTTATAGAATGTTTTGCTGCAGAGATTGCTTTGTCTTCTTGATATTTACAGCCCAGATCTCAAGACTCAGAAGAAGACAAATAATTCAAATGGAAGAGAGCCGTTGCTTGCTGCTGTTATATAAAGAACCCTTTGAAGAAGGATTCAAGCTAGTCAATAGTTGAGAGCTAATAGCTAACAAGTTGTTCATTCAAGCTTTCAAGCCTTCATCAAGTTCAAGCTTTCTGCTCTCAGCAATTTCCATCTAACTGAGAAGTGTTAAGATCTTCGACTCTTCTTCAACCTGAGTTCTCCTGCTTTCAGGAAGTTCAAACTCAGAGATCCTTTGAAGAAGAAGAAGAAGATAGCTGCTTGAAGAGATTTGATTTTGTTATTTACTTTCTTCCTGTAGCTTTTCCTTCAGAACTTTCTGAAGAGTTTTTTCTGCACTGAAGCAAGACTTCACCTGGACATCTTTGAGCCAGGGGGAGCCTTGATTCTTTAGAGCTTTCTAGCTCAATGCAAGTTTTTGTGCTTCTCTAATCTATTGTAAAATAGAGAAGACATCTTAACCTTCTTCCCCCTCCTGTACAGGGTTATTACTCCCTTCAAAAGTATCCCTTGGTGGCAGGGCACCTGATCAAAAACCTGTGCTTGGTTTTTAGACACCTGATCAAAAGTCTAAAGGGTTTCTGGATCTACCTGAAGCAGATCCTGTTGGTGGCAGGGCACCTGATCAAAAACCTGAGTGGATTCCTACCGTGTGGGTAGAAGAGTGGACGTACCCAAGTTGTTTGGGGAACCACTATAAATTTCCTTGTGTCGTCTGGATTCCATTGTTTAATTCCTGTATTGTGGCTGTGATTAGATATAACTAGGTTGCTAGTTGCTGATTAGGTTTTCCAAGCCTTAACTGTAATTACAGTTAGCTTGAGTTTGTGCACACCACTTGTGTTAGGCTCTAGGGTTAAATCTATATCTATAATCTTTCATTCCGCACTTCACTCCAAGGGAGTTGGGTAGACCATTAAGTTTTGTCTAGTGCAAAATTTGATAACTCTATTCACCCCCCCTCTAGAGTAGTATCTATCCCTTCACTTTCAACCATGTTGAAATTTGCTATAGCGGAAGACGGGAAACTAGGCGTAGGAACACTCAACCTATTCGAGCCCAAATAAACCAGATGCAAACCATAAGAGCAAGAATCTTGTACTAAACAATCTTTACAAGGCGAGACATACATTACGAGACATGATTCGCCAAAGTAACCAAAGGGAAAGCATAAATAGTTACAAGGCAAAAACTAACCGCGCGGACTCAAAGAGTTAGCCGCCAGCACTACTATTGCACTATGGAGTCCGCACAAACCGCTAGGTCGCCAGACCGCAAACCAAGCCTCTCGGGCTGCCCATTATTCCAATGCAAAAAAGAACTCTACTCGCCGATCAGCAAGCCGCCTATCCGCAAGGTCGCTTAGCCTCCTGACCACACGATCTGCTGCTACTAAACTGAATAGGCCGCGCCAGAAGCGGACAACTTATTGAACCAAGAAACTAGTTGCAGAAGAGAGACCGCCTAACCGCAACCCGCAACCTGTTGTTAACCACTGATTGCTATCCGCAGAGTCCGCACTGTCCCTGACCGCAGTCAGAACCAAGTCTTAGCTTTCCAGCACTATCCGCACAACCTGCACAACACAAACCGAGTCAACCTTCAAACTGGGCAGATACAATATCCTGTTCGCAGCAACTATCCGCAAGTTCACTTACTTTTCATTCACTCTCTTTAATTAATGTGGCAGGGGGTCCTATTTATAGGCACGATTAGGAGTGTGGTCACGGCCCTAGCCAATAAGATAACCACCCCAGCCCGCGGCGATCACCAAGTGTATCCGCAAGCCGTGGATACACAACCAGTCCGCCGTGACCTATGCAGGATAGCCAACCCGCCAAGTAGCATCACCAAGGCCGGATAGCAACCTCTATCCGCCTTGTAGCCAAAGGCCAAGCCAGGACGCCGCCACCAACAAAACTCTGCAGCAACACCCTGTCTGCCTATCAGCGAACACCGCTCCAATCTGCACGCCTTGCGGACTCAACTCCAGTTCGCATTTCCCAAGCTCGCAACCAAGGCACACAACAACTGCTGCCGAGCTAGGAGGGCTGTGAAGCAGTCTGCGCTTAACCGTGCGATCACGCCGGACTGAGCTAACATGGACTTGGTTCAGCACCAACCAAGTCAACACCACTGGCCACAAGAGCTAGTCCGCACTTACTAGCGGACACTGACAACAGTCCGCCAATTCTGGCAAACTCCAGCACCAGTCTGCACTAACCGACGAACCCTGCGGCTTCCACCAGTCGCACCTCCAGAGCTAGACCAAGGCAACTGTCATGCCAGTCTACCGAGCTCCATCCTAATACGCATCTTGCCGGACTCCGCGAATATAGAAGCTATCCGCCCGGTTACCTTCTGAGATCTGACTGCCTACTGAGCATAAGCCGGTCTGGCTGGCCCCGCCTCTGTTCGTACAGACCGCGCCAATAGACAGCTCAGACCGCCAAGGAACAAGCCGCCTGCAACAGCTCTGCCGACCTGGCTAACCGCCAGTCCTGTCCGCATAGACCGCGTGGACAGGTTGCCCAATCCCCCACTTTCACTTCACCATTTTCAACAGTTTTAGCACTTTGAATCATCAAAGTTTAAACTTGGCACTTTGCACCTCTGAAATACATTATCTTTGGGTTTTTCACCCTGCGCCGAAATTTTATTGTTATTTTGGTCCCTCGCACCATCCTTCGACCATGATTTGTTACTCGGTGTTGCCAGAATTATGGAGCAGTTTGCCAACAAATAATGCTCTTCGGTCTGGACGATTTAGACATATTCTAGGCAACCATCCTCAGGCTTCATGCCATGGAACAGCTTCTCGCTTTGCACTCGAATTGGCGAGGCTAAGCCGTCCTCGTTCAGATTGTGAATCCCGCACCAGACAACGACAAGGATGTGAAGGAGTTGCATGTATGTGATGAAGCATGGTGCAAAATTATCCTCGTTCAGATTTTAGACGCTGCTCGGACAAAAATACACCTAAAATTTTGGCCCCGGGTGCAAAGTGTCAAATGTAATGTATTTCAGTGGTGCAAAGTGCCAAATTTAAATTTTCGTGGTGTAAAATGCCCAAAACTGTATTTTGTAGATGCAAAGGGCCAAAAACCCCATAATAGTCATGAACCGTTGTTCGTGAACATCCATCCTCACCTAAAAAAGACTTTCCAGGTATAAAATATTCAAAAAATATATTAATATACATAAATATAGAAGGTAGTATAGAAAATGCCTTTAGTAGAATATATATATTTTTAATAAAAAAAAGTCTTAAAATTTTAAATAAGATTATATATTTTTAATAAATTTTCGGCAGATCTCCTTATTAGTTATTACTGACCCAAATTATTAAATTAATATCAAATTATCCATCTTGCTGCCCCCTCCATACCTATGCATGTTCCTTTATAATGTAAAAAAGCAAGCAAGTGAAAAGAAGGTTTGTTAAATAAAATAGGAAGTGAAAAGAAAGAAGACTACACAAGCAATTTAATGCCTTAAACCAACCGCAACCTAATAGCCATCACTTCTTGCCCCTCACAGCTTGCAATATATACTCTACTTTATACTATGCTTCAACTCCCACCTCCACCTCCCCAACACTTCAAACTCCATCACTAATCACACCCTCTCCATTGCTTGCACTTAGAAGCAGCAGCAATTCTGTCTCCTCAGAGCAATGCAGGGTCAGAAGAAGTGTCTCCTACTCTCTCTTCTCCTTCTATTCGCACTCGTCCCTCTCGTGTCGCCGGCGCCACAAGTTCCGTGCTATTTCATCTTCGGCGACTCGCTCGTCGACAATGGAAACAACAATGACATAGCCTCTCTGGCAAGAGCCAATTACTTGCCATACGGCATTGACTTCCCAAGCGGCCCAACCGGCCGCTTCAGCAATGGACTCACCACGGTCGATGTTATAGGTAATTAAACCTTAATTTCAGCTTTGTCTTTACTAGTCTTCTCAAACAAGCCCTAGCTATCTAAGGCTCCGTTTGGGGGGGGCTTATTTTTACCGGTCAAGCGGTTACGACCGCATGAACCTGATCTTAATTAAGGTCCGGTTCATGCAGTCATAACCGCTTGACCGGTGAAAATAAATCCCCCCAAACGGAGCCTAAATCTTTCCAAACAAACTGAAATCACATAAACTTGGTCTCAATTCACGCAATTATTTTCTGAATCACGATCCGTGCACACATTGAAGTGCTCAGAAATTCGTCGGATATGTTCCGTGCATCCCCTTTCCAAATTTAGAATTAATTTGCGAATAATAATTTATGAACTCAAATAAAAAGAGAAAAAGTTGACAAATAACAATTGTCCATGTAATTACAGAAGAGATACATCTTATTGTCTTCTTTGATTTTGACTAGGCTTCTGCTAAGCTACTTTATTTCTGAAGTTATGGCTATATCCCAATGCTTTGAAAGTTGAACCGGCCAGCGAAGTTCAACCGGTTCGATCGTCAACCGCGTCTAACCCGGTTTGGCTCTAAGCTTGGGAAGTGAGTCAATTGACCCGCTACAAAACGGTGGCTAATATAATACTTTTTAGGGGAGCATGAATTGAACCTATGATCTCTAATAAGAATCACACTCTCATAAAAAGATATGAAATAAATAAATTTATGTATATATAATAATTGTTGTGGTCCACTATGTGCTCTTTCAAAATGGTTTAAATTGGACCGTCTTAGTTTGAGAGTGGTCGAGCTCGCAAACAGTCACAAAGAAAGGAAGTTGTTTGACAAAAAGATTTTTTTTACGTGAAAAATCACGGGAAAGAGGTGAAAAATTACATGATCGAAATTGTGCCACGAAACCTCCACTATCTTCTTGTATTATTACAAAACATTTCAGAGAAATAGAGGAAGACAGACCGCCATTAGTTACAAAAATTTCAAACTTTTACTGACCTTATTTTAACTTTTGAAAATTTTATTAATGATACATATATAATATAATATTATTACAATTTAGATGTCAATTGTTGATGTCAGATTTTCAACTATTTCATGTCTCACTTTGGGAAATTTAAAATGCACAAATGTCAAATGTTAATTTTGAGAGAAATATTTATCACCAAATATTGCAAAAATAATAAATAACATCAACATACATTTATAATTTCATACTACAATCAAATTTATATTCGGGTACTAATTTTTTTTAAATCTGAATTACTAAGACTCCGTTTGGCGTGGTGATAGCAGTCAATATGAAATTTTTTTGGGTCATGAGCATGGTCCCGAAAGCCAATCAAAAGCCCCAAAATGCACGGGCCCCATGCAAAAGTGTATGACACACGACATAAATGCGCGACCCCACCTCCTTTGCAGGCTTCTCATTGGTACAGGACCATGAGTATTGTCAGGCTCCTGACCTAACTATTACTCCACGAATACAGGGGTTAAATTGCCATTCTTTAACGCCGACCTAAGAAACTGTTAGTGTATATTTGGACAATAACGGGTTCGGAGGCTTAACGGATCGTGTCGGGTACACGGTTAGCATCATGCCAAAATTTTTGAACATAAAAATGGATGAAATTTCTCAAATGAGCGTTAGCAAATGACAGTTTAACCCTCGTATTCACGACCGTCACCATCATGCCAAACCGAGCCTAAGGCTTCGTTTGTGGAGACTTATTTTCACCGGTCAAGCGGTTACAAAGATCTGATTCATGAAGTCGTAACCGCTTGACCTGTGAAAATAAGTCTCCGTTTTGTTTGGTGTTTTGCTCGGCGGGAGGGGGAGGCTACTGTTGGAATACCTCCGTTTTCCTCTATTTTTCATGACGCAGTGAGTGCAAACAGAGCAAACTCCGCCGCCGTTCATTTAATTACCCGCCGTGCGGCGACGTTTGCACCAAACTGAGATCTTCAACCACTGCGCGACATGAAGTCCAAGTCCCCACACAGAGCGTAAGTGTCAATAATAATATAAAATTTCCTGAAATAGACAACTCTTAATTATTTTAATCGAGCATTGGAAAAAGTTGATTCTCAAAATCTAGGGTATATCTGGAAATAATGGTTTTTGAGCTTCGTGCTAGCTTCTGCGACTGTACTAGTTGATTGAATACTTGCTGTTCGCAGTTATTACTATCCACCGACTAATTACTACCAACTGCCTGCTGCTAGCCTTTGTTTTTTCTTAGTATTTATCTTGGTCGGTCGAAATTGGGACATTTGGGCTTCGTTTGGAGACTTATTTTTACCCGTCAAACGGTTATGATCGTATGAATCAAACTTTTTTAACTGAACATATCGTAATCGTTTGATCGGTGAAAATAAGTCCCCCAATCAAAGCCTTAATTTCTCTATTTAACTGTGCATGTCAGCCACCTTAGATTTTCCATTTGTTCCTCGAGAGCTTTGTAAATATTGATAATGAGGATTTACTGATAGAATTTCGGTATCCTTTTTGCCAAACCATAATTTAATGATAATATAGTACGGAACAGAAATCAAACCGTCTAAATTGATATAGATTTACGTGATTCACCTCAAAATGAGCCCTGCTTATTTGGGCAGGAGCAGTCGGATATTCACTATCAAGAACAAAAATAATTACAATCTTGGAAGTTTTCAAAATTCAAATTTCTCAATGCTCAAAGTCAAAAACGATCAAAAGTTTATATAGCACTTAGT
Source organism: Platanthera zijinensis (assembly GCA_039513925.1). NCBI lineage: Eukaryota > Viridiplantae > Streptophyta > Magnoliopsida > Asparagales > Orchidaceae > Platanthera > Platanthera zijinensis. The sequence goes on from CM077090.1 coordinate 142,961,764, forward strand.
ACAATTACAATTTCTGCAAATCATGATTGACACACGGGCAGAGGCACACGTCCGTGTGTCCAAATCATCGCGTCCTTTCATCAATAGCCATGTCGCGCCCCGATCTGTCAGATCGGCGCGCGATATGGGAACACACTCATGTGTCTCGGACCGTGTGCCCCCAAAAAATCGCGTCTCCGTCTTCTGGATGCGGTCTCTGACTTCTGGAGCGATTACAACCACACACGCCCTCGGCACATTCTCGTGTGTCTTCGGCCATGTTCAAGAAAATTTCGGCCAAAGTTGCAACATCGGACCACACGGGTTGTATTCAACATTGATCTATGCCTTTTGAGTTATGATTCAAGACATACAATTAACAATTCTACATATATAGCTTTAGAAAGCTTTAGAAAGATGATAACACAATTAATAGGCCCTTACATGTCGTCGCAATAGCAGAAAAAGCTCGTATTCAACCCAAAATTGGGCGTGTTTTAGGGGGTGAGATCCAACATTCACAACTACAATTTACGATCATTATGTCCACGATCGCCACCACCGCGCCAAACACATTTTGCACGACGTTTCCACTCTGGTGCTTTTCGACAAAAACATCACTATAAAATCCATTTGTTTGGCACGGCAATAATCGCGTGTCTGCCTTTGTAGAAAAGCCTCTTCACCCCAAATCTAAATGCCTATAAGATTGTAGAAGTGAGGCAGGATGTTTACAAATTACATGATCAACGATTTCACCACCGTCATTTTTCTCCAATTTTCCTCGTCATATATTTCTCCATACAAATCTTCTAATATTTCACAAGGCATGCATATAACAACTAACATCAAGGCTCCTTTTGGCACGGCCATGAATACGCGATAAAATTGTCATTTGTTGACGTTCATGTAAGGAACTTCATTCACTTTTATATTCAATCGGATGATGTTTGTTAGGTTATGTTTAACGAATGACATTTTAATCCATCCGTTTACGACCGTCACCACCGTGCCAAACGGAGCCGAGGTCATAAACATGGTTGTTAAATTGACATTCGTTAAAGCCCATCTAAGGAACTTCATCTACTTTTATGTTCAAACGGATGATGTTTATTAGGTGATCATTAACGAATGATGATTTAACCCATGCATTTACTACCGCCGCCATCATGCCAAATGGAGTCTAAGGCTCGGTTTGGGGAGGGGGGGGGACTTATTTTCACCGGTCAAGCGGTTACGACCGCATGAACCGGACCTTAATTAAGGTCAATTAAGGTTTGGTTCATGCGGTCGTAACAGCTTGACCGGTGAAAATAAGTCCCCCAAACAAAGCTTAAGTATTGCTAAAGGTCATTATTGTCAAATTATAAGGCAGTCAATTTTGCATGACTTGTAGGCATTAATTAATTTGATTGTGGAGATTGTTGAGGTTATGGCTGATATCGAGTCGAGTTCGAGTGATTTTGGTTCGGCTCATAATCAAAAATTTTGACTCGAGCTCGGCTCGAGGCGGGTCAGCCCGACTCGAAATAGCTCGATTCCGAGTCACTTGAAATCGAATCGAGCTGGCTCGAAATTAAACATTTTTCTATTTATTCATAGTTTGCTCAAAATTAAATTGGGCAAGCTATAAATTTAGCAAACGAAACATTTAAAGCCATAATTCTTTTTATTTAGGTTTAAATTTTATTATTTTTTATTTTAAAATAATAGTATATTAATAAATATATAATATTTTTTAATTAATTCGAGTTGATTTGAATCATATTTCGAGTAATTCAGGACTGGCTCAAAATTGTCTCGAAATCAAATTCGAGTCAAATGGAATCGACTCAAATCAATTTTAACTGATTCCAATTCGACTCAATTTTCGAACGATTTTCAAGCGACTTTCGAATTTCAAATAATATTCTCAGCACCGATTGGATTGTACAAATCTGAATGTAATACTATCTCTCCATTTCCAGAGGAGTTGATATCAGGAGATATAATCAATTCACCCATGAACTCATATTTTAAACAGCACCCTTAAGTGGGTTCAACTCAACGCAAAAAAACCCGGTTCAAATGTTGAAGCATTAATTAGCCAGCGGTTCATCTATTATTTGTAGAACGGGCTTTTTCTAAGCTGATCAGCTCTTGTTTTATGCTTTAAATGTGTGTTTTCAATGCCATTGGTTTTGAACCTGAACCGTTGCCTTAGATGACTAAACCTGTTTTATTATTTCGAACCACTTGTTTTGTCGGGTCGGTTTTCAGTCGCAATAATCACATCGTTTTACCGAAATTTTGCAGCTGAACTTCTAGGCTTCGACGATTACATTCCGCCTTATGCAAACACAAGGGGCCAAGCTCTACTCGGCGGTGCGAATTTTGCATCCGCAGCAGCTGGGATAAGGGAAGAAACCGGCGAACAATTGGTATGATATTTATATTCCATCAGAATAGTCTCGCTTTGAGAAACTAACATAATTTATTAGTTAATATAGATTAGGAGCTCGTCCACCTATGACCATCTAATCTAGGCTTCGCTTGGTGCAGATACATTTTATGATAACAATGTTTTTGATGAAACTCACCGAAGAAAATAAGCCACGCAAAACGAAGCAATAAACGTAGTTTTGAATGTTTAGGTTTTAATATAGTATTTGAATTGGCTAGGCCTAACTGTTCGCATTAACATCACCCGAGGCATGTCAAAAATAGTCTCACATTGAGAAATTAATATTATATTGTGCACTTAATATAGATCTCAGTCCTCCTACACCCAATTGAAATTTAGATTTGATGCTTAAAGAATAATAATCTACTTGTTAGAAATAAAAAAATCCAATACTAGTGTTAGAAACTAATATAGCTTTGAGCATAAATCTTGAGTCCCTTCACTAACAACTAATTGCTATTGAATTGGATGCTTATGTTATAGCACATTCAATAGAATTTAGGCTCTTTTTGGGGGCACCACTGAATTTTTTTAACCGTTCTCCCATTCAAACCGGACTCTTAAAAGGGTGAATGGAGCTTCAAGGGTAAAGTTCAAAGGGGATCCACCGGCCCAATTTAAAACCGAAATGGACTCAAAACGATGCCCCAAATAGTGCCACTGGTCTAGTTTCCTCCAATTTAAAATTGGAATGGAGCCAAAATGATGCCCCAAATAGTGACATAATGAAAAGAGAAAATTTTGAATAACATAAATTTCATTTCAAAAGGCTATAATCTGGCTCTCCCCATTGCCTTCCTCCTATGACTGATTAAGGGTCTCTTATCTATATGTAGGGCGGTCGAATAAGTTTTGGTGGGCAGTTGCAAAACTACATGCAGGCAGTACAGCAGATAGTTCAAATCCTTGGAGATGAAGACACTGCTGCTAATTATCTAAGCAAATGCATCTTCTCTGTAGGGATGGGCAGCAACGATTATCTCAACAACTATTTCATGCCCGTCGTCTACTCCACCAGCCGACAATACACGCCCGCGCAATACGCCGACGTCTTGATCGAGCAGTACTCCCAGCAAATAAGGGTTTGTGCTACAAAAATAGAGAAGTAAATGTGATTGATTCCATAGAATTACTAAAGTTTATGTTGTTTCTACATTTTGTACAGACACTTTACAACAATGGGGCTAGGAAGGTGGCCGTCATAGGAGTTGGGCAAGTTGGCTGCAGCCCTAACGAGCTTGCTCAGCAGAGCTCCGACGGCGTCACTTGCGTCGAAACCATCAACAGCGCCATTCAAATATTCAACAATCGACTCATACAGCTCGTGAATCAGTTCAACAATTTGGATGGCGCGCATTTCACTTTCATCAACGGTTTTGGCATATTTCAGGATATCATCAGTAATCCAGCAGCAAATGGTATTTTAAAGCGGCTTCAAGTATATAGATAGATATATCTATGGGTGTTCACGAACTGAATCGAATCAGATAAGCCTTCGTTTGGCTTGGCATGGTGGCGACGGTCGTAAACGCATGGGTTAAATCGTCATTCGTTAAGGATCAAATAACAAATATCATCCGTTTGAACATAAAGGGGATGAAGTTCCTTAGGTGGGCATTAACGAATGACAATGTAACCCTCGTGTTCCTGACTGCCACCACCGTGCCAAAGGGAGCCTAACTTTTCAATCGAATTCAAATTTGACAAAGAATGCAAAGATTTAGATTCGGATTCAGATTTGATCGAATATTCGGTGTCGGATTCGGATTGAGATTCATCATGAAATGTTGAATTCGAATTTGGGTTCAAATTCAGATTCAAATTCTGATTCGATCGAATATTCGGTGTCGGATTTAGGTTGAGATTTGTCATGAAATGTTGAATTCGAATTTGGGTTCAAATTCAGATTCGATCGAATATTCAATGTCGGATTCATGTTCGGATTCGTCATGAAATATTGTATTAGAATTCGGATTCAAACATGTATTTGAATTTTATATAATATTCAAATATAATTATATTTAATATTTATTTACATATCTTAATTTTTTTAAATATACATTCCAATATTCGTGAACTATTCGTAAATCCTTCAAATTGAAATAAAATTCTTCGCATTCGGATTCGAAAAATAAGAATTTTAATCGAATCTTCATGAATCGAATCCCAAATTATTCATGAACTAATACTAATTGCGAACAACCCTAACTATATCTATATTCTCCATAAGACTGTTTCAAGAACCGTTATTAATTTATAAACTGTATTTCCATGTTGTAGGGTTGACTGTGACCAATAGAGGATGTTGTGGAGTTGGGAGGAATAATGGCCAAATAACTTGCCTTCCTGAGCAAACTCCATGCGCAAACAGAAGGGAGTATCTCTTTTGGGACGCCTTTCACCCGACCGAAGCAGGCAATATTCTTATAGGCAGAAGATCATACCGCGCCCAGTCTTCTTCTGATGCTTATCCCATGGACCTTCAGCACCTCGCACAAATTTGATCTACATTTACCAAGATTCACACGTGAATTTCGCCGATGAGAGAAGCTACAGTATTCGATACTCCATAGATAACTGCATTCTCATCCATTCAAACTGTTGTGAGGATTGCTGTATTTGCACTTGAATTTGGCCTTGTGTTGAGAGTCCTAATGATATATAAATTGTGTGTGTTGAATAGTAAAGCTTGAATTTCTATTAGTAAAGTTTCTTGTTATTTGTTTTTAATTTCCTTTTTCTTAGGTATGTTGGTGTCTTTATTAATTGTTAGAGGAAAAAAACCCAGCATATTATTTCTATGAATATAATATAGGGCGCCGTTACGTGTACATCACTTCTGGCTTTGTGCACACCACTATTATGTGCACACCCAAAATCTTACGTGCACACCACTTCTGGATTTTTCCTGAAGGAGCTGGCCCTAGAAAGCTTTGATCGTGAATCTCCATTGCTTCAATTTTGTTCGAGAGACTTAGATGAAGGGCCGTGCCACTCCTTATGTTTTGTTAAGTCGGTGATCCTCGACTCCGCGGTGGTTGCTCAATCCACTTCCGATAGGTATACCGTAGATTTGAGTAACCACAGTTCGGAGATACAGAGTGGGCCATTCAGGCAGAAATTGGGTGCAGATCGAAGAAGACATGCCTAACGTGCACAGGCCTTGCAAGAACTTATCTAAAACCACTTTTAAGACCATTTCTGGAGCCTCTGTTTGTGCCAATGCTTTCACGGCAAGGTCTAGCGACAATCTCAATGTGGTGCTCTCTGGTGATGTTCAGGAACCTGCTGCCACTTTTGAGAGCATCGTAGCACTACCCTTTCTCCCGCATGCGTACGGAAAGTGCTTCCAAAAAATTTTCACTAGACAAAGCAATGTTCATGTCCGGTCCTCGAGATGGAACAAATATGTCCAATTTCTGGAGTTCGTACACTAATGGAACAAATGCGTCCAATTTTGGAGAGAACGACGACTTTACTCCACGAAATGGGGTGGCGGTACTCCAAGAAACGGCCACGGAACTCCAGGAATCGGGCGCCAGACCCCCGCAAAACGGAGGACGGGTCATGGAATTGAACTCAAGCGAATGGAGGGCGGCGGGTGGAGGACAACGGCCAATGACCGACCTCCTTGAATCAGCGGGCGACGAAAATGGCTAGGAACGAGGGTTATCAGGAGAAGGGGGAGCGGGGTGTGCGCTTAACTTTAGGATGAGTGGGTTTGGAAAATAATACTATTGTTGTTTATTTTGAGAGTTTGGTGTGCACATAGCATGGAGTGGTGTGTCCTTTATATAATTCTTATTGTAACATGATTAATTCATCTGTTTTTGATGCATTGCTGTTCTCCTTGCAGATCAAGTACTTAGGCTTAGTTTGGCTGGACGGTGGGGCTTTCATGAAAATAACCGCACCGCCCGACCGTCACCACCGTTCTCGCGGTGCGGTTGATTTCTGTGGAAATCCCACGGCAGGGCGGAGCCCCACCGCCCGACCGCACACATTCCTTGAATGCGCGGAGGCAGCGGGTCGGTGAGATACGTGTGACTGACGCGTATCCTCCCAGCCAAACGAAACCTTAATAGAAATTTTTTAAACATATTGTGTATTTTGATCACGTCCCACATTAATGTAACACAATAAAAATTAGAGATAATTTATCTTTAAAATATAAATAAATATAATAAATTTATTTTTGAGTAATGATGTACTTGGGCATTAGTGAGATTATGACAAGATATGACACAATGACGACAAATGATTCATATAGCCTACCCCCACTATAGTGGGATAAAGGCTTGGGAAAATTTTTTTGTCAAGAGAAGGGACCATGTCACCCTCAAGAAATAAATACTCATTTCACTGGTGGGCCCCACAACCATTTTGAAATTTTGCCCTATCACGAGCTCCTTCTTCCTCAGCTCTCGATGCCATAGATCTTCTCCACCATTCCGCTGCTTCCTCTGCCGGAAACCTAGTCATTTCTTGATGTAGAAGACGATGAACCATTCCTTCCTTCACCTTTCATAGCCGTACGCCTTCTTCCTCAGCTCTCGGCGGAAGAAATGGCAGAAACCTAGCTCTTGAATGCTTAAGTCTGAGGTATTTTTTTTTATGAAGGTTAGTATCTATATCAGTAAATCCCTCTCTTTAATTTTAGATCTATAAGATTATTTTTCATGGCCATTTTTCTGATAGGTGCACGGAAATGGCGGCTAACGGAGGAACAAGTGTCCAAGCCTCTTCCAAAAATGTTGGTGATGAAATGGTCAATGTAAGCTTGGTTTTCTTTTGCAGTACTGCATTCAAATTTGAACCGATTTGCTGGACAGTTTGTAACACCCCCATCCGTCATATGGAATATAACAGAAGGTCTGACCGAGGCCCCACACCATATACCACGGACAGTTAGCAAAGTTACATATTAATACCAAAATACCACCATAGAAATTTGAATCCTAACTCAGAGCATTCTAGCAGAAGCTTTTTTAAACAGTAATAAGAACCCATAAACAACACATGAATGTTCACTACATCCACAATAGGAATGAAAGAACATACACAAAAGACTTGGCCTTAAGGCCTTACAAAAGTTTGCTTAAACAGTAAGTGTTTTATATACTTCGACACGCAGGCCGGTCACACATGACAATAGTAAAAGAAAACACTTCGTTTTGGCCTTCAAGGGCCAGCACCGCATCAAGGGCTTCAGCTCGCTACTTACCACTTAGCTCACCTATTCCTGTACAACAATCCACCGAACGGTGGTAAAATAAGGCAACGGTCAGCTAAAGCTGACCAAATTATAACGAACACACCCCTTACTCGGGGCGGCGGTGCTCCTTACCTATATTTTTTTAGTATATTCAATCATGGTATAGAAAGTACAATTAAAGTACACTTCACCACAGGCGTAGGCACGCACGACCACACACCCCGTGCTCTCAGGGCACATTATCGGTGAACCCGATCAATTCCGAGGCTTCACCACCGCCCCCAGGACGAAAACCATCGTGTTGGGTACACTGGAAAATATGTACCAGATTTGGAGAAGCCTCCCCTTACTCAATGATATACATCAATTTGTATTTGATGAGATGTTTGAGTTTCAGTGTGCAGGTTTAAGAAATGCAGAAAAAATTTCTAAGTACAAGTGTCGACACTTGTAAGGAATTGTGTCGACACCTGAAGTAGGAGCTGTGTCGACACCCAGGAATTGTGTTGATACCTAAAGCAGGAGATGTGTCGACACCCATGAGTTATGTCGACACCAGAAGAAAGGCATGTGTCGACACCCAAGAATTGTGTCGACACCTGAAGAAGGTTTGTGTCGACACACAGGACTTGTGTCGACACACACTCAACGCCATCTATCAACAACAGCTATACTGAGTCTGAAAGCTTGTGTCGACACACATGACTTGTGTCGACACACACTCAATGACATATGGACATACACTCAACGCCATCTGTCAGCATCAGCTATGTCAAGACCAAAAGCAGTTGTGTCGACACACAGGACTTGTGTCGGCACATAGGATTTGTGTCGACATACACTCAACGCCATCCGTCAGCATCAGTTATGTCGAGACCAGGAGCAGTCGTGTCGACACACAAGATTTGTGTCGATACATACAAACAGAAGTTGTGTCGAGAAGCAGAAGAATGACTGTGTCGACACATTGAGTGCTGTGTCGACATCATCAAGGCTTGTGTCGACACTTAGTCTATTTGTGTCGACACATGTAAAGTAATTTGCTGAGTGCTTCCTGCTGAGATATAAAGTCATTGCAGAATCAGCTGTCACGGCTGAAGACTTGACAGTTGTCAAAAACAACAAGTCTGACACCTTTGTTAGAACTGTCAGAAGATTGTTACAAACCGGATCAGTCGGTAATCATTGATAAACTATATATAAAGGACTGATCCATGACAACCAAAGTAATTAAGAAAGCAATTAAGAGGGAACAAACCAACACAGAACAAGAGAGAGAATTCAACAACAAGAAAGGGGGAACCCTTAAGAAGGCAGATCCTGAACAATCTACAAAGAAAGATTCAGATCTATTTCTGAATCTAAGAAGGGAGCTGTCTGAAGATCAACTTCTACTCCAAGTCAGATCAACCTTATTTTGTTCAATCAAGAAGCTTAGAAAAAGTTTAGTCAGGTTGGATCTGAATTATACAGTTTGTTCAAGAACTGATCAAGAAGCTCACACCAATTGAGAGTTCTATTCGGGTGAAATTCTGTACAACTAAATATTCTTTTTCCTTGTAAAATTATATTAGATCTGAGTTGTAAGCCTGTGTAGATAAAGGCTGAGGTAGGGCTGAGAGCCTGAGGTGTAGGACTTGTGAAAGTCTGAGTTATAAGCCTGGTGATAAAGGCTGAGGTAGGATTGTTGCCTGAGGTAGGGTTCTTGGGAAGAATCTGAGGTAGGACTTGTATAAGTCTTAGCTGTAGGAACCTGTCAGGTTCTGAGGTGTAAGATCTGTGGATCTGAGTTAGTGGAAGTAAGTTGGGCTGAATCCAGTTCTCTACTGGATAGACGAAGAGGGAAAGTGGATGTACCCATAACTTGGGGAACCACTATAAATCTGGTGTATGGTACTGTGCTGTGATTATTGTGCTGTGAATTGCATTTTCTGTACTGAGTTAGAACAAGATAATTGTCTAAAATTTATTAAAGAAAATTAGAACTTATTCACCCCCTCTAAGTGTCTAGGCTCTTGAAATTAAGTCTTTCAAGTGGTATTAGAGGGAGGTTACTCAAAGATTGACCTAATAGTCTGAGTGAATCTCCAAGGCAATTAACAGATTTCAAGAATGGGTTCAAATGAGAATCAGAAGGAATTTGGATCTATGAAACTGCCTATCTGCAGGAAAGAATGTTTTGGTATATAGAAGGAAAGGGTCAGGTTGTTCATGGAAGCATCTGATCCAAGAATCTACATCACAGTACAAGAAGGTCCCTTCATTCCAATGAAGGTATAAGCTCTGGATACAAATGTTAAAATCCCAAAAAGTTATTCTGAAATGACCAAGGATGAGATTATCCTGGCAACATTAGATAAAAGAGCACAAAACATTATTGTAAGTGCTATAGATGATGCCACATTTCAGAATCTAGTGCATTGCAAAACCTCTAAGGAGATGTGGGACACCTTGATTGTCTATATGGAGGGAGATGAAGAAGTTATAGAAGACAGGAAATCTATGCTGAATCAAGAATATGAGAGCTTTAGACAAGTCAAGTCTGACAGCATAGTTGAATGTTACAAGAAGTTCTTCAGGATGGTAAATGAGCTGATGACCTATGGAAGAGTCTTCAGCACATATGAATTGAATGACAAGTTTCTCAGGTCACTAACCAAGGACTGGGATACAAAGATATGTGCCATCAGAGAGGTGGACAGGCTTGCTGATACACCTCCACCCACATTGTTTGGAAAGCTGCTATCTTATGAAATGCAGCTCACTTCCAGAAAAGTGGAAGAGAAAAGCAGCAGGTCTGAGTATAAATATAAGTCAGTAGCCTTCAAGGCTGAAGGCACAAGAAATGGTAGGAGAAAGTCTCCTTCTCCACCCAGAAGGAGTGCTAAGGCAGAAGAAGAAAATCCTGACAACAACACATCAGATAGCCACACCTCTGATGAGGACTTTGCTGCCTTTACAAGGCAGTTTCAGAGGTTTATGAAAAATAATAAATGGAGAACCAAGCCTTCAACATCCTTTTCCAAGGATGATTATTACAAGAAAAGGAAGACTCCCAAGGAGGACAGGTATGCCTCAAAATCTAGTAAACAAACTAATTCTAAGATTGTTTGTTATTATTGCAACAAGCCTAGACATGTCATAGCTGACTGTCCAGATAAGAGAAATGAATCTAAGGATAAGAATAAGCATCAAGTGAAAGGCAAGAAGGAGAAATCCTTTGTTGCTCCGAAGCAGAAGAGTTAGACAGACTCTTCTCATCAGAATCAAGAGAAGAAGATGATGCAAAAGCATATGATGGGCTGTTCTCTACAGAAGAGGATTCTAGGGAATTAGAATTCCTACAAATACTGGACTCCATAAATGGAGTTGAAGACTATTGTTATAGAGGGCTGATGGCTCTATCAGAAAATGATCAGTGTCAGTATTAGCCTGGTCCAAGTAAGGTATACAGTTCTCCCTTAGCTTCTGATTATTTTACTTGATCAAAATCAGAAGCATCTGCATCAAGAGATGTGGATGGTTTTGAGTCTGAGGGGGATGTACATCAACTCATTGATGAGTTTGGTGGGTTGTTGCAAGCTCTGAAGAGGAGCAAGTTTATTATTAAAGAGCAGGCCAAGAAAATTAAATCTCTTAAGCAGGCTGCATCAGAATCAGCCAAGTTGATGGATTTGAAACTGAAGGAGGTTACCAAACTGAAGAACATAACTGTTATTCAGATTAACACAATCTCCTTCAAAGAAAATCATATCAAAAATCTGGAAGCAAGACTTCAGAAAGAAAGGGATATAGTGGCTAAATTTTCAAAGCCAAAGTCAGTCTTGCCTTTAATAGATAACTTCATATCTCAGAAAGGAAAGACAAGACTAGGCTTCAAGGAAAGAACTTGGGCGGCCAATTCTCAAGGAAAATACAAAGGCCCAGTTCAGCCACTAGCCACAAAACCCCCTATTTCCTTTAAGAAAGTTATGCAACCTACAAACAGGTATGATCATGATATTACTCATGGTCACTGTGAGTATGGAGATTTCATTGGCAAGGGTGTATATGCCAATAGGCCACTCTATAATCAAACCCATCATGTTCTTAAGGAATCTTTGGGTTATGCTGCTCCAGCACCAACACTTAAAAGGAATGCTGGCAACAATGTTGAGAAGCCTGTACCTAAGAGAAGGTACAACAGATCTAAGTGTTGGTGTTGTGACAAGGTGGGACACTTTGCCATAGATTATTGGTTCAACATAAGTGTTAAAAACAAGAATAACTTACCTGTCAGAAAAGCTGCAGGTAAGCATGATAGATTTCAAACTAACAAGAACCTAGGACCCAATAACAATTTGGGTTCTGAGGATAGGTAAATATTTCTTTGATATAGGTGAATCTAAGTGGCCATACCCCTATATAATACTTGAATAGTGGATGCTTCAGGAAATTGACTAGAACAATAAGAATATTGAGGGACTATGCACCCACAGAGAATGGACCCAAAGTAATCTTTGGTGGATCTGAAAAAGGAATCATCAAAGGATTTGGTAACATTTCTAGTAATTCTATTACTATCACTCAAGTGGCTTATGTGAAGGGTCTGAAACATAACCTGATTAGCATAAGTCAACTTAGTGATCTAGGTTATGACATCTCTTTCCTCAAAGGGGAGTGCCAAATAAGGTGGTCAAGTGACCAAGAGATCATTCTGACTGACACTAGGAAAGGGAATGTATATTGTCTTAACCTTGATTGTGAGTATAACATCTCACCCATTTGTCTAGTTGCAGGTGAGAAAGCATCACAGTGTGTCCAATGGCACAAGAGGCTTGCTCATCTGAACTATAAGTCAATAGGACCAAACATTTTGTGCACTCAGGGCATATTCTCAATGTAACAGATTTCCCTGGCTCCCACCACCGTTCAGAGGTCCCAAACATAACGGTTAACTTTGAGAATTCTAGTCTTTAAGGCACAGGTCCTAATACTCTCATTATCCTATGACGAAATCCATTTACTTTAGGAAATCTAGCCCGGAGTGAAATAACGCAGGCTATAGTTCCAGCACTCTTCCCGTTTCTAAAATCGTCATATCATTGACGAAAGTTGAAGCAATCAAGCCCCATGACAAGACACGGGTCAGCTTCCCCTTGCTCGTTTGACTCATAAGCATTTCCTTAGCTAGGCTCTTCAATCTCTCAGCTTTGATAGCTGCCCACCAGCTCCCCAGGTCCAGAGCCTACAATCGACACACAATGGCACTCACGGCCATAGTTGGGCACCAAGGCACCTAGCTCACAAATTAGCCACATGGTCTTCGAGACACAGGCTAAAATACTATTGCGCATCACGAGCTATACCTAGTGATACTCACTATCGCCCAGCGATATCCAACAATTAAGCAAACTGTGGTATTTTTTGGGTATTTTCCTGGACTCCAGTTGTTCGTATCGAGAATGTATTTTGGTCGCTGGACAAACTGCAAGAGAGAAAACGGTAAAAGAGGAACTGCGAGTTATCGGTTACTAGCGGTTAAATGAAAAGGATACAAAAGGGTGCCGCTGGAAGCGGCAACATCGGAGTTCGCCCGTCACGGCTAAAACCACTCCTGTGACGGGCTTTTCGGTTGTCATAAATGAAGCGATTACAGCAGTCACCAAGGAGCACCCGATCGGACAGTAACCTGCTCGGCAAAGGATTCGAGACCATTGCCACAGACGACGAGCTTGAGTATTTGATTAGCGATGCCTAGAGAGTACTGTTCATGCCTATTTATAGGCTCGGGGTCCTGCCCGAGCGGGCAGGCGCTAGAATCACCAGCTGCCCGGGGGACAGGAGAACGGACAGTGGTGACAGGATGCACAGCTAGAGAAGAAAGAGGGCAGGCTTTTAACCGCGCGGCTATGCGGTCTTCAATAAAAAGACCGGCGACTCTCAGACGAAAAAATGGCTTGCTGATTGCCACGGTCTTGCGGTTATGCGGTCAAGAATCAAACCCTTGACTCATCTTAAGGTGGAAACTGAATGGCGGTCTCCCAGGTAAACATTATCCCCGCACATTTCCGAATGTTGCAGAATTTTTTAAATGTTAGCTTTACCCGCCAGACCGACGTAGCTTTTAATACGCCCCGAAGCTATAAATACCGCCGGAAGGAGAGAGATCCAGTTATCCTCTGGGAGACATCATACTTGGACTGCGGTTGACACTTTGTTACTCGCTATGCCGATGAAAAGTCTGCTTGGACACATGTACAGGAAAGCTGGTTTGAATGCAAAACCGCTCGTTCGGGAAAATGCGGCCAAAGTTGCTGGTCCGCCCGACACATCGACTGAGAAAACTTCTACATCTCCCACATCATTGATTACTCTGGCCGAAAAACTGAGCGGGGAGAGCGGGAACGGTGGGACCAAAATCGACCTGCCTGTCACCCCTAAGAACGCCATTACCCTCGACGTCGACATTACAGAGGACACTCCATACCACCATGACCGCGGATTACTTTCTCCAGCCGGCACTCTTACTGACGTCAGGGAGAAGGCCATGAAAGCCGCTTTGACTGCAGCGAATAAGCTAAAACTTGAGCTAGGGATCAGCAAGCCCTCCCCGGAGAAACAGAAATGCCGATCCGGGCCGACCACTGAGGAGCGGGTAGATAGGAAGCTTTGTAAAATGGGCAAAGTGAATAAGAAGTCCTCGGCTCCAAAAGTCGCCACGACCCCGCTGTCAACTATTTCTAAGGAGGGCGAGATATCTGCTGATTCGCAAAAGGAGATCGAACAGCCGTCAGAGTTAACCGCATTGGCCATGCTAGAGAAAGTTCTTATTACGGACGAATACTCTCTGGAACATGACCTCCCTGTTAATGCCAGTTATTTGCAGGGGATGGAGGAAATTCTTAACAGTATGGCCGTAATGAGTGGTGTGAATACCGCAATAGAGTCCCTCGCCGAGCTCCAGAAAGAGTCTGCCGTCGTAGAAGCACTTCTGGCCGCTGGCCTTGCCCCTGATGACAAGACCGATTTGTACATGCGCGAGCGGGTAGAAGAATCTAAGATCCCTCGGACAGGTGAGTTGATGTCCGCTTCGAGTAAGGAAAAACTCATAAAGAAGATACTGCGGAGAAAACATGCAGTCCGCCTTATCTCCGGAGGTAGGGAAATCCGGATGACCAAGGAGATATATGAGACGGGAAAAACCAAGTCCGCGCGACTTTGAAAAGCCCAGTTAAGGAGGATCGATCTGGAGAATGCGTGACGACCAATATTATCTGACCGCGAGTTAACGGCAGCGAGAGAAAGACTTGAATTTGAGTTATTGCCTCAAAGTATCGTCCCTTTAGTGTCTGTTTTATCCGTTGATGATCTTTCTTTTAACCGCTTGTTGTGTTGCTATTTCAGTGACAAATTGTAGAGGTTCGGCGATTATCCTTGTGAACAGTCCACCTCCCCCTGACGAGGAATAGATGTCTTCTGGTGAACTTAGCCATAAGCTCACGTGGTTAGAGGAAAAGCTTCAATCTGCGGAGGAGGAGAAAGGTGCGCTAAAACTGACGGTAGAGAATTTTGCTGGAGAGGTGAACTCGTCCCGTAAAGAAGCCATCGCGGTTTTGGAGGAGGTAAGAGCTTCCCGAGAAGAGACAAGATGTGGGAAGGTGCAGTTTATTGCGCAAGCCGCAGTGCACGAGAAGGAGTTGAGAGATCGAGATCAACGGCAAAAACGACTACTGGACGATGTCGCCCACTATCGCAACCAGTGTCATCAGGCGGAGAATGAAGTGCGACATCGGCGCGGGAACCAGAGGGGTGATGGTATAGTTCGGGATGAGACCTTGTCGATGAATCACGCAGCTTCAACCACGCGACTTGCCGAACAAGCGGCCACCACTAAAATGGGGGTATATCTTAGCCGTGTGGGTCGCGACGCTGCAAGGATTCATCGGCATCATCGCACTGTGCTTCACCATCTATCTGCTGTAATCTCCACGATTCTGCACGCGGGTGACTTGGTGGCTCACATTGGTGGGGACCTGCTAGACCGCGGCGAACTAATAAGTGACGAGAGAAAGAGGGAAGTGAATGCAAAGGGAAAATAGTTTTGTATATTTATTTGAACTTGGTGGCACTGTGCGGTTAAATTTATTCAAAAACTGTTGTTTGAATTTTAAATTTCCCTTGCCATTATATCTTTTAATCGGCTTCACATTCTGATATACCCGCACGGTTTTTCTACCATATCTCCGATCATTTATGCTTTTCTGATTACAGTTTTCTCTATAAATAGTACAAAAGATTCTTCCCTTATAATAAAATTAGAGTTCATTACTTCCACCAGATAAGAAAAATGGTATCCGAGCGATCTAGTGCTTCAGCAGTATTTCTCCGATCAGAATTCAAGAGCTCCTCCTAGACCGAAAGCGAGCTTTTATAATTTGTGCATAGGCATATACATGATGACTCAATAGTCGCGCGGTTACCTTTCAGCGGCAGAGCGGTTAAATTCAGTTGGAAATAATATTGATGTCATGCCCATTTATCACTTTGAACATAGCTTTTCTTTCCCGTTCATCGAGCTGATAGAAATTATGGACTTTTACGGAGTCGTCCTCAGTCAGCTCCCCCCGAACACAATTGGCGCCATGATGAGCTTTCTGATATATCTGCATTCGGAGCGGGCAAAATACATTATGAACCTCTTCAGAAACGGTTTTGTGGCCCAATTGATCAGGGCGGGTAAAAAGGAAAACAAACTTTTCCGCGGCATTATTTACTTCGGCTGCAAGGGTTTAAAGGTAGTAAATCTCCCTAACAAAGTTACGGACTGGTCGACTAGATATTTGGTCTTTTCGGGTAACCTCGGAGTTCTCCCCCTAAGTCCGCAAGCCCGCGCGGCTAACATCTTTAGAAGGATAGAGCTCGGGGGAAGGAATTAGAAATCGCCAGTTTCTACAAGAAGGAGCGGCTGGATATCACCTATTATTTGCCACTGCGGGTAGTTGCAGCCGATTACGATACGACCAACTATGAGCGTTCTGCTGCTTTAAGAAGTTTGTATTCGTGGCGTTTTGTTAACCCCTTTCCTTTACAGTTCAGCTAGAGGTTCCGGCGGGCAAACTGATCTCTCTAGAAGGTCCGGTGCTGACTCAAAGTGAGCTGCGTAAACAGAGGGAAGCTGACTGTATCGAGGCCGATGAGCCTACTGCGAGTGAAAGTCCAGCTATTCCTTTCGTGCCGGATTGGATCGAGAAGCCCCTGATGGATCTCCGCGATAAGGAGGCCATGCGATTTCATCGGAGTGGGGAACATATCTCGATTTCCACTTCTCTTCCTCCCTGGTAAAGCTCCAAACTTACTCGTCATGCCCGGGCGGCTGGCTTTGCCCTATATGGGAAGAAAAACATGGCTGAGATGAAATCAGTGCCAACCGCACGACTACCCACCTTAGCCGCTCAAGCTCGGGCGAGAAGCTTCACCCTTAATCATTTCATGGGTGAAGCCCTGGCCGAGGTTACTGGCATAGCCGAGCGGCTAGAGGCAAGGGTGGAGGAGTTAGAAGAAGAAAATGAATCTCTGAAGGCGGATAACAAAATGCTGAGGGAGAGCGTCGAGGTAACAAGAACCTTACTCGTTATTTTTTATCCGGTCGGTCTCAAATTCTAACCAAATTTTATATTGCTTCTAATCTTACAGCGGATGTATAACCGGGAGAACCCGTCTTTCTTGCACGAAATCATCTCCCATTTGCGGGAAGGAGGGGAGGACATTCTTTACATCCTCAAGGAGAAAGGTTCTTTGGTACCGGAGGAACAAAAACTTACATTCGACGATCTCTTTCCCGACTTCAGGACACTGGAGGTCGAGCGGGATAATGCAGCCAGTGCGGCTAAGATAGTTGAATCAACTCCTGCTTCTGAGGCTGAGGCCGATACCCGTGATGGTGAAGAGAATGATGCCGAAGAAGTTACCAAGGAAGATTCTGGGGGTAGCAGAGAGTCCGATTCTTCAGAATCTTCCGGGTCGAGCAAGTCTTCATATGCTTCAAGTTTGTCCAGCTCGGGACGAGATCGCCAGAAAGAAGAAAGCCAAGATATTAACGGGACGTATCTATTTTCTCTCTTCAGACCGCACAGATTCTATTTTTGTAAACCGCGCGGTATATGTGTAATGGCCTTTTCTATGAATGACAGTCTTAATTTTTCATGTTGTGTGATGTCGTGTGGTTGAATGGTTTTTATTTCCTCGATTAATTAATGGATTGAAATGAAGATTTCGCAACTTGATCCTGCACCGAATTCCGCGTGATGGGTTTGCGGCTCGTACCTTTTTTGTCCGTTCGATTATAATTTGGACAAGGAAATAAGTACAGAATTCCATATAACAAGCTTGCGACTTAAAACTTTATATCCACGCGATTACATGCAGATTAGAAAAAATAGTACAGAATTCCATATAACAATCTGGCGACTTGAAACTTTATATCCACGCGATTACATGCAGATAAGAAAAATAGTACAGAATTCCATATAACAAGCTGGCGACTTGAAACTTTATATCCGCGCGATTACATGCAGATTGGAAAAATAGTACAGAATTCCATATAACAAGCTGGCGACTTGAAACTTTACATCCGCGCGATTACATGCAGATTAGAAAAATAGTACATAATTCCATATAACAAGCTGGCGACTTGGAACTTTATATCCGTACGATTACAAGATAATTATTTACTGGTGGACCTAGCGGTGGTGACTGGTTCGCTTCTTTGTCTCCTCACCAGCTTTTCTTGACCATTTTTCTCCGAGAGACTGGCTTGACCGTTGATCCGACAGCGAATAGAAGCTCCAAAAAACTCGCCCTGTGATCAACCCCGTTTCATCTTGTCGTGCGGTTATGTGATAAAAACTGAGTTTATAAAAAAGAAAGGTGTGCCCGATTACCACGACCTAGATTGATCAACAAGGATGAGGCTGGTGGGTGCTAAGACCGCACCATCTCATCTCAAGGAAGATCAATAAAACTGTAATAATATCCCTTATGACGCATGGTAGAGCAAAGCACCCACCCTGACCCTCCTAAAATGCAAAGGTGGTGTTCTAGGTGCCAGCTGGGATCTGATGCCCAGAAGCCCTCCGCATGAGAATCTGCAAGCTCCCACTGCACGGTGCGAAAACTCCTCGCTACACGTGGTCTTGGTGGCATTACACTAATGACAACGACTCTCGTGGGGGATTGAGCTAGACTCGGCGGTGTTACCCCGGGCATAACATTTCCTAGCTTCGAGTCTTGAGAGTAAGTACCACACGATTTGTCCTAAGAATAAAACCGCTTCAAATCATCACCGCTCCAGGTATGAGTGATGTCCTCCCCTTCATACGTTTGCAGCTTGTACGCTCTCCTTTTTAGAACTTCCTTTATGATAAAGGGCCCGATCCAATTGGGATTCAATTTCCCGACCAAGTTATTTCTTGTTGCAGCATCCACTTTCTTCAAAACTAGGTCTCCTACCTGAAACAGTTTGACCCTTACTTTCTGATCGAAATATCGCGCCATCCTCCTTTTTACTTCCTCTTGCCTGATGGTAGCCTCATCTCGATGTTCGTCGATTTGATCCAAGCAGTAAGACCCTATTGGTAGCCTCATCTCATCTTTTCATCATTAATTTCAAGCCAGTCTTCCCAGTTTTGCCTAGCCAGTAAGACCCTAGGCGATGGTACTTCGAATTTTATTGGGATGAGGGCCTCTGATCCATATGAGAGCTTGTATGGAGTCTCTCCTGTAGAGCTGGAAGGTGTAGTCCTTAGGTCCTATAATACTGAGGGGAGTTGATCAGCCCAACTGTTTTTCAAACTCTGAGCACTTTTCTTGAGCAAGTTCAAGATTCGTTTATTGGCCGCTTCTACTTAGCCGTTGCTCCGGGGATGATGTACTGAGGAAAATTGGAGGTCAGTTCCCACCTTCTTGCAAAAATCAATCATTTCCGCATTATTGAACTGAGGTCCGTTATCTGTGATTATTGCCATGGGGACTCCGTGCCTACAAATTATATCACCCCAAATAAATTTTTTGACTATTTGAGCCGTAGTTCTTGCCAGCGTCTTGGTCTAAATCCACTTAGTGAAGTAGTCAATCATAACCAAGATGAAGTGTCGTTGACTACTCGACATTGGAAATGTCCCGATGAGGTCCATCCCCCAAATTGCAAACGGCCATGGTGTCGTGATCGAGCAAAGTTGTCGAGCGGGTTAGAGTTGAAGTGGAGCAAATTTCTGGCATTGAACGCATTTCTTGGCATACAGCTCTGCGTCTTTCCTCATTGTCGGCCAAAAATATACTTGACGTAAGATTCGCTGTTCTAAGGTTCTAGCTCCAGAATGGCTACCACATTCTCCCGAATGGATGTCTTGAAGTTTGGTGGGGACTTCCTCTTCCGAAACACATCTTGCCATGGGTGAGATGAAAGTTCTTCTATAAAGTATCCCGAAGATCAGGTTATAATATGCTGCCTTAACCTTGAATCTTCTTCAATCTTTAATAGCAGGGTGATATTCTCCTTTTGATAGGTACAAAATGAATGGATCTACCCAGGAGCAACGCTGGTCGACTTGCATTGCCTCTCCTTCTTCGACCGATGGCTGAAAAAGCTTTAGATGCTACTTCCCCCGTAGTAACGCTGAATTTTGATAAGGCATCAGCTTCCTCATTTCCGATCCTAGGGATGTGTTCAATAACAAAGCTTTTGAATCTCCGGATTTCTACTTTCACCAGCACAAGATATTGTTTTAGAATTGGTTCTCAGGTTTCGAAGTTCCCGAGTACTTGCGATGCCATTACTAAGGAATTTGTTTTGATGTGGGCGTGGTCGATGCAGAGTTCTTTCGCTAATCTTAACCCTGCAAGAAGCGCTTCATATTCGGCCTGATTGTTAGTAACCGGAAAAATTAACTTCGCCGCATGCTTTATTTTGACTCTGTATGGATTGATGAGGACTATCCCTGCTCCTGAAAAATTCTTTCTAGAGGCTCCATCGACATAAATGATCCAAGCGGGCGGGATTTTCTTTCTGAGCAAAACTTTGCTCCGTGGTTTCTACCATATAATCTGCCAAAACCTGAGCTTTTATTGCTGTTCGTGGTACGTATGCGATTTTGAACTAACTTAGCTCGATCGCCCATTTAGCGAGTCTTCCCGAATGTTCTGGCCTTTCCAATATCCCTTTTCGGGGCTGATCCACCACAACTTGGATTGAATGTGCCTGGAAATATGGACGGAGTCGACGTGCAGAGATGACCAAGGCCAAGGCTAGCTTTTCAAGGATATGGTATCTTAATTCAGCATTCTTTAGGATATGGCTAACATAATATACTGGGAATTGCCTTTTCTTTTCGTATCTTACAAGAACGGAGCTAACCACCTCGGGTCCCACTCCCAGATAGATATATAACGGTTTTCCTGGGCGAGGACTTTGTAACAATGGAATCGTTGTTAACTGTCTTTTGAGTTGTGTGAAAGCCTCATCGCATTCATTAGTCCATTCAAATTTTGAGGCCCCCCAAAGAGTCTTAAAGAAGGGAGCGCTCTTATCTCCTACCCTAGAAATGAAGCGACTAAGACCTGCTAGCCTTCCTCCTAGCTGTTGGACCTCCTTTGGGGAGCGAGGAGGTGTCATACCCAGGATAGCTTTTACCTTATCAGGATTTGGAGCCCTTCAGGGGTAAGGAGGTGACCAAGGAACCTCCCTTGGCTGGCCCCAAAAACACACTTCAACGGGTTTAGCCTCATCCAAAATTTCTGTAGGGTTTTGAAGGTTTCTGCGAGATCTTCTAAATGCGCCGAAAAGGATTTACTTTTTATGAGGAGATCGTCAACATAGACTTCCAAGTTCCTTCCCTTTTGGTTTTTGAAAACGGAATCCATCATGCGTTGATAAGTAGCTCCTGCATTTGCTACCGAGGCACTCGTTTGTGATATATTGAATGATGCTTAAGTTTGTCTTCTTGTGATATATCTATTATGTTAATGCTATGCCTACAAGAAAGGAATACTGCTGCCTCGGATATGGGGTAGGGTCGTTATAAATTGGTCAGTCAAAAGCTGACCGTTGGCTTGTTTGCCTCTCTTATGGTGGATTTTCCCTGTGTAGGTGCTAGAGAGCTGAGCAAGAAATAGGGTTTTGCAGCCCTTTCATGCTATTCCGGCCCTCGAAGGCCAAACGAAGGCTTTTTCATGTTTTCATGTGTGGCCGGTCTGCATGCCGATGTTTATAAACCACACTTCTAAAGTATAATTGTAAGGCCTTAAGGCCATGAATTTTGTGTATTTTTGTAAACCACACTTTTGTATATATATACATATATATGCATATATATAGTGGACATTCATATGTATTGAGTTCAAGTTAACACTGAAGCTTCCGCTAGAATGCTCTGAGTTAGGATTTTTGTAAACCACACTTCTAAAGTATAATTGTAAGGCCTTAAGGCCATGACTTTTGTGTATTTTTGTAAACATTCCTGATATATATATATATATATATATATATATATATATATATGTATATGTATATGTATATATATAGTGGACATTCATATGTATTGAGTTCAAGTTAACCCTGAAGCTTCCGCTAGAATGATATGAGTTAGGATTTGATTAGCCTTTAATATTAACATGTAACTTCGTCGACTGTCTATGGGATTTGGCACGGGGCTCCGACTGGACCCTCTATTATATTTCATGTGACGGATGGAGGTGTTACTTCATGATTGACTAGATTTTCTTCAGTAATGGCCATATGACTGGATCCTCTATTATAGTTCAAAGTATAACTTAAAGCTTCCGCTAGAATGCTCTGAGTTAGGATTCGTGTATGGTTTGGTATTATCCTGTGACCGCACCGTCTGTTTGTGGCTTATAGTGTGGGGCCCCGGCCGGACCTTCTATTATACGTCATACAACGGATGGGGTCGTTACACGATCACCTTACCATCTTGAATTAAAACACAACCAAGTCTGCTGTGTGACGCATCGACGTACACAGCATACTCGACTCCTTCAGTAGGTAAGGTTAAAATTGGGGCAGTACACAGTCTCTTCTTCAACTCTTGGAAAGCCTCTTCACACTTATCACTCCATATGAATGCAGTATTCTTCTGAGTAAGTCTAGTTAAAGGAGCAGACAACACCGAAAATCCTTCCACAAATCTTCTATAGTAGCCAGCGAGGCCTAAGAAGCTCCTAATCTCCTTAGGTGTAGAAGGTATTTCCCATTCCATCACGACAGAAATCTTGGTCGGGTCTACAGAAATACCGTCCTTGCCTACAACATGACCCAGAAAGGACATTTGAGGTAGCCAGAACTCACATTTGCTCAACTTCGCATATAGCTTATGCTCCCTCAGGGTCAACAAAACCAAATGCAAATGCTGAGTTTGCTCCTCAACATTGCGGGAATACACTAGGACATCATATATGAACACAATAACGAATCGGTCCAAGAAATCCTTAAACACCCTATTAATCAAATCCATGAAAGAAGAGGGTGCATTGGTTAAACCAAAAGACATCACCAAAAACTCATAATGTCCATGCCGTGAACGGAATGCGAATCGGGGAATATCTTCCTTGCGAATCCTCAACTGGTGGTAGCCTGAGCGAAGATCGATTTTTCAAAATACCGAGCTACCACACAACTGATCGAACAAATCATCGATCCTTGGCAGGGGATATCTATTCTTAAAGGTCACCTTATTTAATTCCCTATAATCGATGCAAAGCATCATCGATCCGTCCTTCTTCCTTACGAACAAAATCGGAGCACCCCACGAAGAATAACTTGGTATAATAAAACCACACCTCAACAACTCATCGAGCTGAGTATGCAACTCATCCAACTCACGCGGAGCCATACGGTACGGTGCTTTGGCGATGGGACGAGTGCCTTGCTCAAGGTCAATCACGAACTCAATCTCCCTCTCAGGAGGAAGTCCTAGAAGACTATTAGGAAAGACATCTGGAAACTCTCATACCACTGAGACATCCTCGAGACGTGGTGTAACAGAAGCTGTTTCCAGAGCAGAAATAGAAAATAAAAACTCCTCGCAACCAGACTTTATAGCACGTACCGCAGAAATGACAGGGGAAACTCTGTCTTGAAATCCATGGATGCTCATAGGTTTGCCATTTTCCATCCTGAAGTCCAGCCTTTTTGCCTTGCACTGGATGACTGCATCATACTTAGACAGCCAGTCCATGCCCAAAATCACATCAAAATCAGTCAGGTCTAAAATTAATAGATCCGCAAGGGCCAGAAAATTGCCAAGATGAATAGGGCATCTCAGAACTCCTTGATTGGATATCACCGAATCACCGGAGGGAAGCTTGACGTTGAAGGAGCCTTTAAATCGATCAACATCTAGGCGATGTTTATCAACAAACCTCCTGGCCACAAAGGAATGGGTGGCACCCGAATCGAACAGAACGCGCGCCCACATATTCCGCACCTTAAACTCCCCTAAAACTGTAACATACATAACTAAACGAACGATAATCATGGCAACAACGATAAATAATAGGGATAAAATAGATTGGGGCTAACCTGAAATAACTTGCGTAGAGTTTTGATCTTCCTCGCTAGTCATCACGTTCAGCTTTCCTTTTCCTTTATCTAGGGTTAGTGGTGGCGGTAGTGCTCGAAGCGGGGCAGGCTGCAGTGGAGTTTGAGCCTGGGGGCATGAAGATTTCTGGTGTCCCTTCTGCCTGCACTGGAAGCAGGTCCTTTCTTTCATCCAGCACCGACTCACATCATGACCCTTCCTTGCACAGAACGAGCACACGAGCTCTCCCTTGGGTGCACCTTGGATGGCGTGCACTTGTTGCTGCTTCAGGGTGGCTGTTCTCTAGAAACATCTTTCGTTAGGGTGGCCAGGACGACCACAGAAACTACACACTTCCTTACCTTTCTTCTTCGAAGAAGGGCCAGATGCCCTGGAGCTACCATCCTCAACACCCTTCCTTTTCTCTTTCCTCGCCGTAGCACTGCGATTCTTAGCATTTTCAATCGCTTCAACTTTTAGTGCGGCTTCCACTGCCATAGCATAACTGTCAGCCCCATAAGCGCATGCCCACTGCTGGACATCACTTCTAGTCCTCCTAGAAAACGTTTCACTCTTCCCTCCTCCGAAGCTACCAAATCGGGAGCAAATCTACTCAACTTGCTAAACTCAATCTCATATTCGCTCATCGTGAGCTGTCTTATCTTCAAATGCAGTAAGTTATTCATGAGACAGTCCTGCTCGACCGAGGGTAGAAACTTCTTCAGCAACATCTTCTTGAAAGATTCCTAGGTACAACCTTCCTTCAGACTCTCCTTTTCACGAATCCACCAACTCTTTGCTAGGCCTTTTAACTGATAGGCTGCAATCATAACCTTCTGGGCTTCTAGAAACCCGGAATACGAAAACATCTCCTCGATTGAGATGATCCAATCATCCAAAATCATAAAGTCGGCACTCCCGTCGTAGGTGGGAGGTCCCAATCACTGGAAATGCGATATGAAATTTATTTCTGGTGGTATTGCCACCGGGGCCACCAGAGGAGCAGGGGTATCGGGCACGACTTGACCCAAGGCAGGCTCTTGCACTGAAGGTTGCCGCGCTGGGGCGGTAGACAACAATGACTGAATTTTCGTTTGCATCGCAACTACTTGCCTTGACAGAGCCTCATTGCTCTGGTGCAAACTCTCAATCAACGCATCACTCTGCGCACCTAACGACTCACCCTCCGACTTGGGAGTCGATCTCATCGCAATACACTTTGGAGGCATTTCTAAAAAGGCAAACGAACAACCCAATAAAAATCCTAGATTACGACTAGGGCAAACAAAACTAGTTCAGACCATACTTGAAAGACACTTGCTAAAGCTATCACTTGCTCTGGGATTATATGATGATGATATGTCCTACTCAGGATGATATCCTATCATCCTATTGACTCATGTGTCTATGATATGAATGCATGAATTCTTTACTCTTATTTAAACTCATGTGTGTACATATGTCATCAAGTAAATCTTTAGCTTGGCATGTTGTGCTTATGTTATGTTATGCTATGCATGTGGTTCTATGAATTCTATAAAAGGCCTTAATGCATGTTATGAGCGGCATACACATGCAATGTTATGCATCCCATACTACATAATATTGCATGCAACGAAAAGAAAACGTGCTAATGGGCATTCATGTGGTGAGGTTATGCATCCCATACTACATAACCCTCACATGTTGCCACATATGGTGGATCCATATACAAACACATATTATGCATCCCATACTACAAAATATGCCCTGTATACTTCTAATCATGCTTATGAGTGTAGTGTTCATGCTTCAGCCAAGACATATTGATGACACATCGGTGTGTGTATGATATGACACTAAGCAACTAACACTAACAAGGGAAGGTTGCCCGACCAATTGTCAAGCAACCTCCCTATGATACCAAGTACCCGCATTTTTCCCTACAATTTAATTATATCAGAGCAAGGGGAAAATACGCGTCGTAATGCCACGCCGTGCAGGGGATAACTGCAGACGTTCAGGCAAGACTCCAAACTCTACAATTTTAGAAGAAAACATAAATGGTTATGAATAAAATCCAGTTTAAGTTATGATGGTAGCCGTATTCCTCGGCTTAGTGAATCATCTAGTTCACGATTTAAAATATAAATTATATGCTTGCGGAAAATACTTATTTAAATTGACTCTAATATCCTACATGAGTATGAATGTCCCCGAGGAACAACTCATACAATGCAAACCCTAGATTTATAATAAGTATAGAAAAATCTTTATGCTAAATAGAAAGTAGTGGCTTAGTTTTGAAAGAGATGAAAAGTATGCTTACTAATTGTAGGGTTTTATAGGTTAAAAATATCTAACATGCAATCCTAGCAATAAATCATCCCAGAGAGCAAGTAATGTAAATCAAACATAAGGAAACCACAACAACTAGTAAGTGTCCAAAAAGGTCAACAAACCTGTGGGCGTCAACAACCAGACACGAACCCACAGTATGAATATGTCTGAAACTGGGAAAATAAAACTAAAACAACAAACTACCTCGCTACGGCGAGGGGGAAAACTACAGCCAAACTGCTGCTGCTAAGGCACCAAAACCGGCTCCGCTACCTGCTAATGCTCCGAACCTGAGGCATTCCAAAGACAGAACACCTCAGCAAGAGGGTACAAATGGTGGCAAAAAATAAACAAAATAAAACAAAGGTCAGACGGGGTACCAACCCAAGACCAACAGTACTGAAGTAAGGTGCCAAATAGGAAAAGAAAGAAATACCTACGTGAATCGTCACGTACACCCGCAAATACACCAGATTTCTCAAGGCAAAAAGGGAACAACAAAAGTAAAAACATAAAGAAGAAATTTAATTAGCTTTACTAAGCACCTGTGGTCGACCCTACCTCAAAACACGGGCGAGGTGGTCCCTCAACTGGACACACCCCTCACGAATAATTTATCCGCTTAACTGCGAGGGAGTCTCATACTCTCCACCATACACCGCAGATGCCCAAAAAAACCCGCTAGGCTTCCACAAGGTACCATAAAGGAGTCAGACCAAGCGGAGGTGGTTTTATACACTAACTCCCACAAATTTTATAAACCCAAAGAAACAACAACACAAATATATCTCGAGATTTGTCTCATCAGATTCTACTTGACACTTCTAGTTTCAAGATATGGTTGATCAACCTCTATGAACGATTTACAATCCTAGACAAACTCTAATACGATCAATAACGATAAGTAATGCATTTAAAGGCATTAATAAGACACATCAAGAGCGATTAAATATATCATGACAAGATCAAGTTCAACAAGACAAAATCTTACTATCTCGAGAGATCATCCAAAAAGGTTAATCGTAGCAATAACTTGGAAAACAAAGTGAAGAAAATTTTAAAAAACCTAAAAACTGAACCATTACCATCAAATCGGACAAGGAGAAATGAGGGGAAACCACTACTTGCCTTGGTTTTACCGGAAAAGTTGTCCAAATCAGTCCACGTCACAGATCGGGGCAAAAGAGGATGGAGGAAGTTGAAATCTAGACAAAATGGTCGAAAAGGGGGTTAGGGCCAAAAAACCCTAACGAGAAAACTCAAAGAAAGGGGAAAAATTTACCACGATAGCATAGCTCTCGGTGATAACTTTCCAAATCTACGCTCGGTTGAAGATTTCGAGCACCGGAGCTCCGTCGGCGGCCACCGGAAGATTCACGAAATATTCTCTCTCTCGCTCACGCCGCTCTGGTTCGGGAGAAGGAATCGGAGAAGATGAAGTAATCCTATTTTTCTAAATACCCTAAGTATAAGAATATATATATATATATATCTATATATATAAGTAGTTATAAAAAGTTTTTTCTAAATATATAAAAAAAATGGTTTAAGTACGAGCAGTTTGCGGAAAACAAAATTAGAGGTCTAAAATGGCTTCAAATCGAAAAATGCCCAACATAAAAGTTGTATATCTCGTCGATACGAACAATTTTTATGTTAGCCATTTTTCCATACGGCACTGTTCTGACCCTCAAAAAGGCTCCCGAACACAAACTATGACGGACTACACGAGAAAGGCAGCAGACTACTCGAGTATACAGAAGGCTACTCGAGTATGCAGAAATAGACTACTGGAGTATACAGAAACAGATTACTCGAGTATACAGAAATAGACTAATCGAGTATACAGAAGGCTACTCGAGTATACAGAAACAGACTACTCGAGTATACAGAAGGCTACTCGAGTATACAGAAACAGACTACTCGAATATACAGAAGGCTACTCGAGTATACAAAAACAGACTACTCTAGTATACAGAAACAGACTACTCGAGTATACAGAAGGCTACTCGAGTATACAGAAACAGATTACTCGAGTATACAGAAACAGACTACTCGAGTATACCGAAGGCTACTCGAGTATACAGAACAGATTACTCGAGTATACAGAAACAAACTACTCGAGTATACAGAAGGCTACTGGAGTATACAAAAATAGATTACTCGAGTATATAGAAGCAGACAACTCGAGTATACAGAAGGCTACTCGAGTATACAGAACAGATTACTCGAGTATACAGAATTGGAGGAACAGAAGATTCACATAAAAAGCAGAAACTTCACACGAGTCAAGGTTGCAGGAAAAGCAATTTCTTGGCAAATCTTACCATTTGATCAAACTATAAGAATGAATAGTACTTTTCATTTTTGAATAGTAATTTAATATTAAAATAATCGTATATATATATATTTGAGTAAGGAAATGCGAGATCAAAACGGAGGCCCAAACGTGCGCCGAATTGAACGAAACTCACGCCATAGGCGAACATAGACGCTACGAACACAACGGCGAAGTCAAAACCAAAATCAGACGAGCCATTCTCGAGATAAAAGTTTTCAAAGTTTACGACGAACATAAATTCCACAAAACTTGAAAAAACGCCGAGGCCCAAATATCGCTCGGATCGCGACGAAACTTGACGAGTAAGTCAAAAATTACTCAACTTAAATTCCAAATGCAAAATTTTCCCATTACAACAAGAATTCGGCCGACTTGACCGCATGGATGCGAAAATGCCTTTATGGCATTACTCCGTCATCTTGACGTTAAAGGTAACGCCATGACGTCATAAATATGATGTTTCCCATTTAAATAAAATCGTCGAAAAAATCGGGGGCATTACATAGGGTGTAACATCCCAATTTGAGCTAGACCCCTCGTGCGTATATTTTTTATCTTGGGTGGCTTAGGCCGGTAGAAATTTGGGAGAGAAAACCCAAGGTCACGGGGCGGTGGGTAGGTCTGGGCGGTCGAGTAAACTCAATGAATTATCGAATGGACTCGACAAACGGACCTGGCGGAATTTACTTATGAATCTGTGAGTTAGGTCCAACGAGTGGTGCGTATACCGATGAGGGTATCATTCGCCTAGAAGGTCTATCTCCTATAAAGCTTGTGTTGCCTCGAAGGCAGCGCATCAGCTTGAAGAAATTATAGCGCGTGCTGAGCTCAAATAATGTTGTTTGCAAATATCATATTTATGTGAAATAGTGAAATCGAGCAAACGCCTTGGACATGATCTCAAATAATTTTATTAGATTCGTAATGATAATACAAGTCCAACGGAGTCATCCATTCACGACTCTGACATCATTTGGACAAATTTGAAGTTTATGTAAATTGTCCGCAAACGCTTCTGGGAGCGTAAAATGAGCATACGAACTCGGATTGGATCGCAGATCATTCTAGCGGATGCGTGTCAGCGAGTCGGTCATAACGTGAGCGTTCAGAGCAATTTCCCGATTCCCTAGAGAAATCTATGCCAGTTTAATTGCTTGATGATTGGGCTTCTAAATCATAATCAAAATAAATACTAATACTAATAATAATAATAATAAAATAATTATAATTATATATTATAAATACATAAAGTTTTAGGTTGAAAACATACCTAGCCGATCCTTTCATTTTCCAAGCGCCGTGAACAATTTCCCCTTCTCTCTCACTCTACAACTCTCTCGGGCAATCCCCATGACTGAAACTTGCAGATCTGCTCACCTCCGTCATTCATCTTCCTACTCAACTATCCGACAAGCTCGACCACCAAAACCGAGCAGCAAATCTCCAACACCCCGACGCGGACGACCTCCTTGGCATCCAAGCCGCTCTTCCCTGCATCTCTGTTTCCGAATGGCTCCAAACAACACATCTTCATCTTCTCTAGCAAGCCCCAACCTCCAAGCTCTTTTTCCAGCGGGTTGCGGTCCAAACTGAG
Source organism: Platanthera zijinensis (assembly GCA_039513925.1). Lineage (NCBI taxonomy): Eukaryota > Viridiplantae > Streptophyta > Magnoliopsida > Asparagales > Orchidaceae > Platanthera > Platanthera zijinensis. The sequence goes on from CM077090.1 coordinate 142,992,229, forward strand.
CTCTCCATCATCTTCGCCAACATACCCTACTCGTGTTTTAAAAACTAGCCATAGATAAATAATCAGCACTTGTTGTTACTCAGGCAGACAAGTGCAAATATCTCTCAAATTGATTTATGCGGCATTCAGTGGGTGTTGTTTCTAATTTGATGCATGTTGTGGAGGATCTATCCATTGCAAGATTGATTCTTAATATCCCATTCTTGAATCTTGATGGAGATGTTATCATGGTCAGAGATGTTTCTATTAATGTCAAGTACCCTCACCTCCAACAGAGCAGATAACTTAGAGATCCAAGGCTGGCACCTCTTCAATAACGGCCGACGAGCTTCGGAGTGGTGAGATTTGGTCATGGATGGAGCAACTCGCAAACGCCGCATACGCGGCTATTGGGTAGCATGCATGGACACTCGGTGAGCTTCCTCCCCTATCCCTTGGTGCTAGATCTGTAGTTAATATTCTAGGGGAGATATCGACTCCATAGAGTCTTGATGGTGAGGAGAAGGTTCCTAGGGAAAGCCATGCCTAGATTTGTTATTCTAGGTTTAGGTGTCTTCATCCTCCTCATCATTCAAAGTGAAGATGAGAGAGGGATTCGTGGAGAAATATGGCTTTGTGAGGCTGAATAAGGGTGGATGAAATTCTGGAGGAGTTTTTGGGAGATCGGTGCAAGGAGGAAGATGAACGGATGCCATTCATCTCACCTTAAGATGCGTGAAGAAATCTTATTTCTGCATGCAACAATCTTCGTGGCCAGTTTTGGAGGGGTTCTGCTCATATCTGGGTTTTCAACTCAACATGAAAGTCATAGCCCTCGAAATTATCTTTCCAACAAGTTGTTGCACGTTTCTAGGAGATACCTATAGCCATAGGAAAGTTAGTTTGAATCTGCTGCGATTGGGGGAAATTCCACCCAGGAAATCTGTATCCTGTGCGTAGCAGGATTCAAGTGAATTTCTGGTATGATGAAATAAGATCTGGGCTTTCGACTAAACACGAAAGTCGTAGCCCTTAAAATTATCTTTTTAACGAGTGGTTACACGCACTCGCCGGATTTATGTAGCCACGGGAATCCTTGGTCGAAGTTGCTACCCGGATTAAGGCTGCACCTAAATTCTGGGTTGTGTAATGTGGAATTCGATTCGGTGGAATTTAATGTTGCGATCCAACTCGAGGTTTGGGTGAACTCTTTTGACATAATCATCATAGTGATATGATAAGTTTATGTTATAAATCTGAATTCGTATAACGAGTTGTGGACAAGCTTAATTTAAGGAAAGAGTCTGATATAAATTGGTAGATGTATATTAATGCCCATTATCTATATCATGTTGAATTCATTTGGAAGGGTGTATAAATGATTAAACTATGGCCATGATGTATGTTGAATGGATAGAAGGGAATTAGTAATCCAATGCTTAGAGTGTCGTCTCCCTTCGGGTAGCATTGTGGAAGTTAACAAGTGCGGTGTTGACTGTCATTAGTTGGAATGAGGTTGAGATGAGTAAAGTTGGACGGTTGGGCTTGGTCGTCGGTGTTTATGTCCCGAGGCTCCTTTCGTATTTGATGGATGGTTGAGATTTGTCCTCGGTTTTCATGTCCTGAGGCTCCTTCCATGCCACGATATTGTGGAATTACATGTGCTGTGAGTCGACACGCGGTATCGTAATCCCGGGTTAAGGATAGTGTGGCAGGTCTACGGGCTCGCCAATCGCCACACCGATGGGAGTTGACAGTTAGACCTTGGTCAATTGGGCTTGGTCCTCGGTGTTCAGAAACCGAGGCTCCTTCCGTGCCAAGTGAACGATTGAGCTTGGTTCTCGTGCTAATTTCCGGGGCTCCTTCTGTATTATACCTTAGGCCAGTTCGGGGTTAGGATCTTGGTGCACATTTACCCAAGGGAACCCACTGAGCCGTAGTACGCATGTGAGCTCCGTTGTTGTGTTCTTAGCATTGAGGCGTACAGAGGCCTAGGCCAGGTAGTGTGGAGACCAGCCTAGTAGTGGAGATGCCCGCTCTACTGTCACCGTTTGGACACGAAGGATGATGCCTGAGAGGTAAGCTACCTGCTTGAATAGTGGGAACTATAAGTCTGTGTCAACATAGCGATTGCATGTGCTTGATCGTGGGTGTGTCATTGTATTGCATACATAGCATTGCACTTCATTACATACACAAGACCCTCATCGTATAAGTTTGTATGGGCACTCCTATACGATGAGTTACTTACTGCTGAACGACCCTCAACTTATATGCTTGTATGGGCATCCATATAAGTTGAGTACCTTACTATTATAATATTATATTCTCTTGCTGCTGTAGATGGTAGAAATGTAGAATAAGAGTTTGCTCATTCATACACTACTTCTATTACTACTTATGACATATATACTTACTTCACCTGCTTGTACTATTGTTTTATATATTGTACTTGTTCCTTTCTCCGCCCGGTGCTGAGGAGTCGCCGGGGGAGCGGATGTGAAGCCACTTAGTCTTTATGACTAACGATTGTTACGTCTTCTTTTTTAGGAGGAAATCCCGCAGGCGGAGAAGCAGGTCATGCAGCTGGACAGCCAGGCCAGACGAAAGGGCCTGAGGGGACGGTACCGTCGCTACCGTCGGTTACAGATGTGAGTTAGAGAGATTTTATTGTAGCCCTTCGGGGCAATTCTATTTACGTACTCTGATTATGTAGAAGCTTGTTTAGCTTCTCTTTTGCTGTACTTATGGACTTATGCTTAGTGTGGATTGACTTCTTTATATTATTATGGTTGGGTTGGCATTTATATGTTGATATTTGTTGTAGCCGGCAGGATAGGAGTCTTGTGGTACGGGCTAGCCCGAATGCTAGTGTTACCGCAAGACGGCTATTCTGTGCATAAGACCCCTCTCGTGCCGTGTTTTGTGTTCTAGGAGGGGGTCTTACATAGGGAGGCTAATATATAACTACAGACCCATTCGGGTCAACCAAAAAGAGGCCAAGATGACTCAAGTCCGGGAAACGTCGAGTGAGTCGACAAGACTCGGTGAGTAGATTAGGTATCTAATTAGACAGGTTTTTGGGCTCGGGCGTTGAGTGCGTGGAGTGCACTCAACTCCTTGGGCTGATTGGCATTGAGTGGCGTCGAGTGCACTCAACGCCATAGGTTGAATGGAGTTGAGTGCGCTGACTGCACTCAACTCCATCTTGCTGGGCTGAATGACATTGAGTGCGTCGAGTGCACTCAACGACGTAGGCTGAATGGCATTGAGTGACGTAACTGCAGTTAACGCCATCTTACTTGGGTTGAATGGCGTTCAGTGCATCGAGTGAACTCAACGCCGTTGGCGGAATGGCGTTGATTTCCGTGACTGCACTCAACACCATCTTACTTGGGTGAATAGAGTTGAGTCCGTCGAGTGCACTCAATGCCATAGGCTGAATGGCATTGAGTGTCGTGACTTCACTCAACGCCATCTTGCTTGGGATGAATGGCGTTGAGTGCGTTGAGTGCGTTGAGTGAACTCAACGCCATCCTACTTGGAATATTTTCTGGGATTATGGCATTGAGTGAGTTGAGCTCACTCAATGCCATAGACGGAATGGCATAGAGTGAGCTGAGATCACTGAACGCTATAGACTAAAAGGCGTCGAGTGAGCGAGCTGAGCTCACTCAACGCCAATGTACTTAGAAGATTCCTGGAATTTTTTGGCATTTAGTGTAGAGGCTTGTCTCAACACTTTTTTGCATAGAGAAATTTTCGACTTGTTTGCTGGTTCGACTGAACCGAATTTTCTCAGGAATTATGCCAAGCTTAATTAATTGCCCCGATTCTTTATTAAGACTTATTTTAAACAATAACAAATGGTCAAATGGTATAATGCCATGTGGCTGTCAGTTTGACAAGAATTCCATGTTAATGAAGAGAGAGAAAGTAAGGAATTTATGTCATGCAAGGCCTGGAAGGCCAAGGGCCCACTCTCTTACTAGAATCACCACCCCCGACCAGTTAGGAGAAGGCCAAGGGTCCACTCTTCTTGCTGGAATCACCTCCCCCGGTCAGTTAGGAGAAGGTCAAGGGTTTTCTCGGCCATGGCAACAACTAAGAGAGAGAAAAAGCTCCAAATGAAATAGAGAAAGAGAGAGGAGTAATGAGGAAAGACTTTGGGGCTCATCTTTCCCTTCCCCAACCACCCCCATTCAATGCACTAGGACAAGGGGAGTGCATCCCCATTATAACCAGCTGCTCTTTGACTAGATTGAGCCATGATTCATCCCCCACCTACGATGGCCAAAATCCTCTTAAGGGAGGCCATTAATGGCCATGACAGCCTACACCCAAACAAAACCCTAACTCTCCTCCTTAAAAAGCTCAATTAGACTCCTGAGATTAAATTTCACACATCACCAGAAGGAGCTGAAGGACTTCACTGTCTTGTTGCAGAAACTGAGAACTTCCACCACCGTTAATGGCTTCCCGGCGATCGACACGTCTTCAGGCCGCAAGCAAGGTCCTCCCCTTCCTCTTTCCTCATGGGTAGATCGTAGGAATTGCTAGAGCAAATAAACGGGCTCAGCTGAGCCGATAAGGTGAGGGAAAATCACCGTTTTCTGTGAAAAATTAAGGGTCAGTTTCGCCGGAAACCTCCCCTCCGACGGCCGTGCCACCGCCCGGTGATAGCCCCTACCTCAACGGAGGTGGTGGCGCTGGTGGCCGGCTAGGGAGGTGGCTGGGTGGCAGGTAAAACGTCTTGGATTAAGCTCCAGGTTCGGCCAATCATGGCTTTTGACTGGAGGAAGAAGACGATACAACAACCGTCAGATCTTGCTTAAAGATCTGTGCTGGTTATTTAATACTTTTCTTTTAAATGTGTTTTCTGTATTATGATAAATGTCACCTTAGAAAATTAATGAAAAATACTTAGAGCCTCTATATGAGGAAATGGTCAACATAAAAGGTGTCGCTACTGAAGTATAGTTTAATTTAAAATTTGTTTGAACCAATTTGGGTAAGTGGTTTGACCACAACATCCATTTTGGTGGGGTCTATGCCTAGGGCTAGGAAGAGATTAAAATGAGTGCCCCCACTTCATCTCTTGTCCAAATGGCTTGAAATTTGGACAGGGAGTCACCCTGATCTATATCTAAATTATTCTCAAAAATGAGAATTTTTGGGGATAAGTTTCCTATAGTTTTTGTAATTATTTAATAAACAATAATTAAATTAATTAAGGGACAAAATGACCACCAAACCCTCCCAAATTTCGGTGAGTGGCCCTTGGGGTCATTATAAGGCTCTGGATAAAATTTCATATCATTTGGAGATGTTTTGTTTTGAAATTTTGCAAACCTTAGCCTTACAATAATAAGGGTATTTAGGTCAAAAGTGCACTTGAGGTTTGAATGGTCAAATCATCTCAACAGAGGCTGAGATTTTGACCACTGACTTGGCATAACTTTTAACACCCAGCCATGGATGATGGGGTGGATTGGGCTAGATTTGCCTTAGGACCCAAGTTCAATCCTATGTTTGGGCTTTGGGGGTTGAGAAGGGCATGTGGTCAAAAGACCTTGAATTGATTTGAAATTTGGAGGAGAGGACTCTAGGTTAGTTAGAGTCCTCTGGTAGAAATCTTTTTGGATTTAGTGAGGGTTTCACTCCTTCAAGCCCTAATCCTAGTTTCGGTCACAAACCTTTAAATGGTAAGTTGGATAGTCAAGGTGTTATGAAAAGTTATAGAACTTGGGTTGGGTAGTCATAAGGTCAGTAAGAGCTTTTGTTAATTTTATTTGGAGATTTGCAAGCATATTTTTAGTATCTCCTTTGCAAGACATGAATTAGCAACTTTTAGTTATTTGGTTATTATAGCCTCATTGTTCACTGGAATGCTATGAAATTGAGGCAGAGGAAGATTTAGACTATGATACTCATACATGAATTTTACTTTAATTTTTAGATGTATACTACTAGTACATACTTCACAAACTAATCAAAATGGAAACTTGTTCAATAATTTATTCAGAGCTCATTACTTGTTGGAAAATTATGAAACTTGATTTATAGTGGTATTAGATTAATATATTTTTGAAGAAATTAATTCATAAGTTTTAGATGCTTGTTTGTAGTACTTGCTTTACAAATCCATGAATTTGAGAACTTGATAAATAAATTATTTAGAGCTCATTAAAGGTTGGAAATTTGTGAAACTTGGACAGTAGTATGGTTAGCTCAGTTCTTACATAGGGAAATTAATTCACAATTTTTTGTTGAAGATTTTCTATACTTACTACATTAACACATCAAAATGGGACATGTTTTAAAATAAACATTAGAGCTCTTATTTACTGGAAGGAAATTGATAGACCTTAGATTTACAGTAATAATGATGCCTAGTATTTAACATGATTTTGTGAAGTATTTTGTATGACTGAGTAGGGTACTTAATGTTCAAACCTGGGTCTTGGATTACTTAGGAAAAATAGTTAATTTACTAATTAAATTAGGAAAATTATGAAATCCTGGATTGAGGCTAATTATTTCATGGTAGACCCCCAATAATTATTATAGGGATATTGGATGATATTTTTGAGTACCTCCCATTGTATACATCATATACCTTAGGATGGTCTGTAATTAGTAAAACTGCATAAATCATAATATGATGCAAAATGAATATAGGGAATTGAGACATTTGTGTATATACATCATCAGAGTCGTGATAAGGAGTGGGAGGTTAGACAAGTGGTAAGATGTGCTCAGGGATGAGGAAACATCGTCTTTCCTGTTGAGAGAGAAAGAGTAAAAATATAGTAGGGTTAGATGCAGTATAACAGGAATGGGATGGGGATTTGGGTAACAACCAAAAATAGTAAGTGCCTTGTGAAAGGGAGCTTTGGGCTTCAGCCCATCATAATTCCTACTGCCCTCGAGAGCCCTTCCCGGGGTATGCCTTGGGCAGTCCTGTGCTAACGTAAACTGTAGGAATAATAAACATAAAGAGCAATTAGTATAGCTAAGGTTACACTTCTCACACCTCGGTGTCTCGGGAATTTAGTTGACTAGGATGTCCGGGCGGTAGGCTCGATGGTTGTGGAAATGGATTAGCCTGGCAAACAGAGGGCTCGGTAGATAATTGTGAAAGACAGGTTAGTCCGGGGAGCTTTGGCTCGGTGGATAATACATTAATATTGCATGTGCATAAAAAATAAGATGATGGGTCTTCAGTATTGGACGTTCGTTCACACAGACGTCGGTACGTTGACTCGGAAGTGTGGGACACTTGGATAGGAAAAGTCGGGTGGATATGGCAAGTATAGTACGTGGAGACTCTAGGTTGTGTCCTTTTAGAGGCATATGTAAGGGCAAGGCCTGGAAGTGTGGATACCCTCCTAAGAGTAGGGGGCCTGACCCACTATCTCTGTTTGCCACTACGAAGGTTCCTGGGAGTGAAGCTAGCTGCCCAAATAGGGGGAACTAAAGGTCTATACGCATAGAGTCGTGTGTGTGAGTTACACTATTTAGACATTGACATTAACCAACATAACATAACATTGCACATCACGGTATCAAGATTCCACCCTTACCCCTAAAGTAAAAATCGGTATGGGACGGTTTATATATTAGGCCTTACAAAACGACCCCTTAGAATATATGCTTGTGTGGGCAGGTCTATAAGTTAAGGTTATGCTTTATAATAACTTTTAAACTGCTTACAAATGACACCCTATCGTATAAATTTATATGGGACTCTTTATACGATAGGAGCATTGCAGAAGATCCCTTAGCTTATAAGTCTATATGGGCATTCTTATAAGTTAAGGTTAAATGTTTCATATAATGCCTTCGTATACTTGTGCTTACTCTACATGCTTTTGATAGTATTACTTGTTTACATAGAACTGCTAGATTAGCTCCACAGTCACCTGCCATTTTGTACTCTCCACTTTCATAGATTCCCTTTCCTCCTCCCCGCATGGTGCCTAGGAGCCATGGGGGGAGGGGTAGGGGATGATAGGGCTTAGTCTTTATGACTAATGGTTTTCAAACCACCACATTACAGGGGCTCCGGATGGGAGACAGGGGCCAGCAGTACAGGGACCAGCACCAGTGGAGCACGGTGCGCATGGAGGTGGGCCAGTCTAGTACTGGAGCACCAGTGACGAGCTCCATGAGTGATTAGTCTTTCTATTAGCATTCGCGAGAGATTGTAATGAGGATCAGATATATCAGGCTTAAGCCCGTTTATATATTTCATCTGTACTGATACTTTGCAGTACTCTCTCTTTTCTATATCAATGGACTACTTGTGATTTCTCATTTTATATGATGTTTGTGGACTCATTTACATTTCAGTTTTTGATTACAAATACTCTTTGTTTATCGAAAAGGCCGGAAGAATCGAAGTTTTGTAGTGGCAACCTTCCCGAGTGTCTTTTGCACCGCAAAATGGCGATTCTGGGCATAAGTCCCCAGGAGTTTGAAAAAAAAGGGGGTCTTACATCCTGTTACTCCAATTCGTAGGAATAACCCACAGACTCTATAAAATAATCATTTATACATGGAGTCTTCTCCGGTTCGCAAAAGAAAGCATCACCAATCCAGACCAACCCGTCTGGATGGGCTTCACACAACATGCCTATTCTGTACTTTACATTTCCGGATCTAATGCAATATAAATGGGGATCATACCGATCGACCCAAAGGAATCCACCCTTTTCCACCTTTTTGGTGAGGGGTTCCTTGCAGGTATGTGTATTGAGGACTTCACTTGTCCAGGAGAAAATCGTTACACTTGTATTTCTCTTTGGAGCTATAGTGAAGTTGTTCTTTATGGATGGAAATGACTACCTCACTTTCCTTTTTGCGGATCTAGCCTCAGCTCCTGCTTCCGACCACAAGATCCCCATCATCAAGCTATGCAAGCTTTAGCTCCAGCCCTTCTTCTCCCTTAGCTTTCTTTTCTCTTAGGAGTCAAATGGATTGAAGAGAGAAATGAAGAGAAGAATAGAATGACTTCTCATTCCACACACCTCTGCATATCATTCCTCGGCTTAAACTCTGCCACAAGATTAATCTATTAAAACAAAACAAAGGCCAAGATTTGAGTTGACTGGTCAACTTTGGCGTTATCGCCTGGAATATTGGATGTCGCCACCCGGCGACATCTACTTAACCGCTTCACCACTTTGACCCAGGACAACCACCTTTTATTGACCTCTTAACAGCCAGCCGGCGCCGCTGTTACTCGAGCAAATCCTTTTGACGTTTGCCAAACTATAGATAGTCGTTTGTCGAACTCAGTTCAACATTTGTCGAAAGGTTCGCCGCTCGTCAAACTCAAGATAGTCATTCGACGTTTGTCAAACTCGAGCCATTCGTCGAACTCTATTCGACATTCGTCAAAAGGTTCGCCGCTCATCGAACTCGAGATATCCGTTCGACATTCGTCGAACTCTAGATAGTCATTCGGCGTTCATCAAACTCGAGCCGTTCGACGTTTGTCGAACTCTAGGTAGCTTTTCGGCGTTCGTCAAACTCTAACTGTTCAACGTTCGTCCATATAATTCCCACTTCTTTTGGGGTATTACAATCCTCCCCTCCTTACAAAAATTTTGTCCCGAAATTTGCAAACAACAATAAGAAAGACAACAACAAATATGTTACAACATATATTCTCTTCACAAAAAAATATTACAACATTTTATACAAATAACTTGGGAAATTCATCATGCATGGTTTGCTCCTACTCCTATGTTAGCTCCTCACGGCCACACTTGTCCCACCGGACCTTGACCATCCTGATTGTCTTATTCCGCAGCCGATATGTAGCCACTTAGTTCTGCCGAAAGAGCTAGCCGATATACAGCTTCTCCAACTTGCTCCACTACTTCGAACGGACCAAGATACCTCAGACTTAACTTTTTCAAGAGCCGAATCCTGTACACACCCTTAAATGGTTTGATTTTCAAGTATACCAACTCTCCAACATCAAACTGTACGTTTCGGTGCTTGGTATTGCAGTACTTTGCTTTCCTATCTTGGGCTACCAAAAGCCGCTATCAAATCAAACGTATAGTTGAATTAGCATCTTCGGCTTCCTTCCGCTTCAACAACTTAGACTCGCCTATTTCCGCATAAGCTAACAGTGTACGGAACTTCCTGCCATACAAAGCTTCAAAAGGCGCCATATTTATGCTAGCTTGATATCTATTATTGTAGGCAAACTCTACCATATAGAGAAGGTCTTCCCACCTCTTCCAAAAATCCAAGGCACACATCTGGAGCATATCCTCTATAATTCTGTTGGTCCTCTCGGTCTGACCATCCCTTTGCGTATTAAAGGCCGTATTGAACTTTAATTTTTGTCCCCAATAGTTGATGGATTAGCCTCCAATCATTCAAAGTGAAGCGCCCGTCTCGGTTACTTACGATGCTACGGGCTACACAGTGCAATCGTACTATTTGCTTGACATAAAGCTTAGCCAATATTTCCACTGAATCGTCCCTCTTGTTCGGAACATAGTGAGCCACTTTAGTCAACCAATCAACGATCACCCAAATAGAATCGTTCCCGCATTGCGATCTCGGCAAACTGTACACAAAATCCATCGATATATCATTAAACATCCATTCCGGAATAGGCAGCGACTTCAGAAAACATCCAGGCTTCTGACATTCTACTTTAACTAAGGCACACATTTGACATTTTGCCATATATAAAGCTATGTCTTTCTTCATGCTCGGTAACCAGAACATCTTCTTCATGTCCTTGTACATCATTGTTCTCCCTGGGCCAATTGAATACTTTGTGAAGTGTGCTTTATAAATTAATTCCTCACGAATTTTAACCACAAACGAGATGCACAAACGATAATCTTTTTGCAAATGGCCATAATACAAGGAAAATTGGGCATTTGATCCTTCCGCTGAATAGTTATTTAGACTCTCATCGAGTTCTGTTGCTCGCCGAACCTTGTCTGCAAGGTCATACTGCACCTTGGTCTAATTCAGGTACGCATTTGCAGTGGAATTCTTGTCAACACAAGAAATATCTAAAGCTTCCAGCTCCTGGATCAGACGATCATCATTCATCTGCAACTAATTTGCCCTTGTCGGAGTCCTACGACTCAAGACATCTGCGACCATGTTTCCCTTCCCGGGAGTATAGTGTATTCGGAAGGTGTAGTCCCCGAGGAACTCCATTTAACTCCGCTATCGCATATTGTGATCCTTTTGATCCTAAAGATACTTTAGGCTCTTTTGGTCCGAGAATATATCAACTTTCACGCCATATAAGTAATGATGCCACAGTTTAAGTGCAAAAATCACTACTGCCAACTCCAAGTCATGGACAAGATAGTTCCCCTCATGCACATTCAACTGGAATGAGCCATAGGTGATTACTTTTCCGAACTGAAGAAGAACGCAGCCTAGGCTGCTCCTTGATGCATCGCTATAAACTTCAAAGTCGTTCGTACCATATGGCAAACTAAGAATAGGTGCCGTGGTCAAATGACTCTTTAGCTCTTCAAAAGCTCGCTTACACTCCGATGTCCAAACGAACTTTTGCTCTTTTCTCGTCAGTGTGGTGAGAGGTAGGGATATTCGCGAAAAGTTCTCAATAAAGCGCCTTTAGTAGCTTGCTAGTCCAAGGAATCTCCTGACTTTGGCTATAGAAGACAACACCGGCCTATCCCATATCGCAACTATCTTTATAGGATCCACCCAATGCCCTCTCCACTAACCACATGGCCAAGGATGGTCACCGATGACAACCCGAACTCGCACTTTGAGAACATGGGGTAAAGCTTGTTCCTCTTCAGGGTGTGCAACACCATCCGTAAATGGTTCACATGGTCTTCTATAGACTGAGAGTACACTAATATGTCCTCAATAAAGACGATCATAAATAAGTCCAAGTACTCTCGTAATGTTCAGTGCATTCGATCCATAAACACTTATGTTACATTACATAGACCAAACAACATCAGAGTGACTCGTAATGACCGTAGAATGTTCCAAACGCTGTCTTGGGAATATTACCTTCCCGAATCATCAACTGGTAGTAGCTCGACTAAAAATCCAGCTTCGAGTATACCGTTGATCCCACCAGTTGGTCGAACAAGTCATCTATCTGTGGAATCGGATACTTATTCTTTTCTATTAACTTGTTCAGATCTCGATAGTCGATGCATAGCCGCAAGCTTCTGTCCTTCTTTTTCACAAAAAGAACCGGTGCGCTCCAAGGTGACATACTTGGGCATATATATCCTTGCTCTAGCAGCTCTTGCAATTGAACATTAAGTTCTGCCATTTCCTTTGGCGCTACTCGATATGGTGAGCGCGCCATAGGTTTTGCACCTGGCACCAAATCAATAGCAAATTTTATTTCTCGTTGGGGAGGTAACCCCGAATTTTTTTTTCGAAATACATGCACATACTCAGATACAATCGGAACGTCCCTCAAACTGGACTTTGGCTCAACAGCCTCAACAAGCATGAAGAATAACTCCGCTCCATTCCAAACAACCTTAACTACTTGGAGAGAAGACATCAGTATCTTGCTCGTTCCTTGCATACCAACGAATATAGTATCTAGCTCAGTATTCTGACCAAGTGTGACTTCCTTTGAGTTACAATACATACTGGCATGCTGCTCTAAAAGCAAGTCCATACGAAAGATCACATTAAACTCAGATATCGGCAGCAAGGATGCTTCCAACCCAAAATCCTGATTTCCTATCTGTATGTTTCCAAAGCAAGACCAATGTGCACCCATCATGCAGTCGTTAGTTAATAATACCTTCACGCTATCTGTCGTTATGCGCGTTGGAACTCTTTTTCGTGACACGAAGTCCTCAGATAGAAATAAATGCGAAGCACCTGTATCAAATAGTGCTCTCGCCGGATATTCTAGAATAATGACAAAGCCTAACATAAATAATTCTTGCACAAGTAACGCTCAAGTTACTAAGTATAGAAAGCGGTAAAAACTGTATCTTTACTCATACCTTTGACCACTACAGCCTTTTTGATAGCCTCTTGTTGTCAGAGGTTGTACACCCTTGGTTGGGCTGGAGCATACTGGGATGCAGTGGATTCCATCGCCTTTCCCTTTTCGACATAAGTAGCTCCTGCCTTCTTCTCAACCTTTGGCGGACCAACCCGACAGTCATGGACTAGATGACCCACCTTTCCATATGTATAACATGCATGAGGGTCTTGGCTAGATGTTGCTCCAAACAAAACTGTAGAAGGAAAACTTGTACCTCTTGCCCCATCTCTTGCGGCAGCCTGACTTTTCAGGATGCAGTGCTTTGAACTCGGACTTTGTCACCGCTAAGTCCCTCTTGCCCTGTACCCTCTTTATATCTTTTTACAATGTATGGGCCGTATCTACCAACGCTTGAAACCCTTATTTCACAGAACTTGAGAGAAGAAATCTAAGCTCATCCCGCAGTCCTTCGTAGAACCTATTAGATATACGCTCTTCTTCTGTAAAAATAAATCCCGCATAGCCTCCCAATCTTGTAAACTCATCTAAGTAGGTATCAACACTCCTTTCTTCCTGAGTTAGACGTTGTAACAAATTTTCCATGGCTATGCGCTGCGCTGACGGTAGATACTTCGCCAAGAACAGTCTCGAGAAATCCACTATCAAGACCTCCGTTAGTTGTCTACATGCAAAGTGGTGCAGCTCCATTTTGTCCAACCAAAGCAGAGCCTCTCCTTCCATTAGGAATATGGCCAAGGGACTTTTTGTTCCTCCTCAGTTTATAATGCCATCAAAATTCTTTTGACTCGGGCAATCCAGTCCTTTGCCTGTATTGGGAATCCTTCACACGCAAACGTAGGAGGATTGAAAATCATGAATTAATTCAGTTGTCGTTCCGCTGCTCATATGTCTACCACAGCCGCCACAGGTTCTGGCCTAACACCAACATGTTCAGGCACCATTGCAGGTTGCGCCTACCCAGTAGGCTGTGTGTAGATTATTGTAAACAACTCCTCAATAACTAAATGCACTGTCTTTATAGAAGGAGGAGGTGTGTGCACCTCAGCTGACACCACACCTTCAACAAAATGTTGGGGATCAGACTGCCACGCACAATTTCGAGTCACCTATAAGTGTAAAATACACAATTTAGCAACTACTCAGAAGCAAACAACAACTATTAAGAAAGCTCAGGTTCCTCAAACAAGTGTATTTTCATTCCTAAGTGGACATTCTTGAGTTCATTTATGTTATAATGGCCGCACAAACACATGCACGCCACCCCGCAAAAGAATTCGACCACGAATTCACAGGAGGAAGACCAAGACAAGCTGATACAAAATTTTAACATCTCTGTCCGTCACATGAAATATAACTGAGGGTCCAGCCTGGGCCCCACGCCGTATTCCGCAGAAAGTCATCAACATTACTTATTAATATCAAAAACCAGTACATGCATCCTAACTCAGAGAATTCTAGCGGAATCTTTCTGGGTTATTATTGAATTCATCACATATGAATGTCCACTATATATAAACAACCACATTTATATATCACATGAATGTATGTAAAAATACACAAAATAGTTTGGCCTTAGGCCTTACAGTTAAACTTCACAGATGTGGATTACATATATCGACACGCAGGCTGGCCATACATAAAAACAGTAATACTTTTCCACTCGTCCTTCGAGGACCAGCTTAGCAGTAAGGGCTTCAGCCCACTATTTACCACTAGGTCCAGCACCTGCACATCATAGCCCACCAAAACGTAGCAAACCAAGCAACGGTCAGGTTTTGCTGTCCAATTTTATAACGACCCCACCCCTTACTCGCGGCGGTGTTTCTCCTTCCCTGCAAGCAATGCAATATATACAAATATATCACAAGAAAGTGCACGACCACATATTTTAATATATCACAAACGTCGACCGCACGACCCGACGCTCCTTGCACTCAGGGCACATTATCGGTGTATCAGAAAACAAGGGTCCCACCACCGTTCAGAGGTTCTAAACCCAACGGTAAACATTAAGCATTCATGCTCCATGTCCCACGGCCAGAGACTTTAGTCTTGATGGGATACAACCCAAGACTCTAATTATGTGATCCTAACGATCGCCAATAACCTAGGCCCTCAAGTTAGACAACCATAACCCGGAGTCAGTTCAGCCCTTTCCCATTGCTCAAATTGCAAATTTAATGTCTAGACTGACGTGGGTTGGCTTCCCCTTATCCGTTCGGCTCGATGGCTTTATGAGCTCGCAGCTGACAATAGCCACACAATCCTCTATGGAGTAGCTTCACAATCAAAAAGGGAGTTAGTGCCAGCTTTCATCACGATCGATTTACAGGGCCACTAGAAGCTCTCTTTATGCGCCCAAAACTCAACCCAAACCCTGCAGCAACCTACAGTGCCATAAAACTGGTCTTTCACACCACAAAAAGCTCTTTGTGAGCTATCGCCATCAGCGACACCAATTGTCGCCTAGCGATATCAACAGTTTCTCCAAAACTATGAATTTACCCGAGTATTTTCCTGGAGCTCCTCTCCAGTACTTCCAGTTACTCAAATTCACAGTCATAACCCACATACTCCGTAAAATACTCGATTATACGTGGAGTCTTCTTCGATTCGCAAAAAAAAGCATCACTAATCAAGACCAACTTCTCTGGATGGGCTTCACACAACATGCCTATTCTGTACTTTATATTTCCGGATCTAATGCGATATTAAATGGGGATCATACCGATAGAACCAAAGGAATCCACCCTTTTTCCACCTTTTTGGTGAGGGGTTCCATGCATGTTTGCGTATTGAGGACATCACTTGTCCAAGAAAAAATCATTACCCTTATAGTTCTCCTTGGAGCCATGGCGAAGTTGTTCTTTATAAATGGAAATGACCACCTCACTTTCCTATTGATTGATCTAGCCTCAGCTCATGATTCTGACCATATGATCCCCTTCAGCAAACTATGCAAGCTTCACCTCATGCCCTTCTTCTCCCTTAGCTTTCTTTCCTCGAAGGAGTCAAATGGATTGAAGAGAGAGAGAGGTAGAGAATAATATAATGACTTCTTATTCCACACACCTCTGCATATCATTCCTTGATTTAAACTTGGCCACAAGATTAATCCATCAAAATGAAGCAAAGACAAATATTTGAGTTGACTGGTCAACTATGGCATTGTCGCCTGGCAACATCGGCTATCGCCACCCGGCGATATCGACTTAACCGCTTCACCACTTTGACCCAGGTCAACCACCACTTATTGACCGCTTAACAGCCCGACAGAGTCGCTGTTACTCGAGCAAATCCTTTTGACATTCGTCGAACTCCAGATAGTCATTCGTCAAACTGAGTTCGACATTAGTTTAAAGGTTTGCCGCTCGTTAAGCTCGGGATAGTCGTTCAACATTCGTCAACCTCGAGCCGTTCGTTGAACTCAATTTGACATTCGTCGAAAGGTTTGCCGCTCGTCGAACTAGAGATAGCCTTTTGACGTTCGTTGAACTCTAGATAGTCGTTCGACGTTCGTCAAACTCGAGACATTCGACGATCGTCAAACTCTAGATAGTGTTTTGACGTTCGTCAAACACTAGCCGTTTGACGTTCGTCCATATAATTCCCACTACTTTTGGGGTGTTACAGTACAAACACTAGAGATAGACCAATCTAGAACTTAGATAATGGGTTTTTTGGACACATGACTAGAACATGAGCCAATTTGAGGGAATTTACCCCATGAAGAATGGACCAAAAGTGATATTTGGTGGAGCTGAAAAAGGAATAACCAATGGTTATGGTAAGATCACAAATGGCTTAGGCACTCTCACCAATGTATCATATGTGGCAGGGTTGCAACACAACCTTATAAGCATAAGCCAACTTCTTGATCTTGGCTATGAAATTTCATTCCACAAATATGAGTGCCTAATAGAAAAGTCAAGTGACCAAGAGGTCATCTTGACAGGCACTAGATGTGGGAATATGTATTGTTTGAATTTTCTTTGTTTAAAGAAAGACTCACCATTATTTTTAGTTGCAAATGAGAAAGCCTCACATAGTGTCTAATGGCATAAGAGGCTAACTCATTTGAACTACAAATCCATTGGTGAACTTTTCAATAAAGAGTTTGTTAGGAATGACCATAACATTAAATGCTCTAAGGAGAGCATTTACTTTGCTTTCCAAAAGGCAAGCAAAAAAAAAACTTCATTCAAAAGCATTGAATCCAAAGACTTAGTGAGGTGTTTATACCTCTTGCATATGGACTTGTTTGGTCCTAAGCTAGTTCATAGTTTAGGAATGAGAGTCTACACCTTTGTAATTATTGATGACTATTCCAGATTCACTTTGGTTTTCTTCTTAAGGAAAAAGTCTGAAACTCCTGATATCTTCAAGACTTTTATCGAAAAAAATACAGAATGAATTGAATAACTCTGTGGTCAGAATTATAAGTGATCATGGAACTAGGTTTCAATCTGATTATATGACAAAGTTTTGTGAAGAACTGGGGATTCAGTAAGAGTTTTCCTCACTAAGAACACACTAGCAGAATGGAATTGCTGAGAGAAAGAAAAGGACTCTCATTGAAGCTGGAACAACCATGTTGAGTGATTCTTCACTCCCAGAATAATTTTAGGCTAAAGCTATTAACACAACATGTCATGTTCTGAATAGAGCTTCAATCAACAAAAGATTGAATAAAACTCCTTATGACTTGATGAAGGGCAGAAAACCAAACTTGGCCTATTTCAAAATCTTTGGATGTAGATGTTATGTCCTAAAAAATAGGAAAACATACATATCCAAGTTTGCTGAGAAGTCCTATGATGGCAGATTTGTTGGTTATAGTGACCACAGTAAGGACTATAGGGTCTACAAATTGAGTAATAAAGCTGTGGAGGAGTCTGTTTATGTTGTATTTGATAAAAGTTCTATGTTTTACAAAGATAAAACAGGTTCATCAAGCACAATAGGTGAAGACTTGAAGATAAAGGAGCTGACTATAGAACATAATATTCCAGCAAGCCAGAATGTGCAATATGGAGTCAACAAAGTTGAGGAAGTGCTTGCACAGGAATAACAAGGAGAAGAAACTCAGCAAGATGCAGGTAGTGTAGGAGAAGAAGTCACATTACCTATTTCTATCAGGCATCTAAGGGATCATCCAAGGGAATTGATCAAAGGAGATGCTGCACAGTATATGACCACAAGAAGACAACATCACAACACTGTGATGTACTAAAGTTTTCTGTACCAAATAGAACCAAAGAAATTTGAAGAAGATAATGTGGATCCATTTTTTATAGGTGCAATTCAGGAAGAATTGAACCAATTCAAGAGATGCAATGTCTGGAAGCTGGTTCCCAGACAAGATGACTGTAACATCATAGGAACCAAATGGATATATAGAAACAAACTGCTTTAGAATGGTGTTATAGTCAGAAACAAAGCTAGACTAGTTACAAAGGGATATAGATAAGAAGATGGGATAGACCTTGATCAAACCTTTGCACCAGTGGCTAGATTGGAGGTTATAAGACTCTTCCTAGCATATGAAGCCTATAAAAGTTCAAAGTTTACCAAATGGAGTTGAAGTCAGCATTCCAAAAAGATAACCTTAAAGAAAGAGTCTATGTTGAGCAACCCTCAGGTTTTGTTGATTTTACTTAACCTACTCATGTTTATTTGCTATTAAGAGCTCTCTATGGTTTAAAATAAGCATCAAGGTCTTAGTATGAGACTCTGTCTAAGTTCCTTCGTGAGAATAAATTCTCAAGAGGGAAAATAGACAGAAGACTCTTCACAAGGGAAGTAAAAGGCAAGACCATCTTTGTACAAATATATGTTGATGATATTATATTTGGTTCTACCGATGAGTCACTCTGCACTAATTTTGCCAAATTAATGCAAGGAAAGTTTGAGATGAGCAGCATGGGTGAACTCAAGTTTTTCATGGGTCTCCAAGTTAAGCAAACTTTCGATGGACATTTCATTAGTCAGTCTAAGTTCACCGAGTTAATCAAGATTTATTACATGGAAACAACCACTTCAATGAGAACTCCCATGAGGTACAGTATTCTTTAGACAAGGATGGTGCTGGGAAGCCAGTTGATATCACCTTGTATAGGGGCATAGTAGGATCACTGCTCTATCTAACAGCTTGTAGACAGGACATAATATATGCTACTTGTGTCTGTTCCATGTGTTTATCAAGCCCAAAGAAACCTCACTATACATCAGTTAAATAAATATTGAGATATCTAAAGGGCACACCTAATCTTGGTATATGGTATCCCAGGAATAGGGATTTTTAACTGACAGGCTTTCCAGATGCAGATTATGCTGGATGTAAAGAAGACAGGAAAAGCACATCATGCTCAGGTCAATTTCTTGGAAGGAGGTTGGTGTCATGGAACACCAAAAAGCAAACATGTGTAGCAATATCCACAGCTGAATCTTTGTACATTTCATCTAGGGGTTACAGTGTACAATTGCTTTGGATTAAGCAATAGTTACAAGATTATAACTTACAGATAAGTAAAATTCCTTTATTCTGTTATTCTACTAGTGCTATTTTTATTGCAAACAATCATGTGTCACATAGTAGAACAAAGCATATTGAAATTAGATATCATTTAATTAGAGAACATATAGAAAATGAATATATTAGCTTAAAATTTGTTCGCACAAGTAAACAAATTGCTGATACTTTTACTAGGCCTCTGAAAGAAGAGAAATTTAATTTCTTCAAATTTGAACTTGGAATGCTGAACCTTGAGTAAAACCTTTATAACATAAGTATAAAGCTAATTAGTCAGTAATTAAGTCTACTCATTTAGATTTCAAAGAGAAACTTCATATGTTGATGCACGAAATGCGAAAGGGAGAACGGCACCGCCAGCTAACCGTTCGAGCACTGGGGAAAGGTATAGGGAAAAGACTGTCGACTGGCCAGTTACTAGCGACTAGGAATGGCGGATAAGACCGGATAGAAAAAAGAGACAGATGGCCGCTACCAGCGGCAAAACCAGAGTTCGCCCGCCGCGGCCTGAATGCCTCTCCTGCGGCGGGCTTTCCTTTTATAAGAAATTAAGCGATTACCCTTAGAAAGGAAAGAAGAAAAGAAGAAGCCGACCGGATAATAGACCGCAAAGGATTAGAATCGAGGCCGCAGCTCTTAACAAGCGAGCTCTTGGACTCGAGTCAGCATGCCTTGGGTGTACTCCCGCCCCCTATTTATAGGCTTGGGGGCCTGCCCAAATGGGCAGGGCTAAAATTACCGGCTGCCCGGGGTATAGGAGAACCGGGCAGCGATGACGGGAAGCAACCAAGAAAGAAAAGAGGGCAGAGGAAAGGCCGCGCGGCCTGGTGGGCTTCCTCCGGCGAGTTGAGAGTCCTGGCTTATGGACGGGCTGATCTGGACTCCCACTGACGGTCGACTTGGGACACAGGTCACGCGGCTTGGGCAAGGACAGGCCGGTTTGCTGAGAATGGTGGCTAGAAAGAACAAGCTGCCCAGACTTATAAACCCGGACAACTAGTCGCGGATCTGGGTTAACATCATAAGTGTCTAGAATCTATACTTAAGAAAATCAAAATTTTGACTAGTCTTTGTCGAGACACTGGAAAGTGTGTCGACACTATAGATATTAAAGTGTTGAGACAATAAAAAGTGTGTTGAAACTATAAATAGAAATGTGTCGAGACACATGAAAGTGTGTGTCGACACAGGATAACTTTATGTGTCGAGACACTAAAGTAGGTGTCGAGACATACGGGTGTCGAGACCTTAAGGTATATGTGTCGAGAAGCATAATCCTTGTGTCGAAATGTGTCGACACATGTTGACAAATAACGTATCCTTGCATTGACACTAGGTATTTACAAAAATAATTTGGAATAGACTAATTGCAGCACACCCTTTCGACTTCAATGATGATATGAATATAAAATGGGTAAGAGGATAGAAGTCGACTACGCTTTATTGATCTTCTGATCTTTTGCTCCTTGTATGTCGAGACCTAGAATTCCTTTAGTCAACACATCTCTTCCTCAATTTCTCTCATCTCCAATGGCTCCCAAGAATGTCGATAACATCAATGAAGTTTATGAACTCGTGCGCCAAGGTTTCGTCTCTGTACAAGAAGAAATAAGGAATGTCATTGACCTAATCAAAGACCCAGGACTAGATTATCTAGTGTATGAACCTACAATCATTTGGAAATGAGAAGTATCAGAATTCTTCTCTTATGCAACAATGGATTCAAGTTCAACAAAGATTAAGTCTATAGTGATTGGAGCCAAAGTTAAAATCACAAGCAGGAGATTGGCAAAGGTTTTACAAATACCAAGAATCGAGCAGGAAGATGAAGTAGACACCACCAAGACTGCTGAAGGATTGGTGTGGTGTGGATTGGCTTCAGTCACTGAGATTGGAAGCACCCTGAATAGGAATGGTATGAATACCCAAGGAAAATTTCTGTTTGAAGTTATATGCGAAGTGCTATTGTGCAAGACAGGGGCACATGAAAAGATCTCAGTAGTTATTTTTGAGATGATTACAAGAGTAAAATTAAAAAACAAGACTCACTAGAGTAGAGTGGTCTTTGATAAGATAGCAGAGAGTATCCAGAAAACAAACATGGGATGAATACTGAGTCTATATCTAGTTCATGTCATTCCTGACATCCTCAACTTAAAGCTTGGATCCGAAATTAACCATATGAGAATAATGGACATGAGGATATTGGCCAGGTTGGATAGAGTACTATCAGAAGAAACACCTATTATTGAGAAGAAGAAGAAGAAGAAGGAGAAAAAGAAGAAGGAAGTTGTAGTTGAGGAAATGGATTCTTCTACTAATTCCTAAGAACAAGTCAGTTTCAGTTCAAATAAAAATGATGATGGAGAACAGGAGAATTCTACATGACCCTCACCTGGAAATGGTGATCAGGTACAGGGGGAGTCAATACAAGGAAAAAAATCAAATAGAGGGGGAGAACCTTAATGATCTGCTAAATATTGATAAAGATACTGTACATACAATAATAATGGAAGTAATACAAGATCTGGAATAGGAAAAGACTGATAGAGAATATGAGGATCAAGTCTCTAAAGAGACTGAGGAAGAAATTCTTTTGATTGAGGAATCTGACATCCATGGGGAGATAACTGAAACTCCATATAACCGAGTTCCTGATGCTAAAAATTAGCAAGAAGATTCTAACTTAGAAAATACAAAAATTAATGAAGAAATTGCAATAGGTTAGGGGGATTTGCCAGATCTTGCCCCAAATACTGAAGGTGGTGAACAACAAAAATCATTTGAAATGGTAAGTTCTTCTAAATCAGATGATAAAGAAGCCACTCTGCTGAAGAAAAGAAAATTATCAGAACCAAAAAAGAGAAGCATGATTTATAAAATGATTATTCAGTCTGAACCTACTCCAACTCCATCCATGGATTTAAGTTCAATTATAGTTCAACTTCAGATTATGCTAGACCAGCAAATGACTCAACTAAAGAAATATGTGGATGAAAGTAACAAAAAACAGCTGTTTCAATTGGCTCGAGACAAAAAGTCTATTAGATTTGAAGTGATTCTTCTAAAGAAAGACATGACAGAATTCTTCCACAAGGGAGCAAATGTTGTGGTATATATTGCAAAATAGCAGCAAGAAGCAAAGAAAACCGATATGTAATAAATATTCATATTTCTAGTATTTTATATAACTAGTTTTAGGTTACTTTTGTAGTTTTTGTTATTTTTCTTCAAAAAAATGTTTCCTTTTTTTGTACATATATGTCTAATATAACTTTATTTTATTTCCTGAAATTTTTCATAAAAAAGTCAAAATTTCAAAGTACACGCTCATGTCAAATTTGTCACTCCCGTGACCTGGGCGTATTACTTTTATTCCAGTGAAAAAGCGCTATCTACAAAGAAAAGAAGAAGTCGTGCCCATGTCCCGTCCGACTCGCCCGTGTCAATCTTGATTCGACATTCGACGTTTATCATTCGACACTCGACGCTTCAAGCAACCACTCAACGCCATCATACATGACCGTGAACTTTTTAAAACGCCCGTGTCAATCCCGTGCGATGTTCGTCGATCGCCGCTCGATGTTCGATGCTCGACACCTTCACCAGCATGGCATTCCCCATAGTCATGCCCGTGATAATTCCATCACGCCCATGACCAACACATGTCCCATTTCAGAAGTTTCCAGAATTCAACCAGTCACTGGGATTTTGACTTCTCCAATAAACCAACATGACACGCCACCCTGTCACGCCCGTGACCAGGGCGTGTAACCCCCGAAATTTTGCTTATAAATAGGACTTTTCTATAATGACCAAGGGGTCAAACTTTTGAGCCATTTTGCTGTTGTACTGCTGCTTGGTTGCTTTTTGTGCTATGTATGGATAATTTTTACCCCTCCTCTTTGTATTTGTTTTGTTTTATGTAATCTGACTTTTTACTTATTAAATTTTGTTAGTCTTTTCATCTGTATATTGTACTGGAATGCCTCCGAGTGCCTCTCTTTAATCGATCTTATTTATCTTTGTTTTTCCTCTTTCTATAAGTGTGTGTGTGTATGAGAGTATCTTGTCCCCTTCTATGTTTTCAATCTTATTTTTACTTAGCTTTTGCTCTAGGTTTTCTCTTATAAAGTTCAGTATTTTTAGGAAAAATTTTCCTAGCAAAACTCTTAACTTTTATGTTTTTTAGAGCTTTACATTTATCCTTATGGATTTGTAAAAGTGTATTCAAATTGGCTTTTATTTCTCTTTAACTTAGATTTTCCTTTTTTAACTTGTAAAACTTTTTGTTCTTTTGAACATTCTTCCGCTTTTTAAGCATTTTTACAATGCTATAAGAATGGATTGGTTGTTATTTTAATTTTTAAACACATTATTTTTTTTCATTTATTTGAAAATGTTTTCGCTCCTTTAATTTTTATTTCTACTTTTTATGCATTTTCAGCAAATTCTAATGGTAAAAAGGCAATCGTTTTAATTTTTCGATCATTTCAATTTTCTTATTTTCATTTGTGTGTGAGTGTATGAGTTATGTTTTCATTACTTTCCTTCAAGTAGAGTGTGTGCGTGTATCAGATAGCATTTACTGCTTTCATTTCCCACTTACTCATTTGAGTAGGACTTGTCAATTTTCTTCTTTCAATTCCCGCCTACTCATTTGAGTAGGACTTTTTAGTTTACTGCTTTCATTTCCCGCCTACTCGTTTGAAGGACTTGTCATTTCCCGCATACTCGTTTGGGTGGGACTTGTCATTTCCCGCCTTCTCGTTTGATTAGGAATTGTCATTTACCTCCTACTCATTTGAGTAGGACTTGTAATTTCAATTATGTTTTCCTTTTGTGTAACTTAGCTTTTTCTTAATTATGGGATCCATGTGCGTGTGAGTTCTTCGTATATCAAGTGTTTTATTAGCCTTTTGTTCGTAATGTTACATTATTTTTATGTCGTCTTTTTATAACCATTTAGCGCTTAGTTTCGAACTCATGCCTCATCAAACTCATAAGCCATTCCCATACTGATGAGTGGCTAATCATACTTAGCCCTCTGCATCGAAGAGTTTTGGGACATATAAAATCACTCTAAATAATTAAAGGTCTTTTTCTCACTTTAATTAAAGGACTTAAGGTTTTCCCCAGGTATATGATGCATAGAACCGCATATCGATGTGTGGGCTCTTTTTCCATTATCCATACGCTAGCTAGCCGAGAGGCCGTGCATATGGATCGATCACCCTTGGGTAAAAGGAGTTGTGTGCATAACCTTGAGAGAGGAGAAGTGTAATTCTACCGGATTGGGTTCCTCACCCAATAACGGGCTTCTTTGCGTAAAGCGGGCATTAAGAGGAATTCTTTGTCGGACGAGAGTTCGGTCGAATAGTATTAATCTTCAGGTGAGCGATATTCCTAGGGATAGGTGAGCTCATGTTTGTGGAACCTCTACATCCAAGTTACCTTTAATTAATTTGAAAACTAAGTTATATAATTATTAAGAGGAATTTTAGTTTCGATTTGATTCGATGCCGAGCGTTAACCCTTCATCAAATTTTTATAAGTCTTTTTTTTACAACTCTTTTTTATAACCGCTTTAGTTAACTAAAACCCGACCAATTATTTTCGGTAAAATAATAGTCCCTCTTGAAGGAGTAGAAATAGTCAACAAGCCCCGAGAAATATACGACCTCGATATTCCCCACCAGAATATCATGTACTACCTACGACAGGTGCACTTGCCTCCCTTTCGTCGTGTGGAATCCGAACCCAGCGCACTCATCGTCTAAATCGAGAGCCGGGCTCCGCACACATCAAGTTTTTGGCGCTGTTGCCGGGGAGTTTTCGTGTTGCTATTTTGAATTCCTTAGTCTATTAATTTTTCCAATTTTCCAAAAAAGGAGAAAACTTAAAAACTCTACTTAAAACCCAATTTTTTTTATTATTATTTAGTATATATTTTAGGGTGTATGACTCATGGACAACCTTCGGACTCTGAGAATTTTGATTTCGACCCAGAGATTGAACGCTCCCTTGCGTGTATTCGATCTCAACACCGAAATCCTTTTTTAGGCAACGAAGAATCTATTGGAGAACCCTCTACCATAGTTATGGCCGACCCTAACCCTGCCCAAGCTGTCGAGCATACTATGTCTTATTATGCCCGACCTAACTTCGATGATAGTGGGTCTAGTATTGTTTGCCCTACGATAGCAAATAATAATTTTGAAATAAAATCGAGTGTCATTCAAATTATCCAAAATGTTTGCAGTTCGATGGGCTGCCGGATGAGGACCCAAATGTTCACTTGTCTAATTTTTTAGAAATATGCGACACCTTTAAGATTAATGGCATCACTGATGAAGCCATTCACTTCCGCTTAATTCCTTTTCCCTAAAATATAAAGCTAATGTGTGGTTGAATTCCCTCCTATGAGGATGTTTCACCACCTGGGCTGAGTTGGCGGAGCGCTTCCTAACAAAGTTCTTTCCGCACGCAAAAACAACAAAGTTGCGGGCAGACATTTCTTCATTTGTGCAGAATGATCCATAGTATCTATATGAGAATTGGGAGCGATTTAAGGAATTCCTATGGTGCCTTCACCACGCGCTGCCAACATGGCTGTAGGTACAAATATTTTATAATGGCCTAAATTTTCAGACCCGTCAAATGATTGACGCCACTGTCGGGGCACATTAAACAACATAACCCCCGAGGCTACCCAGGCTTTATTCGAATAAATGGCTGTGAATGCCTACTAGTGGAACGTTTCGTGGGGATGTCCAAAGCAGGCAGCTGGCCTTTTTGAAGTGGATGCTACAACTCTCTTAAACCTTCTAGTTGAAAGGTTAATAAAGCAGATGGCAGAGATGTCTGCTGCCTCCTCTACTCCACCTTATTTTATTCCCCCTAACGTTTGCGTAGCCGAAGAGTTCGTTGAATTCGTTGGAAATTCGGGTCATCCTTCCTTCAACCCCAACAACAACACTAATAGTAAACCCTAAAATCCCGGTTTGAGGAACAACCCTAATTTTTCATGAAGCAACCCGAACAATGCGCAGCGCCTGCCTAATTCTTTTGCAACTGCATTTCCGCTTCCTCTTCCGAAACCTTTTCTGATGGAGAGAATTTTTTATAAATATGTTGCGTCTAATGAGTCAAATATCTGAAAAATCACCGGATCGCTAAAAAATCTTGAACTTTTGGTTGGACAGTTGGCGTAACTGATGTCGGAATGCATGCACGGGGCATTGCCAGGGAACACGGAGCCCAACCCTCGAGAAAACATCAATGCTATATATAGCACCCCAAATCGGAGCTCGACAACGATCGTCGAGCGGATCTCGACGACGATCGTCGAGCGGATCACGTCGAGCGGATCTCGACAAAAAACGTCGAGCAGAGCTCATTGAAAAATGTCGAGCGGAGGTCGACGAAAAATGTCGACCTTAGCTCGATGATTCTAGCCTATTATCATCCCCAATACGCAGCAGTGACCCGTGTCAGGCGAATAACGTGCGGCCATTGAGCGGTGATTGACCTTTTCAGCTACAAACTGTGCCGTTGCTTGGGTTTATTGATTGGATCAAGTGGCTGGGATCGAACCTAAGGCCTTATCTGTAGAGGAATGGAAAAAGGAAGTATTATTTCCTTTTCTCTCTCTCTCCCTTACTACCTGAGTTCTAGAGTAGAAACCTTCAGATGATGGTAGGGTTGCTTGCTGGAGAAGATCTTAAGGCCAAAAACAAGATCTGAAGCTATAATCGCGAAGGGGTTAGTGAGGCGATCATTTCTATCTACGTAGAAACGCTTTTCCATGGCTCAAAATAGAACGTCAAAGGTAAACATCATTCTTCTTGGACATATGAAGTCCTTTTTTTGGCATATGCATAGAATTTCCCCACCAAAAGGTGGAATGTTCAGGGATTTCCGTTGGGTTGATTCTTGAAATCCCCAAGTAGTCTTGCATATAGATCCGGAAATGTGTCGTATGGAATATGCATGCTGTGTGAAACCCATTTAGACAGGTTGGTTTGGATTAGTGATGTTTTATTTTCAACACCGGAGAAGAAGTTGCGATTAAATGAGTAGTTTGTAAAGTCGGTGGGTTGTGCCTGTGACGTGGAGTAACAAGAAGTACTGGAATGGGAATTCTAGGAAAATACCCTCGTATTTCTTGTGTTGTATGACATGGAAAGACTAGTTTTATGATACTACAAGATGCTGCAGGGTTTGAGTTAATTTTGGGTGCAGAAAGAGAGCTTATGTGAACCCACCAAGCGATCTCGAGGAATGTTGGCACTAACTCCCTTTTTTGGATTGTGAAGCCAGTCCTTGGTGGATAGTATGGCTATTATGAGCTGCGAGATCTTAATAGGATTCGTGATGAACAGACAAGGGGATACCGACCCGTGTCAGTCTAGTATTGAACCTGCGATTTGCACAATGAGCAAGGGCTTAACTGTATCTGCGTTATAGTTGTCTGACATGAGTGCCTGGGTTGCTGGTGTTCGTCAGGTTCACATAATCAGAGCCTTAGGCTTGCGTGCCATTAAGACTGATACACAGAATCGCAAAGGTGGAGAGAGAAATAGAAGAGAAGAGAAGGAGGATGTGGTGGAAGTAGATAATATTCTCCGATTCTATATACGATAAAGGCAAGAGTACCTTATCGTTTTTAGTATAGGATACTAAAGATTAGTATCAAGGTCGTATTTCCCTAGGGCGTAATGATTATTTCTACTTCGAGGAGATCGCTATTATTTAATCAAATGATTTTTAAGAATAGATTAATAAACTAAAAATAAGAATTAAAATACTAAGCTAAAAAATAAAACTAATTACTTGCAGAATAAACAGGGTTAGAGAAAAAGATAAAGGGTTAGTACTCAATCTTGAATCACCTTGAAATAGGAAAATCAAAATGAAATAACAACTCGTTCTAAATAATGTAAAACTACCTTGACTGTGGAGGTTCTCGAAGCATGAACAAGCTTCTCTCGAAGTCGTGCCCACCTGAGTTTAGTAAGGTCTGACCGAACTCTCGTCCGTATCGGAGACCTAAAGCTCGCCTTAAGTGGTGAACACCGCTATTGGATTTCACTCCAATCAAGGAGATTTGGACGTCCGCCTCTCTCGAGGGGTGCGTTCAACTCTCTTTACTCTTGGGTGATCGATTCAATCTATGAGCCTCTCGGCTAACTAAGATTGAAAACCTAAATGGAAACTATATACCGGCAATATAGTTCCACTAAATAAAAACCAAGAGTAAATCAAAAGTGATTACTTTAAGAAGAAAAAGAAGCTAAAACATCATAACTTGATCATCCCATTCTCAGATCATCGCGATCGAGTTCAAATGGGTATTATTTAATCATGGCAATAGGGAAAGAGAGGGGTAAATAATAAAGGTGCATGAAAACTAAAGAGAGAGAATTAGAGAAAGGAAATGCTAACTACACTTTTATTAAAAACAAAGAGGGATTACAACTAGGAACGGAGATTACAAGTGCATAAAGGAAAGCTAACTATTTCTACTACACTAATAAAAAGCTAATATAAGAAATGAAAGTACATTACACGAAGAAAAAACTAGAAATGGAGGGAGAGAGAGAGCAAAACATGAAAATAAAAAGCACTAAAACCCTAAGAAATGAACTAGCAAATATTTAAAATGAAAATAATATTTTTTACCCTAATAAATAAAGAGAAAATATGCATCATCAAAGACTAAAGTCTCCGGCTATAGGTAGTGGAGCATAATGCTTAAACTTTATCATTGGGCTTTGGACCCTTGAACGGTGGTGGGACCCTTATTTTCCGGTACACCAAGAATGTGCCCTGAGTGCGCGGAGCGTCGAGACGCGATGCTGATGTTTTTGATATATTGATTGTGCATGAGTGCACATTGTGTGAAATATATTCTTGTCAAATGCTATGAGTGTAGGGAAGGAATACCACCTCCCCGAGAAAGGAGTAGGGTCGTTATAAATTGGTTAGCTGATTATTGACTGTTGCATGCTAGTAAGACGCTCACTTCCGCACAAGGAAACTATACGACAATGGAAAAAAAACTTTTATCCGTCATTTTTGCATTTGATAAGTTTCGCTCGTATATAATGTAATCTAAAGTTATCGTATTTACCGACCACTCTGCCCTAAAATATTTATTAGCTAAAACAGACGCCAAGCCACGCCTTCTTCGATGGATCCTCCTCTTATAAGAGTTTGATTTGGAGACTGGGATAAGAAGGGCATGGAAAATTTAGCCACTGATCACCTCTCCCGCTTAGAAAATCTGGGTGCAGAAGCGCTCGCGAAATCTGAAATATATGAAAGATTGCCTAAGGAATACCTCCTAGCCATTCATAATATTTCATCTTCTTCACCTTGGTTCCCAGATTTTGCTAACTACTTAGTTACGCGGGTGCTTTCAAAAGACTATTCAAGCCAGCAAAAGAAGAAATTATTTTTTGACTTGAAAATTTTCTTTTGGGAGGACCCTTTTCTTTTTCATATCTGCGCGGACAAGACGGTTCGAAGATGCGTCGCGGGTGTGGAGTGCATGCAATTACATAGGCACTACAACGAGGGTCTGGCTGGTGGGTATTATCAAGCTAACCGGAGCGCGCGGAAGGCACTGGAGGCGGGCTTCTTTTGGCCCACTCTTTTCAAATATGTGCCCATATTTTTGCGCTCCTGCGATAGCTGCCAGCGGTCGGGTAACATCTCTCGTCGCGACGAGATTCACAAAAATGTATTTTAGAGTGCGAAGTCTTCAATTTGTGGGGCATCGATTTTGTTTGCCTCCTACCACTGTCTTTTAAATATATTTGTATTTTATTGGCGGTAAACTATGTATCAAGGTGGGTGTAAGAGCAAGCACTCCCCACCAATAATGCGCGAGTCATCGTTACCGTTCTTTAAAAAATATTTTCTCGCTTCGGCACACCTCGAGCTATTGTGAGCGATAGGGGAACGTATTTATGTAACGCCCCAATGGCTAAGACATTAGCTAAATACCGAGTCATAAACAAACTTGCCACCCACTACCACCCGCAAACAAGTGGCCAAGTTTAGGTAGTAAATCGAGAGATAAAGCGTATATTAGAAAAAAAACAATTTCACTTAATAGGAAAGATTTATCCGTCAAACTCGACGATTAGTTATGGGCGTATCGTACGACATACAAAACCGTAATTAGTTGTATGCTGTTTTGATTAGTCTATGACAAAGTGTGCCATCTACCCATAGAACTAGAGCATCATTCTCTTTGGGCTTTAAAACTTGTAAACCTCGACGCAAACTTAGCTGCTCAAAATAGAAAACTACAATTAAACGAGCTTGATGAATGACGTTCTAACTATTATGAGAGCAATAAGTTCTGAACGGATCATTTTAAGCTCTATCACGATCGAAAAATCAAGCCGATTTTTTATTCTCCGGGCGATCTTGTCATTCTTTATAATTCACGTCTTAGACTTTTTCCGGGTAAACTAAAATAAGGTTGGTTCGGCCCCTTCAAAGTTGAAGAGGTTTGGCCATATGGGACCGTACTCGTTTCCCACCTAAAAATAGGGTCGTTTAAAGTAAACGGTCATCAATTAAAGTTATACATAGTGGGCGATCTAGTGATTGGTATTAGCGAAACCATAACCCTCCTCAACATTAAAACCCCGCCAAAATAGTCAAGCTACACGACTATAAACAAAGCGCTCCTGGGAGGCACCTCACGTCTACCTTTTTTGCTATTTATTTATTTTGTTTCCAATTTGTCTTAAAACACAGAGTTTCTAAATGGGCCTCGCCGAATACGTTCTAGGGAAGCTTCTACCTTCCCTTTTTGTTTTTGTACATAACTGCATTTTTTTTCATTCCGCATACTTATATTGCAACATTGGGGACAATGTTGTAATTAAGTAAGGGGTGTTCTCATGTTTTCCTTTTGTTGAACTTCTATTTTCTGCAATCATAAAAAATTACAACAAAATATAAGAAAATTAAAACTCCAAAAATATTATTTTATCATAAAAAAAATGTTAATAAGCCCAAAAAAAATTATAAAAGAAAATACCAAAATTTTTTTTTTTACTTTATAAATATTCTTTGTGAACAATTTTGTAAATATTTTTTTTCTCTCTTTCACCTCTTCCTTTCTCTCTCCCATCTTTGTAAATAATTTCTCTTTCCTCTCTTGTAGATATTTGAAAAAAAAACTTATAAACACAACAAAATTTAGAATACTCTAAAAAGAGTTCAAAAAAATAATATCATTTTTACATCTTTCCTTAGTATGTATATATTAAAGAAATAAGTTCAAAAATCCAAAAAAAGATAATAAATCAAAAATACAAAAAAGGATGATAACCCTAAAAAAATTTTGAAACAAATAAATCGAATATGCCATTCTTAAACCTTTTTCGGTCTCCAAAAATCTAGTTATGAGTTTATTTATAAGAGAATTTCATTAATTTTTTGTTTACTATTTATTTATTAATTAGAGATTGATAGATTTAAATATCTAGGGTTAAGTTTTAAAGAATTTTTTATACTTTGTTTTTAAGATAGGGGACTCATTTTCGGCACTACTTCTAATTTAACTAAAATAGATGCGCGTGTATTATGTTAGAAAATAACAACCGTGTACTTCAATTATGTCTACTTCATGCTTTTTGAAAGACAGGAACATTCACTTTATAAAGGTTGCTCTTAAATTGTTTTTTAATAAAATCTTATTTTCTGTATGAATAACCTAAAACCATTTTTATCCTTAAAAGAACCTCTGTCAATGAGAAAAAGATTTTGTTTCGTAAACACAGACATCTAATATTTTAAAAAGATTATATGTTATAGAGTAGGTGGATAAAATTCATTACTCTTATACATATACAACAGATTATTATGAAGTTGTTCAAAAAAATAAAATGTTATGGAAAATAAGATTTCATTTTCCTAAACATCCAAATACAAAGAAAAATCATTAGAGATCTGAGAAAAAATTACCTCACCTCTAAACCACAACCCTCTTCATAAACCAAAACAACCCCCTTAGCCATATTCAAATATTCTAGAATTAATATAAAATCTTTTTGAGAGCATAATTCTTAAATTGCATTAATTCCAGTTTATTTTTGTTAAACTAACGATTATAATTTTGGTTTTCTATTTAATTACATCAAAAAGTTTTTTGTCCAAAACTTTTCCTCTATTTAAAACATTTTCATGATTTAGAACTTAACTCTTACATATGTTCATTTTGATCTCTCTTTTAATTTATTCAAGCAGTAGCTAAATTTAGGATTTCTTTTAATTTTTTATAAGTATATTTCAAACTTTTGCTCTTGAATAGCAAAAGCTTAAGTATGAGGGTATTTGATAAGTTGTAAATATTCATATTTTTCAGTGCTTTATACAAGTAGTTTTACATTATTTTTGTAGTTTTTTGTTATTTTTCTTAAATAAAATGTTTCTTTTTTTTACATATTCCTCTAACATAGCTTTATTTTATTTCCTAAAATTTTTAGAAAATTAAAAATTTCAAAGTACACACCCATGTCAAATTGGTAACGATCGTGACCTAGGTGTGTTACTTTGATTCTAGTGAAAAAGCGTTGCCTACAAAGAAAAAAAAGTCACGCCCGTGTCTCGTCCGACACACAAGTGTCAATCTATTCGATGTTCGATGCTTGTCATTCGACACTCGATGCTCGACGCTTCCAGCAACCACTCAACATCATCAAACATGCTCGTGACCTTTTTGATATGCCCATGTCAATCACGTTCAATGTTCATCAATCATCGCTCGATGTTCGATGCTCGACACTGATGTGAAAGCTAAGACTCGAAGAAAATATAAACGACCAAACTAGCAATCCAATGAGGCATGTATACCTATCGAATCGTAGCTAGGGGACACAAGTGTCGTATTAAAATCCGAGAACTGTTGGCTATGCTTACTCACACGAATGCTATTATCTTATCGACGGAAAAATTAAGGTTTAGAGAATCTAATTGAGATTAAGGAAATAAAACTAATGCTAGAAAGAGAGTTATTGCAATTAAGTAAAGTACTATTAAGTAAAATGATTACGACAGAAGGTTTAAACTATGAAATGGAAATGAACTCGATCAAGAATCACCTCGGCTAAAGACGATTAAGAAAATGCGATAAAAACCTAAACTTAATAGGGTAAAGGTCCTTGACCGTGGAGGTTCCTAAAGCTTGAATACGATTCTCTCGAAGTCGTGCCCAACTGAGTTTAGGAAGGTCCGACCGACTCTCGTCTAAATCGGAGGCCTAAAAATCGCTTTACGCGGTGAACACCACTATTGGATTTTACTCCAATCCGGGAGATTTGAACGTCTGCCTCTCTCGAGGGGTGCGTACAACTCCCTCTACTCTTGAATGCTAATTTCATTCTATCGACCTCTCGGCTAGCCCAGAATGAAAGAAAAGGTGGAGAGTCTATATCTATAATATACCTCCAACCCATGATTAATCAGTAATTCAAGGCCCTAACCTAAAAAAGAAAAGATTAGTTAAAACATCATAACTTAATCGCTCAAACCTCGGATCATCAAGATCGAGTACAAGGAGGATTAGTTAATCATAATGGAGTGGAGGGGGGGATGAGTAGTAAAGCATATAAAGGAACACAAGTAAAAAAAAGAGCACTTATATTAATGTAAAGGAGCAAGTTACACTATGGAAAAAGAGATTACAATTGCATGAATTTAAAGTCCTATTCTGGCCCTACAAGTAGCACTAAGCAAGTGCAAGATTACAACAAAAGCTAAAACAAACTAAGATTAAACTAGGGTTAAACAAAAATTACAAAGAGAGAGAGAGAGAGAGAGAGAGAGAGAGAGAGAGAGAGAGAGAGAGAGAGAGAGAGAGAGAGAAGCATAAAAACTAGAAAAGGACCCAAGAACCAAAGGGGCAGCACCTCCCCCTCTCAGCAAAAACTTGTTGAAATGAAGAGGGGGGTCTTAATTTATAGATTTTTCTCACGGGTAGGTCACGCCCTCCGACACGCCCTGGGGGGGTGTGTCAGGGGTCGTGACAGTACTATGTTGACCTCAAGCTCTGGACTCTTGCGGGAAGGATCATTGCCTTTGTACGTCGGTGGTCACGCCCTAGGTCACGCCCATGTAGGGGGGCGTGACAGGCACGTCATGTAAAAATCATTGGTCGGAAATCCGTCAGTCACCCAAAAAGGAGTGAGTCACGCCCATGTCACGGGCGTGACATTGGGCGTGACAGTACTGTTTGCGTGCTGTGGAGAAACGACATTTAATGCGGCGGCAGGTTTTGCGGCAGAGGGAGACACGCCCATGGTCACGCCTGGTGACACGCCTAGGGAGGGCGTGTTAGGGGGGCGTGACAGCGGTGTTGTTCGTTTTTCTGTCCCTTCTAGAAGGAGTCATCGGGATCGGGTGACACACCCTAGGTCACGCCCAGGGAGGGCGTGATAGGGGGGCGTGTCAGTTCATTTTTTGCAAATTTTCTGGAAACCTGCAAAAAGACAAGAAAAAGTCAGTGGCAATAATATTTTAATAAAAATGATAAAAAAAAACTAATAATAGACATGATTTGTATAATATAAAATATAAAATACGAGTATAGTTTAGGCTACAAAACGTATTATCAAATTCCCCCAAGCTTAAGCTTTGTTTGTCCCCAAGCAAAAATATAAAAACTAGATATTTATAAAAAGGACTAATCAAAAAGTTTTAATTATGCCTACACAAGTACTATGCAAAATTCTAAGTAGAGAAAAGGTGAAATGTAAGTCTAAAACAATTATTTAGGTATGGTAAAACTTTTATGAACTTTACTCAATAAAAACAAATCATCCAAAATTTTAACGAGATTTTTTAAATAGACTTAAGCAAAGCAACGAAAATGAAAAACACGCATTGAGTTGTTACTAGATCCAAGCAACGCATTATAATTATATCAATTTAATTAACAAAAATCTAGGTTTAAATCCAAAACTAAAACTGATTTACTTTTTTTCCTTTCTTAGTTATTAAATAAAAATCAAAAAGCGTGAATCAAAAGGACTTAAATAGGACAGAAACGTTTGGTTTAGGAATATGATTAGGAGTGGAATTAAAAGATAAACGTGAAGGTTTAAAATCACACTAAACCAAAGCAAAGAGTTTTAAAAACTTTCATAAAATTATATTTACACATTTTTTTTCTTTTTCTTCTTTTTTCCATTTTTTTCTTTTTTTCAAAACAAAGGCCATAAATATTTTTATTTTCCTTTTGAATTGGCCAAACAGAAATAAACATCACTTTTGAGCATACTATTTTTTTCAAAAACCTTTCTCCCACAAAAATCACAAAATATCCTATCAAAATCGTCAAAATAATTTATGAAACTCAAAAAGGCTAGTGTGATTCGATAGGTTGGAAATTTTGGCTTTGGTGAAACTGAAATGAAGGGAGGAGCTATCAAATGAAATCAGAAAAAGGCTCAAAAATGGCTAACTAATGGTAAAAGTTTTTAGGTTGGCAGAAAAGCTCAAACGAAAACAAAAACGGCCTAAATCATTTTCACGCTTCTGAATTTATTTAAAACAAAGGTTTGAAAAATTTCAAAAAGCGAGTCTTAGATAATAAAAGAAGATTGATGAAATTAACTTGAAAATAGAAATAATAGGTGATTTGGATTGTTCACATCTACTACGCTATTCAAAAGTTGACTTTACAAAAATTATTCAAAAACGAAAAAGAAAATAGTGGATGATGAATTTTTGAGAAAGTAAAGGAAATAAAAAACAAAAAACCATAATAGAAATGCGAGTTTTTGAAAAAGATTTCACCTTAACATGCTACCGTGAATTAGAAACACATCATGGTCAACATTTTACTTGTGAAACATAATTAAAAAGGATGATTAAAAATATTATAATTAACTACATTGTTTATAGAAAATTTTGAGTAAAAAAAAACAAAAACAAGGGGTACTATTGAAATACCAAAATGTCTAAACTATTCAAAAACACATATTTTTTTTTAATTTTGTTAAATATTCTCTTTTTTTTAATTTTGGAAATTTTTTCTCTTTTTTTTTGGAATTTTAAGATATTCAATTTTTTATTATTTTTATTTTGGAAATATTGAAAATATATATAAAAAGAAAAATTTGTACACTAAGCAAAAATGAAGGAGGAAGTCCTCCCCCAAGATTAAAATAGACATTGTCCTCAATGGCTAAAGAAGGGGATTGGAGAAGGAGAGAAAAATAAAGTACAGAATTGAAAGACAGAATTGAAAGACAGGATTGAAAGACAGGTACTTCCCCGGATTTATTTGCTGCGAAAGCTGAGTGATGCCGCTCCCCCGAATGTGTTCTTTGGACTTCGTGATGGATTCATCAACATTAAAGCAGGCGATCGCAGAAGCTTTAGCTTGTCAGAGCCGTCCGAGGCAAAAATTGTAAAATAAAGAAAACAGAAAAAGATAACTTGGGTTGCCTCCCAAGAGCGCCCTTTGTTTAAAGCGTCGTTGAGCTCGACGCATCAAAAAAATAATATTGTATTGTCCAAAAATATTATTGTCTAGAAAAAAAAATGTTTTTAACAAAAATTAAAAGTTCAAAGTTAAAGTTCGTGAAGCAGAAACTTAATAATGTTTTGACTGACATCATCATCACCAGACAAATAGAGTTTAAGACGCTGACCATTCACTTTGAAATTACCCTTATCAGGGTGAGAAATTAAAACAGTTCCATAAGGAAATACTTTTAAAATAGAAAACGGGCCAGACCAGCGAGATTTTAATTTGCCCGGAAATAAACGTAAACAAGAATTATATAAAAGGACTTGGTCGCCCGGCTTAAAGTTTTTAGGGTGCCTTAAGTGTTTATCATGTAAATGTTTCGTCCGCTCTTTATAAAGTTTATTATTTTCATAAGCTTAAGAGCGCCACTCATCGAGTTCATTTAGTTGAAATTTTCGAAGGTCACCGACTGAGTGGGGATCGAAGTTTAAAAATTTTAAGGCCCAAAAGGCACGGTGTCCTAACTCTACGGGCAGATGGCACGATTTTCCATAGACCAGCCGATACGGCGTACATCCAAGGGCGGTTTTGTACGCTGTTCGGTAGGCCCATAGAACATCGTCAAGTTTGGCTGACCAGTCTTTCCTAGAAGTTGAAATAGTCTTTTCTAATATTCTTTTTATTTCTCTATTAACTACTTCGACTTGTCCGTTAGTTTGGGGGTGGTAGGCAGTGGAAAGCTTATGCGTAACGCCGTATTTGGTAAGGATTTTTGAAAATTGTGCGTTACAGAAATGGGAACCCCTATCGCTAACGATCGCGCGTGGCATACCGAATCTAGAAAATAATCTTTTTAGAAACATGACTATAACTCAGGAGTCATTCGTTGGAAGAGCTTGGGCCACAGCCCATCGTGAAACATAATCAACAGCAACTAAAATAAATATGTTTCCAAAGCTAGAAGGACGGGGCCAACAAAATCAATTCCCCAGAGGTCGAAAATTTCGCACTCTAAGAAATAATTTTGCGGCATTTCATTTTTAATAGAAATGTTGCCCGACTGTTGGCAACTATCACACCTACTCACAAAGGCTTGCGCGTCTTTAAACAGGCTAGGCCTGTAAAAACCCGCGCAAAGCACCTTATGAGCGATGCGAGCGGCTTGATAGTGCCCACCTGTCGGACCTTCATGCAAATGTTTTAGAATATCAATTCCTTCATCATAAGAAACACATCTCCTTATCACTTGATCCGCACAGATTCTGAAAAGATGCGGGTCTTCCCAAAAGTATTTCTTCAGCTCAGAAAAGAATTTCTTCTTTTGCTGAGAGGAGAACTCTTTTGGGAGCACCCGGGCCACTAGATAGTTGGCGATGTGCGCGAACCAAGGAGAAGTAGATGTGTTAACTAAAAACAGCTTCTCATCAGGAAAATAATCATTAAATTGGCATTTTTCCCAATTTACGGCAAGGTTAGTTTTTTCGCATCATTCTAAGACTTTTTCGAGGTTTTCTAAACATCTATCGAAGGAATCGCTGAACACGGAGAAATCGTCCATGAATACCTCCATAATGCTTTCTACGTACTTGTCAAATATTGTGAGCATACATCGCTGGAATATAGCTGGCGCATTGCACAATCCAAATGGCATTCTTCGGTAAGCGAAGGTGCCGAAGGGACAAGTAAACGTAGTTTTCTATTGATCCTCGGGAGAAATGGGTATTTGAAAGTACCCCGAGAGGCCATCGAGAAAACAATAAAAGCTATGGCCGGATAATAATTCTAAAATCTGGTCGATAAACGGTAAAGGAATGTGGTCCTTGCGGGTGGCATCATTTAACTTACGGTAATC
This sequence comes from Platanthera zijinensis, assembly GCA_039513925.1. Taxonomy (NCBI): domain Eukaryota; kingdom Viridiplantae; phylum Streptophyta; class Magnoliopsida; order Asparagales; family Orchidaceae; genus Platanthera; species Platanthera zijinensis. The sequence continues at coordinate 143,031,113 of CM077090.1, forward strand.
TATACACATACGCCAACCCATCACCGTCCGTGTCGGGATTAATTCATTATTCTCATTACTAACTACGGTTATCCCTCCCTTCTTTGGAACTACCTGAACGGGGCTAACCCACTTACTGTCCGATATAGGGTAGATAATTCCTGCATCTAATAATTTCATAACCTCGCCCTTAACTACTTCTTTCATATTCGGATTTATACGGTGCTGAGGTTGGATAGAGTTACGCGAATTATCTTCCATTAAAATTTTATGGGTACAGAAAGATGGGCTTATGCCCTTGATATCAGAAATTTGCCAAGCAATAGCCCGGCGATGCTTACGTAGAACTAGAAGAAGTTTATCATTTTGCGTATCCGTGAGGTAGGCCGAAACGATAACTGGTAACTTGGAATCTTTTTCTAAGAAAGCATACTTAAGGTGTTCAGGAAGTTCTTTAAGTTCTAGGGTAGGGGGTTCTTCATAAGAGGATTTAGAGATTCTTTCTTTTTCAAAAATAATATCTTCATAAACTTTTTTATAAGGAACGTAATAAGGGGTGGGGCTAGCAGCTAAGACGGCTTCTTGTTGCGATTAAGTGGGAAGAAAAGAGGAAGAACAAAAATCAGAAAATTCTTTTTCAAACTCAGAAAGACAATCAGAAGATTCATCACTTCCCTGCAGCGATTCAGCGGGAAGAGAAGAAGAAAAACAAAAATCAGAAAGTTCTTTTTCAAAGTCGGAGAGGCAGTAGGAAGATTCATCACTCACGGCGTCTACGAAAAAAGATGAGTCATCATTTGCTAGGGTGTTCTTCATCGAAGGTGTGATAGAAAAAGTGACTTCGTCGTCGCCTACTCGAAGGAAGAGCTTACCATTGCTTACATCAATGATGGCTCTTGAGGTGGCAAGGAAGGGTCGGCCAAGGATCATGGGAACCTCGATGTCTTCTTCGATGTCCAAAATGACAAAGTCCACTGGGAAGATGTACTTGTCGACTTTCACTAGAACGTCCTCCACTATTCCTAACGGGTACTTGAAGGATCTATCGGCTAGCTGGATACTCATACGCGTGGGGTTAAGTCTACCAATCCCTATTTTTTTAAACAACGAAAAGGGTATCAGGTTTATACTCGCGCCTAAGTCGGCTAACGCATGTTTAACAAAAAGATCACCGAAGACACACGGGATAGAGAAACTACCCGGGTCACTGATTTTCTTCGGTAAACTGTTTGTTAAAACAGCTGAGCACTCGGCGTTTAGTGTGACATGCGAAAGATTCTCTAGCTTCTTCTTGTTGGTGAGGAGGTCCTTAAGATACCTGGCGTATTTCGGCATCTGCGAAATAGCCTCGTGGAAGGGAAGATTAATGTGGATTTGCTTGAAGATCTCTAAGAAGCGGGAGTACTGATCATCTTGATGTTGTCTATTAAGTTCAGAGGGGTATGGAGGAGTTGAATTATTTTTGAAGATGGGTGGTGGAGTGAGATTATTTTCTAAAATAGGGGTGATAACTTCTTCAGCAGAGGGTGGAAGCGGAGAGGAGCTTTGATTTTTAAAGGCAGGAGCGGAGCTTTGATTTTTAAAGGCGGGAGCGGAGCTTGCCTCGGGCTCTTCACTTACCATACCGGAGACTTGCTTCCCACTCCTAAGAGTTATAGCTTTCGCTTGCTCTCTCGGGTTGGGTTCGGTATTGGAAGGAAGAGACCCTGCGGGTCGCTTAGAAATTATTTTCGCGAGCTGTCCTACCTGATTTTCTAGACTTTTTACGCTTCCGGTTAAAGTTCTTATAGTAGCGTCATTTGTGGTGATATATTTAGAAAGTAATTCCTCCAAGCTGGGAGGTTTTGGGTAATTTTGAAGAGGTGGTGGTGGTGCAGAAAAATCATTTTGCGGTGGTGGGCGCATCGCATTCGATGGATTACTCCATGAAAAGTTTGGATGATTTCTTAAAGCAGGGTTATAACTATTCGGAAAATTAAAACCAGGAGGATGAAAATTCGCAGCAGAAAAATTATTAAAAGAAGTTCTAGGCATATTATTAACATAATCTAAATGTTCTGGAGTAGGGGTTGCAGATTCCCATACCTGAGGGGCGGAGGCAGCAGTCATCTCTGTGATTTTTTTGCTTAGGATTTCTACTTGCAGAGCGAGCTGGGAGATGTTATCCACTTCAAAGATACCTGCAGGGTTGCTCGGGCGGGACCTAGGCACATTCCACTGATAAGTGTTTATGGCCATGTCCTCAAAAAGCTCAAGAGCGGCTTCCGGGGTCTTATGATTTAAAGTACCACCAGAAGCTGCGTCTATCATTTGCTTCGTGCTTTGATTTATCCCGTTATAGAACGTCTGCACTTGTAACCATACAGGCAGTGCGTGATGTGGGCATCATCTTAATAATTCTTTTAATATCTCCCAGGTTTCATAAAGGGTTTCAGAGTCTATTTGTCCGAAGGCAGAGATGTCGTTCCTATGTTTTGCAGTTTTAGCTGGCGGAAAATACTTAGTCAAAAATTTTTCAGTTAATTCATTCCAGGTGGTTATGCTATTTTTAGGTAGAGTGTTAAGCCACTGCTAAGCTTTAGTTCTTAAAGAGAAGGGGAAGAGTCTTAGCCTGATTGCATCATTTGTGACACCATTTATCTTGAAGGTGTCGCAAATTTCAAGAAAGCTAGCTATATGTGCATTCGGATCTTCATCTTGAAGTCCGTCAAATTGCGCATATTGCTGCACCATTTGAATTATGCTAGGCTTTAATTCGAAGTTATTATTTACTATAGCAGGGCGGACTATACTAGATTCTGTTCCCTCGAGGTTCGGTCGTGCATAATAGGACATAGTCCTTTGCGAGGCCTCATCTACGTTGGGTTCTTCCATTCTTAAAGTAGCAAATGACTCGGAGTCCTCAACCGGCCCTTGGATAGTAGGACCTTGAAATCGCGATCTTCTCCAAAGAGTACGCTCAATTTCGTGGTCCAAGTCCAAAATAACCGACGGACTCCCGCGGGTCATGCACTAAAAGAAAAGAAAAGAAGAAAAGAAAGAGAAAAAGGATAAACTAGAAAAAAAAACAAGATTAGAAATTTTTTTTTTTTTAAATAGATTTTTTTTTATAGATTAACTCCCGAACTTCCCAAGGACTACCCCGTAAAGGGTTCGCAAGGTACTGGACAAGATAGTGGCGCTTAATGCCCTTTGCCCTTTTCGAGAGAATTAGGTGGCGTAGAAAAATCGTGAAGTTGGTTACTATTAAGAGCGGTGATAAATTTTTTTTGATTTTTAAAAATTTAAAGAAAGAGGATGAGAAATAGAAGAGATAAAATTAATAGGTTCGTGTTTTCAATATATCAACGGAAATTTTCCCCGGCAACGGCTCCAAAAACTTGATGTGAAAGCTAAGACTCGAAGAAAATATAAGCGACCGAACTAGCAATCAAATGAGGCAAGTATACCTATCGAATCGTAGATAGGGGACACAAGTGTCGTATTAAAATCCGGGAACTGTTGGCTATGCTTACTCACACGAACGCTATTATCTTATCGATGGAAAAATTAGGGTTTAGTGAATCTAATTGAGATTAAGGAAATAAAACTAATGCTAGAAAGAGAGCAATTGCAAATAAGTAAAGTGTTATTAAGTAAAATGATTACGACAGAAGGTTTAAACTATGAAATGGAAATGCACTCGATCAAGAATCACCTTGGCTAAAGACGATTAAGAAAATGCGATAAAAATCTAAACTTAATAGGGTAAAGGTCCTTGACCGTGGAGGTTCCTAAAGCTTGAACACGATTCTCTCGAAGTCGTGCCCAACTGAGTTTAGGAAGGTCTGACCGACTCTCGTCTAAATCAGAGGCCTAAAACTCGCTTTACGCGGTGAACCACACTATTGGATTTTACTGCAATCCGGGAGATTTGAACGTTTGCCTCTCTCGAGGGGTGCGTACAACTCCCTTTACTCTTGAATTCTCATTTCATTCTATCGGCCTCTCGGCTAGCCCAGAATGAAAGCAAAGGTGGAGAGTATATATCTCGATAATATACCTCCAACCCATGATTAATCAAGAGTAATTCAAGGCCCTAACCTAAAAAGAAATGATTAGTTAAAACATCATAACTTAATCGCTCGAACCTCGGATCATCAAGATCGAGTACAAGGAGGATTAGTTAATCATAATGGAGTGGAGGGGGGGGGGGATGAGTAGTAAAGCATATAAAGGAACACAAGTAAAAAAAAGAACACTTATATTAATGAAAAGGAGCAAGTTACACTATGGAAAAAGAGATTACAGTTGCATGAATTTAAAGTCCTATTCTGGCCCTACAAGTAGCACTAAGCAAGAGCAAGATTACAACCAAAGCTAAAACAAACTAAGATTAAACTAGGGTTAAACAAAAATTACAAAGAGAGAGAGAGAGAGAGAGAGAAAAGCATAAAAACTAGAAAAGGACCCAAGAACCAAAGGGGCAGCACCTCCCCCTCTCAGTAAAAACTTGTTGAAATGAAGAGGGGGGTCTCAATTTATAGATTTTTTCTCACAGGTTGGCCACGCCCTCCGACATGCCCTAGGGGGGGCGTGTCAGGGGGCGTGATAGTACTATATTGACCTCGGGCTCTGGACTCTGGCGGGAAGGATCATTGTCTTTGTACGTCGGTGGTCACGCCCTAGGTCACGCCTATGTAGGGGGGGGGGTGACATGCACGTCATGTCAAAATCATTGATCGGAAATCTGTTAGTCACCGAAAAAGGAGGGAGTCACGCCCATGTCACAGGCGTGACATGGGGCATGATAGTACTGTTTGCGTGCTTTGGAGAAACGACATTTAATGCGGCAGCAGGCTTTGCGACAGAGGGCGACATGCCCATGGTCACGCCTGGTGACACACCCAGGGAGGGCGTGTTAGGGGGGCATGACAGCAGTTTTGTTCGTTTTTCTGTCCCTTCTAGCAGGAGTCCTCGGGATCGGGTGACACGCCCTAGATCACGCCCAGGGAGGGCATGACAGGGGGGCGTGTCAGGTCATTTTTGGCCAATTTTCTGGAAACCTGCAAAAAGACAAGAAAAAGTCAGTGGCAATAATATTTACATAAAAATGATAAAAAATAAACTAATAATAGACATGATTTGTACAATATAAAATAGAAAATACGATAATAGTTTAGGCTACAAAATGTATTATTAGACACCTTCACCAGCATGACACGCCCATAGTCACCCCCGTGACAATTCCATCACTCCCGTGACCGACACGTTTCCCATTCAAGAGGCTTTTAGAATTCCACCAGTCATCGATATTTTGACTTCTCCAACACACCAGTAAGACACGCCCCCTATCATGCTCGTGACCTGGGCGTATCACACCCAAAATATTGCTTATAAATAGAACTTTTCAGTAATGACCATGGGTTCAAACTGTTGAGCCATTTTACTGTTGGACTGCTTCTTAGTTCCTTTTTGTGCAATGTAAGGATAATTTTCCCACTCCTCTTTGTGTTTGTTTTAGCTTATGTAATCCGACTTTTTAATCAATAAAATTTATTAGTCTTTTCATCCCTATATTGTACTTGAATGCATCCGAGTGCCTCTCTTTCAGTGATCTTATGTATCTTTGTTTTTCCTCTTTCTATGGGTGTGTGTCTGTTTGAGAGTAACTTGTCCCTTTTTATATTTTCAATCTTAATTTTGCTTAGCTTTTGCACTAGGTTTTCTCTTATAAAGTTCTGTATTTTTAGGATAATGTTTCCTAGCAAAACTCTTAGCTTTTATGTTTTTTAGAGCTTTACATTTATCCTAATGGATTTGTAAAAGTATATTCAAAGTTGCTTATATTTCTTTTTAACTTTGATTTTCCTTTTTTAACATGTAAAAGTTTATGTTCTTTTAAACTTTCTTCCACTTTTTAAGCATTTTTTGAGCTTTATATATATCCTTATGGATAATTCTAACGGTAAAATTGCAATCATTTTAATTTTTCGATCATTTCATTTTTCTCATTTTTGTTCGTGTGTGTGAGTGTATGAGTTATGTTTTCATTACTTTCCTTCATGTAGTGTGTGTGCGTGTATGAGATAGCTTTTACTTCGTTCATTTCCCGCCTACTCGTTTAAGAAGGACTTGTCAATTTTCTGCTTTCATTTCCGGCCTACTTGTTTGAGTATGAATTGTCAATTTACTGCTTTCATTTACCGCCTACTCATTTGAGTAGGACTTGTCAATTCCTGCCTACTCGTCTGAGTAGGACTTGTCATTTCCCGCCTACTCATTTAAGTAGGACTTGTCTTTTCCCGCCTACTCGTTTGAGTAGGAATTGTAACTTCAATTATGCTTTCCTTTTGTGTAACATAGCTTTTTATTAATTATGGGTTTTCATGTTCGTATGAGTTCTTCGTTTAGCAAGTGTTTTTTTAGCCTTTTGTTCATAAGTTACGTTATTTTAATGTCCTCTTTTTATAACCATTTTGCACTTAGTTTCGAACTAATGTCTCATAAAACTCATAAGCCGTCCCCATACCAATGAGAGGATAATCGTACTTAACCCTCGACATCAAAGAGCATTGGGACATATAAAATCACTCTAAATAATTAAAGGTCTTTTTTCACTTTAATTAAAGTACCTAAGGTTTGCCCTAGGTATACGATGCGTAGAATCACATATCGATGTGTGGGCTCTATTTTCGTTATCTATATGCTAGCTAGACGAGAGGTCGGGCGTATGGACCAATCACCCTTGGGTGAAAAATGTTACGTGCATACCCTCAAGAGAGGAGAAGTGTAATTCTACTTGATTGGGTTTGTAAGACCCCCTTTTTTTTCTTTTTCAACCATCGGGGTATTAGGCCCAGATCCGCCGCTTTGCGGTGACACCTTCGCGTCCTGAAGGGTCATCACCACAAGACGCCGATTCTGCCGGCCAATTCGATCACAGAAAAGTAGCACAATAATTGAAGTGAGAACAATGCAGTCCATAATAATAAATCACATATATAATAAAAATCTCCACGAAGGGAGTGTACACAGAAAATATCAGAGTACTACAAAATACGGGCTTATGCCCGGTACAAAATGTCCTCACTACAATCTCTCATGCGGAAGAAAAACAGGAACTACTCAAGGTCGAAACTCACGGTCCCGGCTGTATGAACTCCGGAGCTAGACTGCCCCATCTCCAGGCGCACCGATCTCTGGGGCTGCTCCTCCATGCTGGGCTCCACGATCCCCTAAATGATGCGGTTCGAAAACCGTTAGTCATAAAGACTAAGCCCTATCATCCCCCACCCCTTCCCCCATGGCTCCTAGGTACCGAGCGGGGAGGAAGAAAGGGAAGGACATGACGGTAGAGATTAATCAAGAAAACAGATGGCAGCGGAACTAATCTAACAAGTTGTATTCGGTGAGCAGTTAATATAATTGTTATAATAGGTCTAGCAGTAAGAAAAGCAGATATATGAATTTAACCTTCACTTATGCGAGAACACATAAGCAAAAGGGATCTTTTGCAAGGCTCCCATCGTATAAGTGTCCCATACCACTTATACTTTGGGGTGTCGGTTATCAAACAGCAATGGTTGTTATTATATATATCAAATTAACCTTTGATTTATAAACTTGCCCACACAAGCTTATAGACCAAGGGGTCGTTTTGCAGGTCCTAATGTATAAGCATCCCATACCACTTATACTTTAGGTGTTAGGGTTTAATGAATCGATTATGCTATGACATGCTAGTGGGTATGATGAAACATGCAAGTGCAACTCACACACCCGACTCTGTGCACACAGACCTTTATTTCCCCCTTTCGGAGCCGTTACCTCCCAGGATACCTCCGTAGTGGTGGACGGAAGCGGTGGGTTGGGCCTCGCCCACCTCAAAACCAGTAAAAACACCACTGGTCTGACCTATCGTACGCCTCAACGCTTGGTGCACTAAGCGGACGCCTGCGTACTCTTGCCGGCTGGCGCACCAGACTTCTGTTGGCGAAGTGCTAATCACCCCGCCGAGTCAACGATATCGGTGTCAGTGCAATCGAACTCCCCGATATCGAAAAACCCACCACCTTAACTTTCCTATCTTATGCACATGCAAGTTTATTCGTAAACACACAAAACCGAGCCGAAGCTCCCCGGACCAAAACGTCCGTCTCCAAACCAACCGAGCCGAAGCTCCCCGGACCATCCCGTCCGTCTGTTAACCAACCGAGCCGAAGCTCCCCGAACCAACACGTCCATCTCCAAACCAACCGAGCCGAAGCTCCCATCAATCTTCCTATGCCAACGGTGTTTGTGAAAGGTGCAGCCCTAGTTACTAGGTTACTCTTGTCGGTTTGTTATTACAGTTTACGTTAGCCCAGGACTGCCCCTGGTATTCCCCGTGAAGGGCTCTCAAGGGGCACTAGGAACCAAGACGGCGGCATTACGGCTCGAAGTTCCCTTTCGCAAGGCACTTATTATTATTGGTTTATCTCCCTTAACCCGATTCCCTTCTCATATTACGATAGACTATCCTAGGGTGATTTTTAACCTTCCTCTCTTCGGGAAAGGCGATCTTTCGCCGAAACCCGAGCACCTCTTAACTCTAGTTTTCATCACTTCTCACTACTCATTATACCTTCCTATTGTGATTTCCTCCACTCTTGCCCACCCAGACAAAATGATTAACTCCAATGTTTTCCTCAGATCATGTCCTATTGCAATTCACAAATTTGTTATATGCTGACCGATCTAGACTATATGTCGAACCGGTTATGCTATGATCTAATACTCATCCACATGCCCTAAATTATTTATTGGGGACTTATCATGATATAATTAGCCTAAATCCAGAAAATGGTAATTTTCCTAATTTATCTGATGTTTAATTAAATTCCCCGAGAGTCCCAAGGGCTACCGGTTTGAACATGAACTACTGTAAGTAATCATGCAAGATGTCCAGCAAATTCATGATAAATAGTAGGTTATCTCAATAGGTTAAATCCTAAGTATCATAATTTTTCTATCATCAAAAGGGCATGAAAACTATTTTAGAAATAATCTCTAACTTCTGTTGTTTATGAATCAAGTACAGAAAATATTCTTCCAAAAATTATAAATAATTTATGCCATGCAGATAAAGGCCTAAAATTAGCACTGGCCAAGTTTCATAATTTTCCAGCAAGTAATTTATCCATAATTAATTTTTAAACAACAAACCCCTTTATAATATCTGTGAACAAAGTACTAGATTTACTCATCATAAAATTCTATAAAAATTCAGGGATCAAAGTTCTACTAGTCAAGATCTAAATCCAGAATTTAAACTGATTATAATTAACTTAAAACCTCCAAATATTTGAAATAACAAATCGGGCTGATAATCCTTTAACACCTGAAGTATAATATTTATTAATCATAAAATTCCAGGAAAATTACCATAAGTCTAAAACATCTAAAACTCCCTCCTCCCGAGTTTCATAATTTTTGGATTAGGTTTAGTGCTTAAAATAACTAAATTACATTTCTATCCTAATTCAAAATCTCAACTTTCGAGGTACCAATTACCTCCAATTCCTTCACTATTTCAACCAGAGGGTTTTCAGCATATCATGCCACTCTCCTCCAAATTTCAAGGGCATACAAGAGCTTTTGCTCCTATGTCCTTCACAAACCTCAAAACCCTTCATTTAGGGTTTAAGCTTGGATCCTAGGGCAATCCAACCCTAAACCTCACCATTTTCCTCCAAGCCGGTTATAACACCCTTCTAAGTCAGAGATCAGAAAATCAGCCTCTGTTGAGGTGATTTGACCTTTCCAAACTCTTAGTGCACTTTTTACTAAAAGGTGTCTCTCTAATGCCTAGTTAAGGGTAGAAGATTTCTCACCCAAAACTCCTCCAAATCAATTGGAATTTTGTACAGACCTAGGTTTTATAGCCAGGGTCCACTCACCAAAATTTGGGAGGGTTTGGAGGTCTTTTGACCACCTAAATAAATTCCTCTAAGTTTATTAAAATTAAAACAAAAACTTTAGGCAAGGTATCTCCAAAAATTCCCATTTTTGGTCTGCCTTTAGGTATAACCAAGGTTAACCCCTTGCCCAAATTTCAGGTCATTTGGACAAGGGACGAAGAGTGGGCATCCGTTTTAATTTCTGCCCAACTCTAGGTACAGCCCCCACTAAAACGGGTGCTGCGGTCGAACTGCTTACCCAAACAAGTTGAAACCAATTTTAAATTAATCTAGACACGAAGGGCTACGACTTTTGTGACTGGACACTTTTCCTAAAATGGCCTCTAAGAGCCTCGTTTTGCAGCATTAAAATATGCCCAATCCAAGTATAATTTCCATACAAAATTATTTACATAATTTATATATTAAAAACAGTTTTTACTGTTCATCTTCTACAGAACCCGAAAACCAGACACAGAAACTCATTTTTCCTGTAACATTTCCGTGATCCGTCGCCGGCCATCCGGTCACTTCCCTGGCCAGCCACCACCACCACCACCTCCGTTGAGGCGATGGCTAGCGGTCGGCGGTGGTTTGGCCGCCGGAGGTGGCGGTTTCCGGCGAACTCAAAAATACTTTTTTCATGGTTTTCCCATGAAAACGAGAGATGAGTCCGGCTCCGTTGAGCGCGAACTTCCTTTCTAAGAATCCTAAGATCTACCCACGAAAGAGAAGAAACAGAGGAGGACCTTGTTCGCGGTTTGGAGGCGAGATGAACGATGGGGTGCCATGGCGCAGTGGTGGCGTAGCCGAACTTCTCCTACAGCAAGAACAAAGATCTGATCCATTTTCTTGAGCGTGTAAACTTCTCCTCTTGCCCCAAGTGGTCTTTTATAAGTCAGAAAGTGGGGAGGTGAAAGGGTAAAGCCGTAATGGCCATGAAGGCTCCTCTTAATAGCCTTTCAGTTATAGTGAAGGGATAGGAAACGGTGGAAGATGAACAGGTGTGTCCAGTTGGCGGTTTCCTATTGGACCACATCTTCCTCCTTTATTATATAATTACAGAAGGAAAAATGGCCTGTAATTATTCCTGGTGTAACTTCCCACACCAGCATTTATTTCCACGCGTGTTAAAATAATTTCGGGCCTGAACCGTCGTTTCGGCCAATGTCACGGGGGTGACACATAGGTCACGGGCGTGACAGTCCCGGATAGCCAATTCTGGGCTCGACGATCGTCGAACTAAGATCGACGATCGTCGAAGGATGGTCACGGGCGTGACACTTGGGTCACGGGCGTGACAGGCCCGGGTGGTTAATTCTGGGCCGACGATCGTCAATTTGAGATCGACGGTCATCGAATGGTGGTCACGCCCTAGGTCACGGGCGTGACACCTAGGTCACGGGCGTGACAGGCCCGAACGGCAAATTCTGAGGTCGACGAGCGTCGAACTGAGATCGACGGTCGTCGAAGGCTGGTCACGCCCTAGGTCACGGGCGTGACACTTAGGTCACGGGCGTGACAGGCCCGAGTTCAATTTCGGCGATCGTTTTACGGAGATCGACGATCGTCGAAGGAGTCACGCCCTTGGTCACGGGCGTGACACTTTGGTCACGGGCGTGACATGCCCCGGCAGCATGTTCGACGATCGTCTCACGGAGATCGACGATCGTCAAAGGAGTCACGCCCAGAGTCACGGGCGTGACGGGTCGGTCACGGGCGTGACCAACCCGTGACCCGAAATCTCGATCGATTTATTTCAGTTTTTTGGGCTTCCTAGGGTTCCGTCACGACCAAACGACTCCTAGGGGTCTAGCCGGAAATGGGATGTTACAATTCCCAATAAACAAAACAAAAATTTCGTCCCCGAAATTGAGGTTGAGCCTACGGGGATTTCTATCGGAATAAATTAAACTTGTAACATCCCATACGATCTTTCTATTGGTTTTAGGCGACCATTCGTTTGATAAACGAAGACAATCTCCCCAATAAACAAAAGGTTAGCCCCTACCTTTCTGATTAAGTGCGCATGCCTAGGTCCTGGATTTTTTTCTTATCTAGTCTTAACTGTCCAAATCAAGAAACAATCTATAGAATACCGAGAGGTGGTGAGATGTACCTGACTGAACAACTCCGGGTATCTTTGCCTCATCAGGTCCTGCGGTTCCCAGGTGTGCTCCTCCTGACCATGGTTTCTCCACAGAACCTTGACTAAGGGGATCTTTTTGCGGCGCAAGATCCGTACTCCTTTGTCGTCGATCCGAACCGGCTCCAAGTGAACAGATCGGTCTGAAGCTACCGGCCCTTCGGTGGTCGAAATCCGCTGCTCCAGGCGTAGTAGAGTCCTTCTCAGCGAAGATATGTGGAAGACGTCGTGTAGAGCTGCCAGCTCTGGCGGCAACTCTAGCCTGTAGGCTAGGGGTCCGATCTGCTCTAGGATCCGGTAAGGGCCCATATACCTAGGGCTGAGCTTCTTCCTCCATCCACGCACCCGTGAGACTCCGTGCATGGGCCAGATCTTCAAGAACACTCGATCCCCTACCCAAAACTCCACCTGACGATGCCGGGCATCATAGTATTTAGCCTGTCTGCTCTGCGCCTCCAACATCCTATCTCTGATCAGTCTCACCTGAGCCTCGGTGTCTTCAACAAAATCCGATCCCAACACCTTCGGATCCTCGTCTTGAACCCAAGAAAGCGGGGTCCTACATTTTCTTCCATACAAGGCTTCATAAGGCGCCATCCTGATGCTGGACTTGGTAGCTATTGTTATAGGAGAACTCGACCAACGGTAACATCTTCTCCCACGGCTCCCCTCGGTCTAGTATACACAGTCGTAGTAAATCCTCCAAGGTCCGGTTGGTGCGCTCGGTCTGCCCGTCCGTCTGAGGGTGGAAGGCCGTGCTAAAAGTCAACCGGGTGCCCAAATATGCCTGCACTGACCGCCACTCCCTGGATGTAAACCGTCCGTCGCGGTCCGACACTATCGTTCGGGGCACGCCATGATATCGGATATATTGCTCCACGAACTTCCGTACCAGCACTCCCACCGAGTCATCCTTCCTGATCGGTACAAAGCGGGCCACCTTCGTCAACCGATCGACTATCACCCAGATCGAGTCGTTCCCCGTCCGAGACCGGGGAAGACCATGTATAAAATCCATAGCTATATCGTCGAACTTCCACTCCGGCACTGGGAGTGGCTGCAACAATCCTGCGGGGTTCTTGCACTCCGCCTTCACCAACTGACACGCCTCACAATGGGTCACGAAGTACGTAATGTCCTTCTTCATGCCCGACCAAAACATCATCTTCTTCAGATCAGCGGTCATCTTTGTGATCCCCGGGTGCACAGAGTACCGGCTACAATGCGCCTCCGTCATAATATCCTCTCGGATCTGGCCTCCTGCGGGTATATATACTCTGCCTCTGAAACGTATCAGTCCATCTCGCATCGAGTAGTCCCCAGCTGAGCCTGCCTCCAAGGCCCGGAAAAATCAGCTCTAGCTTGGCATCCCGCCTCTGCCAATCTCTGACTCTGTCATGAATATCATAGGTGGTGCTCGTAGCGTCCAGGTACTCCTCGTACAGCTCAGTGTCTTCGGACGATACCAAGGTGATGCGCATATCTTCAAAGCTCCGCAATATCTTCTAAAGACATGACCTGGGGCCCGGCTTCGGAAGTGCCACATTCCCTAAACTTGGTCTGAGGGGAACCCAAGCCAATACTAATTTGCCCAATAAACAAAAGTTTAGCCCCCATTAAACAAAAGATAAGCCCCTACCTACCTTGGGCTAAGCGTCTTTGATATTACCATGTTATCTCCGTCCCAGTTGAGTGCACAATCCCTAGGGCATCAATCTTCGACTTAGGGTTCCAACCTGAAACTTGTTAATATACTTCATATATAAAACTCTCTGAGTCACATTTATGACAACCTTATCCCAATCAAAATGTTCCTAATCCTAAATGGGTATCTTCCGATCTTAAATTCCTATCCGACCCTCGGTGTTTGTCTTGGTGGTTGTCTCCGAGAAATCTTATTACCAGTACGAGGGTTAAGACTACTTGTCTTCTACCATTCTGCTAAAGTATTATTGATCTCAATTCTCCTTAAAGCAGTCTACTGATTTGAGTAATTCTGATAGGGACCGTAGGGTCACCTGAGTTTATCTATTAGGTTGTCATCCTCGTGATAAAATCCTCCCTTTATTCTGTTTGGGTATCTCCTTACCTTAAACAAGTTCATACTTAGGGTATATTTCGAACTAGGGCATGTGACAAGTCGTCATGGTTAGTCATGTGCGCTAATGGGTTGAGTCTAACTTATTGACTAAAGAATTATAAGATGAGGTCTTTACAGCCGGAGGTGCTCCCTGCTGGGGGCAGGGTTTGCCTCAAGCTACAAAGAAGAATTCCATTTGTTGGAGAAGTGGACAATTTATATGTGATCACCATATGGGCACACCACTGCTTCCGCTGCTTAGTTTGTCCCCAAACTAAACTCGAGCGGGGGTGACCCAGGGTTAGTGGACTACTGCTTTTCCGATCGAGGTTTCCCTCTGATACCACATGTAAGAACCCCTTTTTTTTCTTTTTCTTTTTCAACCACCGGGGTCTTAGGCCCAGATCCGCCGCTTTGCGGTGACACCTTCGCGTCCTGAAGGGTCATCAGCACAAGGCGCCGATTCTGCCAACCGATTCGATCACAGAAAAGTAGCACAATAATTGAAGTGAGAACAATGCAGTGCACAATAATAAATCACATATATATAATAAAAATCTCCACGAAGGGAGTGTCCACAGAAAACATCAGAGTACTACAAAATACGGGCTTATGCCCGGTACAAAATGTCCTCACTACAATCTCTCAAGCGGAAGCAAAACAGGAACTACTCAAAGTCGAAACTCACGGTCCCGGCTGTATGAACTCCGGAGCTAGACTGCCCCATCTCCAAGTGCACCGATCTCTGGGGCTGCTCCTCCATGCTGGGCTCCACGATCCTCTAAATGATGCGGTTCGAAAACCGTTAGTCATAAAGACTAAGCCCTATCATCCCCCACCCCTTCCCCCATGGCTCCTAGGTACCGAGCGGGGAGGAAAAAAGGGAAGGACATGACGGTAGAGATTAATCAAGAAAACAGATGGCAGCGGAACTAATCTAACAAGTTGTATTCGGTAAGCAGTTAATATAATTGTTATAATAGGTCTAGCAGTAAGAAAATCAGATATATGAATTTAACCTTCACTTATACGAGAACACATAAGCAAAAGGGATCTTTTGCAAGGCTCCCATCGTATAAGTGTCCCATATCACTTATACTTTGGGGTGTCGGTTATCAAACAGCAATGGTTGTTATTATATATATCAAATTAACCTTTGATTTATAAACTTGCCCACACAAGCTTATAGACCAAGGGGTCGTTTTGCAGGTCCTAATGTATAAGCGTCCCATACCACTTATACTTTAGGTGTTAGGGTTTAATGAATCGATTATGCTATGACATGCTAGTGGGTATGATGAAATATGCAAGTGCAACTCACACACCCGACTCTGTGCACACAGACCTTTAGTTCCCCCTTTCGGAGCCGTTACCTCCCAGGATACCTCCGTAGTGGCGGACGGAAGCGGTGGGTTGGGCCTCGCCCACCTCAAAACCAGTAAAAGCACCACTGGTCTGACCTATCGTACGCCTCAACGCTTGGTGCACTAAGCGGACGCCTGCGTACTCTTGCCGACTGGCGCACCGGACTTCTGTCGGCGAAGTGCTAATCACCCCGCCGAGTCAACGATATCGGTATCGGTGCAATCGAACTCCCCGATATCGAAAAACCCATCACCTTAACTTTCCTATCTTATGCACATGCAAGTTTATTCGTAAACACACAAAACCGAGCCGAAGCTCCCCGGACCAAAACGTCCGTCTCCAAACCAACTGAGCCGAAGCTCCCCGGACCATCCCGTCTGTCTGTTAACCAACCGAGCCGAAGCTCCCCGGACCAGCACGTCCGTCTCCAAACCAACCGAGCCAAAGCTCCCATCAATCTTCCTGTGCCAACGGTGTTTGTGAAAGGTGCATCCCTAGTTACTAGGTTACTCTTGTCGGTTTGTTATTATAGTTTACGTTAGCCCAGGACTGCCCCCGGTATTCCCCGTGAAGGGCTCTCAAGAGGCACTAGGAACCAAGACGGCGGCATTACGGCCCGAAGTTCCCTTTCGCAAGGCACTTATTATTATTGGTTTATCTCCCTTAACCCGATTCCCTTCTCATATTACGATAGACTATCCTAGGGTGATTTTTAACCTTCCTCTCTTCGGGAAAGACGATCTTTCACCGAAACCCGAGCACCTCTTAACTCTAGTTTTCACCACTTCTCACTACTCTTTATACCTTCCTATTGTGATTTCCTCCACTATTGCCCACCCAGACAAAATGATTAACTCCAATGTCTTCCTCAGATCATATCCTATTGCAATTCACAAATTTGTTATATGTTGACCGATCTAGACTATATGTCGAACCGGTTATGCTATGATCTAATACTCATCCAAATGCCCTAAATTATTTATTGGGGACTTATCATGATATAATTAGCCTAAATCCAGAAAATGGTAATTTTTCTAATTTATCTGATGTTTATTTAAATTCCCCGAGAGTCCCAAGGGCTACCGGTTTGAACATGAACTACCCTAAGTAATCATGCAAGATGTCCAGCAAATTTATGATAAATAGTAGGTTATCTCAGTAGGTTAAATCCTAAGTATCATAATTTTTCTATCATCAAAAGGGCATGAAAACTATTTTAGAAATAATCTCTA